>CAKAOJ020000082.1:860000-1460000 GCA_916701645.2 Sebastolobus alascanus
AATGCCATAAAATATTCTTAAAAACATACAATAATCAAGAGATCAATTGATTATCTCAATAATTGTTAGTTTCACCCTCAGTGCCAGGAATCACCTTGCTTCAGTGTCACACAAAACTACTCCTATTCCTGTTGGCTGGTTCAACCGCAGCCCTAAACCGTCGGCCAATGAGCCGCCTCTCCGGAGCAGTTGGAAGTCAAGTGCGAGCGCTTTGCTCAGTGGCACGTTGGCGCTGGCTGAATAGGAACGCAATTGAACATTTTCATGTGTGAAGCACAATACTGTCGCATTGTCCTTCGTAGGGAACCTCCATTGACTCTTTGATGAATGGCAGAGCAGGACTGTAGGCCATAGTGAGGCGCATACAGGCGGTGGTTACCATAGATACGTAGGTCGGGCTGTCGGGGTACCTGCAAGGCTAACTAGTTAGCAATGTTGATTCTGTACATGTTTACCATTGGAATGTGAATAACTGAAAAGCAGATGTTTTTCTGGCTATAAAGTTTCAGTTGGTTCACATTAACCCAAATAGCAGAGGACTATTGTACAGTGTCCAGGCTGTGTTGGTATAGATGTCTGGTATAGATGTCTCAGGACAACTGTGCTCCAGTTGTTCTTTCTCCCAAACAGAGGCTCCTCTCTGTGGCCTGTTTGTGCTGTAAGTGGAGGCCGGGTCCTGGAGGGAAGCAGGAGGGAGGGATGATGGGATTACAGGCTTTCCTGCTCTCGTCCTGCTCTCATAAGCAAACACACTTAACACACCAGAGTTTCACCAAGTTCAGATGGAGACCCAGGGGAGGCCATAGGCTAATAACACTGTCAATTTTTGCTTCAATATGTTCCTGGTGTTTCCCCATCAGCGAGTTTGATAGTTCATGACAAAAAAGTGATTACCAGAGTAAAAAAAGAAGAAGATAGAAGAAGAGCTCGGTGGATGGTTGTTCAGTAGCAGCTCAGGAAGTGTTTGCTGGTGATCAGAAGCACATGGCAGCAGAGATCAGCAGCAGGTTTCACGTAGAGAGGACGGACCCACGCAGTCCCACCGCACTAATAAACAGCATCATAAACGGAGCAGTAAACGCTTTTATGTCCTGCTTATCTCAACCCAGGGACGCCCCCCCCCCCCCCCCCCCCCCCCCCGCCCCTCCACCCCGCCTCCACCTTTACACCCTCATCAAATCAAACTGTTTTACAGATTCATGCTGCAAGTTTAAAATTGAGCTTGATTTTGGAAAACCTATAAGGGATTTCTACTAATACTAAGGTCATGAGTCCAAATCCCCCCAAAAATCTGTCAGATGTTCTAATTATTTGGATTTCTCACATTTCATTTATTCAGTTACCTTGTCAAGTATGTGCTCTTTTTTCCCATGAATGTCTAATTATGTTTCAGAGCCTTTTCCACACTGTCAGGATCGAATCATTTTTTAAATTCTGGTTTGGAAAATATTGAACGGTTGAATTTAAAAGTAGTCTCTAGCTGGAATTATCCTTTCAAATCACCTAGAAGGTAGAAGAAAAGCTCTGCTTCGTAATGCTTGATAGATTAATTAACAAAGTCCAGATGATGGTTTTAACTTTCAGTTCAAAGCTCCTCTATTTCGTCACCATTGTTAACTTCTCTGAAGCACAAAGTCGGTGTGAGAGAGGGATTACTGTGGGATCTTCTTATACTCTGCTGTGTAGGTTTGCAGCGTTGCCAACTTACCACGGCGACGCCTCGACGCAGAACAATCCAGGCTTTAGTCTACTTTTATATGTGTGTGTGTGTGTGTGTGTGTGTGTGTTCAAGTGTGTGTGTTCAAGTGTGCCTTTACATTGATCACACTCCATGACACTGATGTCTTTGTCACCTCTCACACATACGCACACTATCACCATCCCACCCACCACCAGAGACATTTGAGGGGGCAGGTCATCCCAACTGGGGAGTATCAAACATTGTGTAGTGTGTGTGTGTGTGTGTGTGTGTGTGTGTGTGTGTGTGGATGGGGGGTACACTTGCCAGAGGTCAGGGCAGGGGTCGGGGTCAGCGGAGGTCAAAGTTTAACATTTCAATCAGGCGTCTCGTGCTGCTGCTGTGTCAGTGTGGGTTCAGAGATGGTTTCCATCAGCTGTTTCTTGTCTTTGGGGTTTTGGATAAGACGCATTCAGACTTTGAACTCTGCTCTTTATTATTGATTCAAATTATTTGAGGTTTAAATTTTGGATGTCCCCTAAAATATTCAACCTCCAGATGTTTAACTATGAATCTGAGCAACTAGTGTTTGGTGATATGACTAGAGATGTCTCGAGAACCGATGCTTCGGTACCAAGTCGATGGAAAAATTCTGAAAACATGACGGCAAGAAACTTGAGGCGAAACGTATGTTGAAGTTCATGGGATTTATTGTTTTGTTTGTGTTATTTTACATCAAATCAAATATCGAGAACCGTGAAATTTCACTGGTATTGGTATTGACTACTAAGTTTCTGGTATCAGGACATCCATACATATCATAATATATTCCATTAGATGATTGAAATTTGTCAATGATGAGAGATTTTGTTGTTCTGTTTACACTAGTTATTCCTTTAATATCTCTGGTTGTATTCGGTCATTGCAGGCTATGTTACAAATTGATGAGTAGGATAGTATTTTATGATGGTACCTTGAGTTTTCAGGTATTTAAATGTGGCCACAATAGACTGCTTTTGTTCTTAGGTTTTGTAGCTTGTTCTCCACATCCAGCACAAACTTTTATTTGTGTGCTCTTGCCCCAATTTCTGCTTCTTGTCTTTTTCTGATCACTTCCCTGATTCAGTGAGCCTCTCAGGACACAGTAGTGCTGACCTGGCATCAGTTTTCTGTGTGAAACCATGTGGTTTTCCCACAGTGACTGTAAATCAATATACTGCACAGATGACTGGTAAAATATCACCCTGCTCTCTTTGTTCAGGGAAAATTAAGTATAAAGACAAGTTGTTGCCTGAAAAAGAAGCTTTGACGTCCACATTCTGAGATCCAAAAAGCCGCCTTGTAATCGGATTGGTTCCTCCGTGTTGTTAAGGGAAGTGTGATTATGTTGTATAGTAGCCCCACACACACTTCGCAGACATCCTGGCTTTTGTGGGGCCGAGCTTCTTACACTTGTCTGTAGAATTGAAACTAGGCCAGTTCGTCTTTGGAATGACAATTACCATGGACCAAACCCGGGCCCTATTCTGAGGCTGGAGGGATGGAGGGCAGGTGGGGGTGACGATGAGGGTATGAAAGGAGCAAAGACGATTGGGCGCTGCCAAGACGCTCTGGATGTACAGTAGCTTCCGATGCTCGTTAGCGCAGCCGAGCGGAGGGCCAGGCACCGGGGGGGGGGGAGGAGAGGGAGGCTGGCACAGGCCGGGGGGGGGAGGAGAGGGAGGCTGGCACAGGCCGGGGCGGGATGTTTAGAGGCAACGTCTATCTTTAACTTGATTTTAGGGGCTCTTTTGATAAAGCGCGGCTCAGCTCGGCGAAGAATAGAGGCAACAAGCTGGGGAAACCCTCCCTCTCTCCACCCCCCTCTCTCCTCTTTTCTCCTCTCCTCCTTGATCTCCGCCAAGCCATCCCTCTTTTCTCTCCATCTTCTCCTGGCAGGCTTCTCCGCAACGGTGTGAGGTTGTTAGGCTGGCCCAGATTAAGGGCATTGTCCGAAGGTATTTACATCCGGCCAAACCATATTAAACAGAGATTAGGAGGTTTTCACTGCACATTGCAAAAAAGAGAAAAAAAACGGAGGGGGTAAAAAAAGAAGAGGGAGTTTATCCAGGAGGAGCAGGATGTACAATAGGCATAGCTGTGAAATGGAGGAAGAGAAATGTGCTCTTTATGGAGGTGGGGGGGCTGATGGTTGGGGAGGGGGCTCCACAGATCCTGTTTGAAGGTCATGTGATGCTGGCTTGTCTTAGGGGGTGATGAGTGTGCCAAACGGTTGGCAGCCGGTCCCGTTTTTCAGCATAGGAAGCAGAAGTAAAAGAATCTGTTGGCGGGACGCGGCGAGCAGACGGGCTGCTGTGGAGGACATCATGGTCTGTCTGTGTGTCGCTCTTTAGGAAATTTATTTAAAAGATGTCTATTTATCACAATTTTGGTCTTGTTTTTGTTACCAAGTTTACTGCTGAGGTCTGGGAGACAAAGCAAATAACAATTTATGAGCTCTTTGGACTGCAGAAAAACACTACACATGTGTAGAGACACACTGTACACATCCCAGCGTCACACACTTGCACACCAATTGGCCATAAGTGATCGCAGAAATGTGGAAAGCATTTTCCCCATTCGGAAAGAAAAGGAGAGTCCATTCTTGTTTCAGTAGTAAAAGCAAACAACTAATTACCTGCAATAAAAAAGGCCATTTGTCGCTGAAATGTCTGCCACCGGTTCGGGAGCAGCCCACTCTGCAGATGTTGGAAACATGGCCTTGTTGTATTATAAGCTCAGCGTAGGGAGGAGGAGGAGGAGGAGGAGGAGGAGGAGGAAGAGGAGGAAAAAGGGAGCTTGATAAAGATGAATGTCTCCCTCACCCATCTGGAATCCATCACTTTCAAAAGGGGTTTAAATGCAGATATGGTTTAAAGAACGTATGTGTTGCTGTTTTTCTACCAGACTCAATAAAAGTACCTGTTAAGCTCCCCGACAGAAAGAGACTCTTGTAAGCTTTCACTGTTTATGATCCTTCTTGCCGGCCTGTTTGAACCTGCAGGGATGTTTCTTTATGCAAAGCAGCCGGGCCGAACAAGGAGGCGTTATTCTGAAATCAGTCTGGAGAGTCAGTGGGAAGTTTAAAGGACAGTAAATTGGCAAAATGTTTTTTTCTGGGGATATCTGGTATTATTGAAGACACAGCACAGCAGAGATGAAACTCTGAATTTATATCCTCCAGAGCAGAAAATGAATTCATCAAGCTGCCAGCATGGTGATGCCACGATTTAGTTGTTTACTGACAGACGTGACGTTCAGGAAAAACACCCTCCTCGCTCTGAATTTTAAAGAGGGATACGCATCAGGAAACATCGTGCACACTCCCAGACGCAAAACAATCTTTTAGGCATTTTAAGGATCAAGTGTAGATTCACTGTTGTCTCATTTTAACTTTAATGTGGAGTTTTCTATTGTTACACTCAAACCTTGGTGTCAAATGCTTAGACAGTGATGTGAGAGTGAAGAGACGTGTTTAAAAAAGCTGAAAATAGGGCGACTGTTCACAATGACTAATGTCTACAGTTATAGATTTGGTCTTGAAGAAAAAGAAATCTGCATCACAATAAACAATCATAGGATACATTTGCATTTATTTGAATGAAGACAATCTGTCAAGAGTTCATTAGAAAATAATTAGGGCTGTCAATCAATTAAAATATTGAATCACGATTAATTGCATGATTGTCCATAGTTATACCTTAAAGGGAGATTTGTCAAGTATTTAATACTCTTATCAACATGGGAGTGGACAAATATGCTGCTTTATGCAAATGTATATATATATTTATTATTGGAAAACAATTAACAACATAAAATAATGACAGATATTGTCCAGAAACCCTCACAGGTACTGCATTTAGCATAAAACAATATGCTCAAATCATAACATGGTAAACTGCAGCCCAACAGGCAACAACAGCTGTCAGTGTGTCAGTGTGCTGACTTGACTTTGACTTGCCCCAAACTGCATGTGATTATCATAAAGTGGGCATGTCTGTAAAGGGGAGACTCGTGGGTACCCATAGAACCCATTTTCATTCACATATCTGGAGGTCAGAGGTCAAGGGACCCCTTTGAAAATGGCCATGCCAGTTTTTCCTCGCCAAAATTTTGTGTAAGCATTATTTAGCCTCCTTCGCGACAAGCTAGTATGACATGGTTGGTACCAATGGATTCATTAGGTTTTCTCGCTACAACTTAAAAATTGCAAGTTGCGTTAAAGAAATTAGTGGCGTTAAAATGAATTTGCGTTAATGCGTTATTATCACGTTATCTTTGACAGCGCTAAAAATAATACAAATGTTCAATCTTGCCGTGTCCCTTTTAAAGAAACTTGAATCTGCACCAAAAGCGTATCACTTGCTACTCAGCCCATTGCTTTACTTGTCCCCAAAATTTAATTGAAATCAGTGAACAACTTTCAGAGATTTCCTACTTAATAAAGCACAAAGCATCAAATTCCTGCTCCAAAAAAATGAGTCTGTCTGGATGGTCAGGCCGAGTTGTAAAGCAGCAAAACTCTTTTTTATCGCCCCTTTAACATAAGATAACATAATATGTTAGTTAGATAAATGTGAGCTAAACGTCATCCGCGTTCCCTCCTGTGACCTGATATGACAGCAGCCATGGCGACGGCTCCTCAGTCTGGTCTACACTCCTTCCTGTTCCTCCAGGATCCCTCACTCACTCCCTCAGTGTGTGTGTGTGTGTGTGTGTGTGTGTGTGTGTGTGTGTGTTAGAGGGGCCGGCGTGGAAAGGCTTCCCACATAAAGAGGTCTTTTCATCCCCAGGGCCGCAGCCTGCCCGCCGGCCCCTGGAGAAGTTTGTAGAGGATAAATAAACCTCTTCAGACGGACAGAAAAGATGGAGTCTGTACGCGGCGCGTTAACGCACGGCGCGCCGCAGTATCTCAAAGAGAGACTTTATTTTATTCTGAAGGGCTATTTGTTATGATATTGAGCCGAGAGGCTAAGAAGGGCCAGGAGGGCAGGGGCCTCTTGATTTATGGAGTGACCGCCCAGCCTTACTACACACACACACACACACACACACACTGTTCCCCGTTTACAATCGCAGATACATGCATACACACACATGTACATATCACATTTACACACACACTCAAAGAGTACATATCACACATTGCTTCCAGCTGGCCCCAGGTTCCGGCGAGAGTGCTCCCACCCCCTCAAACACACACACACACACTCACACACACTCTCACACACCAGGCAGGCAGCCGATAGCTCACACATGCCGCACCGGACGAGAAAACAGCGGGAATGTCTCGATGTTGATATGAGGGGCTGGAGGACGCCACCACAACGCTTTCATTTATCTGCTTTGTCAGAATCACTTCAGGTCTGATTTATTCAGGAAGCGCTTTGATATCAAACCGGTTCGTCATCATGAGGTTCACACAGAACAAAGAACGTAAACACAAAAGATTTGAGAAGACAAAGACTTTGAATTAGTGCTTTTATAATCACACAGTACAGAATATGTACAGGAATGTCTCTTTGTCTTCTACTATATTCATCCTATAATATACATATTATATTTGCTGCACAGCTAGACCAGTATGTTAGGACATTGTTGGGCATTGTGTAATATCAGACATCATGTTGTCCAGATTCTTCTCTGACCACAGCCACACCAACAAACCTTTAATGGATCTTTTTTGCTTGTTTGCTAGTTCAGTAGTTGTTTTTTGCAATATCTATCATATCAAATTCTTACTGGACTGACGATCATACGATTTTATCGACTAATCGATTAGTTGATTTAATCGACTGATCTGTAAAACTGAGTTTTTCCACAAAGAATCACACAAAAGCACCACTTTAAATCTTGTGTTTACCAGAGATGAATTACAATTCCTTTCAGAAATTGTTGAAGTGTAGCCACAATTTGGTAAACTAATACAGTTACAGTATAAAACAGTAGTGCAACAACAACTTAAAAACTAAATAAATCTAGGAATAAATGACAGTTCCTTTTATCGGTACTGCACATGTACAACTCTCAACAGAGATGAGAAAGAAGTGAGATGGCTCACTCGTCCATCATCGATTTCGGATGCAGTGAGTGAGAGTTGCACATGTGCAGTACCGGCTCATGTTGTTGTTGTTCCTGTGTAGTGTAAATAATAAGTAATAATGTGATATTGGATCCAGAACCAGCATTTTAGGCTGTATCGGAGGCATTTCTGATACTTTTATCGGAACAACTCTTGTCTAAATACTGTTTAAGAGAGTTTTCATTATATACTTTTTTTGGCATGGGAATGGTCAAAATAAAGATAATGAACATTGGTAGAAAATTGTATTTGTTGGCTACTTGGTACCATCCTTTAGAAAACCACTTTTAAAACCCACTTGCTGCTGAAACCCTACATTGTATAATGAGCCTTTTCGAGCAAATACTCCCAGAAACTAAACTCACTTCCTTCAGCACGTTTTTATTTTTACCAAATATCCAAAACTGTGTCTCAAAAAAGTGTCAAATTAGATGGATTACACATTAAAAGCATTAAAAATCATGTTGCATGTTGCATGTAATTTACTACAGGTAAAACCCCTGAGTTCCTTTAAGGGTTTCTGGAACACTTCCTGTGGTCAAAACATGGACCTCATCCTGGTTTTTCCAGGACTCGGGTTCATTAAGCCTCCCTGTCAGATTCACAGAACCACAAGAGACCTTTAGTCACATGCAGAGGAAGGTGACTGAGCATCACCCCGGTTCACATTCAGTTCGTTCCCACCTATAAGAGCTGCTCAGTCCAACAACACAGTCCTGCACAGCTGGACACGCAGCAGCTGGAACTTTCTCTTTAGGAATTCAACGTGCCGCTCACTTACTAATTAGGAATTCCTCTCTTTGCATATTTCTCTGTGACACACTTACATGAGCTCATTTCAAAGAGCTGCCTCTTGTCAGTGTGATCAAACCTGTGAGCGGACATTACAGGACGCTCAGTTGAAAGGTGCAGCGAGGCAGCTACAGTGGAGCTCCGCGGCTGGTCCATGTGTCCTGAAAGGTTGTGAGGTGGCACAAAGTGAAAGCCTTTCAAACCAAATCCACTTTTATTCAAAGCACCTTTTTGTCCCCTCCACATTTAAATCTGCATTTCAAAGTGCAGGATCTGAAGCGGAAGCAGATATTTTGTCATCGACGGTGACCAAAAAAAGACGGCTTTGCTCTTTCGTGTGACACCTGAGAAACAGAGTTTCTCTTTTAATGTATGAGGGGTTTATCTTTGTTTTGTTTTGTTCTTTATTTCGCCTCTAGCAGTGTAAACATCCAAGCGGTGCACAAACCTTCCTCCTATTTATTTTCCCAGGATCAAAGCAAAACTATTCCTTTTACAACAGGATCACACACAAATGCATTGCTATTAACAAATCCTAATTAAATAGGCTGTAATATCTCATCCATATTTCCTCCAAAGAGGTCACAGTAAGTACACTTATAAATGTAGAGAATAATAACTGAAAACTGAAACTGTCTGCATGGTTAGATACTAGGGCTGTCAAAGTTAATAAGTAGTAGTGTCTTTGTTCATATTAGTTATTTTTAGGGCTGACAAAGTTAACGTGATAATAACGCATTAAATCAAATTTGTTTTAACGCCACTAATTTCTTTAACACATTAACACAACTTGCGATTTTTAGGTTGTAGCGGCTCAGTTTTAAAGCTAGAGTGAAGATACTGGTATCATATAAAACTAGAAAAAACCTAAAGAATCCATTGGTACCAACCATGTCATACTAGCTTGTCATGATGGAGGCGAAATAACGCTCCAATCGTACGGTACATTTTGGCGAAGAAGAACTGTCATGGCCATTTTCAAAGAGGTCCCTTGACCTCTGACCTCAAGATATGTGAATGAAAATGGGTTCTATGGGTACCCACGAGTCTCCCCTTTACAGACATGTAAAGATTGAGCATATTTTTTATGCTAAATGCAGTACCTGTGAGGGTTTCTGGACAATATTTGTCATTGTTTTGTGTTATTAGTTGATTTCTAATAATAAATATATGCATACATTTGCATAAAGCCGCATATTTGTCCACTCCCATGTTGATAAGAAATACTTGACAAATCTCTCTTTAAGGTACATTTTGAACAGATAAAAAATGTGTGATTAATTTGCGATTAATCTAAATATTCTTATCGATTGACAGCCCTATTAGATACCGTTAGGTGTAAGTGAGTAAATCTGTTTTTGTAGTTTGGGGTGAACTAACCCTTTAAGCAGGAAATATGTGCCTAATAGAAAGAAAGCCTCGGTGCTGCTGCTCATTCACAGCTGCCAGAGGAGGCTGAGCTCTGCTGCTCGGCTCCATAAAGCCGAAGTGAGCTACGAGTCTCTGGAGGTTATTATATCTACCCCATAAAGCCCAATCCACCATGTTTAAGACCTGAAGATATTCTAAGACCTATTTTCTCCTTTTCTTTCACAGAGGTCATAAGTAATACTCGAAGGTAGCGAGCCATTCATGCTGGGCTTGGATTTATGCTCCGTCGCCTCGCTGTTTTTCTTCTCCTGAATGGGCCTTTAAAAAGAACTGTTGTAAATATTGTTGTCAAAGCCAGAGGCCACGCAGAGAGCTGCACAGCCATGTTAAGCACATTATTGACTTAACATCTCCAGGATTTTTAATGGGTGTAATAAGAGAGAGAAAACAATTCACAACTCATCTATTCACTTCATTTTATTTAAGAGCTGCAGAAGAAACAGTAGTTTGATTTTGTTGAGTGTTTCAAAGGAGCTCTGGCAGCGTTACCTGCTGGTCCTCCCACATAAACAGCACGTCTGTCTGTCTGCGAGGGTGCGCTCGTCTCCTTGGCTCGCGTTCGTCCGCACCAGCAAGAGCCCATCTATAATTTAGAGCACCTATTATGTATTCCCCGTGAAGATCGTCTCGTCTGGGCCGCTCCCGATTCCAATCTTGCCTCTCAACTCCAATCTGGGTCTGTGAGAGGGCTGCGTTCACGTTCGCCGCTTGTCAGCGAGCCTCTGTGAGGCCGCTGCCCTTTCAGCAGGTCAACAGTGGGTGTGTTTGCCATCATAAATCACGCTCTCTTAGCACACCTCGTTCAGTCTTTCCCATGGGCGGGTGAGTGTGCATTCGTGTGTGCAAACAAGTGTGTTGTGTACTCATTGAAAGACATTCACAGCGGGTGTTTGTGCAACATGCATATGTGGAAGTATGCATGTGTGCTTAGAAGTGTTTGTGTACATCGTGGCATTGAATCGTTGCCAGAGCGACCAGAGTGTGCGTGAGGTTTCTTTTTCTGTCTCTCCCTGACGGCGATGATGTGTAATTGAGGTCTGGATGAGAAGACACCTCTGATGGAGGAGACACAAGGGGACCCAGTGTTTATTTATCCAGACGTGCCCTCCATCTCTCCTCCGTCCTCAGCGGAGGCCGGCATCCTCAGTGGAGCCAGTAAACATGTTGATTTTCCCCTGGCTCTAACCAAGCTGGCACAAGGAGCTCCTGGAGTAAATGAGCTGGTGTTTGACAGGGAAGGTTGGAGCGGAGGGGGGACGTTCATTCCCACACAGCCCAGATCTGTCTCCGTCTGCATGCTGGAATAAAAAGTTGCACTTTTCTGACTTCCACAGGCAGATTAGCTGATAGCTCGCCAGCGGGTCGGCGGTTAATTCTGCATCACTGCCTCTTTGTTTCAGAGGGAGGGAGGGGGTCTTTTCTTATACTGAGAAAACACTGTGACTCAGTTTGCCTCTTAATTACACCATGGAAAAAGAAAGAAGGTGTTTATACAAAATCCTAAACCCTTAATTATTAGAATTATACAATATATACCTGTGGGGAGAAAAGTGATTCCGATTTTACAGGTAGCAAACGTCACCTGATGTGCCTTGTTTTCCCTCAATATAGCTATCATTGTGTCCTGATGTTTCATCATTGATTAGCCTGCTGTTTGATTCTTTTTTTCAATTAATCATTTAGACTATAAAATATCATCTTGATGTCCTCAAATTTCCAACCAAAAGTACGAACTGTATTAAGTATTCAATTTACATTATATCAATCTAAAGACGTAGCTGACCATGCAGATAGAAAGAAGCAAACCTTCACATTTGAGAAGCAGCACCAGAGAATATTTGGCATTTTACTTACTTCAAAAAATTCATCTGTAATTTGAAAATCATATTACAAGATGGGGTTGAGTACTGAATACAGATTTATAATCATACATCAAGTTGGAAGTTGAAACATGTTGAAAACATCTGTCTCATAACCCACTGTGTCTTCTTCTTGTGTGCAGACTCTGTGTCCAGCGAGACAGCCTTCCTCGAGGACTATGTTCTGGGCATGGGGGAGACCCTGGAAATGTCATGTGACCTGGAGGACCAGTCGGAGCCCATCGTCTGGTTCAAAGACGGCGCCGGGCTGCTGCCTAGCAACCGGACGCGGCTGGGCCAGAGGATGTTGCGCATCATCAACGTGTCGTACGAGGACTCGGGCGTCTACTCTTGCCGGCTCGCCCACAGCAACACGCTGCTCAGCAACTACACCCTCCGGGTGACAGGTGAGAGCAAGGGGGGGATGATTTTAAACCTGTAGTTTTAATTTAGCTAGAGGCTGGTAGATTACTGGTTAAAGAAATGTTCAAGGTTGGAATCGGTTGCATGTTAGACCAGTGATTATCTCCGCCAGGCCTGTGGGGAGATCATGCGTTCAGTCGTGTGTCTGTCTGTCCACGGCTAATCTCACGTACTGCTGGATCCCTCAGCCTGATATTTTCTGTGCTCATTTATAACAGTATGATCAAGGACCTCTCGTGGTTGCGGTAATTCACAATTTTTGAAAAAACACATTTTATTGACTGTTTTATACCGTCATTGACTGCTGAATCCTCATTCCTCTTAACCGGCCCCATGTGATCAACAACTGCTTCAGCAGTCAGCCAGGTTAAAAACAAGCATTACCTATTCTGTTGCAGGCCACATGTTTGCCTTTGTCGTGGCTCAAAAACTGACATCCATAGAATGCAGGTGCAGAACGTACGTGGTAGTTGGCCGTTAGCGGTAGTCTTTGCGGTGTGTTCGAGTGCAACTTCATGCCCAAGACACAGGCGACGTGAGTCAATGCAACAGGTGGCCTTCATCGCCTAGGTCTTTAATGTCAGTTTGGTGTGTCTGATTCAACTCTTCTTTGTTTGGGAGGGAAGAGGGAGACACACCTGGTGGAGATCTGCACTCTACTGAGGAGTGAATTTTCTAGTTCCTCATGAGATGATTTAACAGTTTAAAAGAAAAGAGTTAACTAAAGAAATAGACATTGTTTCCATGCAATATGAAAACGAAGAATAAGACATAAGAGATAAATTAGACACCAAGGACATGGTAATCTTTCTAAGATACTTGAGTCAGTAGCAGAGCTCCAATAGAAACAGGCACTTTGGCTGCACCCTGCTGAGCTCTCAGATCACCGACCTGACTCGTTTTTTTCTGCCCGTCTGACAGACAGCTGAGAATCAAAGTATTTCCTCTCAATAAACATAGTGGAGCAGTTACAGCGGTGATGTCTCGACATGACAGCGTTTTGTAGAAAAACGGTGAAAACTTTGCTCAGAAAAATCTATTATTTTCTCCTCCTGCTCAGTTTCAACTCCCGGTTTAGCTGCCTGCCAAGCTGCACACACACACACACAAACACACACATATGCAGCATGACACCGGCACAGGCTTTCACCGACTAACACCCAGCCAAGTTTCACACAGATTCCCCCTCCTGATGCACAGTCAAAGGTGAAATTCATTATCGTATGAGGGGATGAGTAACGTCTTAAACAAGTGTGTGATGCAAACAGAGCTCTAATAGGAATGCGGGAGGGGAGGGATTGGGCGGGGGGGTGGTGGTGGGGGGGTCAGAAGGGAGCGAGCAGTAGCTAAAGTGTCTGGCGGCTTTTTCCCGTAAAACTCATGGACACCAGCTGAGCCTGTTATTGACAACTAATTAGAAAGCAATTAGCTCGAAACATTTCATCATTGAAAACAGATGGGGTGGCAAGAAATGAGAGAGTTCGCTCCCTCTCATCTCACCCCCCACCTCCTCAAACACACACACACACACAGATGTATGTGTTTGGCTGCAAGCCGGGGAGAAAATGGCCTTTTCCAGGACTGATCAGAGGTGGACAGCTTCTCCTCCTGGACCACATATCATCTCCAGACTTCAGGACAACACATGCAAACACACTCCAGACATCAAGGATTCAAAAGGGAGAAAACATCCAGCTTTTCAAGTCCATGTTCGGCTTTAAAATCTGATTTTTTTCTCCTTTAAACAAGAGCAAAATCTATCTCCCATTGAGGTGAGGAGAGACAACTGCATTTGCTTCCAGCTCAGCATGTTTCAGGAGAAAAACCACACAGGAAGCAGACATTTCATATCATTTTAACACTCAATACATGTTTAAATTACTTTACAAGTCAGGCTTTTTACAGTATGTGGCGGCAATATCCTGTTCTCTTCCCTCTACTTTCAACACAGAGCCTCGGCTCCGTCTAAAACACACACGCACTATTGTGTTTTAACTCAAAAATTTGAGTAAGGTGTCAGATATTTAGGAGCGGTATCAGATTTAGCACCTGGATGGCGTCCAGACAGCGGAGAGCAGCCAGCTCATAATGTACACACATGGTACACGTTGGAGGCAAGAGGCTGTAATGTGAGGGGGTGAAAGAAGTTATCTGCAACACGAAAAATGTATGAAAATTAGCAACTTTTGTTTCAAGGTTTTGCAATCTCTGTACCCAGCGGCTATCAGTCTGACGATGATTTAGCATCTGGGGGCAGCAGCCGATATTTCTGGGGTTCCAGTGTAGCCAGCGGATATCCGGGCCAAGACTTCCTCTTCCGTGCGCTGGTCATTGTTTACAGTCCGATCAGCAACTTGAGACATGAGAATGGAGTTGGAGTAATCTCTATAAACAGATATCATATGAATAAATAAAAAAAGAAAGCTAATAAAAAGCTAAATCATCGTCAGACGATAGCCGGTGTGTTCCCAGATTACCTGCATGCAACCAAAACCTGCTCAAACGTGATTTGTCAATACTGCTCGGACTACAAGTGGAAACCAGAACGCTTCGGATACCAAAATCTTGTCCCGTTGCCTCTCAGATTGGCCCAGGAAAAATATCTTAGCACAAGGTCCACTTACTTGAAATACCTCTCGACCACCTGTTCCATGAAGTAAATACTATTTTGTCATTACTGTCCATAGTAAGGCTGATATTTGTTGATTCAAGTACTGTCTAAGATCTTTAAATGTACACTCTTGCTATTTTTCTAGTGCAGTTGATGGTTGTAATTGACATTTTCAGTGCATTCGGCTTTGTTTGGTCAAGTTCAAATAGTAAATCTGGGGTTTGTTCAAAACCTGTCTGTGTTTAGTGCTAATTAGAAAAAGTTATCACTCTATTGTTAGCTTTATTTTGACAGTGATGGAATTTATCCAAACAGTAATGTGAGTCAAACTAGCGTCTCTCTGCTGAGCTGCACCACGTTAGTCGAGTGGAGTCGTGGACTGACTGAGGTGTCAGATAATAGAAGCTAAAAGCTGCTAGTCAGGAGTTTCAGGAGCAGCTTCAGCTCTCCAGCGGGGTTGTTGAGGTAACAGCTGGCTCTCATTAACCAGACCTGAGAAGCTGAACCAGAAAACTTCGAGGTCAGACTGAAAATAATTACAACACAGCCGTGAAAATGTGTGATACAGCGAATCTAAACACTCGTATCTGCGGCTGGAGAATAATTAGACGTCATCCGACACGCTAACCGTCAGCGAGAGTCAGCGTCTGTGTGTGTCGCAGAGATAGACTTGTTTTTGTAAGTTTGTGAACACACACTCACACTGAGTCTGTCGCAGCCGTACTAATGACTCTCATTTCTAACGTCTGTGGAAATGTTTTGGTTGTAATTTGTGAGCGAGCCGCCACACTGCAGAGAACTGTGGACTCATTCATGACTTTCTCATTGAGCACAGTCAGTATTAATATGCATTCATGCGTATGTGTGTGTGTACATATGTCTAATCATACTTGTTGGTGAACACACTCCATTTAACATGTGAAAAATTCCTGCTTTGTATTTCCCTCTTGTCTTGCACAGAATCAATTCAGCTACAAACTTTCCAGATGTTCTTTGTGTGTTATCTGATGACAGACGTAGTTTAAGTTGTTCAGATGAATGATTACAGATGCAAAATAAGATTTGTTCAAAATATTAATTCTACTCTGTCTTTTCTTTGAAGATTCTCTGTCGTCTGGTGATGATGAAGATTATGACGAAGATCCAGAAGATGCAGGTAATGGAAATGGTGAATTCTTAATTACTATTTTTTGAGTGAAACAATGTCGTTTGGTTAAAGTAATGCGATATTTCTGAGCCTTTCCTGCTTAAAGAGACGAGTCAGACTGCACTGTGAGCTTATGATATACAACCTTGTATGAAATTGTGTGTAAATTATCTTACAAAGCAAATAACCTGAAAAGAAAAAGAACTTTGACTCAAAGTAGGAAAAATGACACAACTAGAAATAACTATCTTTACCCCAAATCACCTGAATACAGTTCCACCAACCCTAACCATGGTTGTAGGTTCCTAACTTGGAAGGTGCCTAAAAAAGATTTGTGTTTCCATTTGTCAACTTCATCAATGGAAATTTTCGGACACCTCAAAGTTCACAAATTCTTATGTACGCAGTTGTTGTTGTTCTTTTAGTTTCAGCTCTTTTGCCGACCACTCTTCAGTTCGTCCTAAGTATCAGTCATTGAAATGTAGAAAAAACACACAATTATTCACCATTTCTGAAAAGAGAACAAAGCAACCACCATTTTTTTGTCACCTATAGCAACCGTATCCTTAGTATTTAAACACCAGGCATTAATGTGCTCTGGATTCCTCATGACTAAAATACAACCTGAGTTCCATTAAAGGCAGCGTGAGCGACGTCGTTAAGCTTAATGAGCAGCACCTGCTGCCTCACACACCGCTGAATGAACCGAGCTGTTAACTGCTGTGAGGGTCAGACTGAGGGGAGAGAAGACACAGCTTTATTTAGACGTTATATTGTTCCTTCCACTGCAAAAGTACAGATTTTAGACTACAAGGCTGATATTAAAGGTGAACTAATCCTATCCATAACTGAACCACAGTTGTTTTGTTTACTTCAAATTTTAGCAAGTGTTTGCTATAGTTCCATAGTCCTGTTGTGCAAGTTCTCTTCACATTATTTATGTTGTCAACACTTTATCAGCATTTAAGGGGTCCACTTGTCATTGTGATAAAAGATTTTGTCTGTAGGAGCCACAATAATTGCTTAGAAATGAGCTTTTATTGGCAGCTATCATTGGATTTATGCAACTGATTAGTTTTATATGAGTCTGATCTGAGTTTTATATCTGTAATTGGAATTATATGGCTCTCATAACTGCTCGCTGTCTCGCCGGTCTCACCATTAAAGCTTCTCCCCAGAGCACTGAACTAAGCGCCACTATCGCACAGATCAAAAGCCGGCAGGCAGCACCCGTCTGCACAGCGCTCCGCTGTGATGGGAACTGTTTTGGCATTCAGAGACGTGCCGAGTTCAGGTGCAGGTGAACAAAGTACGATGAGGGACGGCTTCTGCTGGCTGCGCGCGCTTTTACACGCTCTGTTCTGTCAGCTAGCGTGACTCCAGAGAGACGGAAAGCGTCTCCGCCCCTCGGCGGGCTCTCGACCAGCCAGACGCGACACTGTGGTGCCTTTGTTGTAGCGTACGGAGGGAGACAGTGGAAGGTGAGGCGAAGACAGTCAGAGACAGACGAAGAAAATACGAGAAATTAAATGATGGAAATAGGGAGTGAGAGGAAGAGATGATGAGATAGAAGTGATGCGAGGGAGACGGTAGAGAGCCTGACGCAGAATCTGAGGAACCTGCAGAAAGAGAGAGATCTGGGTTCGTACCATTACAAATGCTGAACTTTCCACACATTCTTATAACTGTTTTCATACTTTGACTTCTCACAGTAGTTCAAAGACGAAAGATTCGATTAGACGGGTCTACATCTTGACAGTGGACTGCAGCAGTCTGTGAAAAACAGCCAAAAACATGCCAGCAGTGTCAAACAGTCCGTCATATCTTGAACCGAGTCCCAGTCCACCTTAACTGCTCGACAAAATCGGTGCCAGAGGCGAAATATGGAACTGGATCGGTGACGGCGCGACAGGCGGACGTCCAACCGAAATCAAAGCCTCTTTGTGAGCGTCGCCGCTACAAAGCTCGAATCAAGTGTCGTCACAACTCGACTCAAAATAAAACACAGAGGCAGTGACGGTGGCTCACGCTGCGCTCACTGAAACAGCACAAATGCCACACGGTCATCATCAGTGTTTCACCCAAACTATTGTGATCCAACTACATGATGAGAGAGACGTGTGAAAAGCAAAAAAGAGAGATTTTCATAACTAAAATGACAACTGGGCATTATAACCTTCATGATGGACTGTTCTGTTAGACTGCATTAGTTGTAGCTAGGTGTACCTAATAAACTGGCAACTGAGTGTATGAATGTCCCGTGTTAAGGCCTTTACACACCGGGGGCGTTTGTTTTTTTCCACGCGATTAATTCACCTGTCATAAATTTTTTCGATCTATTGTTTTTGTCATAAGTACTTTTTTTTTTTTTCGGAAAAAGGTTGATTTTTTTTTAGCTTTTGCACCACAAATAAAAGCATCAACCAATCACGTTGTGCAGACAAAAAGGCGTATGAATGCCACGATAAGGCGCAAGGCAGTTAGCCTGCAATAAGTACGCCTTTCTTGATCTTTGCGTGTTATTTGTACGCCATGTATCCTGCACTGACTGCATTGTAAACGCATCTACGTATAAATGCTACGGTAAGAGTTAATGATGCAGTATAAAAAGCGAGAAAAACCACTTATGGTGCACGGGTGAGGAAGTGGATGGGTCCAACAAACACCACATTTTTAACTAGGAGGCCGTTGTTGACCTGTGTTTTGTTTTGTAAGTTACGTTTCCGACCCTTCTGACATGTTTCTGTAGTTGTGTTATGTTGTTTTCGTAGGTATTTTACTTAGTTTACATACTTGTTTTAAGCCCAACCATGACCTTTTTTCCTAAAACTAAGTGGTTTTCTTGCCTAAACCTAACTGCGGATGTTTGTGTGGTGTATAAATGACACGCAAAAAAAGCTAAAATGTGTCAATGTCTGTGTAATGTCATGCTATTTAGACGCCTTCCCATGAGTTGCACCTATATTTATGACGATTATAAAACAACAACTTGGAAGCTCCGTAGTCCGAACCAATACGGCAAACTTTATTACTCCTTTTAACCTTGACAAAGGCCAGATCCACTCCTTCTGTTCTTACCTTTCACAATAAAAGCCCTAGACATATGATATTCCCAGGCGAGTATTTTGCATTTTCGTGTTGTTTATTCGTCACGCCCCGTGCGTCATTCCTGTCACCTCTCTAAATATCAAAATAAACGCTAAAATTCCCGCAAAAAAATACATTTAAAAAGAGTTGTTAATAAAGACATCACGTCAAAACTTGTTAATATTTTAGTTTTACAACAACAACAAAAAAAACATTTCCATTTAAGCTGTTATGGGTTCTGAGGAGCTGCTGCTTTTCCCTTTCTCTGCTACTTTTTTATGTTAAGCTTTCCTCACTGTTCGGAGACAGGAAATAAACCTGTATTTTAATGAGGCAGTTGTTGCTGATGGCAGCAAGCAAAGGGAGCTTTGAGAAAGACAGACTGTCAAAAACAGGTAACAAGTGTTAGTGAGGCTGGTGTTTGGAAAAATAAGAGTGAACGCCCAGTTATAGATCAATAAATCACCTACTAATTTTTCCTAATCCTCTCATTTTACGACTCCAAAAGTCAGTAATAGTAGTTATTTTTGTTCTTTTAGTAGCACTCAAAAAAATTAATGAGCACAGGAATGTTTTAATATTCTTTGTCTTGGCTCACTTTCAACATTTAATCCCTAAATTCGGCTCACTTTGGATGTTGGAGATTTAAAAATGTAATCTTTATATTCATACAGTATTTGCCTTTTTCTTCAAGGCATTTAGCTGATGCTCTGATCCAGAGAGATTATAGAAGAAAAGCAGCAGAACAAGCTGTAGAGGAACACTGCAGAAAGCTTCCTGTTGCTGTCTTTGTACTGAAAGTCGCCGTGGACAAGCTTAACACCTGCAATGTAAAACCTGAATGTGTTTGAATGCGCGGCTTCGCTTGGCGGTGAAAGACTGAAGTGTTTTCTAAACGGGCCGAAGTGGCAGCAGCTTACTGCAGACATCCTGAATGCCAGTAAATAGCCTCAGACCGCCAGACTTAATCTCTGGATGTAAGTCTACCTCATGACATACGAGGCTCCGATTTCCTGGCCAAAAGGAGAGGGATTAGCCCAGAAACGTTAAACCCCTATCGCTGCTTAATGTCCGCTAAGCCACCGCTAATTAGCCGGCTATGGCAGGAAGGAGCCATGTGACGAGCCACACAGCCAGACAGAGAGTCCCCGTCGGCGAGCGGAAGAACATCCACATCCACATGCAGAGCGCACGATAATAGAGATGTGAAAGAGTCCGACTATTAATGAGGGAGAGGGGATGGAAAACATTTGCTGATTGACAGCGAGAAAGAAGAAACTGCAGCGTTAAAGAAGAGAAAAAAAGAGAAGATTTGAGGAGTTGAGTCAGTCAGTTGAAATGATGCTGCTGGCCACAGCTGACTGTTCTCTGGTTGGAGAGACAGACAGACAGACAGACAGACAGACAGACAGAGAGAGAGAAAGACAGACACGCTGCTGCAGTCATGAGCTCATTCTCCACCAGAGCTCGCTCAGCCGTCTCCAACGGCCTTCTGGGAAAAGGCAGAGAAGATAGACGCCTGCCCAGCGGCCACAGTAATTCCTGCGCACAAATGATATTATCGACCAATTTGTAAGATTGACACCAGATTTGTGTTGTGCCTTCCTGTTTACAATTAAATCTACGCCGAGTGAGCAGGTAAAGGTTTAGCACGCCTTCACACACAGATCCAGTATGTTATTGACTAAACTATGAGGCTGCACAAAGGAAACCACATCGGCCGCAGAAACAGCACAAAGTCGATTGAAGTCAGTTTAAGTTATGTATATGTATGTATGTGTGAAAGTGATTACTGATAATGACATCACCAAACTAGGGAAATCTCTCATGAAATCTGCTTTAGGAAAATCCATATTAATATAAATCATAAAACCAGTGTTGTGGTACTTAGGGCTGTTCTGAATACCTTTTTTTGGGCTTCGATGCTTCGGTGAGAAATATTCGACATGTTCTTCTGTCTGTCTGTCTCCATCTCCCCCGTTTCAGTGCCGCTGCCGCACTACCGTACAGACACGCACCACCGTACAGACACGCACCTCTACACACAACAATATCCGATATTCGTCTGAGAATAACTAATAATAATTAATGTTGAAAATGAATAATGTTGCGGGATTATTCCTTATTTCATGGGCTTTTTTGGGATTTATGCATTATTATTATATACTTTTATATAAAAATAAATTAATAAAAAAACAAAGCATTCGAATACTGATTTGGAGGTTTATTACCATGGCAACGGTCGAAGCATCGAAGCATTCAGGTCAGCCCTAGTGGTACTCGAGATCGGTCTTGGTCTCGAGACTGACCTCAAAACCACTTTTTGAAGGTCTCGGTCTCGTCTCGGACAAAGAGGACTCTGGATATTATTTCAAGACCGGTCAAGTCTTGACATCACTAAATTGCCCGTTTATTGTCCGATTTGTTTGCTAACATTGTTACTGTGATTGCTCGTAGAAAACAAAGGAAAATTCCCACACCTCTGCAATGCTTTTTGCTTATTTTATCAAGACATGTCTCATAGCACACTTGTACATAAAAAAGAGGAATCTTCATTTGTTTTCTGTAGTTGTTTTTATGGGAATGTGGATCTTTCAGATGCCTCAGTGGTTTGCATGTTCCACATTTTATCGTAAGTGTGTCATGCAGTGTGGCACTCACTTTGTCGGCCTGGGTCTTGACTCAGTCTCGCCCTGCCTTGGTCTTGGTCTTGACGTGGTCTCAACCCCTCAAAGTCTTGGTCTTGTCTTGGTGTTGATACACTCTGGCCTTGGTCATGATTTGGTCTCGATTTAGGTGGTCTTGACTACAACACTGCAGAAAACACATCAAATTATGCAAAATAATCTGTTAAATGTTTAGTCTAAATTGCTTGAACAGATCATAAGTCACTATGCCGTCATCGTGGATTATTACCAAGTTTGAAAGCCAAAAAGCGAGCAGCTGTGTTGAAGTTATCATGTAGACAGAAGAGCAAATAAAAGGTCATCCTCACACGCTGTATATGAGGTATCTTTTGCAGTGTACACAGCCTGTGTGAAGTGAAAGGGCAGAGTGTGTGTGTCGGGGGGGAGGAATGTTAACAGAGCCTAATCTGTGCTGTGCTCCTGAGCTATGCAGCCTCCCTGTTTACCCTGGCAGGAGAGCAGAGAGCCGGACGGCGGGCCACGCTACGCTGCTCCGCGGCCGCCATTCCTCCGACTCTGTTTGCCTTGAGTCCCTGCAGGCCCTCCGGGGGCAGCGTGCCTTCAAAGAGCCCCAGTGTAATCTGTAATGAAATCTGCCTGTGTGCTCGCAGGCGTCAGCGAGGGCAAATTATACAATTACACAATTAGACCCCCCTCTCCTCCTTTTCCCCAGATCGGTGTCTGAGCGCTGAAGGGCCTTGTGCCGCGGTGATCAGCGCCGCTGCGTGTCCTGCTCAAGCTAATTGCTGTTGCACCGAAGTTGGGCTGATAGAGAGCCACAGTCACGCTCCTCCGACCCGCAACACAGAGCCGGGAGTCAGGGGAAAGTGAACAGAGAGCTGCAGGGTTGTGTTTTCATGTGTGTAGAACACTTGTAGCTGCAATGCTCAGTCCAAATACAAAGCAAATGTAATCAAACTCTTAATTTGTTAACAAAAAAGCACCCTGTTAGGGATGCTAATTTAGAATTTCTTTTCTAACCGATAACCGACCCTCGTTAACCGATTATTAACCGACAAGATTAGTGTGTTGCATGCAGCGGTGCTGTGGTTGTAGTGCCTAACAAGCCGCCCAGCTGCAACGATAAACCGATGCACAAACAGGTTAAAACCATCATTTATCACCAGCTGCAGTGTCTCCACCGCATCATTTAGTTAAGCTGCGTGGTGGTCAGCTGTGTGTCTCCCTGGCATACTCTGTCAGCGCGGTGTAACGCTAGCGAGTGTCCGACAGACCGCGTGTGTGTGGCAGCGGTGAGTGTGGGGTTGTCGGTGGCGTTATAGCTTTGAACGTAGCAGCGCAGTGTGTGTACAGTTTATTTGTCGCTGAATAAATGCTACAACTCCTCAAGACCCAAGCCAAGCTCCCGTATCCTGCAACACCGGCTCAGACCCTTTTAAGGTGGGCTGTTAAGGTGTTAAGGTGGACCAGTTATTCTCCTTTAAGTGACAAGCCACTCCTCTGAGTTTTGCTCAGCTTTTTATTTCATTTTTAATATTTCTTTTAACCGTTTATCCGATAACATTAATCGGTAAAAATTCTTAATGTCGGTTAATGGTTAACTATTTACATCCCTACACCCTGTGCTTACAGCTTGCACGGCTGCATAGTCCTCTAAAGTTGTTGTTTTAATAATAGAAAGTATTTAGAAATGTTAAATCAGCATCAGGATCTGCATTAGAATCCACAGTGACAGACAGTCATGGGATAAATGTGCCAGATTATTATTTCTGTGGTACGTGCAGTAGTTTGAAAATCCCTATCTTGCAGAAAATGGTCACTTTCCACCAAATTCTATTTAAATTAGTTACAATTTTGAGACGCCCTGCTAACGATCAGACAAACAACCAAAGTGACTGAAAATATCACCTCGTTGTCAGGGCTAATAGAGAATTCTGAATATAAATACTTATGGTATGTTGTTAAACTTTAAAAGGAAAAGAAGGAAAATCAAACAGCTTTATATATCCCGTCAAATCATTTTTATGTTATCTGAAACCAACTAAAATATCACAGAGTTTGGATGATGCTTCAGACGAATAACTGATTACAATCCTGGTAACTGGTAGCTGTAATAGGATACTTGTCCCCCAGTAAACGAATCTAGTGGATGTGTGTGTGTGTCTGTGAAGGTGTAAACCAAACAAACAGGAGTAGAGTCGTGTATTTTTAGGCTCCCAGAGAGAGATCCCCCTCCTCGGTTAACCTCTGCAGCTGACAGGTGGACATGACTCTGGAACTGCTGAGCTAAGAGAAGATGTTACGCTAAACCACGTTCCACTACAGGGCAGGGTTATCTCCAGACCCCGTCCCTGGGGGGGGGGGGGGTTAGAGGGGTATCTGCTCTGACCCCCCCCACCCCGCCTCACTCCCCTCTGCTGAGGAAATACCAGCCAGCCAATTAGACACGGGATGGGATTCCTGTGTGTTGCTGAGCGAACAGAGCAGTGAATCAAAAACACACTTAAATTCTAATATCGACTGCTGTTTCTATATTGGAAAAGGCTCGCTTATATTTCTTACTCCCTTACATTGCAAAGTGCCTGTATCTGCTTCCTAAAGTACACTGTTAAACCAGGAAACCACTTCTACATCAAATAATAATCTATTTTCATGCATCTATACATCATAACATCTCATTATTTACACTCAGCGCTCATTAAGTTAAGTGAAAAATGCACAACAAAATCACTAATTAAAGAAAATAGAAGTTTATAGGAGGTAGAGACATTTTTTGTTATATTAATACAGTTTGCAGCTTAAATAATTTCTTGTTTTCATAGCTATTTTAGCTTTGATTTTGGTTTTCTTTCTCTGTATTTTTATCCCATTTTTCTCTTCAAGAAGCGTATTTTAAGCTGTGATTTCTGTGAAGAAGTTGTTTACTGATAACTTCTGAAAAACACAATCAATCCCAATCAATCCTCAAGAGGAGGAGAGGGAGAGACCTCATTATGATTACTCTGAGCAGCATGCATGGGAATGACTTACAATATAATATATTTGAATATATTTCTCGCTTTTTCCCTCATGGTTTGAATAAGTCGCAAAATTTGTCGTTAGTCGCTTTTTTAGAAATAAAGTCGCTAAGAGAGTCTGTAAAATAGTCGTTAAACCTAGCGAGAAAGTAACCAAGTTGGCAGCACTGGCCTGGAAACCCCCAAAAAAGTGTAAATCAGTTCATACCCGCTCTATTTTAAGAAAAAATAGCGTATGTTTTTCATTGTAAAATGGTAAAACCAAAATAATTAGGCTAGGTTGAAAATACGACAAAGAAGACGTCACAGCACCCGCCCACTCAGTTTGATTGACAGCTGATCTCGTGTAGAAACACAGCAGTTAGCTCTTAGCAGCTAAAGGTCAGAGAATAAACCAATCTCAGTGTGTTTTTGGGACAAAACCATGGAGACGTGCTGAATCCACACAGGCGTCTATTTTGGGTTAAAAACCTCATGGTGGCTGAAGGATCAGCAGCAGCAGGAAGGTGTTTTCAGGCCCACATGAGTTCAGGAGCAGCAGCAGGAGGAGGAGGAGGAGGAGGACCACACATCAGGAGAGAGACTGTTTAAAAACTCAGTGTGTGTTTCTGTTTGGCCTGAGTGTGTGTGGCTGATTACGATGCCAAGAAAACAATGTGCTCAGACTCCTTGGAGGTTTGTCCCACGCTGCGCCGAGTGTCGCTCCAAATACGCCGAGACAGCAGAGACGCAGAGAGAGAAGTAATGAAATCTAACAGATATTTCCCTTTTAAGGTGGAGGCCGTGTGTGTGTGTGTGTGTGTGTGTGTGTGTGTGTGTGTGTGTGTGTGTGTGTGTGTCTGTGAGTGTGAGGATGCACGTGGCGAGCGTTTGCCTCAGCGCGCTGGGGAGTCTCTCACTGGAGCAGGGAGCAGCGTTACAGCTGCTCCATTACAGTTTGTAAACACACACAGCCAGTTTACAGTCGGTTCAATAGAGTGAAGTAACGCTCTGTTTGTTTGCTTTCTAAGAAGATCCGTCTTTCATCACTGAATCTCTCCGCTGGTCTGGTTGTAATTACTCTGTGAAGCCGGAGCCAAAGTTTGATGGCAGGAGCCAAAGAAATATGTGTCAGAAATATATCAGAACACCCAGAGCATTATGATAAACACATGCTGTCGATCACAGCCAATCACAGACAGGTATTATATTCTCAGTCTCACAGCTGTTCGTGAAATAGTCGCGAAATTTTATCTATTTGATTCGTGTACAAAGACATGAATTTATCTTTTTTTGTCATGACACTCAGCACGACTTTCAATAAAGTATTTTTCGTGCGTTTTCCTACGAATGTCCAGCAACACGTGACGCATGCTGAGACAACAAAAACAACTTAGCAAAAGATGCGGTTTGGGTTACTGGAAGTGGCGTAACTTAAGTACAGAAGTTATGTGAAAATGAATCAACGACTCAATGACTTCTGGTTTCACACGGGACACGAACACCGGTCTCACAGGCAAAAGTCTGGCATTACATTTCATAACTATTTCACCAATGGCTGTGTGACTAGGCAGAATATTCTAACGGCGACACCTCTCTGACATCAGGGTTAATTTTGTTAACGAAAACTATGACGAAATATGTTCGTCAACAACCTTTTTTTCCATGAGTAAGACGAGGCGATGAAGAGAGGGCACCGACATCATTAAACACCAACGGTGATGATATCAAACATGCAGTATTGTTGACAAAAAGAGACAAGACTAAAATGTAGTTTAAAAACATAAAAACTTTACCAAACCGTCCGTCTCTGTCCTTCTTGTCTCAGTCCTCAGTCCTGACAATTGTGCTACTATAATGCATAACGTTGGCAGTTTGCAGGTCAGGTCGGGTTCAAGTGGTTGAGTAATGCATATTTTTGCATGTTGGACGGGCGGATTGGCTCTCACAACGGACCTATGGGTACGACTGAACTGTGCATCACTAATGAGCTCAGTCAGGAGGACTCAAACTGCAAAACTGCATTCTTAATCATTCATCCTGTGTTTTTCATCAGATAAGATAAAATGTTATGTGAAATAAGTTTGACTAAGGGGCAAACATGTTAAATATAATCTGATGACTAAAAAGGACTAAGATTAAATAAAAAAAAATAGCTGACAAAATTAAGAGAGAAAACATTTTCACCAAAATCGAATGACTTTTTGGCGACTAAAACTGGACTAAAACATTTTGAGTTGTCGTCGACTAAGAATATGAAGGAAAAAAAATAATTAAAATGTGACTAAAAGTAATAATCATTTTCATCGTAAGACTAAGACTAAATGACCACTGTCTGACGTCTCACCTGAGTCGTCCTGACGAGATAAAACCCGCCCACGTGCTGCTGGAGGGCGTGAATTACTTTAGTTTGACCGGAGTCTGATAACACTCACATTAACACACACACAAGCACAGACATTGAGATGGTAATCAGCTCCTCTCTCTCCTCCTGCATTTAGAGAGTAAAAGAGACATCTGATGACCGGTCAGCCACCTCCCCAGCTTTTGTCCTGGGAAACACACACACACACACACACAGTAACACACACCCACACAGTAACACACACTCACACAGCCCTATAAAGAGAGCCATGCCTCAGTGCTCTCACCCTCCACACCCACACAGCTGGAACAATAGGCCTCTCTGACTCGCTACACTCTCTTTGTCCGCCGTCTTCTCAATACAACTCAATAAATCGCCCTGACAGCTTTCCAAACTCTCAGGATCGGACGATTCAAATGAACTCTTGCATTGTTATCGGGTGGGGGGGGAAGAAGATGATGAGCTTTGTTTGGTCTTTGTGACGCTTCACGCTTTCTTTTCAACATCCGTCAAACTATGTTTTACACCGTTGGTGCATCTTGAACTGTCCCTCGGGACAGAAGGCTGGATATTGGAGAGAAATGCGTGCAGGTACTGTGTGTTGTTTATCGGAGCGGCGAGGGAAGACCTCCAGTGAAAGCACAAGCTCACATCTGTTCTGGCAAAGTACATAACTCATCCAAGATGGACCGATTTGGAGACAAGGCAGAGGAGCAAGTTGTGCCATCTTTTAGCAATTACAAAAACATGCGACGATGGATTCCTGGAGGGTCTTCCCCCAAAATTTCTATGATCTAAGAATATAGCAGAAAATGGAAACCTCGGGACTGATCTGTTAGGATAAGAAAGTGGTTCATCTTGGCAGACCAGAGTCAGATTTAAGCCACAAAAATGAGGACGAAATCCTTCTGAAATCCTGGTACTATCACAGATTGAAAGGACTTGGTCTCAGCTACATAACAATAGTCTGTTATTGTCGTGGTCAGGATTCAGACCTGAAAGTTTTGCATTTTGAATAGTCGACTTGTAGGAGCCAAAACGTGCATTTAGCCTGTATTGTTTATTATTATTTGTTTATGCTGCACACATTCTTTTGGTTAGCATCATTTCCAGTTATGGGAACAGGGGTGTGGTTTTCTCTTTATTTACCTGCACTTGGATTGCGGGATTCAGACAAAGAGGGTGAGTTAGGCTCAGATACTTTCTGTTGACCGGACTTGCCCTCATGGACTTGAGACTAGAGCTGCAACGAGTAATTGATTAGTTGTCAACTATTAAATTAATCGCCAACTATTTTGATAATCGATTAATCGGTTTGAGTAATTTTTTAAGAAAAAAAGTCAAAACTCTCTGATTCCAGCTTCTTAAATGTGAATATTTTCTGGTTTCTCTACTCCTCTATGACAGCAAACTGAATATCTTTGAGTTGTGGACAAAACAAGACATTTGAGGATGTCATCTTGGGCTTTGGGAAACACTGATCGACATTTTCTGACATTTTATAGACCAAACAACTAATCGATTAATCGACAAAATAATTGTTGGTTGCTGCCATACTTGAGAATTGACTTGAATTATATTGAATCATTAGAGACTTGACTTGGACATCTCAAATGACTCGATACTTGAGAGTTATTTCAAATGACTTGAGACGTGTCAGCACTGCATAAAACTATGCATTACATGTTATATTCCTCTAGGCTGTATGTTCTGTTTCCATGACTGACGCGACACCCTGTTTTGTGTTTCACCAACAGAAGCTCCGTACTGGACCCGGCCTGACCGGATGGACAAGAAGCTCCTGGCTGTTCCGGCCGCCAACACCGTCAAGTTCCGCTGCGCCGCGTCCGGAAACCCGACGCCGACCATCCACTGGCTGAAGAATGGCAAAGAGTTCAAGGGAGAGCAGAGGATGGGAGGCATCAAGGTGAGAGGACTTAACTCCAGACATGTTAACACCTAAAGGTTACAGGAGCAGAGCTGTGATTTACAGATTCAAATCCTCACACCAGCTCCAGCAGGAGGTGATGCTCCGCCCGCCGCGAGCTCCCATCAGAGTGCCTTTTAGCAAGGCATCTTAATCCCCCTGCTAGTCCAGCGGAGCTGCTGTGTGTCCATCGGTGGATCAGTGTGAGTGATGCGATGCTCCCTGGTGTGAATTGCTATAACTGGACGAGTGTGAAGCAGAGTGGTGAAAGAGCACTCATGCTCCGTGAATCTTCTCGCGGTAAATAAAGGTCAGAAAACGCGCCGCAGGGCTGGACGCCCCCAGCAGGACTCGGGCCGCTCTTAGCCCCGGCTAAGCTGAGCGAAATAAATTTAGAGGGTCAAACTGCTGTGCTGAAAACAGAGTGGTGCACAGATACATGTGTGCTCGCGTGATAGCTCAATGTTGACAGTAATGCAGTGCAGCAAACAGCTGCTGTGCTCAGTTTTGTCATCGGATTCACTCTAAACACTGGGCTCTCATGTGGAATGGCACTGCTTAAAGTAACAGGGCTTGGTTTACTTTGTGTTCCTTTAATGGCCCTGAGCTGCAGGATTAAAAGACAAACTCAGTGTGGTAAGAACATCGGAATTCAAACAGTCAAAATGGGTGTTTTGGTTCAAAATAAACTCAAATTAATGACATATAAATTCTAAAGGGATGTCTCAGAGATGTAAAATCTTCCTCTCCTTCTTTAGTCCTGTGTCTCAGGCTCCATCAGACAGAGGTTGCGTCCAAAACTCCAAACTAATATGCTATTTAGTACATTAAAACGGTGTGTGAGATTTTTTAGTATGTCCAAAACCTTAGTAGGCAAACACTGGACACTACTGCAGCACAAATATCCCACAATGCAATGCGGTAGTAACGACAACGTTCATAACAGATGTTGACGGACAGCTCTGTAACATCTATAACGCTTCAATTTAAGTATAGGATTCCTCTTTGTTATAGGTGTAATATAGTTTTTAAGTTAGATCAGACTTTATGATTCTCACAAATCATCGTTTAGTCACGTGAGGTTGGCACGGGTTACTATGGTTACGCGTCTCCTACCAGCAAGGAGGCTCTCAGGAAGTGACGACGTAAATTACCTCTTAGTGCAAAAAGATAAATACTACTTTTTATTCACACAAAAGTATGTTGAACAATAGTACACATATTGAGTTTGTAATGCATTGTATGCAATTTCGGACGTAGCCAGACTGTTTTTGTAGTTTGTTGCATCTTTTTTTGTTGTTGTTGTTGTTGCAAGGCAACCACCAAATGAGTGCTAACGTTAGCTTAACACAAACCATGAACTGTACGTTACCTAATATTTAATAGTACAGCTTAAATTAATGAAAACAACTCTTGAGAAATCTCAAGTACCGCACTACTTTGCCTCCAGGTCTGCTGTTTTCTGTTCAGATCATGTTGACTACAACTGGTAAACTCTGGATATCCTGCAAAAGTCACCACAATGAGGAAAAAACGCTAATGTCATCAGGCGCTTTTCTGCTCTGAGGCGTTCAGGGTGCTCCTGCAAAAACGTGAGGCGCTCAGCAACGCCAAAGCAGCGCACAAAACTCTTCACTCTCATTGAAAACAATTACAAAAAATCTGTCTGAACAGGACCTTATTCTCCCTCCGTCTCAGTCCTCACACTGCCTTAATTAAGTGATGATGAGGGGAGAGAATTTACCTGTAAAGATTTTACAGTCATTACTAACTTACACTTAATTTTAGTGCAAACACAGTTTAAAAAAATGTCTTGTTGATGTTGAATTGTTTTGTCAGGGAAAGCAACCTTGACAAGGTACTCACTGTAATAAAGATATTAAGCAGAAAGGAGGCAAAGTGGATGTTTATTCTATTTTCTTTTCTGTGACACTGAAACTGCATCTTCTAACTGGAGCAGAGTAAAGTCAGTGTGTCGGGCTGGTCGCGACTGTGAGGCCACGAGAGACGCTGTCTCCCCCGGTGGAGGTTTTGGCATTTAAAGAGTTAAATGTAATGAGATCCTGCAGCTATTAACAGTTTACAGAGATCTCCAACATCTGCTCCCAGCAGACCAACAGCAGTTGTTTCCCTCCCTCTGTCCCCACTCTCACACACACACACACACACACACTCTCACACACACACACACACACACACACACACACCTGTCACCAGTCCTCAGGACACTCTGAGTGGCTCCCCGACAGCAACTTTTAGCATGTTTAGTATGCGTGAAGATCTGCCGATGATAAAGTTTGCGGCCGCGTTATTAGCAGCAAATTAATCCCAAACTGACCAGTCAGAGCACTTTGATATTTATTCCATCTGTTCACCAAACCTCCTCAGCGTCCGTTTTGTGTAGAAAACGACTCACCATCGGCACGTTAAAGAGCCCAATAGAGATGTTTTTGTGGTGATTGACGGCGTATTAAGATATTAATGTCAGCCTAATCAGTATAGCGTCTCCGTTTATTTCCCTCTGCAGCAGTAGCCATCTTGCACACACCCCCCCCTGCTTTAACACATGCTCCTATGGGATGTTACATGTATAATTAGAGGGTGATATGTATAGCTGAGTATCCATAGTAAGCCTTTACAGCGTACGTGAGGTCCCGTTGGCCTCGTACCGTGTTGTGTCAGTGTGAGCTGTGACACTAAGTTGTCACCAAGCCACCGAGACAAATTCCTGTACATTTTCCGCTCTGTATAGCTCAGCGGGTCGAGCTTGGCACCAACCATTGCTGTGGGGTTTAGTTCCCACCCATGGGCCACCCATGCTGACAGTATAGGCACTCACAGTGCTGTGGAGTATTTAGGTGTTCAACCAAACAGGACGTGTGTTAACTGTGGTTGGAATCGATTCTGGTTCTTTCATATCTGATTTTCTGAAATCCATTTTTTTTTCTCGTGCTGCCCTTCTTTCAGAAACAGATGCTTTCTCCAACTTAACTTTTCTTTGTTTTGGTTTTTTATTGGGTCCAAGGGTCAGTTCACCTAAATCACAAAAAAAGAAAGTTTTTTTCCCCACATATCTTTAGGGCTGCAACTAACCATTAGCTTCTTTATTAATTAATCTGCACATTATTTCCTCAAATTTTGGTCTACAAAATTCATATTTTAAAAAAAGCCTGAAAAATGGCCATGACAATTTCCTCCAGTGCAGATAGACACATTCAAACAGTCCAAAATATTAAAAAAAAAATCCAGTTTAATATCATGGAAAACAAAAAAAAGCAGAATATTAGGGCTGCAACCAAAGATTATTTTCATTGTCGATTACTTTCTGGATTAATCGATAAATTGTTTGGTCTATAAAATGTCAGAAAATGTTGAAAAAGGTGGATCAGTGTTTCCCAAAGCCAAAGATGCCGTCCTCAAATGTCTTGTTTTGTCCTCAACCCAAAGATATTCAGTTTACTGTCATAGAGGAGGAAAGAAACCAGAAAATATTCACATTTAAGAAGCTGGAATCAGAGAATTTAGACTTTTCTTTCTTAAAAAATGACTCAAACCGATTAATCGATTGGCGATTAATTTATTAGTTGACAATCGATTAATCGTTGCAGCTCTACTTACCTTATCTCGCCCTGCAGAACTGACACTTTTAATTCACTTTATATAACTTGCAGACTTTATACTTTAAAGCCACTTAACCCTACTAAACATTGTTGTATGGCATCATTATGAGATGTTAAAGTCTCATCTATCAGCAACATTTATTGTGTCAGCCAGTGATGGAGATGTAAGATCGGAGGTGGCAGTTATTGAGACGTTCCTTTCTGTGTCTTTATGGAGATGTTATATCACATGCTCCTCCCCTCCCTCCCTCCCTCCCTCCCTCCTGTCCTGGAGCCGTTTTAAAATCCAGTTAGCCAGTCACCATGTGGCCGCTGTTGGCCTTGAGGGAGGTGAGCGGAGAGGTCACCCTCTATAGAATCAGGGTGCTGGGTGACAGACAAGCCTGTGACATGGCCTGGCTTCAGAGGGGTCAGGGGTAACAGCTTCACCCGTCCTAATGTCAAAACCTCTGCTAACCCCACCACCACCATGCAAAAAAGTAGGCTCTCCAGCCCAACACAATGAAAGTTTAATGAAATTGTGTCTCAATCATATAAAAAGTATATTTTAAAAACTCATCAGTCACGTCTTTTTCTTTTTAACGCAGCTACTGAAGATAATCCAGACATTTGCACCGAAAATGGAGTCACATTATCTCCAATTAATTTGAGTGATGTGCCTAATTCCATTATATTGTCACCTAATTTTTAACATGGTTATCCTTCAGATCCTCCTTCTCGCCCTGTTTCATCATTGTCAGCGTTTGTGGACTGCATTTCCCAGAGATCACCTGTCAGTCAAACATCGTGAGGAGCACTGTGGTGTGATTATTTATTCCTTAAACGTTTCTGTAGATGCCTCTTTTGCCTCTTCTGTCTTTGTCCTTGAAGTCATGGCTGCTAATGCTACTCTTGCTGATATTTTTAGAACAATCCCTTCGCTGTGGAAGCTGCAAGAAACATAAAATGCATCATTTGCACTGAGAAGAAACCAGTAATCCATCACACTGTCGGTCACTTCTTGTCTTCTTCTACTTCTATATTTAGTTACAGATATTTATAAAGAGCATAAGAAAGAACAATCATGTATTTCACAAACTGGCTGAAGATTGAATCGTCATTGTGTAGACAGACACGTGACGCAGCAATGTGTTGTCAGGACAGACATTTTTTGCAGTGCATTCAGTCGGGCCGTGTCACAGCACTCATCATCCCACCTCACATCTGCCTGTGATGAGTTCATCTAGCGGGGTTAGGGGTACATGGAGGGGGGTCACCCTGAGTCCTGACAGCCTGACAATGGCCTTCTAAAGACTCTATTCCTACAGCCGGGTCCTCAAGGTGAAGCCGTCTTCCTCCGGCAGCCGTATTCAAATGACAAGATCGTTTTTGATTTGACAGCCGTGGTTAATTTCAGCTGAATGAATCGGGAAGCGTGTCTGATTTTTAATGTTTGGACGGGTGATGGGATGATTTTGTCAGCCCTCTCTCAGAGCTGGGAGTGTGCGTGTGACTCTAACTGATCCATGCTGATCAGCACAACGGAGTCACATCCACTCAGCTCTGCCTACCAGCTCAGTTTGTTATTTACTCAAAGTGCCATCAGATCGAGAGAAAGTTCCTGACTGAGCGGAGCATTAAGGTCCATTACCCGCCTACTAAAACACCTCCTGTCTTCACTCTGGAGTGGCTGAAAGTGGCCTTTCTGAGGATGAACCGTGTTCTGCTTTGTTCCTTAAAGACATTCATTTTAACAAGATGTTTCATCTCCTATACAGCCCTGAAATTACACTCCTTTTTGTAAAATATGAATAGATATATACATTATAGTATCATCAGGTTCACTTCCAGTAGAAAATGTCTCAGTTGTATTTTCTTTGTGGATTTTAATGTAATTTGTGAAGGATATTTTGTGTTAGGGGTGTCGTAATATAACGGTATTGACGATAACCGTGATATTTAAAAATTAAATATTGATATCATGTATCATACACATATGATAATATTGTGTAAATTATCAAGCGCCTCTTAAATTATTAATTATCACAAATTATCACTCTTAAAGCCTGTATAGTTGTACACTAACATCTCCTCAGTATATTCTTTCCCATCAGTACGCTGGAGGTTGTTCAGACATTCAGTTCTATCTTACAAGAGCTTTGTAAGTCTATTGAAATGCAACACGGAGAACTAAACGCTACGTTTGTTGAAACTAAATGAAACGGTAAATAGGATGTCTGGCTCATTTGTAAAACGGAAAATTAAATTCCAGCAGGGCAACGTGCCGGAGCATTGTGCTCCTTCCCAGACAACTGTGGCGCTCCGAGCCTACTCCACTATGGAGGGGCAGGGCCTAAAGGTTAAAGTTCACCTCTCTATTGAGCCATCAGATGGAGGTGGGGAGAGATGGGCGTGTCCCCAGCCTATTGAGCTGGCCCGAGCCTTTGACAGCCAAAGCCAATGCTGTTGTCTGCTGCCACATATGGTGGAAGGGGTTTTATTGTGTTCATGCTAAACTGCGGCGGCACAAGCGAGACAAAAGTTGACAATGTAATTATTGTGTTTCATTTCGTCCAGGTCGCTCGGCGCTTAACTGATTTTTCAATCCCTGTTTTGACAGGTTTCCAAAGCAGGGCTCTTAAACTGGCTCCACACTGTTACTTTTTAAGACTTTAAGCACTTTAAATCCGTGTTTTTCCAGTCCACATTTAAACACAGCCTGGATTGTGAGTCTCTATAGGCCGCGGAGGAATTTCTACACTTTGCAAGATTATTTTTGGACTCTTTTTAATGTTCGACCTTCCACGGTCATTCACCTTCCTCCCCTGTCGTTTTACCCAAATACACCAGGGGTATCAAAAGACAGATTATCCTGTTTATTTGGTTTTCTGACCCGTTTTTTTCTCCTTTGAACTCTCATACTTCCAATTTTACAGTCGTCTCCTCTGTGTTGATGCAATGGCATGTAGAGCCAAACTCCGGCAATTGACTCACAAACTTTGCCAGCGTTAATAGCAAGCCCTTAGGGCCGCTTCTATCTATTTCCGCTTTTCTGTAGGTCAAATTAGACGGTAGCACAGATCCGGGCCACTGGTCCGCTCTGACACACTCATAAATTCTGCTAACTGGCCCCGCTGGTTCTGACAGGGCTATTTTGCGAGGTGAAGACGGAGGGTTTGGACTATAAAGGGAGCAGAGCTTCCTGTGTTTTCTCAGACAACTGCTACACTGCAAAAAATGTCTGCGTCTTTATGAACCATAAGCTGGCAGTCGAGTCGTGAATTCTTGTTTTGATTAAAATAAGTGAAGGAATCTGCCAGTAGGGTGAGGTAACTTCACTGTTTTCCATGGCAGGCTCTGTGAGGCAAAAATATCTTAAAATAAAGCCGACAACTTTATTTGTCTCAAGATATTTCCTGCACAAAATGCTGCAATACAACTCCCAACCTACTCATCTTTTCTTTTCCCTCCATGGAAAGACTCAGTACGTTAGTTTAACGTCTCCTTCAGATGCACACTTTTTGCAGTGTGGAACTCCCTGTCCATTCCCATGGCTTGTGCCCTTCTGTAGGTCCACAGCCAAAGCCCTAAAACCTTTAAAGCCTCGTATGACTCTAACATAAGCTCCTTAATAATTTAATTCTGTTTGGAATCTGGCGTGATTGGAATGGATGGGATTATCACGTTTGGGGACTAATGCTGCAGGTTCAACAGGGGTTAGCCAGTGTAACATGCTCATAAGAGCAAGTGGCATTTATGGAGAAAGTAATCAAATGTGCCGCGGGGAAGACGGAGGGGAATTAAAGTGGAAATGTCACTCAAAGTTAATAATTAACACAAAGTAAGACTATGAAACCTTTGGTGAAAGTGGCCACTGTTCCCATACGTGACAGTTATGGGATAATGGTTAATCAATAATGTTATAACTTGGTGTAACAGTAGCAGAATTACGCTCAGTTAAAGTCAATTACACAGCTTTTATACTAACATTAGCTGACATTAGCCACCATAAGCTACTGGTCATACCAGACTGCTTATGAATTCAACTTTTCATTTGTAAGTAGAAAGTTGTTATTTCCTCTTTCAGAAGTTGCATAGTCTCGCTTTAAGTTGGGCTGTCGCAGTGACCGCAATATTGCAATATTGCTATTAACAATTTTATTTTTTATTTTTTGAATTGTTTGCACATGTAATTACACTATGCCAGCAGCGTGGCGGGGCGCTTAGTGTCTATTCTGCACCGAGCGCTACACGTTTAGTGTTTTTTTTCTGGTCGCCGAGAGTTGAAAAATGTTCAACTTTGGGTAAAACACTGCACTCGTCACTGTCACTTTTTACCCAGCCGTCCAATCACAGTGGAGGAGGGGCGGGACAAACAATAGTAGTAATAGCATAACAATAAAACTTGTTTATATAGCATCAGGATAAATTAATTAATTTGCAAAAAAAAATTCCTTCACCACGACAGCCCTAGATTTAACATAAATAAAAGTATCAGAATCAGTTTTTATTCGCCAAGTACATACAAGGAATTTGACTCCGGTTTTATGCATCTCTCTAAATATACTCACACAGAAATAGAAATAACAGCTCGGGACAAGGACAACAAAGCCGGACAAATAAAGGTGAGGAGTAGACAGGACCGTTATGTACACAAGTAGTGAAAAAATAGGTGTAATATATATAAATATTTTATAAATATATATATATATAAAGCACCAATGACCAACAATAAAATGAGAATAAAATAAAAAAATGTGTGGACAAGTATTAGACGCAAAGCATCAAAAAATGTCTTATTACTTAGTACAAGTGCTTCGGAAAAGTTTTAGATTTGTTAATACAATAAACAATTGAGCAGCAAAATTATCAAAATCCCCAAATATTTAGAAACAAAACAAGACTAAAATCTGCCCAGTTATAAATCTTGTAGCTCCAGTTTGGGGACTTTCATGCCTCTACAAATTGTATCAAAAATACATATTATATTTTATTGAGCTGAATTTAAACTGTGATTTGGGGATTTTGAGGTGCACGATTTTTTTTCCTTGACAGCAGCCATCAAACTAAATGAGAAACTCAGACATGTGCACAGTAACTCCAGCTGTCTAGTGGCGTCAAAAGTACCTCAAAGTTCTAAAGTAAATGTACCTTCGCTGGCTTTAAGTTATTATGAAATGGAGACCTAAATACGACCATAACTCTGATCACAGTCTCGTTGTGTTTCTGTTGGTGGTCTTGGCCTCTACTGAGCGTCAACTTCAGCTCGTATTTTACCACCTTCTAGCTTCCCTCCTCACGCGTCGCCTCCTTTCTCTCCCCCCCCCCCCCTCCTCCTCTGCGCTCAGCGACCGCAGCAGAAGGCGTCACTCATCTGCTCATGAGAGCAACCATTGACTCCAGTTTGACTCTGAGAGGGGTAGACGGGGTGGAGCCAGCCGCTCGCTAAAAACCATTTGCCAGCGTAGAGCGGGCTGCCTGGTCTATGTTACCATGCAACTGTAAAAAGCACACACAGGCATAATATTTACACTGTTACATTATTTTCCGCATGCGCCTCCAAGAGAGAGAGTCGGGGAGTGTATAAGACAGAGGGAGGAGAAGGAGGGGAGTGTGATCCTCCACCTACTAATATATGTAGGTTGTGTGAATGGCTGGCCTCCTACCTACACGCGTGGGGTTAAACGTTTGTGAAAACACTCTCTGGGTCGGCACATTTTCCGACGCAGGTGATGTGAAGTGTTCCACCCTGAAAAGCCTCTTTGTTGACATCACTCACTCTTTAGTGACTCTGACCTCTCTCAGAGGAGTTCACTCCACGCTTGTCTCGCAGCAGTGAGCACAGCGGCGGCGTCTGCGCCGCATGTTTCCACTTAAGCTGCGGAGGTCGTCCCTGTTGGCCCGTGGAGACTCTCTGCCTATCGATGCGTAGCAGGTTCTCTGTTCTCGCCTCGCCGTGCTGCGCTGGGCCGCTCGCTCTTAGCAGCTTCTGAATCTGTCAACTTAGTATCTGTCTGCCGCTGCCATCCAGACACACCTGCTTTGAATTACTACGCAAAATTTACCCTTCGACTCACCGGGGATGGATTGCTCTCGACTGGCACAGTGGAGCCAATTTTAGATGTGCAAAAAAAATAAAAATCCTGCTTGCCCTTCACTGCAGGGAGAGAGAAGGAAATGAGACTCTACTAAGCTCTCTCTTATGAAAATAATCCCATATGAAATGTTCTTTATATCAATTAGTTGAACCGATTGCTCAAACATTTGGGGCTTTGTGCATTCTGGTTTTAATCTTGCCATCATTGTTTAGCAACTGGTTAAGCAATCTTGAGAATTACTAAGTATGTCTCGTCACATTTCTTCAGTGTAAAAACATTCTTGTAAAATCTGATCCACCTAATCAGACTGCTCTCTGCTCTCTGCTGTCTGAGTCCTGTTGATCAACTGTACTTTGTGCAGTGGGCACACAGAGCTGTTTCCCATCAAGACGTGTCAAAAAGATTGTTTTCTGCTCATCACATCTGTTCTGCATCATTATTACAAGAAGCTTAAAGTTGTAATAACGCTTTAAATGTTTGTTCAAAAGGGTCAACAACTTGGTAAACATGCGTTGCACACAGCAGCACGCTCTGTTTTACCCATAGATATGTATATAAAGTACATAGATGCCACATAGGCCTTTGGATCATATACGTCAACGTCGCCCCCATATTGGGGAGGTCAGGACTGGCCTGTAAACACATACAAGTGAACGGGGAGCTGCTGTTTTTCTGGATAAAAAGCACTATAGCGTTTACATTTCTCAACCGATTTCAATGAGTCATTTTTATATTCAAGCGTTTGTAATCTACGTGTAGTACTGTAGGTTAGATTCCCCCCCACAAAAAACAACTTTTGGTGAAAAACAATTCAGTAACGTTACGTTACTGCTTCCGGTTCATGGATCACAGGGCGGTCTGTCTGTTGAAATCGTATTAAAAAGTCATACTCTAATAACACATTTTCCTTTAAGAATTTTTCACATCATCAACATTACAGTTTAAGTTACAGCTTTACCAAACAATTGTTTTCGTAGGTCATCAGATAAGAGATAGCTAGCATTTGTTATTAAATAAATATGGCAGCTCCCCAGTTCACTTATAAGTGTTTACAGGCCAGTCCTGACCTCCCCAATATGGCGGCGACGCTGACGTATTGCTGCAATACGCTATCCACGTATATACATCTATGGTTTTACCAACCAAAGGATATCAAAGGAAGGGGTGAGAGAGTGAGAGATCTGATGCTGGAGAGGATCTCTGGACAGAGCGCTCGTCTGTTAGTGAGAGAGGTGTTTGTCTCTAATCCAGCTTTGGTTTGTGATTTAGCGTGCAGTATTTTATCTGTCAAGTGAAAGGATGATATTTAAAGTCCTGAAACATAAACTTGACTTGATCCCATATTTTATCATTATATGTAAGAGGAAATATACTGAGTAAGCACTCGTCTATCAGGCCTGAAAACATGACACCAAACTCCCCCTGAGATTTCTTGAAATAGGTTACGTATCCTCACAGATTTAGATGTGTTGTAATGACATATCTGACTGTTCTGTCCTCTCTGCCCCCCCCCAGTTGAGACACCAGCAGTGGAGTCTGGTGATGGAGAGCGCCGTGCCGTCGGACCGGGGAAACTACACTTGTGTGGTGCAGAACAAGTACGGCGCCATCACCCACACCTACCAGCTGGATGTGCTCGGTAAACAACACGCAAACATTTACTCTCACTGGAGCCTCTGTGTAAACAGGGAATACATTAACAACCACCAGTGGTTTTAATAAAGAGTTGTTGATGTGAGAAAAATGTTCGACATTTCCTGCAGCGCATCATTCCCATGCATGACTTGTGCTAATGACTCGGTGCTTTCTCTCTCGCAGAGCGTTCCCCCCACAGGCCCATCCTCCAGGCGGGCCTGCCAGCCAATCAGACGGTGGTGGTTGGCAGTGACGTGGAGTTCCACTGTAAGGTCTACAGCGACGCCCAGCCGCACATCCAGTGGCTGAAACACATCGAGGTCAACGGCAGCCGCTACGGCCCCGACGGCGTTCCCTACGTCAACATCCTGAAGGTGGGTCTGCGGCCTACATCTCTAATGAGTCCGGGTCTCACCGGCGTTTGTCTCGAGCAGATCTCAGTCCGCGATGGTTTCACTCCTAATTAATCTCTCCTAAATGTCTTGTTTAATGAGTTTTTACAGTAGGTGGGTCTGCGGGGCCCACAGGCTCTTTTCACTGCAGCGTGTAATTGACGAGCTCGTTCCTCGAACACTACACCTTCATTATGGGGAAGAAAAGCCTCACCTGCACTCATACTGCAGCCTATAGAAATGTACACTCATTAACCTAATAATACCACTGTTTCTGTTCTCATACGTGGAACCTGCACAGCTTCAGGTTTGACAGAACATGATGCATGTTGGCACTTAATTCTAGCGTTGGCCTGGACAATGATTTAAATTCAATTAAATCATAATTAAAGGTGGATTTTTTTTTTTTCCTTTGAGGTGGATTACAGTTCAGGTAAAAGGTTTTCACCATTGATTGCCATAGCGTTACCACAACAATAGGCTAGATTGCAAAATAGGGCTGTATTATGAATCTCTTATCCACCCACATTTATTCATATTGTTATAAGAATGTCTATAAACAAACAATATCTACAACAACCAATCGAATCAGTTATGTACGACAGCGCATTAGGGCCATTGTAGGTAAAAAAAAAAACGAGAAAAAACTCACAAATTTACGAGAAAAAAAACTGAATATTCTCTGTGGTTATAAAGTTGTTGTTTTTGTACCTACATTGGCCCTAATACACTTTCCCAGTTATGTCCATTGGACTAATGTGCACATTTCTTCCTGAACTTTACTTATTGAATTTTCAAACAAATAATAGACAACAACAAACGTCTTGAGCTTCTTTTAGACTTTCTGAGAGATTAGAGAAAGGGCAGACAAAGGAAAGAAAATGCCAGAAGACAAAACAAACAAAAATATATGAGAAAGTATAAATCCACCTTAAAGGTCATATCTTGGACATTTTGAGACAATACATGCTGCGCTGGTAGTCCAACTTTAATTAGATGATGATGCATCTTGTTGCTGATTGGCCTGATGTGTCTACTTGTTCTGGAATTAACTCTTCAATTATACATCAAGTAACACGCAAGACTGTGAAAGAGTGTGTCTACCTGACTTACATCTCAAGGTATATAAAGAACTGATACGTGTTTTTGGTTCAAACTGCTCTCATGTTTGGTCCCATTGTTTGTCTGCAGCCTTTAAAGTTGCTCTGATGCTGCATCTTGTTGCTCTTTAAAAAGCGTTTCTCAATCACAAGCACTCCCTCGTGAAATAAAGGTTAAATAAACACAATGGGGAAGGCGTCACATAGTCTTAAGATCAACTCCTGGAGGTCCCATCACCTCCCCAGGCAGCGTCGCTGTTCAAGAATAGAAAGTAGAAAGCATTCCTCGCCGAGGAGGACAACACCCTAAACCGAATGTGAGGCGTGTTTTTATTTTTCTTTATTTGGGGTGAAGAGAGGAAGACTCCCATCGAAAAACCAAGAGGGCCTTTTGCTTTCTTATTTGGCCTCTCCCTCTTCTTTTTTCTGCCTCTAGAGAGAGCGAGGGAATAAAACAAACATCTGGTTTGGACTAAGTTAACTGCCGTGGTGGCGGCAACGCAGGGAGAGAGACGGGCTCTGTTAACCGCCGCTGCCGTCAGATGTGCTGCGTCGCGTGGTTTGAGGAGGAGGAGGAGAGAGGAAAAGAGGGAAGAGGCACCCAAAAAAGCCATGGAAAAAATGAGTGGAGGAACACAAGGAAGGGCAAAGTCAGCAGGGAGAGAGAATGTGTGACAGAGTGGTGGGTAAAGATGGAGGGCGAGAGACTCAGAGAATGAGTGGGAGGGGGCGAGAGAGGCAGAGACAGAGAGAAATAAGAAGTGAAACAAGAGAAGAGAGAGAGAGACAGAAAATGAGAGAAAGGGAGAGAAAGCAGATGAAGAGTGACTGGAGATAGAAATAAAATCTGTAACGTTGATGTGTTCATCTATTTCTTGAAGTGATGGATTTCAAACTTAGATCTACTTTATCCAACAGTGAGTTGAAAAATACTGATATCACGGTAGACGATTGCTCTCTTCTACAACTGGCTGCACCAATGATGGATTATTTTGCAGTTGAAACCTTAATTAATAAACTTCGTGAGCACAAGACGCTCATCGCTCCAGCGTCTCACTGATGGATCCTGTAACGAGTTTTATCATTGTATTTATCATTTATTAGGTAGACAATAGAATATATTTATACTGTAAACAGTTGGCATGAAAGTTAAAATTTAGGATATGATTATTGTGGTTTTACCAGGATTTTGCCCCACATTTCAAGGGGGAAAAAAATAAATGAAAACCAACGTATGCTCATACAACGGTTCGTATGATATCTTACGAAAAAGATATTCCTCCTTTTTCGTTCTTTTTCCTACAAATGTCCAGCAACACGTGACAATTTCCACTTGTTACATGCTTACAAACTTCCGTCTTCACAGGAAACAACTTCCTTAGGTTTAGGCAATAAAACTACTAAGTTAGGTTTAGGAAAACATCGTGGTTTGGCTTAAAATAACTCCGGAAGTGGCGTAACTTACGTGACAAATAAATCAACGTTGACTTCTGGTTTCACATGGCACACGAACGCTGGTCTCCTAGGCCACAAGGTCCGGTAATTTTTTACCCTCCCATCCACCCCGACTTCCTCCCTACGCAGCGTTTGCCGCTATTTATACTTCCTGGTTCACGATTACGTGAATTACATATTATTTGTGGGATATACACGAATTACATTGCATTACTTTTCGTAGGTATAGCGACGAACGATGTACGAGAACAGCCTGATGAAACACATAAAACATGATGTGACATTAGAGGAACCATCACAACTTAAAGGAATAGTTTGAGATATCTTGATTCGCTTTCTCACCGAGAGCTAGATGTTGCCACACTTATGTCTGTACAGTAAATATAAAGCCAGTTAGCTTAGCTTAGCATAAAGACTGGAAACAGGGGGAAACAGCTAGCCTGATTCTGACTAAAGGTAACAAAATATGCCTTAAATGTTCATTCACATTTATTCATGATTTATTAAACTGCCTGAAACAGCCATTAAACATTTTTTTTTTCGTGCATAGGAAGTGATAATTAAATAACAAGTTTATTACAGTGTTCTAAGAAGACATTATCTCTTTTAACCTTTTTGCGTTCAGATGTCAGCCGTGTTGGAAGTGTTACAGAAGTGTTTCTAGATCTGATTGCCGTCGCAACTTTTACGGAAAAGTGACTCAAACTCTGGGCCGATATGTAAAATTTCCAGCATATTCAAGTAACGAGGTGCCTGTCTGATATAGAGGGAGAGAAGGAGGGAGAGACGGGGAGAAAGAGGAGGAGAAAGAGAGAGAGAAGGGGGAGAAAGCAAGCCTGTCAGCCCAGACCGCGGCTCCACGCTCTATTTTCGACTACCACATAATTGAAACAGTATTTACTGAGATCTGTGTCTCTCTCTGGTCCCACCACAGTTCATTCAGACTCTCTGCTGCGACATCTCATGTGTGGCATATACTGTAGGAGTTAAATACAGCTGAGGGTGGGAGGAGGGGGTCATGCAAGATTTTTTTTTTTTTTTTTTTTTGAGAAATGCCTGAATCGCTCTTTTGATGCCTGGAAAAAGAGTTAACGATGAGCGACTCACCCCGGCGTGGGGCGGGAGAGAGAGGGAGAGAGGGAGAGAGGGAGGCGTCTGGAGCCGAGCCCTGGATGTTCATTAAGCAACCATAAAACATGATATGTTTTCTCCTTTATGTGCTTTGCCCGTTTAATTATTCATCTGCAGTTTCTCTGCTGGAGAGCCTGACACCAGCAATGTGTGTGTGAGTGCGTGTTAGTGTGTGTTTATGCACAAAGCGTGCACACTTTGGGAAGATTGACATACTGTAATGCCTTTAATCTACCGATAGACAGCTTGTGTTACTATGAGTATGCAATGTACAGTGTGTGTTTGTGTGTGTGTATGTGTGTGTGATCTAACAGGTTTGACGTGTTGTAATGCTTTTAATCTCACAGACAGAGAGTCTGCTTTACTATGCATGTGTAGATTTTGTGTGTGTGTATCCAGGTTTCCATGTAAATTAGCAACACTTGTAGGCCGATGACCTTATTTCAGGCATCTAACCAAAAACCCATTGACTTCAAGACAAGGGAACCGGAAGTGCAAAAATGCTAACTCATTTCTGGGTTTTAGGACTCATTCCTGCAGCACTCTATTATCCATTAGCTTAGCTTAGCATAAAGCAGGGGAAAAGAGCAAGCTCTCTCCCAGGTTCAAAAATATCTACACCTCTAGATTTAATCTGCACTCAAACCCGACTGTAAAATGCTTGCCGTATATTTTAGTGTGTGTTTGCATATATGTTCTGTACATGTGTTCTTGCAGGAATCCGCTGTAAAGGCCTCACTGTGCCTTTCAATTTTCCCTCCACAGAGTGTTGTCAGTAAACACACTGAGGCCCACAGTAAGTTGAAACTGTCCAACGTGACAGAGAGAGATGGCGGGAAGTACTGGTGTCGCGCCTCAAACTTTGTAGGGAAGTCGGAAAACGCTTTCTGGCTTAAGGTTCACAAACCAGGTAAATCCTGAGCTCCGGGCGACGGCCGCCTTCACCACATCTGATCCTCTGCTGTGTCTCCTCCTCTCTGCGGAGCTCCTCTTGGTTGTGGGTTTCATTGGCTCACTGGCTTGCTAATAGGACAACACACACACACACACACACACACACACACACACATTCCTCTGCTGGGAGTTTAAATGCTCACACTCTGTTAGCTCGTAGCTATCATCCATTTTAACGCCCAGTGCCACTTTGTCTTCCTCCCCGATCAATAACAAACACAATATCACACCTTTAATTACTGCGACAACTTCAAAAGCCTCGCCCTCGCTCGCCCACAAACCACCTTTACACACACACACACACACACATATATAAAAGACCACGTAAAACCCCCCACCGACCAAACCATACACACACACACACAGAGCGGTATTGATTTCCCCGGGAGTGCATTCTCCAGCTGTATTAATGTGCTTTTATATGAAAGCATGCAGCAGGACTCTGATTCATGACTGGGTCTGGATGTCACTGTTCATTACTGAGGCCCGGGGAACCAGAGTCCCCCCTCCCCACCCCTTACCAAGCCACATCACAAACTGGGTTTGAAAATCCCCCACTGGTCATCACACCAACCATTAGTCAAAAGGGAAAAGCCACAACTGCAGTGATGCTCTTCTTTGAGTGATTTCAAGGTTATTTAAAAGTAGCTGCGCTGCAAAGTTATAAAGTCTTTGTCTTTACTGAATGGAAGTTTGCTCGGCTGAAACAACTGAAAAATGTGCATCATTTGTTATATATATCTATATATATATATAGATATATATATATAGATATATATTGTATTAGGGAACTAAAATCTTCATGTATAATGGTAAAAAAAATCTTTACAAACCATAAACAGGAGGTTCTTTTGAGTGTATTTTTTTTTTTAAATCAGTGGGCCCAGAATAGATCCTTGAGGCACCCCTGGAAGAAAAGACTTCAAGATACAAATATACAACTAAATAAACATCTGAGAACAACATCCTAAAGTTCAAGTTTGACTCTCAAATATAAGAATATTATAATTAACTGCATCAAAGGCTTTTGAGACGTCTAAAAACAATGAAAATTTCTTGTTTTTCCACATTTGAGGCGCCATCGTTTCTGGTGAAGGGATCTGCTTTGCTTTGGTTTCAGGTAAACTTTACGCTGGTTTAATTTAAGCCGCAACCGACAGAAAATAATGGCTGCTGCAAAAATGCACATCTTATCAAGTAATTTTTGTCTATTACTGAGCGTTAAAATTCTGGTTTCTTAAGTGATAAAATCTGACATTGCAGTAACCATATTTCAACCTATAATTCAACGTGTATCAAGAATTTTCTTCATGAGTTCCAGTATCTTGAAAGAAGACAGAATAAAGAAGATTTCCCCACTAGAATCAAGAAAATAAATTTTAGCAAATTCTTGAAATAAGTTGATTGGAAACTGGTTGAAATATTCTTACTATAATTAGGGCTGGGCAATATGAGGATATATATCGTCAAAATTTAATTCACACAGGTGTTTATAAAATAGGCTTTACCATTTGGTTATTTCATATAGACTATTTATTTATTGAAAAACAAGAAAACATGCTATTATATTATTGTTATAATCTTTTTATCGAGACATGAAATGACGTACAGTATATAGCGATAGAAGATTTTGTCCATATCGCCCAGCACTAACTGCAATGCCACACTTTTTTCACTTTTAGGTCTTAATAACAGTTGAAATGACTTGATAAGATGTTTTGCAGTGTGACAACTTTCTGGGCTGCGTGTGGTTTTAGATTGAACCAGCAGGCTTCTTTCTCAGCATGGTGAAGGTGCTGCTTTGGGTGTTTTCAGGTGTCGGTGTCGGTGCTGTCAGCAGAAGAAAACAACTCTGCTGACTCCTTCAGATCCTCACTGCTGTCCTTTCCTACAGGGTGTATTTGGTGTTTCCTCTAAGAAGCTTTGGGCTCATGATATCTCTTCTCTCTCTCTTTATCTTTTCCCCCCTCTCATCCTCCACAGACTGCTGGTATTAACACTACAGATAAGGAGCTAGAGGTTCTCTTCTTGACCAATGTGTCTTTTGAGGATGCGGGCGAGTATACTTGTCTGGCAGGGAACTCTATCGGCTATGCTTACCACTCTGCCTGGCTCACGGTGCTTCCAGGTATATTCCTCTTCTCTCTCTGCAGCTCTTTGGACTCCTTTTCTTCCACCTCACATGTTATAAACTCCATCAAACTATGACTGATACTGTACTTTTTTTTGTTTTGCTCAGTAGCACAACGTTTGAGGTTCATTTTCAAACCTAATTATCGCACATTATCGTCGATTGTTACTTGTTAACACGCTGCAACTGTGTCATCGCCCCTTTAATTGGACGAGCCGAACATGCAATCTGGCCTCCATTGAAAGACACTTTTTAATCAGAGCAGATCGTCTGTCTCAAGGCTGCGAGGCAATTTAAAGACATTTTTTTGTGTTCGGTGTTCAACACAATAATTACCTCCCCGGGGAGAAGCATATCACAGGTGCAATTACCTGCTGCAGGATAAAACAGGCTGATTACTTTCTGATCTGTTTTGATTTATAGATGTTATTCCATAAAAAAACGGCTTCCTAGAATGTGTTCAGGTGAAAATGTGCTGCTGAGCAAAGCAATAATTCTTTTTAATTATTAAGAAGAAATATTTTTAGCGAGATTAGCTGTGGAAAAGTATGAATAATGTATATAAATGATGCAATCGTTGCTTGTATTCTGACTGACATCTTGCGTCCCTCCTCCTCCTCCCAAAGCAGTGAGCCCGGAGAAGGAAGACTACTATGCCGACATCCTCATCTACGTGACGGGCTGTGTGCTCTTCATCCTCGCATTGGTCATCGTCGTCCTTTGCCGCATGAGGATGACGACGCAGAAGACGCTGCCCACGCCGCCCGTGCAGAAACTGTCCAAGTTCCCCCTCAAGAGACAGGTAACAGAAAGTAGATACAAGATTCGTATGAATACTTTTCCCTCTTTTTCTCTCTCCCTGTCTGTTTAGCTTAGCTTTTAGCATATGTATAATATATACATATATATAAAACAGTATTTAAAGATATGGATTGTAAAATTTCATACATTTTGAAGACACTACATGTGAAAAATGTTACCAAAAGATTCCTTCCCCAGTTGATTACTTACATTAAGAAATTTCGGAAATGTTATGTTTAAATATGCAAATGAGGCATTATCTAATGCTAACTTTGGGTGAATTTAGGAGAAATCTACAGACTCGAATAGACAAAGTAGTAAAATAAACACCAAAATGTGTATGTTGGATGTTTTCTTTCCACTAGACTGAAAGAAGACGTGTTATGGAAGCAAAATAGCCCAAAATCTCAAAATTGACCAGAGCATGAAAAACAATGTTTTTGCAACATTTCAGCAAACTTTACAGAGGTTGCAAGAAAACCGTTGAATTATTGAAGTGTATTCCAGAAACGAAAGGTTGGAGGAAATCATATCAGGAACTTTAACACATTCATTGCATCAGATGCTGTTTTCAGCAGCTTTTCTTCTTCAAACTGAACTGAATTTAGATCACTTTGAAAAACAACCTCAACAGTTAAGGAAGGAGTAACGTAATTAACTCAAGGAAGCACCATGACTTAGTTATGGAGAGTCGAGGAAAAACGGTGCAATTTTTCTGCATCGGTGCCACAACGAGAAACCTGCATAAGAGTGTGCATCTTCGATATCTGTCTTTTCAACATCTATAACTTTCAAAGACGAATTGCTCGCAGGACGGGACTCACGCAAGCTAAGAGTGTAAATAAATAGAGAGGTTATTGTGCGTCTATCCATCGTAGATCTCTCTCCGTCCTGCTGCGTTGATGACGTCGTGCGGACGCTGGAAGGCATCACACTGGTGACATGTGTTCACATTTATCTTGGAGCAGATTCAGCTCAGGGATATTTATGCCCTCCTGTGACTGTCAGTGTTAGTTTTAGATTTCACTCTGTGTAACGCACACTCGCCCCTCAACTGTTTGGAGAGAAACATAAAGTGGAGCAGCTGCATCGCCACGGCCTGCAGTCTGCACAGCTCTTCACGTCATTGTCTCTCAGGACGCCGCGTTCAAGTCAAGGTCCGAGTCAAATCCAAGACCAAGTTCAAACAGAATACAGACTGTTTGAGACCAAAATACTTTCGGAAATTTGCTTATTTGCTTTCTTGCCAAGCATTCAATAAGAAGATTGATACTATTCTCATATGTGTCTGCTGAATATGAAGCAATAAACTAACATTTCTTGAGTTCAGGGTTGGTTATGATTTGACTGAGTCCAGATATCTGAGGATTTTGGTATATTATAATTTATAGACTTGATTCTATAGATTAAAGGTATGTTTCCCAGATTAAAAAATCTATTTAACTCATACTTTAAGTGATAAGAATGATGGGTTTTTTTTGCAAGATTGTTCGTGGGCTGTGCTCTCTAGATTGGTAAGGAAAAAAAGTTCATCAGTGGCTCCACCAGAACGAGAATCAGACATGTCCAAGAAGGGAAAAGTAATTCTGAAGACCAGGCCAGAGTTCATTTTGCAGGCTTTCCCGCTTTCACACTAATTAATCTACCTTAACCCTCATCTTCTCCTCTGTTCGCTCCACGTTACTCTCATCAAAAGATTTCTATCTGAGCTCCTATCTCTTTTCTTATTACTTCTCTGTCTTATATAATCTGCAGGCGGTGCAGCGTGGCTCTCATTCTTCTGGTTTCTTGCTATATGTGTGACCCAGAATGTCTTCCATCTTTGGTGATTGCACTGTGGATGCAAAGATCATCTGAATGTGTGTAAAATGTAGGGATGCACCGATCCGACATTTTCAGTCGATACCTGGGCTTTGGATATCGGCCGATACCGAATACCGATCCGATACCAGTGTTTAATTAATAAGCTGTATGCCTCACTGTGTGGAAGTGACTGGGATCATTCTGTTATGTGTAAGGCAACATCAGGCTGGACTTAAACATTGTTTTCCTAACTTTGTAAAACTAAATGTAACAAATAAGTGCATAGATATACATTTACTAAATTGTTATTACTGTTAAAGTAATAAGTACATCCACCAGCAACTTGGTAAAAAATCTTCAAAATAAACAGGAACCTGTTAAAACCTTAAAAAACAGTTTTAATGCAGTTAAAGCTTAAACAGGAATTAAATTTCCAGACTATAATTTATACAGTATATAAACATAGAAGTGAATTGAATAGATCGGCCCCATTGTCATCGATGCCCGATCCAGCTATTTGAGTCAGTATTGGCCCAATATCCGATCCGGTATCGGTACCGGTGCATCCCTAGTATAAAGAAGAGTTCGGCCCGGCTCCACGCTGCTGGACTCCCACAGCCGCAGTGAGGTTGTTCTGAGCGAGCTCCAGCTTTCCAGCTTCATGATTGAAGGGTTGAGCTCCTCAAAAATGCTAAAAGATGCATTTTTAGAAAAGAAAAAATACTTGAAAGTCATAAGTCAGTTCTTGGAAAACCAACACATGACTGCTAAAACCAAATTTATCTGGAATGGTTGTAAAATACTGTATTTTTGAAATTAGTCCTTGGTACATAAAAGCAGCCTTGTTAGGTGATATTAGGTAGAAAGCTCCTCTTTAGAAAGATGCTCTAAATGTAAATCCTCTCTATTCTGCTACCTTCATATATACATGCTCTTATAAGGTCGTGCAGGGGAAGATCTTATTGCATTTTTCTGTAATCTTTGCTTCGTTTTTGTAAAGCTAATCTCCCGCTTCTCTCCTTTCTTTTTCATAACTCTGAGTAAATCTCCCATAAACCCCCTGGCATGTTCTATCAGATATTACTTTTCATGCCTCTAAAATTGTGTTCGGGGCTGGGGTTTTTTTTGTTTCTTTTAAGCTTCACAGCATTTTTCTCATTTTCCTCCGGTGGAGAAGTTTAAGAGGGAAGTCTGGTAAGTGGACATGTTTGTTTGAGGACCCCACCTGAAGGCTGGCAGACACAAACAGATTCATCAAAAGCAGGCCGGAGCCTTCAGCCCCCCCCCCCCCCCCTCCCCTCAGATAAATGGTGGGAGGATGTCGAGCCCGCGGGCACGACCGCCACTCTGGAAATGGAGCTGGCTGATGGATAGAGACGTCCATCCCACCTCACCACGCGCTCGCCCACCTCTGCTCCCTCCTTCATTTGTCTTTGTTAGCGACTGCTTCCTCCTGTGCACCGCCACGGGCCGGCTGTTTGTAAAAGTCACCGCTGGTGTCAGAAGTCAGACTGTTTTTCAGAGAAACTCTGAAAGAGCTCTGACGTTGGTCCTGAGACGTCTGTCGCTGCCAAAAAGCATTCCATCTTGAAGTTATTCAATCATTCATGTCTTTATATGTTGTTTTTACACCAAGAACTGGTGGCCTTTTAAATTTGAGAAGGGAAATATTTAAAAAAAATATTCATTTTCAAACACACCGTTCAACATTTGCAGCAGGGTTAATTATATTTACTATTTCAATATCTGGGCTGCTGTCATCGTCTTTGACATTTAAAACCAATTACACTAACAAGTGAAAATGTGTCTTTAGGAGTTAGCAACAATTTCGACTTGAAAAAAGAGAATTACAAAACATTTTTCAATATAAACTAAGACTTTTTTGGAATTATAATGACTTGAGCCAATTAAATGTCACGCTTATGGATGAATATTTTAGTTTTTATCTCTCTGTACAAAACTATTATCCAGTCTAAGATTAGATGCTTTGTTAAAATACTCTGTGTTGGGTCAAAGGTCGTGTTCCTCTCTTCCCTCTGTCTCCTCGTTTCATCACACATCACCTCGTCCGCTTTCAGAGTCTATAACAGTTTGTTTTTGCACCCAAGCAGGTGTCCTTGGATTCGAACTCCTCCATGAACTCCAACACCCCGCTGGTCCGGATCGCTCGGCTGTCATCCAGCGACGGGCCGATGCTCGCCAACGTGTCAGAGCTGGAGCTGCCCTCCGACCCCAAATGGGAGTTTCCTCGAACGCGGTGAGAAAAATGCTTCCCCAGATCTGCATTCATCACTGTTGTCTAAACGCCTGTCACGAAGAAAACATGGTGGGCTGTGGCTTTTTTGTCTTTTCACGCTGCCAAGCAACATATTTCATAGTTGACAGATTCGGCACTGTTGTCCTTGTAACGTTATGTGCTGTGAAAACAAGTCAGCCGTCAATACATCAAGGTCACCTCAGACACCTTCCTCCACGCTTATTGCATTTGGCAATCAGATCAGTGTAATTCAAAACTGTTAGAAAGACATTTTTAAAAAAAGATAAAACTGCTTGCAGCAGAAATCAGAGCTCTGAGACTGTCTTGCTTTCTTTCCAGGCTGACTCTGGGGAAACCTCTGGGCGAGGGCTGCTTCGGTCAGGTGGTGATGGCCGAGGCCATCGGCATCGACAAGGAGAAGCCCAACAAGCCGCTCACTGTTGCTGTGAAAATGCTGAAAGGTTAGTGATTGTTGTGGCTGCTCTTCACAAATTAATACACAACCTTGACAGCAGCTGTGTCTCCATTCATTTTGAAGTATCTTGTTAGAAAAGCTGTATGGAAACCAGTGTTGTTGTACTCAAAATCGATCTTGGTCTCGAGACCGGTCTCAAGGCGACTTTTTGAAGGTCTCATCTCGGTCTCAGACAAAGAAGACTCGGGAAGTCTTTTCTCGGTCTGGTCTTGGTCATGACTTGGTCTCTTTAAATGCATACACATAATAATTTGGTTTATCTGGTCTCATGCCTCCCATACTCTCAAACTGAAGTCTTTGTTCTCTCCTGTATTTTTGTCCTTTGTCACAAGATGCTCACTACATTAACACTCTCTGTTGTTTGTCTCAGATGACGCCACAGATAAAGATTTGTCCGACCTGGTGTCAGAGATGGAGATGATGAAGATGATTGGAAAACACAAAAACATTATCAACCTGCTGGGAGCGTGCACGCAGGACGGTGAGGCCACGGTTCATTACAGGAGATGATGAACACAGTAGGTAAAGTGTGTCCTGGTGGTGACCCTGAGCTCTGTGTTCCAGGTCCTCTGTACGTCCTGGTGGAATACGCCTCTAAGGGCAACCTGAGGGAGTATCTGCGGGCGCGGCGGCCACCGGGCATGGACTACTCCTTCGACACCTGTAAAATCCCAGACGAGCAGCTCACCTTCAAAGACCTCGTGTCCTGCGCCTACCAGGTGGCCCGAGGCATGGAGTACCTCGCCTCGCAGAAGGTCAGCCGCCTCGATGCTGCGTCGCTAATGCTGATAATGCAAATGCTGTTCACTGAGCTGAGCATCTGTGTGTGGATGAACACATGTTTTGGAGGAACAACTTCAACTTCAACTTAATTATTATCCCGAAGGGGAAAATAAAGATGAGGAAAATACTCCAGCATAACGATGGTTTGGCCAGTACTCACCTTTATTAACTTTCTAAGAAAATTAGAAAGGTTTTTTGGGTGTTAGACAAGGCCAACAAACTATCAGTTAAATGTAATAAATATATTTTAAGGGCATTTTCTTTTTCAATCTTAACAACCAAAATTGAGTTGAAGTTGAAGTTATTTTTTTTAGGTTTATGGGAAATAATAAGAATGAGGAATGGGATAGGATTAGGTGAGCTAAAATTGTGGGATAAACACTTTTGAAGGTGTAACTACGGTTAAAGTTACAATCTCGAAGATCTCCGTTTCGTTTTCTTATGTTAGGTAATTACAGATGTGATTTTGAATCTCGCTTACCAGAGATCACTTTTTGTTTTCTCGGAACTGTCGCTACAGACACCCAGTTCATAATACTGCAAATGCAACGGCCCTAGGCTCAATCATGGTAATTGAGATGTGTTAGCTCATTTGTTGATAGATAGTGACTTAACAGACATTTATTTAAATCTTTTAGATTATTACTTAAACATCTTTGCAAAATAAAAAATAACCTCATTGGGATTAGGTTTGTATCACGTTTAAGGTTAGTTAATGGTTTGGAATAAGTTTCAGGGTTGGAAGTTAGCATTTGCCATGTAGGGGCGAGAAAGTTTGACAATGGTAAATGAAAGTTGCCTACAGTGCATTGTGTACCAGAATGTGTGTGTATGTGTGTGTTTCGATGTGTGTTTGATGTGTTTGTACTTCCTCCCTCAGTGTATCCACAGAGACTTGGCGGCCAGAAACGTCCTTGTGACAGAGGACAACGTTATGAAGATCGCCGACTTCGGTCTCGCCAGAGATGTGCACAATATAGACTACTACAAAAAGACCACCAACGTGAGTCTCATTCCATCAGGATTCTTTGTCAGAAAAATAATAGTATTGGCTGATCGTGTTGCAGAAAGAGAAGGTATTGTGAGGCCAGGGCCACTTTGCCCAGCATTAAATATTCTGCAGCCGTTCATGATTCTTCTAGGCTACAAAATCTAATTATGTGATAGAATAATAAAGATATTCTAGTTTATATTTGATGTTCAAGCAGGTAGAAACACTCAGAGTTCAGGTTAGTGAGCTGTACCAGTTCAGAGAGTTCACGATAGACAATTATAGACACAACGCTGTATACCTGGTAAATGAATGTGGCTAGCTGAAGTTCAAGGTGTCTGGACTCTGTGTGTTCGGGTCCATGTTTTGCTGTCTGCTGTGTACAGAATGGTTCTGCTGACCACAGCGGTTCTGCTGTCCCTCTATTGTTGCAGGGTCGTCTGCCCGTGAAATGGATGGCTCCGGAGGCTCTGTTCGACCGGGTCTACACGCACCAGAGCGATGTGTGAGTTTGCACAAACCACCCGTCACATGCCAACTGCCCACTCATGTGGAGCCGCTGCACACCGGAGGAATCCGGGTGTTGAAATATCGTGACTGAGCGCGTTAGCATCAAAAGCTCGAGTTTGTGCGTGTGAAATATGGAATCACAGCGTTCCCGCTCGCTGTCATCTGCGCTCACTTGATAATCCTGAGCTTCTTGTGTATCAGCGGCTCCACATTCCTCGCTGCGTTTGTTCTTTAATCTCCCAACGCGACATCAGAGAGAGACAGAAACACAACAGAGCCTCAACAACTTGCTGTTGTTTTGTCAGCGCAAATCCAAGAACAGAAGGAGATAAGAGGGTCAGTGGATTTATCACGTTTTATAAGAGTAAATCCAATCTGCTCCAGAACAGACGGCGATAAGAGGGTCAGTGGATTTATCACAAGGTGTTCCCTCAGGCTGTTTCCACGATTCAAAGGAATCAGTAGACAAACGCACCTTTTACGACCTCTGATTGCTCCTGTGTTGGCTGCGTTCAGGAGAAGAAAGGCGAGTTTAGGAGAGGAGGTCACAAAGTCAATCTGTGTTGCGGTAGCTGAACCCCCCCCCCCTAAACCGCTCCCCCAGCCAGACGCTGTGTCCCCAGCACAGCCATCCAAGCCAAACACGGGCCCCTGTCAACACGGGCTCGCCGTGTGATTACACTAGACTGGGAACAAGCCGAGAGGAGAATCAGCCCGCTCTGTTATTTCAGCAGGTCTGGATTATAGAGTCAGTCCTCCCGCCAAACCTCCTCCTCCCTTCATACAGTAGTCGCTCTGCAGCCAGTTTACTCTCACACACCCCGGGGGACTCTGACTTCTGACCTGTGATGGTTTTTACTGAAATCTGTTACGCCGAAACAGACGGTAGACAATTAAAACACATGGAATCTGTCACACACTCACAACCAAACAACAAGCAAACAGCTACAAAGCTTCGCGTGCAGCAGCTCTCACGGCACAACTGGGATCACAGCTTTCCAAATGTTAACAGCTCTAAAGGCAGAACTGGCTGTGAGAACGCTCAGGGAGACATTTCTGTTGGATTTTTACAGAGTTTCACACATTGTGTTGTGCAGAGGAGCAGCGTGCCTTAAAGTAATTTGCATTATCACGTTGGGATTCCAAGTGACACTTTCTAGTGTTATTTAGTGCCGATTATATACTTTTTAATCCTTCAGCCTGTTAGTTTTTCCCACTGCTAATATCATGGATTTTATTTTGAACAGCTTCGGAGGTGTCAGACTATAAAAGCTGCAGAGAACAAACCTCACGGCACCCTCAGGGGATAAAGTGCTGGTTTATAAAAAATATGCAGCATGAGACAAAGTCCTTTTGGCATTGACTCATAAATATTGTGATATTCTTAATTTTCTGAAAACACGATTGAGAAACCAGATATTTTTTAGTATTCAAGTGACTTAAATGTCCAGCTACATGTTTACATAGATGAAAAAATCCTGTAAATTAAGACATAAAGCAGTTTTTTTTTTTTTTTTTACCTTTGCATCCATATGCCAAATGAAAGCATTTGAAAGGGAAAGAGTCCAAATTTTGATCTTAGAGCTTAGTTTTTGTCTTTTATGTTGTTCTAGATGCCGCTGTCTGAAGACTTTGGGATTTTTTTGGCATTAAACTGGTCAAATTTAAGGATAAATATTAAGATAAGATAAACCTTTATCCTGACGGAAATTGCTGTGCAGCAGTTGCAATATAAAGTGGGAAAGAGTGGAAATTTAAAAGATACATCATACATGAACAGCTGTCAGCAGCTTCAACCCACAAACATAATAATAATAATAATATAATAAACTTTATTTATATAGCACTTTTCTTAACAAGGTTACAGAGTTATTTCCAGAATAAAAACAGCAGATTAAAACCAGACACAGCAACAACAATAGAAACAAAAGAGGGATCATAAAAGCAAAAATACCAAAGGATAAAATGAAGTTTAAAAATACATAAAAAGGAAGGATGATAAAACCCAGCAACATATTAGATATTCATAAACACTTTCCTATAAAAGAAAGTTTAAGGAAGGGATTTCAAAAAACCAAAACCAATATTGTTCAGATTCGACCCAATACGAACGTCTCTCCTAAAACACAGAGCATCTAAATCTCACTGAGTCAAACATCACAGTTTTCCTTCATTCTCTTTCTCATTTATTGCTGGCGGTTCAATGACAAATGAAGTCTTGCCTGTTCCTATTAGCCGCCTAATAGCTTGTGAAAATTCATCCTCTACAAGTAGCAGTGAACATAAACAGTCCGAGTTCTGGACCTAAAGACCTGATTTGTTCACGTCCAGAACACAATCATGATAATGAGTTTGTTAGAGTTTTCTGGCCGGTTTTTCTCTTCAGTTTGTGTTTCCCCTGTTTTACCTCTGAATGCTGACGTCTCTCTCACTCTGTGTGTTTGGACGGAGAGCTTGCCGGCTCGGCCAATAGCGGCTGTTTTCCAGCCTCTGGACCGGAGCGAGGATAATTAGATTAAACCCGCTGAGCGGCCGCAGTGGGAGGAGGGGTCCGATTCTGAGTCACTGGATGAACAATAGTACACTGGGTTAATAGACCGCCATTATCTCATTACCTTCCCTCATTTTTTAGCCATTTAGGAATAATGCAGCAGTTCAGTGGAGCTGCTGTCACACACAGAAAGAAAAGAGAGGATGGTTTCGGGGTTAGAGGTACAACCGTTACTGGAACAGGCAGCAGCTGGACTGGAACTGCAGGATAATAAGTTCTTCTGTTCAGGTTTTGTGCTCACTTTGGGTCAGGGACTGCAGGTTTTTTTGGAAACAGTGTGGTACTCATGATGCATTATGTGTCAGAAGATTTCTTCCACACTTTGAGTTTGCTATTAAAACTGAGCCTTCAAAACAACATAAAGATGATTAAATCTCTCTTATTAGTTGTTAATACTTTGGAGCTGGCAGGGCCAGATCAAGGTACTCAAAAATGGGTCACATTTTTACATCCATACTTAAATACGAGAGTAGTGCTTTATTAAAAGTTTCACATTAGAGACTCAGTGGATTAAAAACAAAAACAAAGAGACATATTTCTATTTATTTTTATTTATTTTTGTTGCATTAATCTGCAGCTCATACTGGCCCAGTTTCAAAGGATGCTGACAGTGATATTTTTATTAAACTGATGAAACACAAGCAAGATACAAAAATGCTGCAGATCTACTTTGAGCTGTTTTTACTTGTTTTCTGTTGGTTTTGCAGTTGCAAATCTGTGTTATTTGTCTAAAAATGTGAATGTTTAGCAATGCTGCTTGTTACAAATTAACCCTTAAAGGATAAGGTTGGCAATATTCTATATCCTGATATATCTTCTTATCTTGTGCAATAGAGTAGAGCTGCACCGATTAATCAATTAGTTGTCAACTATTAAATTAATCGCCAACTATTTTGATAATCGATTCGGTTTGAGTAATTTTTTAAGAAAGAAAATACTTCTCTGATTGCAGCTTCTTAAATGTGAATATTTTCTGGTTTCTTTCCTCCTCTATGACAGTGAACTGAATACCTTTGAGTTGTGGACAAAACAAGACATTTTATAGACCAAACAACTAATCGATTAATCAAGAAAATAACAGCTTAGTCAGTTTAATCGACAATGAAACTCCAACTCAATCCGACTCAATCGCACATACACCGTCCTGCAGCCACAAATACTCACTAGAGTACCAAATTTGGATTAATCCACCACTGAAAATAGTCCCAAACAAATGCACTCTTGCGCTCTTGTTTGAGTAACGTTTGCTAAAAACTACAGTGACCAGCTGTTTATGGAAATTAATGGACCTTTTTTGAAAATTAACTATGTATTTGTGAGGTGTTTTAAAGATGTCTTCAGTAGGAACTTGTCTCCTTTCTGGCTTGAGCAACGAGTTGTTGATTTTTACAGATATTGACCGACTGTCCCAGACAATAAGAATGTCAAACTGATTCTTACACTGAGAGCAGTAAACACTATTGAAGATCAATATTTCCCGAACGAGATTCATCGGGTTATCTGGGGAACACAAGCATCTCCACTGCTTCAGGCCCAGATTGCCGTTTGACCTCTAATCTGTATTCATTGTGTGTGTTCAGGTGGTCCTATGGAGTGTTGTTGTGGGAGATCTTCACCCTGGGGGGCTCGCCGTACCCAGGGATCCCAGTAGAAGAACTCTTTAAGCTGCTGAAGGAGGGACATCGGATGGACAAACCTGCCAACTGCACCCACGAGCTGTAGGTGTCTTTATGAATTATAGTTAGTTAACAGGAGGAAGCTGTAAAAAGTATTTAAGGCTAAATGTGTCAGCATTTATTTTGAACATTGAAAAGTGGTGAAAATATGGTTTCAAAAGATCAATAATACTAAATTCAATACAAGACTTTAAAGACTTTAGTTTAACCATTCATTATATTGTTTCAATTACCTTGAGACATCCATTCATGATCATAAACGGTTAGCAGCTCATCTGGGTTTTCTCCTCATCTCTGTGGTTGTCGTATGATGTCCTCCATTACTGTCAGCTGCGGTGAACACTGTCTTCTTGCAGCTGGAAACACAGCAAAAGAAAATGAAAACTGGTAAAAACCAAAACTGATGAGCCTTTACTTTACTTTAACCTTAATTACAGAGCATCAGCATCCAGCTGCACATCAAGTAGACCAGTACGAATCAGTGGAAACAGTCCATCAGAGATCTGAGAGGACTTGATGTAGATTTAGATTTCATCTTATTGGATGAGCTGCAGAGAAACTAACCCTTGATGTGGCCGTTTCAGGTACATGATCATGAGGGAGTGCTGGCACGCGGTGCCGTCACAGAGGCCGACCTTCAGACAGCTGGTAGAAGATCACGACCGGGTTTTATCAATGACCTCCACTGATGTAAGTCTCCCTGCACAGCTGCTGCTCACTCACACTGTGGAAACACAAAACATTACCTTTAGTTTCACCTTGGACCGCTCTAACTTTTCACTTCATGAAGCCTCACCTGACTGGAAAACACTTTTCTTAAAGTTAAATCATTTAAAGTCACAGCAGTTAGAGCAACTTTATCTTCTGTAATTTGACATATTTCTGAGTGATATATATATAAAGAAAATATGTGACAATACAGTAAAACTACATAATTCTTCACTTATTTATGTGACCACAGACAGAAGGGATTTGACTGTGACACCCCCGGTGTAACCTTTGACCTCTCCTCTGACAGGAGTACCTGGACCTGGCGGTACCCTTCGAGCAGTACTCGCCCACCTGTCAGGACTCCAACAGCACCTGCTCCTCAGGAGACGACTCGGTGTTCGCCCACGACCCGCTGCCTGAAGAGCCCTGTCTTCCCAAACAGCTCCCCAGTAACGGCGTGATTAGGACATAAAACCTGAGCTGGGGGGGGGGACGGTTGGACTTTAACCTCCTCTCACAGATTAACAAACACCTCTCAGTGACTCCTCAAGATATGGAAATGGAAACTCAGCATGCAATACTTCCACAGAGCTTCAGCTCTTTGATTCGTCTTAAACTCTTCCGAGTTTTCTTCCTCCTCCTCCTCCTCCTCCTCCTCCCCATGAGACTCTTGAAACATTGAAGGATTATTTTTTGCCGTTGAACCATGTTCTTCTTTTCAGAAATGAAATTATATTTTTGTACACGGGCCAGTCTTTTGTTACGGACAATCTGTGGGGTGAAACCATTCCGTGCCTACTGGGATAAAAAAAAAAAAAAAAACTCCTGAGACTGAAAAAAGGACAAAAAGGATCAAAGAGGAGGGAATGAAGGGCATTGGTCAGTGACTGGTTGGCGATCCAGTAGGCGAGGACCTCAGATTTGTATCCTCTCGTCTGCACGGAGTCCTCAGATCGCAATAAAAGTTTGCGATCTTAAAGAGAATCCGTTGACAAGATACCAGCAAAGCCAGAATCAACTCGATGATGGGACTCGTTCTTCCGAAGACACTCAATAACTTTTCTTTTCCAGAAGACGACAGAGAGGATTACATATTAATGTGTTCGTACGCCATCGTCTCGTTTTTAGCATCCCGGAAATTTGTGATAATCATGGAACAAATTCCTCATCAAGCGTGAGGCGACGTTTCAGGGCCATTCAGTAATTAGTACAATAAGGTTCTGAGATTTTTTTTTATGTATCTAGAAAATGATTTATTGTAAATATATAAATGCAAATATGTATCATATTGCTGTTCACAGCCATGTACTTAAAAGACAAAAAACTACATTTTTTTAAAGTATTGTTTTAGGATGGAAGCATTGCAATCTAGAAGACACTGTCATGAAAGTGTAAAACATTTAATCATTTAAAGTGATACAGAAAAGGTTTATTTGAATAATTAACGTGTATATTTGTAAAGATATTTATAGACTTAACATGTGGTTCGAAAGGTCTAGTTTAGGATTTTAGTACTGTACGCAAAGATTTTTATTTCTTCTTTTTTGTAACTTATTTTACAACAGAACTGCGACGTTATTTTTCACAGACTCCTCTGGTTTTTGATCCATCTTTCTTTTTCTTTTTTTTTTACAGTTTTAAAAAAATAATAAGAATGTATGACAGACGCGAAGATGATTTTTGAGAGCGGGTGTGATTCGAGGACTCGACGAAACTGAAGGGAAGCTGGACGTTTCCGCTGAGTTCAAATTCTGGTTTGAATAGTTGACGTTTGCAATATCAAAGCAACGATTAACTCTTGCTGGGCAAGAAATAGCAGCGCTTCGAGATATGAGATATGTACAGAGGCCGTTTAGTACGACGGACGTACTTAAAGACGTATTGAACATCAACAACAACTAGCTGTGAATCATAAAGAGCCTTCAGAGAACCTCAGCAGCCTGTTGAAAGGAAAAAATCCTCCTACTGATGTGGTTTCACTGTTCAGTTTGTAATGACACAACTTTAGTGATAACTACATTTCCCAGAATTCTTTTCAGCAGTCATCAGAGCATGCTTGAACTTGCAGCATTCAGAAAAATGTGAAAGCATGCAGGAGAACTAGTGTTAGCAACAGATTTTTAAGAGCAAATGAAAAAAAAAGAAAAGAAAAGTGAACGTCGCATTTCTTTCCCCAAACTTATGTTGGGTTCTATTTTAACTGGGATGTCGGAATTCCAGAGTTCCCATTCGGAAATTTCATCTGAAACACGCCCTGAAGTTGGAATTCCGACTCAGAAATTAGGACGAACCTCACCAACCTCAACCTCAAAATCCAAGATGGCTGCTAAAAAGTTGTATCAGATATTGTTTATTAGCACTTCTGTCTTATTTGTGTCTCATTAAATCAGTCGTACACACAGAACTGTCCAACTTCTATCTGTGGACATGTTGCTACGGTGTTTGTATGCGCAAAATGCCGGCGTAATGCATTATAATAAACTGGTATTGCTAACAATGGCTAACCTGGCCGGAGCAAACCCCATTAAGTTTTCCGACTTGTTGTACTGGAACATGGTCAACTCGAGTGCTCCAACCTCTGATTTCCGAGGTAAATGGAACGCAGCATTACTCTGCCTTTAGTTGCAATGCATTTTGGGGATTTGAGTCCAGTAAAAGTGCAGAAACTGTTCCTCTTTAAAGCCTCTGAACACCCACACAGGTGTTTCCAGTTATTCTGGTTGATTAGACCTCTGCTCAGGTTGAAGGTAGGTGGAGCTTTGATGGGAATTTATTTCACAAATCTTCATCTACCAATCAGAATGATAAAGGTGTAATTAGTCCCACCTTAACAGGTGCAACAAAGCTAAGAGGAGACTCAGGAAGATGCCAATCAACTAGTCTATACACACCCACACAGTCCTGAGCAGAGGTCTAATCAGCCAGATTAACTGAAAACACCTGTGTGGGAGTTCAGAGGCTTTAAAAACCATGCAGGATGGGTAAACGTCACTGGCTCTAGTCTAGAAAGAAGGTTTTGACACAAAATTCTACCGCTGATATACAAGAATAAATTAAATACATCCACACAAAAAGTATATCACCATTATTTGGTGTGTTTTTTAAACAGTGTTAAAGCCTATGTAGGTGGATATTTTCTTTTAAAGGTCGCTCTGAAGGCTCCAAACTCTTATATTGTAACAGAAAGGTCACAGGGTCGATGCTAACAAGCTGCGTGCGGTGTCAAGGTGCCCTTGAGCAAGACACTCTGCACTTGTGTGCACACTCATGGATAAAAAACATCAGCTTGAAGGCAGAAGTGTAAAGCTGTTATGTACTTGCTCGGGTGTTCCTAAAAAAAACCTGCCCGGACGCTTGAGATTTTATCGCTGCTCTATAGTGTTAATACTGAAATGAAGGCATGCTGTGCGACTTATAAATCACACAGCAAAAAATAAGAAAATATATACAGTATATATATCGGTTTGTTAAAGGAGACTCTGAAGTCTGTGGTGGATCCTTAGCTTAGTTTGCAAAAAAAAAAAAAAGTGCCAAATTAGTCTTAAAAGTCTATTTCACCGAGTCCTCCAGATCTCTGAACCAAATACTGCACTGTCGAATGTAGGCGGGTGGAGGTTACATGTGCAGGGAAGGATCATGGGATTGCCAAATGGATATCTTCCCCCCTTTTTTATGCAGTTGTGTCTCCAGCTGACCCCAAAAAAGCATAAGGGTTGAAATGTTTACAGTCTGTTTTTAGCAAAGTCACAAAAGGGAAAGCGACGTTCAAGCGGTATTGAAGGGTTCAGAAACACGATTCACTCGCTGCTAAATGGAAACGGTGGCAACTCTTTACTGTGCAATGGCCTTATTCCAGTGTGTGAACTGCATTTATTGTTATCACCCAACAAGACTGTGTCAGTACTTAATGAAATACCCCCCCCCCCCCCCATATTTAAAGTACTTAAGAGTGAACAATTTGTATTTAATTATATTACTACACTGGGAGATTTTTGTGTTTTTTAGCACCAAATTATGTACGTTTTCATTGGTTTATGCACAGAAACAAGGTCTTTGTAAAGTGAAAGGTTACACCCAGTTATTATTTCTGTTTTCAGCACAGTTTTTGGCTCAAATCTATGAAGTGCCTGGAATAATTTAGCGAACAAAAAGGAGATTAATTGATTCATTTTGATCACGTTTTGAATGTATAATTGCAAAAAAATATAAAAATAAAAGAAGCAGTTCTGACTAGAAGCAGGCTATGTAAGTAATAGCATTTTTTATTGTTTTTCTCGAGTGAACAAGACAGACAAAAAGGCACTTGTGTAAAGGTTGGATGGATCTAATGAAACAGTGTTTTGTTTTATTTATTCTTCCATGCTGGGTAAAAGCTTTCCCTATGGTGAGAGTATTTTTATTCATAGCTATCTGCTTTTCAGTGTTGTTTTTCATTAAAGAGCCAGAACATGATGATGATGTAGAGTAGTCATTTTATTAGATACTGATTCCCCCCATCAGGCTTTGCTCCTGGATTAATTTATCCTTTATTTTATTTCTATTTGGATGCCCTCCCTGGCCTTTTTTCTGCATCCTTGTCGAGCTTTTTACTCTGATTCTGACGGCTTCTGTCTCTCTGTTAGATCACTCTTTAAAAGGATGTGTTGTTTTTAACATGTGTGTGTTGTTTATGGCAGCAAAAGTAAAGCACTGCTTACTGCATTTTCCATAATAGAAGAAAGAATGGCAACCAAGAACTGAATTTATTGACTTTCCTTCATGTTTTCCAAAGCCATTTTGGAACTAATGAAGCTTCACATGAAGTATTAGACCGATCTGTCAGTTTGCTGATACATTTCGTTGCTGTCGTATGAAAGTCATGCATCTCCAAAATATCAACTTTTCACAAGCTAAGAAAAACAGGCCTGTTTTCTGATTTCTGATATGCATCGTCAGTTTTTAATTTTCTAAATTGTGTAAGGAAATACAGTATTATCTAAAGCATAGGTTTTATAGGTTTAGACTTGTAAACTTACATAAATCCACTTAGAAATCATGACAAAAGACATCCCTTATAACTCCAGAACTTGCCTAAGAATAACCACGTTTTTAAGTTTTCTTCAATATCAAAGTAATACCATGATACTTCTCTGTACATCCATCGGTACACTGCAAACAAGAACTCTTAATAGCTAATTCGGCATACTTTTAATAGTGCCAATTTGCCGAAATTTGAAGAAATTTCCATTGCAACTGTTGACTTGATATTTGACGGCAGCCGTTGCTATGAGACTAAGAGTCAGTTACAGTTTTGAACTACCGACTGGCCCACATACAGTAACGTTGGTTATATTTCATTAGTGATTAAAAAAAGTCCCTTTACAACATTAAACTGTTAAGTTTGTTTTAAATCACGTGGAAGCTAGGCTAACTAGCAGCCACTCGGAGAGCGGAAACTAATTAGCCTAGCTTGCTAACATTAGCACTGATTCGCAGTAGACGTTAGTTTTGGTTCATGTTATTTCGACACCTCACCAAAATTGGAGATAAATACACATTTCATTTGACAGCAACGATATTCTAGAAAATATGATGGTTATATATTAATGTTTCCTTTGAATTATGATGCTGCCTAACCATTTTATGAAACATAAATCTTGAGTTTCAGTGTCCCATAATCGTCTAAATTCAGTTGAAAGGAAAAACAAAATCCTTATGGAAACTCTGAATACTAATTTCAAATTTAACAGTGTTTGTATCAGCAAAATATAATCAGCTCCAATACAAAAATATCAGCATTGGTAAATAAAATATGAATCAGATGTGTGTTGCTCAACAGACGCATGTTAAAAACAACAAATGCTTTTAAGAGTAAACATGTTTTCTTTGCTATTGAATGAATAAACAGCAGCAGGGAGGGACTCTTACTGTATGTACAGTCACACATCGGCCTTTAACCGCCTGTCGTCTCCACTCTGACTGACTTATTTATTCTCTTTTCTGCTCAACAAAAAGAAAATCAGGATTGAAGATGAAACTGGGAGGAGAGGTGGTGTTATCTCGGAGATACACACCTTTCCTTCCAGAGATATCAAAACAATATATATATTTCACATGTTTTTGTTTGTTTTATGTTATTTTCCAGGTTGGAATGGTTAGCTTTCACACCGTTTTTCATCCCATTTTTATCATGCAGTTCTAACCCGACAATGTTAGTCCAGATTAATTTATAGTTTGAAATATGCTTTTATGTTGCTGATGTACATGAGTAGAGTTTTATGTAGCTGTGTGAGCTATTTTATAAGAATCTTAGAGAGGAAATGATTTGCGTATACAGTTTATTTTATTTCATTTTGCATTCCACATCAGTTTTTTTTACAATAATAGAGAGACAAAATCATGTTTGTCCTTTTGATTTTTTTTTTTGATTTTTTTTTTCGAATCCCACATAATTTATTTTTCCTCCCTCTGTATTCATGTTTCTAACATAGAAAGGTGGAACTAACCATTTGGCATTATGTGATTTTTTTTTTTTATTTGTAATTCATAGCTTGTTTGTTGCAATGTACCTGTTTTGATCATGATGAATCCTCTGTAACATTCCACCACAACAACCCCTCTGGGCAAACATCTCCCACTGGGACTATTTCACAACTCTCTCTCTCTCTCTCTCTCTCTCTCTCTGTCTCTCTCCCTCTCTCTCTCTCTCTCTCTATCTCTCTCTCTATCTCTCTCTCTCTCTCTCTCTCTCTGTCTGTGCCTGACAAACTATGCTGTCAAAAAAGGTTTTCAATAAACATGTTATAATAGCGTTGGCTGTCACGGCTGTGTCTGTCACTGAGAACATGTATTTGGAAAAACAAACAGGTCCCGTAGCAAAAACAAGTCCAACAAAAACAGACTTTGTGATTCATGGTGAACAAACCAGAAGTTTGGAAGTTTATGTTAATGAAGTGAAACCAAAATACCACCGAATACACACGACAGGGAGTTTGTTTGCAGAGTGTCTCGGTTTGTTTTGTCTGAACTCTTTGTGAGCACAGTCGCGGATATCGAGGCTTGTTTTCCTCCCACGTAAACTAACTGTGGGTGAAACTGAATACAAACAAGCTTTGGACATGGATGGCACACATGGTAACAAAACTAAGAGTCTACAGACATGCTTGTGAGACTGTACTTACTTTTAGCTTTGTGCTTTGAGCTAAATGCTAACATCAGCATGCTTACATGCTCACAATGACAACGCTAACATGCAGATTTTAAGCAGGTATAAGGTTTACTAATGCTTCTTCTGAAATCTCATAATATGCATTACATACCGAATATGTGTACTATCATTCAACATACTTTTGTGTGAATAAACAGTAGTATGACTCCTTTCGGACGCACTGAGCAGTAATTTACGTCGTCACTTCCTGAGAGCCTCCTTGCCGGTTGGAGACGTGTAACCATGGTAACCTGAACCAACCTCATGCGACCAAAACGACGGTTTGTGAGAATCAAAGTCTGAACTAATTTAAATACGTCTAGCAAAGTGAAATCTTACACTTACAGTTAAATTGAAGCGTTATTGATGTTACAGAGCTGTCCGCCAACGTCCGTTATCAACATTGTTGTCACTACCATTGCATTGTGGGATATTTATGCCGCCGTAGTGTCCAGTGTTTGATACTGTAATATTTCACGAAATAGTATGTAAATCACATACTATTGGTTTCATACTAAGGTTTCGGACGTACTAAATATCTCATTGAATTTTGGACGCTACCCAAGTTCACCATCTTAGTTAAGCAAGCCAGCATGCTAACATTTGCTAGTTAGCACTAAACACTAAGTACAGCTGAGGCTGATGGGAATGTCATTAGTTTTGCAGATATTTAGTCGTATACCAAAGTATTGGACAATTTTGAGCCTGGTCTCCTAAACATACCCAAGTAGTTTTATTGTTTTTTAAACATAACCAAGTAGTTTTATTGTTAACTAAACATAACCAAGTAGCTTTATTGTTTACTAAACCTAACCAAGTAGTTTTATTGTTTTTTAAACATAACCAAGTAGTTTTGTTGTTTACAAAACATAACCAAGTAGTTTTATTGTTTACTAAACATAACAAAGTAGTTTTGTTGTTTACTAAACATAACCAAGTAGTTTTTGTTGTTTTTTAAACATAACCAAGTAGTTTTGTTTACTAAACATAACCAAGTAGTTTTATTGTTTACTAAACCTAACCAAGTAGTTTTGTTGTTTACTTAACATAACCAAGTAGTTTTGTTGTTTTTTAAACATAATCAAGTAGTTTTATTGTTTACTAAACAAAACCAAGTAGTTTTATTGTTTACTAAACATAACCAAGTAGTTTTATTGTTTATTAAACCTAACCAAGTAGTTTTGTTGTTTACTAAACATAACCAAGTAGTTTTATTGTTTACTAAACATAACCAAATAGTTTTATTGTTTACTAAACATAACCAAGTAGTTTTATTGTTTACTAAAAATAACCAAGTAGTTTTGTTGTTTTTTAAACATAACCAAGTAGTTTTGTTGTTTACTAAACATAACCAAGTAGTTTTATTGTTTACTAAACATAACAAAGTAGTTTTGTTGTTTACTAAAACATAACCAAGTAGTTTTGTTGCCAAAGTGTAGCTGTTTTGTTTTGTTTCAATTCACAGCTTTAACCACGTGTTTAAAACTGCGACCGTCATCCGGGAGAATGCAGTTTAGTTGTGTGGGAACCCAAGTTGGCTGGGTTCGTGGGTTCTTGAAGTCACCATGAGGCTGCCAGGCAACCAGCGGAAGTTACTACATCTGATCGATATTTGCCAAGAAACTTCCTTTTAGCCAAGCTTGTTTATTAATTCAGTAGCTTCATGTAAAGAGGGTTAAATGAACAGCACTTCAAATTAAGTTTTTTATTAGTATTCTTATCAAACTTTAGGCTAAAAAATGAATAAATTCATTTCCCCAAATTTCAAGTTATTCTGTCAACAGATTACTTGAGATCAGATTTTTCTGTTGTTTATGTTTCTAAACCTTTAAGTGTGTGCATATGCATACAAAGAACCAGTACTACAGGACATCATTTAAACATATTATCTGATTTCTTAATAATCTGATCACTTCATCTGATCTGATTACTTCTGTGCATGTGATTCAATGATTGTTTAATAGCAGTTAATTTCAAGATAGTATTGACATGTAAAATTAAATGTATTACATAAAGACGTGCATAAAGGATGCAGTGAGGGAAAAGTAAACTGGATTTAGATATCGGTAAACGAGCTACAACTCTAAATCAAAGCGGTATTCTCCTTTAAATTGCAGCAGGAAATGCGGGCAGCACAGATTTCTGCCCCCAGTTCCTGTTGATTCTGTCACACAGTGAACAAATTAGCCTCTCATAGCATCTTAACTGCTCTTTAATCACGAAAAGTCTTTGCCCCTCTGTCTTTGTTTGCTGAGTACAGTTCCACGCCCTCCCTCGCCGCCTCGCTGGCTGCCGCTCAGTAAACGGCTGGTAGGAGGGGAAGGAGCAGGCTGGCAGGCAGGCGCGGGGAGGGGAGGGGAGGGCGGGGGGTATCTGGGGGGGTACTGAAGCCACTCGGCCCGGGTGGGAGGGCAAAGCTGGACAGTGACAGAGGGAGAGAGAGGGGTCTATGTATTCAGGCTTTTGGCCCTCAGCCCGTCTCAAGTGCGTCCTGAGGGGAACATCCTGCCCCTCGTTGGAACTTCCTCGGCCGGCTGAAGTGGCCCATTCACGGAGGTCTTGTGAGGGGGGCTTGTTTTCGCTGCTAAATGGATGTTTCTGTTTCAGAGGTGTTTGCGCTGGTGGACGCTTTCCATTCCTCCCTCCTCCTCCTCCTCCTCCTCCTCTCTCCTTCCCATTCCCTCTTTTTCTCCTCCTCCTTTCCCCCCATTCTTCCTCCCCACTCCCCTCTCTGCTAACCATTGGCTGCCGGTCATCAAACCCACTCTCCCTCTTCAGGCTGCTGTGCGACCTTTAAACCACCTCTCACCGGGCCGACCAGAGGAGGAGGAAGACGAGGAGGAGCTGGAGAGGAGGAGGTGTGGCTGTACACTAGTTATAACGTGGTGGGTCAGTGATACAACGAGATTGTGGGATATTTTCCAATTTACAACAAGAGATGATGACACAATCAGAAAATTCATTCCGAATAGATTTCTTTGTAAAATTCTTCACAGCAAAGGGGAAAACACGGTGAAGCTTATTAATCAACCTGCCACATTTCTTTATCCTGTTACCAATGTAAACAATTCAACATTTTTTAAATGTACAATTATAAGAAAGAGGGTTGGGAATCACCAGAGGCCCCACGATATGATATTATCTTTTTATTCTTATTCTTATTGTGATTTATTACCTTTTTTTCAACTGCAAATGATGCAGTTTGTCAACATTTGTGTTATCTAATAAGATACAGTTTTCTCAGAGTTTTCATTCACATATCTTGAGGTCAGAGGTCAAGGGACCCCTTTGAAAATGGCTATGCCAGTTTTTTCTCGCCAAAATTTAGCGTAACTTTGGAGCGTTACTTAGCGTTCAAGCGATAAGCTAACACGACATGGTTGTAACCAATCGATTCTTTATGTTTTCTAGTTTCATATGATTGTTTTTTAAGTTTCACTAATTAAAACACTTGTGAGCCATGTGTGAGCCTGGCCGTACTCAGAGCAGGGACTCTATTCTTCCTGAAATTCCTGTTGTGTTTGTGGCAATTGTCAGACAAATATAACAACAACAACTAAAGACATTACAAGGACAGACATGTAGTTTTTTTCTCAAATTCCTTAATGTGTGGGTTTGCTGCCCAGCAAAATATTTCCACCAACTCTGTTAAGTATATATCTGCAAATATAGATTATGAACAGCGCACAGCTCCACGCCACTGTAGTAAAAAGACAATAAACTTGCAGATTAGCTCGCTACTTGTCGTGCTAGCTCGGCTACCCCTGGCTGTCGGTGTTGCCTCAAAAGCTGTTATGGTCCATCAGGAGTCTCCTCTTTCTAAGCAGCCCTACTGTATACTGTCTGAAAGACAAGATTTCAGAAAATATAAAAGGACTTTGGTTCTATGTAACATGTATTATTATTACATATATTATATATATTATTATTATCTATTTTCTGTCTTCCCAGTGATAATAAAGTTGTATTTGGCAGCTGCTGAGTTTACTGAGCTCAGAAACAGAAGAGCAGAAACTGACCCAGAGTCAGGAAAGTTTTCTAGAAGATTCTCATGACTCCAGACGGGCCGAGCTGAGGGGCCTCACTCGCTGAAAAGCTCAGCCATTTTTATCGCCGTCTGGCTTCATGTGCTGCCAAGAAGCACTTTAATTGTTTCCCATTCAGTCAAAGCCGCAAGGCTCCGAGCGTTCCAGTACATACAAACTATCAGCCTTTTTTTGCAGACAACTGAAAATAATTGCGAGTTTTCAGCCGGGCTTTGAAAACGCAGCTTTATGTGTTTTGCACAGTTTGAAGTTATTTTGGTGAGTCAACAGTCGGAGGGAAAAGATGGCTGCCGAGCGGCCGGACTGGTTGTCTCATCAGGAGGTTTTAGTGTCTTTAGTTACACCGCCATTGTGCTAATGTGGTAGTAATAGTGTGTGTCAGTGAAAGTGTGTTTGAATGTGTGTGGATCTGTGTGGGTCAGAGGTTTGAAGCGGTGCTGTGCATCTATTTGTGTGTATGTGTAGGCGTGGGAGTGTGTGTGTGTGTGTGTGTGTGTGTGTGTGTGTGTGTGTGTTTGTGTGTGTGTGTGTGTGTGTGTGTGTGTGTGTGTGTGTGTGTGTGTGTGTGTGTGTGTGTGTGTGTGTGTGTGTGTGTGTGTGTGTGTGTGTCTGTGTGTGTGTGTGTGTCTGTGTGTGTGCGTACTAAGTTCCTGAAACTGGACCTTGGTATGTTGTCACTGTAAGTGTGCCAAATCAGCGATTAACCGCGCTCCCTCTGAGACAGGCGTGTAGCCGAGTGACGTTCAGGAACAGGTGTGTGTAAAACAATCCGGTTTTCAGCGCTCCTTGGAGAACTCCGGTCCCTCTGAGCAGCAGGAATAGACCTGATGATAGTTTAGGGACCAACATAGGTTTGTTTGCTGCTTAGGTTGTGGATGCCCCTCTGACAGCGGGGCTCTTCTCGTGTGTCGGTCAGAGAAGCAACAGTTGGTTTTCAATGTTATTCATTTTCAATCATTTTTTTCTTTTAAAAACAAAGCAAAAATACTTTGTGTGATGTTTTGCAAATAAATTAAGTTCAGTTCAGGTTTATTTAAATGAAGATGAAGTCTCACTGTGCAGCTGAACATAAGAAAAACAAAGGAAAAAGAAAGGAAAGATCCTCAAACTGCATCGACAGGAAATCCATTTATGGAGAAAATGCATTGCAGTCCCGCCCACAATGTTTGATTGACAGCTGATAGCTCATAGCAGGGATTCCACAGCAATCAGGGTTCAGCTTACTGGAGACAAAATACTGCATAAAGGGAGGAAACTTTATTGCATTTATTACAGTTTTTCATAACAATGGCAATAGACGAATGATGAATGACTAAAAACATAACACACAAATTTCCAGATACTCCTCGTCTTTCTTGCTTTGTGTTCACAGCGGGTTTCTACTGTAACTGATTTCACAGCGTTTGTATTTCTGGACACCAGAAGTAGCACATAAAACTCTTTGACTCTGCAGCCAAAAGCAGATCACTGTCAAACCGCTGGACACAACTTCAAAACGTGACGCGGTTGGACGTAGCCCCTGACTGTACAAATCAGTTTCACACCACCTGAAACTCTACTGTGCATACAGACAAGCTCTTTACTGTTATAAAACAGTTCTGTTGGTGTGGGGCGCGGGGGGGGGGGGTTAAAATGGCTAGTTTTGTTCCTTTTAATGAGGGGGTTTCAACCATATTGTCTATTCACTCATTTTTGGTACAAGGTCATTTTCTCTATTTTGTTTTCCACTGTGGTACCTCCTCAGTGTAGGCAGGATTCTCAGCTGATCGCCATAGCGAAGCCACGTGAAACTGCCGTGACATCATCTTCAATGCGATACTCACTTAATCCTTTACCAAACAGAGAAATGTCTGCACTTTGATAATTGTATGCCGTAGTTTAACGTTTCGTAGAGTACGGAGTGGCATGGCGTAGTTTTGCAGGCTGCCCTTTATTTTTATCTGGGAGGAGTGAATAAAAAGAAATTGTAGTCGCTATTGACGGTAGCTTGGCTATTTAAAAATGCCGGGTTTGTGCAGGATGCCCTTTGACGCGCTAGTGACGATTCTCTCTGACCAATCACTGTTTTGCAGTGTTTTAACTCGCTTGGACCCTCGACCAAGGTGGTTCCGGAAAAAGTACCTGGTACTATCCACAATGTTTGCTAATGGAAAACCAAAAAAGAGCGAGTCAAGTTGAGTAGAGCTGTGGCGTACCATTCGGTGTATGGGCGACTGGAGAACCAAAACAATGAGTTAACACCAAATTCACATCAGGCAACAGCAAAGTGTGGCTCAACGCAATAATTACATTTTTCTGTGGATGGGAGGCGTGTTCATGTGTTCCAGGCAGGAAGAAGTTCTTTGTAACATAGGTCAACATGTCACAGTAGTCACAGGATCTGTTTACTGATTGGCTGCAGGTCCTCTCTGGCCGCACTTTGCTGCTAAAAGTTAAACTTTTCTAAACTTTTAGTTGCATTTCAACACAGAATCAAACGGTCGCAGCTCGCTGAGCTGAAGAGTTTGGCGCTAACGCTCAGTGGATTTGGCACTACAAGCAACCCTTTCACATTGCAGTCAGTCATTTGACTTAACAGTAGGATGAATGCTTAAGTAATTGTTAATGTAAGGTTACCAAGAGGTTGTGGACTGAGTCAGTCAATCATGAAAAAGAAACATAATTCCAATGTCAAAAACTCCTAAACTCCTGGTCAGATATTGTGTGAAATGGCCGTGCTTGTCTTATCATTGATTTTCAAAAAGTTTGAAAAATTGTCAGACGCATCCCCCAAAAGGGCGTGGGGGGGACGGGGTCACTATGCTTCAAGTAAATCCGACAATCACTTAACTTGAAGCATAATGACCCTTAAAGTAGTAAACCCCGCCCCCCTGGCAACCGACGGTGCTTAAAACAAGCCCCATGAATTATTAGCGGAGCACTGTTTGACCCCAGTCTGTGCTGCAGCAGGCTGGCTGCTCCCTTTCCCTCCTCGGTCGTCCTCCTCGGAGAGATTAGGAATACCATCGTCGGCCAGGACTCCCTCTGCCATTCCCATTTATGGAACATCTGTTCCATCTCTCTGGCCTTGTCTCTAATTGCTGGATTAGAGGGTGACGGGAAGGCCCTGGTTGTTGAGAGTCGTCTCTGAGCTGTTTTGACATGTTCACCCATGATGTGCGATCATGAGGGAAAAATGTCGGTGTAGGTCATGGTATCTCCGTGTTCAATAGCTTTTTACAGGATGATTCAAGGGAGAGGAGGGCACGGTGTGTTTACGATTCCCTCTGGTGGTTTTCTGAAGCCGTCCTTGGTGATTTACAGAGAGAGAGGTCATGAAAACATATCATAACTCCCTGTGTGCAGCGTGAACTATAATAAGTGTCTTATGATTACATGACATTTCCATCTATAGTATTGCTTCAACATTTTCATACAAAAAATCATAGTATTTCAGCAAAGCACCCAGCAACAGATACGATGAATATTCATCTGACTGTGAGATCATCACGTACGATGGAGTGTGTGTTACTACAGTTTTACTAACTAGATGTTTAGAATAGTTGTTTAACATATGCAAGAATTACAATGAGAGATAAAACACAGAGACTGGAGGCGAGAGAAAACATACCATCTGATGTGCAATCATTTGAATACATTAATATCAATGCAAAACTTAAAATGGGCTGTTACAGAACTATAGATAAAATCCTTTATTATTATTTAGTTGTTGTTGTTGTTGTTTTGTGTTGGTGCAGCAGCTGCCCAGTACATTTCTGTAGGAAATTACTGGATAATGAGAATCTGGTTCCTTTCTTCACCAATCTCAAATAGATACATACTGGTTGCTCATTAAGGCATAACATGTTTGTTATATTCATGTTCTGTTACACTTTAGTTTGCAAACATTTAGTTAACAAAATGTTCAGATCAGTGTTACACAAACAGAGATGAAAACAAACCCACTAATGCACGAAATGTTAAGGGTGTTAAAGTTACTACAAGTAGTTTTTAACTAACTCAATTTAATACTGACGCCTCTATATGACCTACATAAGTAAACCAGACCATTAGTGAGAAGATTGACATTTTCTATGAAGTTATTCTTAATGATTGTCATCGGGTCCGATTCCCTGCAAAATCTGATGAAATGATTTATCAAAAGACGTTATATTGTGTGGTTATGGCTGATACTGGGGCAGGACCTGCAAAGAGAAAAAGAAAAGAATTGACCGAAGAACAAAGAAAAGCTAAAAGGGACAGTGATCGAGCACAAACAAGTCAACCTTGGTCGGTCATTCAACAGATGGAGAGATTTACGGGATTTGAAAGGATTCAAAACCAGTCCTGAATTGGCCCTCTTCCTCCTAGAATGGTATGTGATATGTCTATTTCATTTATGAAAATCATTGCGAGACGTGGTTTACATGTTAGCTGCATTTATTACACGGCTTTGTTGAATACTCGATTCTGATCGGTCAAGCACGGCGTTCTACGGTCTGTTATTTTTTTATAGCAGACCGTTGCTATGGACACAGTTCTGATGTCGAGCTCTGGCGGACTGTTTTTGTGTCAAATTAGTGATTTCTTAATTAAGTAGCCGGGTAATAAGCTGGATAATGTACAGCTAGCGTGTCATTGTTGTGAAATAAACCCCTTCAGGGTGATGCAAGACCTTGTCAGGGTTTATTTCACAACAATGACCGGCTCGCTGTACAATCCCTTACTTGTCGAGCAAAGCAAGCACCGTAAAGCTTTTATGTGATTATGAGCACGATGATCAGCGTGCACCAGGCAATCGACAGTATAGTTTGTACTATAAAGTTGAGAAGGTATAGCGCACCGAAGTGAGTAAACCTATTTATGACCAAGTTGCGCCTTTCTTTTGCTTTCTTCCAAAACATATATACGCCCTCACCAGATCAAGATCTTTAAAACACAAGACAGTGATGCTCATGGAAAACACTATCTCTTTTATCCACAGGGACAAAATGAAAGTTCCTTGTAGTTGCTTTAACGTGCATTATAACCTGCATTATAACCTACACCTTGTCTTCCCGTCTTGTAGAGGGCACTGTGTCAACATTTCAACGGTGCATATTCCCAAAAAAATGTGTTTAAAGTAATTACAACAAACAGGAGACTATTGAGGGGTAATTTTAGTTCCTGAGCGGCCTGAAGAGTTAATAACTCCATGCTCCTAAAATACAACATACCCACTATATAGCTGACAATGTTGACAATGTAAATTCAGAATAGCTGGCCTATAGGTTACGCTCCAAATTAACAATGATGCTCTTGGTTAGTGAAGTTTAATAAAATCCTCTGGATTTTAAAAGAGTTGTCATTTATCTTCAGTTGATAGTAAAAAATAATGAGGACTGAGACTCAGAGCAACAACTTTCAGCACTTCAGTGTAACCGCTGAGTCTACTGCACGGACCAGTGTGCCAATAATCAAATAAATCACTAACTAATAAAAGTGTTGGAGTGATAGTTTCCCAACCTGAGACACAAACACACTGCAAAACCTGAAAAACAAGATCACAACAACAAACCGAGTGCACTCGCAGGTCGATCGGTAGATAAGAAAGGAACAACAGGAACATTTAAAGCTGCACTTTAACTGGAAAAGAATGTGATTTTGTCTTTTGCAGCAATGCTTCACAAATGGGGCGAGACTCAAAGGCATCATTGTTTAGTTTATTTGCCATGAAATTAGGAGTCATTAAGGCTGGGCAAAATGGTTCCACATGCGAAAACCGTCCTCCATCTCACGTTCAAGGTAAACAACAAAAGAAAGACAGCTCTCTCTCTCTCTCTCTCTCTCTCTCTCTCTCTCTCTCTCTCTCTCTCACTCTCTCTCTCGTGCCCCGACTCTTTTAATTTTATAACCTTAAGCTAGCTGCAGGTAGCCCCACTGAGAGTACAAATCTCCCACTCACGTCTGACCTAGAAAGTAGCATCAATGACAAACTTAACAACGTTCACCACCAACAATACATCTCTCTCTCTCACCCACACATTTCACAGTTTTGTTTGACCTTGCAGAGAGATTTTGATCATGCACACACACACATACACACACACACACACTTCCTCCTCCTGTGTTTGTCAGCCAGAAATGAACATGACTGATGACACCGAGGTAACACAATGCTACCGATGTGGAATTTAAAGCGAGCCTGTGAAACTTAGCTGCAACCGTCAAGACTGAGCTCATGCGGACCGCGTGCACAGTGTCGGGCACGCGGCGATGGAGGGAACGTGTGAACAGGAAGTTCACGGCCACCGCAGACCGAGACGGAGGATATTTTCACAGAGGCTGACGCACGATGACGTCGTCAGGTTAAATCGCAGGACCTCGGCGTTGTTGATTGTCATGTGGGATACATTACTCACAAAATGAAAAGGCAAAATCTGGGAAAAAAAACGGTATAAATCACAGCATTTTATTTGTGATCTCACTCACATTCATCTTCTTCAAACATCATTATTATTGTGTGATCTGTAAGCGATGGAAAAAAACATATGGAAAGTTATGCATGATAAAAAATAAAAATACTGATGAAACAGGAAGTTAAAATATATGCAAAATTATGAGATAATTAGTCAAAATGACGTACTCATTGGTAAGACTGGTAAAACTGACTTGACTTACACAGAAGTCTCATTATTTTGACTTACTAGCTCATCATTTTGATTTAGAAACAAACTTGACTTACTAAAACAAAATTATGAGGTAGTAACAATTTTGAATTATTATCTCAGCTGCAAAGTGCGGCCTGCGGCGAGCTGTCATGCAATGTCTATGAAAAGCTGCGGCGGCCGCTTGGCGGGCTGCGGTAGTTTGATTCTGCAGCGAAGTGCGGCCAAACAAAAAGTTGGGAAAACTTTAACTTTTAGTGGTGAAGTGGGTGAAGTGTAGTTAGGTTGCTCATGGAGAGATTTAATGTAAGATGATTTTTATAGTAAATTCAGGTGGAGTGATGCGGCCGATTGAATCATTTCACATATAGCTTGTGTTCCCGTAGCACAGCGACCGCCCATCCATGCAGCACTAGAGAGGAAAATGACGTCATCTTTATGTAGTCAGCCTATAATTTATACCTCTAAGGATGACCTCCTCTACCATCCTGGGACCAAATTACATAATAAATATCTAACCTATCTATGAAACACAATCCATCAGCACCACCAGCATTGGTTCAACACAGTACAGTACATGTAGGCCCGTACAGAGCCTCCCTGCTACCGTTCATACTTATTATTCAGTATTATTCAGGTTAAGCTGTCAGACCTTTACATGAACCTTTCATACTGTGGGATTGAGTTTCCCTCTTGTCCAAAAAAAAGTTAATAGAATATTCCTGTCTGCTCCGAGTCGTCTTCTCCATAAAATATATGAAAGGGTTGTGCTGCCGGCTCCCTCGGCGACTGAGGCTTCCTCTAATAGCCTACAGGGGAAATAAATGAGGATTCCCGTGGCAGGGTTCTGCACGCTTGCCGTGCCGTTTTATTGACATTCAAATCTACCTATGACCCATAATTAAATTATGAGCTTAGCAAGGTTATTCAGAGCTATGACATTTATATGCATTGATCCAAACCGGGCTGCGTCTATGCATACAAATGAAATATCTCTTTGAAAATATTTCTCATTTATTTGTTTTTCATTCAAAGGACAATAGATCTATGTGCTTTAGAATACAATTATTTACTTAAATGGTCTTTTACTTGTCCCCGAGACTAATAATTGTGGGTAACCATGCAGGTTAAGAAGTGAACAGTGTAGCTGCTGTCTCCTGTGCTGTCAGCGTGTGATGGATGAGCTGTGAGGGAGATGAAACGCTCCTCAGTGTGCAGTGACAGGTGAGTCCAGCGGCTCTGTGCTCCACGCTGCATTTCTATCCGTCTCCAGACGGCACCGGGCCCTTTGTCAGGAGCCGGACTACAAAGCCCCTTCAGGTCTTCATTGTTCTCAGCAATCAATATGGAGTTACCGTGGTGGAAAGCACCGCTAGCACTGTTATGGGAGTTCAATTAAAATGATGGGGAAATATAGTGCATCATGGTAGAGTGCTTTTATAGCTATAGTATGGATAAAACACATAGTCAGAGTTGTATACATAGTGATCATGCAGTGGTATGGCTGGTTTTATCTCCTTTCCATCATTCTTTTCAGTCAGAGACTGAAGGTTTCTCCATAGTGGTTGGTTGGTTTTATTCATTCAAAGATCTGCAGTGTTATTGTGATTATAGAGGTCTGAAAAGTGAAGCCAATGCTGAAGTGTCTTAAACTTGCATTCTCTCTAACAGCCAGCAGGGGGCGACTCCTCTGGTTGCAGAAAGAAGTCTGATTGTATAGAAGTCTATGAGAAAATGAGTCTACTTCTCACTTGATTTATTACCTCAGTAAACACTGTAAACATGAGTTTATGGTCTCAATCGCTAGTTTAAAGTCTTCTTCAATACAGCAAGATGTTCATTTAGTAAATTATGGTCCCATTTAGAGTCAAATAGACCATAAAGCAGGGGATGCTTTAGGGCGGGGCTACCTTGTGATTGGCAGGTCGCTACCACGGCGTTGTCAGGTCTGGGAGTTGTCCGTGTTTTTGCCTTAAAACTTTAACCCTTTACCAGTGTGTTTTCACTTCATGGAAGTTAAATATAACATTTTGGACGCCTAAACATCTTATTCAGTGTTCGGTTGTACTGAGCTCCACCCTCTCGTGTCACTTCTGGTTGCAAAAAGCCAAGATGGAGACAGCCAAAATGCCGAACTCGAGGCTTCAAAACGGCAGTCCACAAACCAATGGGTGACGTCACGGTGACTACATCCACTTCTATATAGTCTATAGAGTTATTATTAAATATTGTCTGTCAAAGCAGAGCAAATAAACTCAACGTCTGTTCTTTATTGAAACCTCAGTGAGGCTGCAGGTGTCTCAGTGTTTAATGTATTCAAATATTGCAGCTTGTTTTGTAGTCTAGTGTTTTATAGTGATTACAGTGTATGATGTATTCTAGAGTGCCATCATTCTTGTCTTTTCAACATGACAAAGCAAAACCACATAATGGATTTTTTGTTCCATCCACTATCAGAGGTGTGCAGCTAGTGCAGCTCATCTATGGTGTAAACATATCATTACATGCTCTCAAGTGCATTTATAGTCTGTATTCTGGGACAGTTTCACACATTTCCTGCTATTCTTCTTTTGGCAACATTTTTCCAAAACACGGCAAAACAAAAGCACCCAAATCTTTTACTTCTTTAACACTCGACAACAGAGGCTGTATGTCTGCCCTACATGTGATGTAACTACTGTATAGTGTTACATGCACTCCTTTATCTGTGTTTTCTTACATCATGTTAAGGCAGAAAAAACAAAGACATGTCATATTTTTTGTCTGTTAACAACAGAGGCTGCACAACTGTGGTGTATGTAATTATACGGTACATATATGCATAGCTATTATAAGCTCACATTCATGCAAACATTTACAGTGTGGTGTTCTACGTGTATTTAAAGCAGAGCAAAATAAAAGCTCAACGATGTTTCAGTTTTCTTTGTTGTCTTTAACAACAAAGGCTGTGACTGTGGTTTATTGCCTGACCTTCATATGGCCTAAATACGTTACAGTAATACATGCACTCATACAGCTGGTAGGGCAGCCCAGTCGCCAGGAAAAATATGTTCGCATTGTACGTTTCTGCAAACCACAGTTCTGTTGAATGTCAACGTTTTTGCATTTGGTCAGAGCAAGTGACTTGTAGTATATCGAGCGAGAATTAATTGAAAGTTACGTGGTATAATAACGAGTTTAACAAGCGAGGAAGTCCCCGAAGGCTGGGTGGGATTGGTGGTGGACGGGTCAAACAAACACAGGCCTTTCACCCAGGAGACCGTTGTTCATGTCCTGTGTGAAACTAAAAGTAAACGTTGACTTTACACTTGTTACGTAACGTTACTTAAGAAAGTCCGCTAAGGGTGGTTGCTATTTGTTTACGCTAGTTACGTTGTTAAAGTTGTTACGTTACCCGATTTCCTGGGAAGGCGTATAAATAGCACGACATTACAAGGACATTACGCGTTTCATGAGAACGCATTTTAGCCTTTTCGTGTGTCATTTGTACGGCTGTTTTCATGTGTCTTTTTTACGGCTCGCAACAAATCTACGGTAACATCTGCAGTTAGGTTTAGGCAACAAAACCACTTAGTTAGGTTTAAAATAAGTATGTAAACTAAGTAAAATACGTACGTAAACAACGTAACAGAAGTATGGAAAACACGTCACAAACGTCACTAACATAACTTCGTCAACAACACTTTAGGCCACAAACTCCGGTCTCGAATAAAGACCTTTTCTTTGTTTGTTTGATCCATCCACCACAAACAGTCTTTCTCAATTTTTATTGTACGTCGCTAGCTCTGAGCAGTTTCAGTTAGTACAGACTACATGGCGTACAGATGCCAAATGCCAAAGCAACAACGGCGGTCTTATTGCATGCAAAATGATTTGCGAATTACGGTGTCATTCATACATCATTTAGTGTAACGGGGCTGGTTATTATGTTATCACAAACCATGATCTCTTTTATAACCTTTACCAAGTAGATTTGTTGCCTAAATCTAACCAATCATTTCACAACGTTAACCACGTGGCATTTTGCATTTCTGCAAACGTGATACGAGGCTGATATGAAATGTATGTACTGTAACCAACAGTATTGCAGTTTGAGAATGCAACTGGTGGGAGGGTAATAACTTCTACATTTTCACCAGTAAGGTCTACGTATCCCTGAGCTATAGCCACAGCGGCTGACCCTGAATTCTGACCCCTCTAAATAAATGCATGTATGAAGTATAAAGTTTCAGCTGACTTGTTCACATTGATAGTAAAGTTCTCTCTTCCCTTCACAGCTACATGGTAAACTAGAGCAAAGGGAAGACACAGAGGTCTCCTACTTTGCCCATTTCTTCTGAACAACAGCCTCTCTTGCTGAAAGAAACCACAGGCTGTGGTTTAAAGTATAATCACATACTCTAGTATGTACATTGTGTAATTATAGTATCGCATGCAGCCATGTTGCATTATGCTTTCCTACATCGCGCCAAAGAATTGCCAAATAAAATCACTGAAATCTCCCGCTCTCTTCTTTAGAGAAGAAGCCACAACTGTGGCTCCGAGCATAGTTTCTATATGGTGTAACTGTATAAACTTATACATATAGACTGTCTCTTTGTAGGCATTTAAAGGAGAGCAAAATAAAATCACATATTTTCTCTCTCAGAAACAGAGGCTGCAACTGATTAGTATAATTATATAGTAGATCCATGCATCCATCCATCTGTTTATGCTGCTCAGGGTCACCGAGGGCTGAAACCAGAAAGTACAAACATACATTCGATTATAGTTCAGTGTTGTCAGAAAGTTGTGGGACAGTGATATGTTTTCTTTTGGTACTATTTGAACAAAGAGGACTGAGATTAAAGTGCAGACTGTCAGCTTCAATTTAAGTGTGTCTGCATCTATATTGGGTGACCACTATATCACATAAAGCTCTTTTTATACACTATATAGCACAGAGTGTTTTAGATTTGACATGCTATTTTAGACCGTCTATAGTCGATTGTTCCATTTGTCTTTAAATGTTGTTTTTGTCCTTTGATGTTTTGTTTTTATGTATTCAGCCTACTGCACAAAGTATATTTGTCTAATTAGTCAAAATATCTCATAATATAAGATATAATATGTAATATAAGACACAATTACCTAACAAGTAACATTTCATTGAGATATAGGGACTTGTTTTTACGTAATGCATCTTGAATATCTTGTTAAGTGAAGACAAAATTGGAACTACAGGCTCATTATGCAACGTATGCTCATACAATGGTTCGTATGATATCTTACGAAAAAGTTATTCCTCCTTTTTCGTTTGTTTTCCCACGAATGTCCAGCAACACGGGTCGATTTCCGCTCGTTACATTCATACAGTCTTTTCAAAATAAACTTCCGTCTTCACGTGAAACAACTTGGTTAGGATTAGGCAAAAAAAACTACTTAGGTTTAGGAAAAGGTTTTGGTTTGGCTTAAAGTAACTCCAGAAGTGGCGTTACTTATACGTAACTTATGTGACAAATAAATCAACCTTGACTTCTGGTTTCACACGGGACATGAACGCCGGTCTCTTGGGTGAAAGTCTGGTATTTTTTGGACTGAGACGGTCCATCCAGGCCAGAGGGTTTATTGTGCTGTGAGTGTGACACTGAGCTCAGCCAGCCAACTAAGCAGGCCACACACACACACACACACACACACACACACACACACACACACACACACACATCCTCCACCAGCAGCACCACCGCTGGCTCTGGACCGGCTTGTTTGGGCTGGAAGCGGGCAGCCCGGCAGCTTCGGGCCGGGCCGGGTCAAAGGAGCGCGGCGGGAGGATGGCCAGCTCTGGCGGCTGCTGTCCCTCTCCAAGACAACTGTTGACGGGTCCAGAGAGGCCCAACTGGGCCGGGGCGGGCACGCTCAATAGTCCCCATTGACGAGGCACTTCCTGGAGGCAGCAGCGCACAGAGGAATAAGTAGAGGAGATGAAGACGACGCAAGAAAAGGAGAGGAAGAGAAGATGGAGGGCGGAAAGAGAGCGGAGAGAGGGGGAGGAGAGGGATGTCAAAAAGAGAAGAGGAGATTGCTATAGAGGAGAGATGAAGAGACAAAAAAGAGAGACATATGGAGGCAAAAAAATGTAAAGAAAAAAAGTGAAGAGAGGATGAGGACAGTGTGGAGTAAAAGAATGGAGGTGTTTTGAGCTAAATGCTAACATCATGCTCACAATGACAATGCTATCATGCTGATGTTTAGCAGGCAATGTTGACCTTCTTAGTTTAGAAGAAAACATCATGGTTAGAATTACTATGTTTGTTAAGTGAAAATGACACTTAACATTGTGAACACTGGACACAAACAGCGGCCTCCTCAATGAAAGCCTTGTGTTTGTTTGATGGGCTGATATAAACTAATAAACTAAACTCAACTAAATAATTCATCCTGAAGGGAACATGAATGTCAGAACCAAATTCCTTCTCAGTCCATTCAATAGTTGTCCAGATATTTCACTCAAATTCACAAATGTGAACCTCACAGTCGAGCTAGAGGAAACGTCAGAGGATCACCGAAGTCATTAAGATTCATCGTCTGTAAACCATGAATGTCTGTACATGATTTTGTGTCAGTCCATCTTGTAGATGCTGAAATATTTCACCTGTTAAATGAAAAACTTTGACCTGCTGCTGAATCTCTGACTCTTACTGGAGAATGAGTCAAAGCTGCATCAAAGTCATTAAGATACAGCATCTGCAAACTTCAAATTTCTGTACAAGATTTAGTGACAGTTCTTCTTGTATGTTGAGATATTTTATCTAATAATGATAACTTTGACCTGCGGCTGGATCTCTGACTTTTACCCTGAATATCTGTACATAACAGTATGGATATCCATCCAATAGCTGTTGAGATATTTCAGTCTGGACCAAAGTGGTGGACACACTAACCCTCGGATCACACCGCTGGGCTACAACTGAGAAAAAGAGGAAGGAAAGTGGAGAGAGGACAAGAAAGACTGAAATGACAAAAGGGAGGACTGAGAAGAAAAAATAGGTGATAATTGGCATGAAAGCAGCGAGAAGGAAAGGAGACGAGGAGAAGAAAAGGCAGCAATTCGAATGAATGAGATGAAGAAAGGTTGGAGGGTTTGGTGAATTCAACATTGTAACACTGAGTGCCCAAAGGTTTCTTCTTCTCCCCCTCTCTCTCATCACCTTCTCCACTAACTTCTTCTTCTTCTGCTTGTTGATTTTCTGCTTCGTTTTCCATTCCCCCTTTTTTTTCTTCTTCCGACTGTGAACAATTATCACATCTGGAACATTCTTCCTGACGTCCTCGCTCCCGTATTAACAAACATCCACCACCTGCTCAACCTTTCATCTGACCAGAGACAACCGGGTCACCGCTATGTCGCCATCTGGAACTTTATCTTGTTCTCTTAACTGATGCAGAAAAACGTCTGGCAATAATGTGCAAAATGTACAAACAAACAAACAAACCAGGCTGGAGAAGTGGACACCAAATGTTGAGTAGCTGTTTTTCTGTGTTGCATCACACTGTAATTTGTCTCTCCAACAAAATGTGTTTCCCTCGGCAATTTATTCATATTTATTACGATTTGAAATTCATGTCTGGGAAGAAAATAACATATTTCAAATTCCTGGATCCCTGGCTATACAAACACTAAAACATGCTTCAAATCATGTGGTAAGGATTACCAACACTGGCAGCTGAAGAAAGGTACCAGACTACATTAGTCAAGTGAAGACAAAAGCATCTCTGGAGGACACAAGTCTTGGCACAAAACGAGCAGGGACGAGGTTACAGAAGCTGCAGTTTGAGTCTATCTGCAGTTTGCAGACTCCCTGAAAAATACAGCCATTAGTAACAAACACCTACAAGTGTAAGATACAAGGTACAAGACATGTACCTTGATGATTTGAAAGCATCTGTGACAATCACTGGAAGCTCTATTCTGTGCGGTGTTTTGTACTTAAAGGTGTGCTTTGTAGGAAACGTGCAACCTAAAGACAGAACTAGGTGTGTTTGGTGCATGTCTCATGGTAACACCTGTCCCTTAAGTCCCTTCACACCAGCATTTATGATCATAACCAATTTTGGAGTCATGATGACGAGAGGAATCAGCACCAGAAGCAACCAATGGGATGTTAACTTGATCAAAATCCGGTCTGATAATGATGTAAACTGCAAAGACTTTAAATTATATTTCACACAAAAAAACACAATATACCTCAAACTACAAAACATTATACTAATAATGTAGACTAAATGATCAAATAGTGTCACTTAGGTTAACATAATTGGATATCTCCCTCTCACTCACTCTTTGCAAACATTTCTACACGAATACAAGGGCGCTCGCAGAGCACAGTCCTCCGCTAAAGCTGTTTCCATGAGTAAAATATAATGCATGTATTCGTCCCAAAATGTCATGGGTTGTTCTTTGGCCCATGCTACACCCTTCCACCAAGCTTCATGAAAATCTGGCCAGTAGTTTTCCTGTAATCCTGCTGACAAACAGACAAACAAACCAACAAACCGAACCACAAACATAACCTTCTTGATGGAGGTAATAAAACAAAATAATACCCAAATTTACAGAGGATTATAATTTAAGTTTAATATATCATTTAGCCCCCTAAAAAATGCATATATTTTTGAAGGTTTTATTACAGCTTGTGATGCTACAGTAACTTCCTGTTTACGTAGTTGATAGCTTTTGAGTGGACAGCGCTACAGATCTATCTGTAACAGACCTTGTACAATAATGAAAATAAACGTTGCCTAAGTATGTACCATACTAGAGTTACCTTAAAAGAATACTTCACCCACAAAATGTCAATGATGAAGAATCAAAAAACTGAGAAAAGTCTTGATGAATTGAAGTAAAAACACTTCGGACTCGCAAGGATGAGTAGCGCTTCTGTGCAAGCGTAAGACTGTTTATGCGGAAGTGATTTAAATATTCAGGTTTTAGTGAAGATCCATGTGTTTGGGAAGTAGTGAGCATACGACTGGATAAATGAGACTTGGATTATACTGCACAAGTTGTGTGACAGTTTGCTGTTGATAAACGTGGCCCCCGTTTGCTTTTCTCTACTTTTTTAAATTTGTTTTTGTTCTCCGTTCACCATGGAGGCATGCGAGTAACTGTCATATAAATGGTCATATTGTTAGTAGTAAAAATATCCCTTTAAAGCTCATCTGCCGTACAAAATGATGCACAGCAGGACATCACATATGGCATATGAACAAGAAGTGTAATTTTAAAAAAGCAGATGTATAAAATATACAAAGTAGACTGCAAATTGTAGGAGCCTTTGGCAGGTTTCGTGCTCCGGCACACCTGCCTCTCATCAGCTGATCGTCCCGTTGACCTGCTGCCTGCTCAGCTGGTCCTCGTTGGCTCATCAGGCTGAAGGCATAAGGGCAGCTCTCTGCAGTCAGCCTCATCACATCTCTGCTTACTCTGCCTGTTATCTGCCTGCCAGCATGTTGTTTAACCTGAATGTTTGAGTTGAGTTAAAGCGCTTTATATCTGTGGCTGATATGTCAAAGTTGGGCGCTGAGTTCTTCTTTAGTCTATCACAGGACAAAATGATGGCCAGCCTTGCTGAAGAAAGAAAAAAAATACATTGACGAAACTTGAAGGTCTAATAGTGGCATTAAAGTATCACCTGCCCATTTTAATTGACATGTGATGTTCAAGACAAACAGTACCGTACATCAGCATAGGAGACAAAAATATAGTCATAAATAAAACACAAAGTGTCTGATTGACTCATGTTTAATGATTCCACACAGCTGCACTAGTTTAGTTTTTCAGTACAGTCTTTTTATCTTTTTAAAATGTCACTTGAAGCCAAAATGTGGCTTGACGTTTAAATTAAAAATAGCGAAAATATGACTGAAGTTTGGTGAAGACCTTCTAGATATTCTGTATGTTTTTAGCTTGTTAAATCATGAGTTATGTGCAGAGAACTCACAGCCTTAGTGTTGGAGCTCCAACATTTAATCACTCTCAGGGTGAAATGAAGAGGGGCGGTGGGTGTTTTTCAGTGGGTGCCTACTCCAGTGAAAGGCCCGCTCCATATCTTCCCCACTGTTTAGACTGAATTGCTTTTTGAATAAATTCCATGCCTGATTTCTTATGGCTGTTAGCGCCTTGCTGTTCTTCTCTATGAAAGGAGGGAGAGAGGAAAGAGGAGAGAAAGAAACTCTCTGGTTCCAAACCTAGTTAGCCCCGGCGCTAAAACTGTCCTCACCACAGCAGCGAACACGGCTCCCTCGCCGTCGGCGCGGTAAAACGATACCCATCCCCGAGGTAATAAAACCTCTCTGCCAAGCAGAACACCAGGTTAGTTTTTCAGGGTGTGTGCAAGAGAGAGAAAAAACACAAGCTATCAGAATAAAGTGAAGTGGAGGAGAGAGGAGAGGGGAGCTGTTGCCTAGCAACGGGCAGGCCTGACAGGTGCTTTGCGGGTATGGGATGTTGAGTTCATCCAGTTGTTTGATTTTTTCCCCCCTTAAATGTTTTGCTTCCTTTGGTGCTCTCCAGTTGTAAAGGCATCTGCTGTTCTCCAATAACATCTTTGTCTCATGCCTCAGTTCTACTTTCCGCAAGGACGGTCGCTAAGACGTGAGCTGACGCGGAATCGTGACGAAGAAACGTTTGAATCGTTTATACTCCGTGCAGATTTCTCCTCGCGGCAAACCAACAGTCTCAAAGCTACTCAGCGTTCTCCATTTTTTTCCGCCCATCCTCGTCCGCGTAGCCAAAGAACGTATATTACCAAGAAGTGAAAGTCAATTGTTCGTTCCATTGCAACGTCAGCGCCCAGCAGCAAAGCTACGCTTCCGCCATTTTGGACTGAAAGCGACTACTGGACGCTAGAACTACGTCTGCCTACAAAGTGTCGTACAAAAGTACAACAAAAATATTTCTATTCTCTTGTCATATTCGACCGAAATGGGCTGTGTTAAACAATAAAATATTATAAATATTATAACAGTTTCCAGTCCAAAATGGTGGCAGCAGCTACTGTCAAAAAAACACCAGAGTTTCGTCTCTTTGCTTCTATACTTGTTGGCACAGGTGCAGAGCTACGCTTCTGCCATTTTGGACTGAAAGCGACTACCAGAAGGACTCTTTAAGTGTTCGTACTGGGAAGTTGATTTACCTAAAACAAAATGATCCTCTGAATTACATACGTCAATTTATACGTCCATGGCCAAAGACTCATTGGCATTTGCAGCGCGACCGCAGCGCCATCTAGCGGCTGTTGTCAAAAAAGCACCAGAGTTTCATCTCTTTGCTTCTATACTCTTTGGCGTAGTTAGAAGATGTGCACAGGCGAAAACCTACTGCACGGAACCCCCTCGAAGGGACGTATCTGATGCTGTGACGTCACTTTGGCCGTGCGGACACTCGCTATTTGCTTGGCAGCGCAGTTATGGATGCTTTTGAGAATTACGCGGGGCCTTTTTTGTCTTATTTGTGCAGGTTTAGCGGCTGCAAAAGCCACGCAATACTTTTGTGAATTTGCCCCTGAGTGTACTTGTAGGTAGTTGTACCAAAATCATATCCTTATAGTGCCAATTCACTTACATCAAGAGTAAATTTTTGCCAAAACTAGTCATATTTATCCTCATTTTTTTCAAGATGGGTGTGAAGAAAGTTCTGAAACAAGGGATGATGTTATTATAGTGGCAAATTTGCTGTTTTATTATTTTATTTTATATAAACACTAAAGCACTAATGAAGATCTGAATATTTTTATTTATATTGTGTGAAGTCTTGTGAAAAAGAATTGCTCTGATCTTGAGACTATCCTGGTAAAAACAAATATTTAAGATAAATATTGGTACTGTAGGTGCATATATCCGTATACTAAAAAACTAATAGGTCTGATCTTTGTTATATGAGTCCACTGAGCAAAGCACTCTCTGAATGAATGATGATATTGTGAAACGGATATCATTGTTAGACGCTGGCCAGAACCATCTCATATCCATAACTCAGTTTTCCATCATTCACCTTTCGATAACATTCATACCTGCACACAATGAGTTCATGCTTACACTGCACACCGCCTGCAGAGGCGTGTCCAAAGGAGACTGCCTCACATCAGCAAGTTTCATTCAACCTCTTATCCCCATCCCCCCCTCATCCTCTTCCCTTATCAGCAAAGAGCTAAAATAAGACCAGCAGAATAGCCAGAACACTTTAATATTCCCTCTACGATTAACAAAATGGTGCTTTAAAAACATTAAACCTGCCCATTAAGCCACTATAGGCAGATTTTAAGGCTCTCCCTCTGGTGTAAAAACAGGGAATAATGGGATGATGGAGTATTAATCACCCTGCTTCGAACTTCTCAATCCCACCCACAGACATGGGGGAGAGGGTTTTGGGGGTTGTTGGAGGAGCAGACGGGCATTAGGAAGGAGAGGTGGAGGGCTTTACAGGTGAATAAGGTGGGAGGAGGGTACGGATTAAAAACGCAGGAGAGGAGAAAAGCCTGGAGGTCAACTTGACTGCCAAGACGCTGCCTTTCATGCTCGCTCGGTCTCCCTTTCATCTGCCGCTCCTGCCTGAGGAGAAAGAGGATGAGGAGGGTGAGGAAGAGGAGGGGGGTTTGATCTCGAGGGTGAGGCAGGAGGGGTGACACAATGAGAGAGAGAAAGGCAGGGTGGTGTTAAATCAGTGTTTCTGATATGCAGCTTTTTGATCTGCTGATTAACATTCATTACATCACATTCAAAGGGACTTTTTTTTTATAATTATTATTTTTTAGCAGCAGACAGAAAGTGTCAAAGTATATTTTTATGAGCCGGTAACCTCACACAGATTGAAAACTGACCCTCGCATCACCCTGAGAACCCAGAAAAAGGCTCCTTTCATTACAGCTGTACAGTAGCTGCTGGCGCTGTTGTACGCATTTCTGCTGTGATGTCAAGGCTTTGGTGAGTGGTTGAGAGGTTGAGGGGTTGGGGGGGCGGTCGACAAGGGGCACAGCTGGGCAGCTGTTGGGGAGAGCCAAGGGTCCCTCAGGTCCTTTTTAAATAGGCCTTTTCATGCAACACCCACTCCAAGTACTCCAAGAAACAAAGAGGAGGGAGAGGAGCCGGCCAGAGAGGAGCCGACCAGAGAGCAGGACGAGAGCACCGTAAACAAAACTCGACGTATCGAAGCCGATCTTGGTTGTTTACGGGCCGCAGACGTAAACCGTAGTTCCCTCTGTTGTGGAAAAAGTGCGCCGTTGGTCTCTTCTGTTACATGATTGTTATTTCATGCTGTCAACACTGTTGGTCAGGTGGCTTTCTGTGTAATCGGATGAGAAGAGAGTGTTACTCTCAACAAGACGTTTTGGTTAAACTTTGGTCTCAAAGTTTGAAACCAAAGATTTAACAAACAACCACTATGACTTCTATGTTTTGTAACCATAAAATATTGTGTATACCAGAGACTCGAGGTCTAAAGCCCCACTAATGACCTCTAAAGGCTTCCATGTTTATTACATCCCACAATATGAAGACGTTGACAGAATAAACTTAATCTTGCACGGCAGCTGGATTCTTTCGATATCATGTGAGAATCGTGGGATCACATCTCACACGAAAATCCATCTTGTCCAGCTTCAAGTAATACGTTTGTGTCCGGACCAATAAGCGTCCTGTGAGGAGCTGCTGGCAGCTACAGGTGTGGCGCCCCGAGGAGACTCGTGGGTACCCATAGAACCCATTTTCATTCACATATCTTTAGGTCAGAGGTCAAGGGACCCCTTTGAAAATGGCCATGCCAGTTTGTCCTTGCTAAAATTAGCCCAAATTTGGAGCATTATTTCATTTCCTTCCCGACGATGGTAGCATGACATGGTTGGTACCAATGGATTCCTTAAGTTTTCTAGTTTCATATGATATCTTCACTCTAAAACTGAACCTGTTAGAGCCTCTGAAAGACAGTAAAGTCAGTCGGGATCTTCCGCGATCCTGCGGGTCTCAGCGGGTTAAAGTGTACTCTCATTAACTAAAAAGTGGTATAGTATAGTGGTAAAAGTATATAACTAGTAAACTAACGGTATACCTATACGTTCACTTGTAGTATAGTTCATATTATAGTTGCAGTACAAAATACAACTTGGATGTAAACTAGTTGTGTTTACTACTACAAGTAGTACACTTACAAGTATACTACTAGTACATGGATATTAGTATACTTACTACATAAAGTAAACTTGGGATTATACCTGAACTATAGTTAAGTTTACATCGTAAAATAAACTTGAAGTATACTACATTTGGAAAAGGGTAGTCTCAGGTGAAAATGTTTTTTTGGGCCACAGGAGATTTTTTTTTGCTGCAGTTCTACAAAATGTCAACTTGGACAAACTGGCATCAAGTCTGAGAGGCTGATTCCATCAAAGTGAATCGATGTCGCTGGTCTGACTGGACCCTGAGAAGAACACACACAGAATACTAATGCAGAAATCTTTTGTGAAATAACCAGTATTGCTTTAACTTTGGCTGATGCGTGTTCATCCTTTATAGTAAGAAGCTGATTATTAGAAAATAGGTTTTCAGGGCTTTTATAATGACACGAGATGAACAGTCAGAGGGTCAACAAAATATTCAGAAATCCTCATTCAGCCCTGGAACATGTCAGAGATTATAGATATTTATTTCATGGCCCAGAGTGAGAAAACACACAACAATGTGCATAAGCAAAATCACAACTGCAATCAAACAACAGCTGTGTAAGCACGGTGGTGTAAGTCCAAATTCATAATGTGAAATATGTAAAAGACGGCGGGGGGGTGGGAAACGGATCCAGCGGCGCGAGAACGTGAGCCTGTCCAACGGGCAGGAGATGAGAAGGTGACACGGAGGGAAGAGGAAGGGGAAAAAGGAAGCAGAGATTATGTTTATGAAGCGCCCTCATTATGTAACCTTATAGCAGCACATTACAATCACGGCCATTCCACGAATTTCTCCTGGTTCACATGGAGGAAAATGGCGTCCGTTGTTTTTCTGAGCTCGGCAGCTGTCGCCCCGCTCGGCCCTGTGGTCGCTGAGGATTGTGGCCCCCGATGAGGCACGACATTGTTGAGGGAGCATAAGTGCAGCAAAATGCAATACCCCAAGAATGTAACCCCCCCCCCCCCCAGAGTGCTGTTCTTACAATTATCACACTCACATGTTCATCACATACATTTGTACTGGAGGTTTCTATAAGACGCAACGGTACAGTGAGTTAAAGACGGCCTTTTTAGGAAGTGTTGAGTCCTAAAAATATATCACTTAGTTAAGTTATAAGTGTATAATGTCTTCTTCTTTGGGGGGATCCTGAATGTAAGGACCCATTTTTCCTTTTTGGAGGAGCAATGCAGCAGGTTTGATCTGTACTGTGTTAAAAAAGTAATATAATAAAATTTTAGTCACTTTTCCTTTTTTCTATTTCATTGGTTTACCCCTCAAGTCTTGTGGCCTTTCTTACTTTTATGGGGTTCCTTACTTCATCGAGTGTATAATCTTGCAGAGATTTCTTTCTTTACTGCTTTTTGGGGGTCCAATATATATGCAAGGCACAACTTTTTGTTTCTCGGAGGAGCATGTTTGATCTGTCCAAAGTACAAACTGTCAGCCGGCCTAAAATACAATTTGAGGTACTTGTACTTTACTTTTACTTTTCATTCGTTTATCTCACACATTTTTTAGGCCTTTCTTGCTTTTGTTGAGTCCTTAAATGTTTGTTTTTTTCATAGTTTTCTGTATATATGTTACGTAATCAGTGATCACATCATCTTGGTGAGGTTTCTCTCTGATGCAAGGGGACATTTTTTGCTTCTCAGAAGCACCATGCAGCACGTTTGATCTGCCCATTCATGACTAAGTAAATTAGTAACTAAGTATATTTTTTCAACAATCTTTAAATACTCTTTTGAGGTATTTGTACTGTACGTTTCCATTTTATTGGTTTACTCTACACGTTTTCTGGCCTTTGTTGCTGGAAATGAAGGGCCACTGTCCTTTCACATTTTCAGTCTATGTGTAACTTAATTCTTAAGCGTAAAATCTTTGGGAGATTTCTGTCTTTCTCTACTTTAACGGAGGCAGGAGCGTAGTAGTGAGCGGAGTAATGTAAGGGCCACAACATTGGGAGGGCCCTCACAAAAAGTAAAACTTTACAATTTTATTAGATTATTATTATCCAGTCCATGTACTGTATATCCATTCGGTATTTATTTCTTTGCACTATTTGTTGTTTACAACTTACAGAACACTTGACTTGTGTATATAAATGTTTTATTTTTTATTTTATTGTTCAATGGTGCTTTTTATATATATTTATATAATGTATATACATCTTTTTCACATACTTGTGTACATAACAGTCCTGTCTATTCTTTACCTTTATTGGTCCAGTTTTGATGTCCTTGTTCTTAGCTGTTATTTCTATTTCTGTATTTCTGTAAGTACATCGAGAGAGATGCAAAAAAAAGTAGGAGTCAAATTCTTTGTATGTTTCACACATACTTGGCAAATATATCTGATTCTGATTATTAGTATTAAACATTACTGTTGGCTGAGTAGATAGTTTGACAGACTGCTTCTTGTATCTAAAACAATATTAGAGCTTTCCAACTTTGTCTTATTCCCAGAGTAAAATAAAGAACTACAAACAACGACAGAAACAATGTTCCAAAACTTCATAGTGAAAACTTCACACAGTCATTACAGTGAGTGAAGAAAAGAGGGCCGAAACATGCTGAGATTGCAGATTGTGCAGACTTTCTTAAATGTGAAACAAACACTTAATTACTGATTAGCCTGCTAACCACAACAGCTGCATGTGTTTACTTGTTGTTTGACTTCATATGCATGACAGTTGGTGTATTAAAAAGTTGAATCTGTCCCGTTGTGAAAAGTAACATTTACTCAACTGTCCTTAAATACTAATTTGAAGTATTGTATTTTGCCTTTTTATTGATTTATTCCACATTTTTTCTGGTCTTTCTTGTTTCTTTCTTGTGAGTTTTATGTTAAATAATCAGGAGTACAGTCTAATGAAGAGAAATACTGACATATTTAAAGTTGCGAACCTGCCACCAACCTAGATCTCACATTTAGATTACATCCAGTATATCACTCTATCTAATATAAACACAGCCAGGCTTTTATCCCTGTGGTTTGCAGCCAAAGTTGCAATGGAGCAACTTTTCATGGTCTAATGTGAAAACCATATTACGCCGTAAACGGATCAACGGTAAAAAACTGTGGCTTGCTACGTCATTAATTTCCCCATCGACTGTATATAAGCAAAGGCAAGCCTATAATTTAGCCATGAGTGATCCATGAGTCAGCGCAGAGCGCTTTAATGGGTGAAGAAGTATTGAAACCTCAGAGAGAGCGAAGAGCCCGATCAACAAGACCCGCTGCAAATGTTTATCCTGCCTCTTCATTTATCACAACGTACTTCTACCCGCTTAATGTGTCCGTCGTGACTTCTCTTAACGCCGTTTTCACCATTTTGTTTATTTTCTCCAGAGCTTTCTGAATATACTATAATGATGATTTTGGGGATCCTGAATGTGAGGGACCATTTTATACTTCTTGCATGTTTAATCTGTCCAACGGTCCAGTAAAGTACCAAGTACAAATACTCAAGTCCTCGTACTTAAAGGTGCCCTATGGAGTTTTTTTTGTAAATAAGCATTATATTTACATTCAGCGTTACTCAGTTTCACTGTGAGACTCCTTGATCTCCAACAAATGTGTACATGTCGACGTTTCTGAACCAGTTTCATAAATACGTTTCATATCAGCCTCGTATCATGCTTGCAGAAACTTACAATGACATGTGGTTAACGTTGTGAAACAATTGGTTAGATTTAGGCAACAAAAAAGGTTAGAATAAAAATCATGGTTTGTGTTAAAATAATAACGTAACAAGCATAACAACAACCGACCATAGTAGACTTTCTTACCTAACGTTACGTAATAAGTGTAACAACGTTACGTGTAACAACGTTACAACAACGTTACGTGTAACAACGTTACTTGTAACAACGTTGCGTATAACAACGTTACGTATAACAACGTTACGTATAACAACGTTACGTATAACAACGTTACAACAACGTTACGTATAACAACGTTACGTATAACAACGTTACGTATAACAACGTTATACGTATAACAACGTTAAAAAGCGTTTACTTTTGGTCTCACACGGGACACAAACAGCGGTCTCCTGGGTGAAAGTCCTGTGTTTGTTTGACGTAACTCTCAATAACGGCTGCTCGCTGCGTTACGTCACTTGCGCTGACCGAATGCAAAAACGTCCACATTCAACATATCATAACAAAACATAACACATGTGGTTTCAGAAATGTACAATGGCAACAGTTTTCCCTGGCGACTGAACATACAGATCAACAGCTGAGAAGTTTGTTATGCTGCCGGAGAGGTTTGAGAAGTTTGGATGTTGTTAGAGCCTCATTTTAGCCTACAGAAGATTGGTGTCTGATAATTTAAGGAATATTCCACCAGAAATCAGTCAGGCTGCAAACATTTGCAAACACATTGGTGGGTCACTTTAAAGTAAAAGCTCCGAGCACTTCTTACCGGCTCTGTGGGATACCATATGAGACCCTGAAACAGTGGACATGAGATGTGAATATATCCCCCACCCCTCCAAGAAGTCCCAGCTAATCCTGCCCCTGCAGCCCCGTGTCAGCTGTCTGCACCCCCTTCCAGCTGTCTCCCTAATGATATACCTAATGAGACATCTGGGGGGTCTCTCTCTCACACTGAGACAGTATGAGCTAACCGGAGGGGGGAACACATCAACTTTCCCACGTGTCCCAGTATAGCAGTGTGACTAACTCTTTCATGAAATTTCATCAACTGCTCCTTGAGGTTTTTGACCTGTAGTAGCACAAATCCTCAGAGAGAGATAAAGCAGGGCGTGACGTGAAGCCCGAGTGTCGGGGTTATCCGTGAAATCGACCAATATTTGAGATTCATAAGTGCCCAAGCACTTGAAAGGATAAGCCCGAGTCAATCAATCACATCTATCCCAGTACTTCTGCATAATGTCATGGCAAATAAGTTAAGCCTCCTGCTTTAATTCTTATTTCAGCTGAAAATCTCACATACGCCCTTGTGTGTACAGAGAGAATAAATCTACTGTAGTGGACAGTTCACAGTGCTGTTACATAAACGCTCACCAAAGCTTCAACAGCTGATTTTTACTCCGTTGGCCTAATAATAGATTAATGTATTTGTCTTTCCAGTGTACACATTTACTTTACATTTCACTTTAAGTGTATTATTTGCTTTTTTATGTCTTTGTAAAGCACTCTATAACTTTCTTAGGAAAAGTGCTATACAAATAAAGTTGTATTAATATTTAATCTGCTTGTCTCCATTAAAGGTTTGTCCTCATAGAGCTAATGTGCAAAAAGGATATTCAACAAATATGAAAGTCTGTATACCTTTGGTCTCACTCCTAGTCTGTTTATTGTCAATACTGTATATATTGTTACTATTTTTATATTTCCTTCTATTTAAATTGTTCATATTTTATTTGTCTGTTTGCTTTTTGCACTGTGTTGTATCTTGATTTCTGTTTTTACTGATGCTTCTTGTTTCTGCACTATCCCCTTTGCTGCTGTACACTGCACATTTCCCGACTGTGGGACTAATGAAGGAATATCTTATCTTATCTTACAGTATCTTATATTATCTTAGTATTGCAAGTCTGGGATTCATTTACAGGGAAACCTTCAAATTAATAATAATTATTATTATTTACAGGGTCACTAGACATCCCGAAAAATTCAGAACAGTCACGAATTACAAGCAGTTGTCCTGAATCCTGAATCCTGTCCTGTAAGTTAATTAGACTAAACTAACTAAAGTTATAGCCTGATAAATCATCCGTAGCCTACATGACTTACAGGCTGTTGTAGTTGTAGTGCCGTGAGTTGATAAACATCTTTGCATAGCTGTGACGTTGTTGAATTAAAACCTTTACAGAAGGGCAATTAAACCATCCATCGCTGACATGGAGGCCGGTGTCTCAGGACCTGGTGAACATCCAGCCAAAAAGCAAAAATATTACTGCAGGTATCGGGAGGAGTAGGGAGGGAAATACCCATGGATCATTGCTGCCTTACGAGATCCAAACAAAGTGTTTTGCCAAGTCTGCAGGAAAGAATACTGCTATAATACTGTTCGTTGACGCTGAATGTACTGGTGGCCACGCCCACTCCCAACACCCCAAAATTCACCCATTCCCTTCTGGTCACCCTAATTATCAATGAAGAGGAAAAACTTCAGCTTGGATCATGACCAGAAAACATGTGGGTAGTAGAAGTTATATAGAGAAATACAAATATGTGATTTCTCCTTTAAACATTTTTCTGCATTCTGCATTCCTAAAATAATTTTGGCAAATCAGTCAACAAAATCTAAGTCTAGGAAAACAATAAGTCAGAAAATGGCAAAATCTTTTGTCATATTTTAATAAGAGCAAAGCTGTTAACATCTAATGTTAACATCATCAGTGTTTTTAAACTAAGGCCACACTTACACATAGTTTCAACTCAGCACAACTGGACTGGCAGCTCTCTGCAGGTTTGCTGCATTTGGATTCACACATCGTTCTGGAAACGCTCCACTCAGCAGGTTTGCTCAATTCCAGTCAGGTTTGTTGGCAGCGGCGACGCCGTCTGCCAATCGAGGCCCAGATGTTTTTAACCTTCACTCATCAGGAAGAAATTGCCAGAGCAAACTGCTGCTTCACATTCATGTCGCACAGTCCCCAGGTAGTCCACAAAACTGACTTCTACTGCTTAGTAAGCATCGATTTGTTGATGGTGTAGATCACACAACTCCTGGATGTGAGATTTTAGGCATTTGGATCACGTTCTTCTGTTGTTGTTATTGAAATTGTGTTGAAACATTGATCATATTTAACTGAAACATCTAAAACATTCACTATTTAACCAAGTTAAGTTTTTTAACCTTGATTCCTGGACGTCTTTTCACCTGAAAATTACTAAATCCATGTTTACTGGGTGGCGATCACTGAGCGGCATCACTACTGCAGCTGACGATCAGATGCCTTGGTCAGTGGCACTTCAGAAGTGTCTAAAACTTGCTTTTTAAAATGTTTTGTGCAGTATTTTGGTATCTCATAACCCTTTAAAGTCATTTCAATCAGGAGAGACCCAGTATCGATTGAACAATAATTTATTACATGATGCATGATGAGAAGAATAGTGCAAAGTCTTTGGCGATTAGACTCCATCGTGACGTAGTATATAAAAGGGGGTAGTGATGCCGTGATGAGATTAGGTATATTCCCCCCTTGGAGTCTAGACACTGGTGGTGGTGGTGAAGGGAGTACTGAAGATCCAATGAAGGGATGTGGAGCAGGCCTGGGCACTGAATATGATGAAGACTGGAGGTGATGGGGGGGAGGCGGGTTGCATCGAGCCGCTCTGAATGAGAACTGATGCAGCAGAGGAGAACAGTTTTAAATTTGATTGCAGCGATATGATTGGCTCAGAGAGAGCGTGGCAGAATCTGTTTGGTTATTAAGAATGAACCACCCACAGTCAGCTGATAGAGTAGGAGCCAGTAGAGATGAGAGAGACACAGAGGTTGTGAATGAAAGAGTGTAAAGAGGGTCTTCCTGTCTGAACTTTCGCGTTAGCTTCATATGTATTACTCCAACTGGACTTCCTGGTTCGTATTTAAGCTTCTCTCTGTACCTTTAGCAACACACATTAATGCAGCAATCCTTGCCCTTTTCGTGCAGTGCTGTTTGCGGTCTGAGTGCCCGTACGTACCTGCAGAAGCTGTCTTTCAAATTTACACAATGTCACACCTCCTAGTACGAGGAAAAGCAGACGTTTTAATGTAATCAATTTCAAAGTTTTGTGATACAGCCAACACTGAAGCACCTCCGGGAATATCGTCTCGTCATGTAGCTGAACGCTTCAAAATGTTGTGTTGTCTTGCTCCAGAAATAAAACAATTGTCGTTTGTGGTCCGTGTGTTTTTTTTTTCACTTGTATTTAAGTGTCTGTCTTCCTCTGGATAAGAAAAGCCGATTCTCCCCCTGAGAATATAACTCTATCACAAAGATGTCCTCAGACAACAAAACACATTACTGTGAGGAGAATGGGCTGCCGCTCACTTGGACCCTCGGGAAGCTCCTGATGGCGGGGAAATCACAGAGAGGCGGTTAAAACGGACTCTCGGCTGTCTACGTGTGAGGTTTGCAGGGAGTCGTGTCTCAGTTTAACCTGCAGTGAATTTGACTGAATATTTCATATATTATGCACACATGAATAAACTGGTCAGAAGTTTAGAAAGTGGGGACAGAAGACCCAAAAGTTTTTTGCTGCTCTCTTGACACGTGAACAATGACGCACTCCACAAAATCCATACTGTGGTGTTCCACTGTCTCTCCATCTGGTGAGGTTGTTTTGGCTGCGTAATGAAAACAAATGGTGATGTAGCCGCGCTGCAGCGACTCCGCAGCCTCATCCATCGCCATCTGAATGAGATCTATTCGCCATCACGGCGAGAGAGGACGCGGAGCTCCCAAAGCCCCATCGCTGCAGTTACTCCTCCGGACTTCAGGCTCAGGCTCCTAAATGTGTTCAATTCAATTGATCTGAGAACGTTGCACAAAACCGCGGCCTCATAGAAACACCAGAGTAGAGTCAGGTTCAGGGAGAGAAGGTGTGATCTCTCTCTTAAAACAATATCTTAACTGGCAACTCTAAATGGGCCCCTTTGTATTCCCTGTTGCCATGTTTGTTAAGGCTGGAGTGTGAGACTTTTACATATAAATAAAAACATTCAAGCTCTTGCCAAATGAGTTCACACAATGCTGATTAAGCCTATATCGCCGCCAGAGAAAGTTCTCTGCATTTCAAAGTATACCGTTTGGTGGAGTTGTGGTGTCTGTGGCGACTTTCCGGCGCTGGCGCACCAGTGATGCGTTTGAGCTAAAGGAGGCAGGAAGTGGGTAAGACCACCGAGTATGGCAGAAAATCCTAAGAAACGTCTATGAAAAGTTCCTGGAGTGGATGCTCCAGATAAAATTGCCGATACATTTGCAAGTTTCTAGGGCTTTCGTACACATGGGTTGGAAGCATGGCGTTGGTTTTGATTGATTAAACTAGTTAAAATGATCAAGAGGGAATGACATCACAGCGTGCAGCGATGCTACGGTGAAAGAGGTCCCTGAATACCCAGAAATCCGACAGCAGTAAACTGCACACAAGCCTGTTCATTATTATTATTAGCATGCTGTATTATTAGGTTAAAAAAGACATAAAGCATCACATCCACAGTGCAGCCATCACTGCATCATTCCAGATCCGAACACAGAACACAGCACCAGAGAAGTTTCCTAATGGAGTGAACTGGATGTGATATTATAGAAGAATGAGGTTCCCCGCACATACAGTGTTTGTCTGACTCCATTACAGCCTGAGGAGAGGTATAAATTGGTTCATTTGCTACTCATACTCAGGACTTTTGCCTGCTGGGGCCTTAAAATTACCAATCAACTGACTGACGGGGGTCGACCATGCAAAACAAAACAAAACCTCAAGAAAAACACAAAAAAAAGACTATAAAGAGGGGAAGAAATGAGAGATTCTGGACACGATATAACTACATGGCAGACCAGACACTGACGTGCACCTGAATCACAAGTGCTATGAACATATAATAACTGCAACACTATATTATATACTGCAAGTATATGGTAGTATATTTACATTAGAATTAGGCCTGGCTCTATGGATGGTAATACCGGCTCCCTACTTAACAACAACAACAATGAAATTTGTTGTAACGATTAGAATCGTATGCTTTGTTTTATGTTTTGTGCTTCTCATTTTAAACCTGAGCAACACTTTACATGTCAGTCACACTGTGATTATTTTTGTCCTACAATTTCAAGATAATAACAATAAAACTTTATTTATATAGACAATTTCACAGCTGTAAACGTAAACCTTCCAAATGTGTCCCGATTTATTTCCTGTTGCAGTGTTTGGTTGCTATTTAAAACAGTATGTGAGATGTTTTAGCATGTGCGAAAATTTAGTATGAAACCAATAGTACTATTTCCGGTGAAATATTACAGTATGCAACACTGGACACTACAGTGGCATTAATATTCCACAATGCAATGCGGTAGTGACGACAACGTTCATAAAAGACGTTGACAGACAGCTCTGTAACGTCAATAACGCTCCAATTTAACTGCAAGTATAAGATTTCACTTTGGCGTGATATATATTTTAAATTAATTCAGACTTTGATTCTCATAAACTGTCGTTTTGTACACATGAGGTTGCCACGGGTTACCATGGTTACACCTCTCCAACCGGCAAGGAGGCTCTCAGGAAGTGGCGACGTAATTTACAGCTCAGTGCGTCCGAAAAGACAAATACTACTGTTTATTCACACAAAAGTATGTTGAACGATAGTACACATGTTGGGTATGTAGTGCATAGTATGGGATTTCAGACGCAGCCTTTGTGAATGACATCAGCTGACAGGAAGTAAACATGGTCCCAAGCTGTTGCCTAGCAATGCAATTCCGTTGAAACACATTAACATACAAAGTACAATACCATGTGCTTCACTAACACCTTCAAATGAAACTCGTGAGCTCGTGTTTACAACATGGGAAGTCGTGTACACAATATGTTCAAGTGGTGAGAACACCGCTGCAATATTAACATTACTGTCGGTATCTAGAAGCCACAGGCTGACAATTTAGCAAGCTAGCAAGTGGGTAACATAATGCAGGAACTGTAAAGACATAATGACAGAGGAAAAAGATGAGGCCGTTGGGAATGTCAACATTTCCCTCAGAAATATTATAAAATTACGAAGAAAAATAATATACAACTAAAATTACAATATATTGACTTATTATGCACCGAAAAAATAACTTCTGTGGCCTACACCATTTCTGACCACGTCAACAAAGACGTCACAACTCGTGAACTCTGAGCTTTCAGAAACTTTCCACTTACGAGGTCGTGAATACCACATTTGAAAGCACCATATGTACACAAAGACAAAGACATATTCATAAGCATCTTGTTTCTGTTTTAATTTCAATATCTCCGAATCATTATATTAAACTGTAAAGTGTATTCCTCCTCTTCCTCCTCTTCTTCCTCTTCTTCCTCTGGGTCAAAGGCAGTAAACAAAGAGCGGCGCTGCTGTCGGTGTCGGTGTTGGAGGGTGGGGATGAGAGCTGGCTCAGGACTGCATCAGTCACTATAAAGGCTTCTCTCCCTCTCATCAACAGCAGCAGCAACCTGGCAGCCTTCCACAGCCAAGTGTGTGTGTGTGTGTGTGTGTGTGTGTGTGTTTGTGTGTGTGTAGACGCCCTTCAAACACGCTGGACTTGGCCGTATAAATGAAAATGCAGTAACACAGAGAGAAGGAGGGAGCTCCACCTGTCTTCCCTCCTACCAGATTGCCTCTGTGGGTGTGTTGGTGGGTGGGGGTGAGGGATCGAGGGAGTCTCCTTCTAAACAAGGTGATCCCCACCCCTCCACCTCCTCCAATCTCCTTCTCCTTTCACCTCCCCCTTTCTTTCCTCTGCCAGAGTCTTAAATTGGAGGCTGAATTGGTGGCGTCTGGTGGGGTGAGGATGGGTGGAGCTCCACCTCTCCTCCTCCTCCCACCATCTTTCTGCTCACCTAGCCAGACTGTGTGTGGGGGGAGAGTGGGTAAGGAGAGGGAGGCTTCCACCTCTGTCCCACCCTCTCCACCCCCTAAATCTCAGAATGTCCCGTCTGTTTGAATGCCAAGGTGGCGGCAGGTCGTCCAGCCGAAGCTCTGCCAGGCCCTCAGCCGTCCAAAACACCGTGAAATTTTTTAAAAAGTGTGTGTGTGTCCTTTGGACATCTGCCTGCGCTGCATTGGCGCCGGGATAGCGGGGACAACGAGACTTCTTGTCTCACCTCTTTCAGGTGTTATGTTAATAAAGTGGTAACGTCTAAGCCAGGTATTACGGTCATAGAAGGTTGGGGATAATGTTTAAGCCTATGGCGTCTAACACCTTGGACTTTTATCCCATCATAATCAACATAAATCAAAGTGATCTGACGTCCAATAAAGTAGAGAAAGTTGATTGGTTACAACACAACGGTCATAGCTCCCTTTGAGTCGGCACCACCTTGTCCTTAATTTCTAATGTAAGAACACGCATGAAGTGTTTCTCAGACGAGCGTTGCCACCACCATTGCTCACTGCTTGTTGGTGAACCACTGCACTAAAAAAAATACATATTCTGCTACCATTTTGATGTGTAAGTGCCCTGAGGTGAAGAGGGAATGCATTTCTTACAATACTTTAGTTATACAAAAACAGTAGGCTATCGTCATCCAAAACTGAATTTTCCTAAACCTAACCAAGTTTTGTTGCCTAAACACCTCTGGACATTCATAGGAAAATGCATGAAAAGATATCATAGCTACGAACCGTTGTATAAAGACTCGTTGCATGGTTCAAGAAAACAATTGCATGCACAGAGGAGATGCTGATGAGGAAGAAGAAGCTAAATCAATCATGTGTTTCTATTACATTCTACCATTTTGGCCCCCAGGTCCACTCTGCATATTTTTGACACGTTTGTTGGGTTTTGTTTTGAAATCAGATGCTGACAATTAATCCTAAAATATGACTGATGGAACTAATTCAGTTTTTGATTTGTACTGAAAGGATCCATTGTATGTAGATAATCTGTTTATCCTTTTAGAAAAGAGGTGTGATTTATGGTTATCTCTGCCAAAAAGGTTTCATTTTTCACCCTTATTAGTGAGTTTGTCCGCCTGCCAAACTCTAATCGAAGGTCTTGATACCTGATCAACACATTAGCGTGACATTTGATGGACACATTCAGGGCCAAAGAACAGTTTTCTGCTTGAATTTCCACCAAGAGATGATTATTGTTTTTCAGCCATAACTACGCAACTAATGAAAATAAAGGCTGGATTCCAAATCCAGACGGAGGATTTCATGATAGAGAAGTCATTTTCAACTGACAGCTGACTGTGGCAGGAAGTTAATGATTTGTTTGGCATTAGTAGTTTGAGTTCAGTGTCTTTATTTCACTGGATTTAAATCCCTGAAGAAGTATTTTACAAGCAGCCATTCCATCAGGGTCAATTGGTATATTTTTTGTATTCAAACTACTTTTAAGTGCTTCTTCCTCAAGGTTAAATACACTAATTAAATCTTCCTTGTCTCACTTTCCCACCTTTTATTTATGTCTAATGCATTTTTCTGATCACAAGCCTTAGAGAGAATCTGTGTATTTCACCATGAAAGCGACCTCACATTCTTCTGCATCCCACTGTTACTTCATATAACTTTTCACCCTCGCTCTCCTCCCGCCGGTCTCTCATTTCAAAGCGAACGTTTAGAGATGGGGACGGCGTCTCTTCTCTTTCGTCTGTCGTCATCGCCGAAGTCGAACACATCAATCACACATTTGTTTTCCATTTAACAGAGACGCTTTTAAGAAGGATGGAAATATCCTCTTGGCAGCGCGTCTGTGCGCTCTTCCTCTTTCAAGCTGTCTTATTTAGCTGGTCTTATTTCTCCCCTCCTCCTCCTCCTCCTCCTCCTCCTCCTCCTCCTCCCACACAGCAGAGCTCCCACCACATCTGTAGTGTGGTTTGGTTTGGAAAGGAGGGAGAGACGGAGGGAGGAAGTGTGTGTGTGGTGCAAGAGAGAGTTAAACTTTCTGTGCTGTTGAGACCTCCAACTCTGAATGCACCTCCATCACATCTCCTCTGATTACCTTGAGAGGAGTCTTGGAGATGCAGGCAGGTTTGCCCCCGTACGGCGCGGAGCGAGCTCTCTCAAACATGATGAAACTGAATTAGCATGAAAATATAGAGCGTCTTATCACACGGGGAAGCTGCTGGAGGGGGCCCAGATTTGGTCTTTAGGGCAATGTGGTTCCAAAGAGGAAAGAGGGGGGAGTCATGGCACGTTTCCTGGCCTGCTGGATGCCACTTTAAAGCACCATACTGGTGGTTTTGCATGTTTTCGCTCATTATCTACAAATCTCATGTGACCTAATGGGAACTTTTACATTTATTTCCAACCTGCAGACGGCTACTGGCAGAGATGAGAGACTCGAGAACTCAAATTGAGACGTATTTACATCACAGAAATGTGTTTTTACAACTCAACTCTGACCTGTCTGCTGCAAGAGTTGATTCTCTTTACATTCGGCTGCCCGAAGACTCGACCAGACAGACTTGAGCAAACACTTTAAAGCGAATACTCCCTCAGTTGAAACTTCAAAAGGGGTGGGGGAACTTCAAATGCTTTTTTGATGCTGAGCCGTCCTACTTCATTTCATGTCAGTGAACTATGAAAATCAACTGGCTGTGACTTCAAACTCTACTGGGAGACATACTCCGTTACAGTAAACATTTAGATTGCTTCATTTTTAAGTTATCATTGCAGCCTAATGCAAATATGCAAAAGCACTGTTTACATTTTTTTCCCTTATTAGTGCATTCTAGGAACAATAAGTCTACTCTGCAAATAAGACTTTGCACTGGTATTTCTTGGATCCCTGGACGGTTTTAATCCTCCATGTACAGTAAAAATAAAGAGACGTCGGTTGACAGGTTTGAGTTCATCACTGGGTCATTTTCCCAAACAGGGAATAAGGGTCATTATCTCAATAGAGAACAGACTTTCACCACCAGAGTATTCAAATATTCACATGCAAAGGCAAAAAAATAAAAGGAAATATAGTACAGCACCAGTAAAAGCCGAAACTACAGCCAACGGCCAACTAGCACGTACGTTGTGCACCTCTCCCTCCCAGCAGGCGGCGGTAGTCTGTATTCATCATTCAAAAAGGAGAAAGCAGACCTAAAGGACTGCTGCCTCGGCGTCACTTTTCGGTCGCAGTAAACACGTGTTTAACGTTGCGAATTAAACAAAATCACTTGCTTAGGTTTAGGCAACAAAACCACTTTGTTAGGTTTAGGAAAAAACAACATGGTTAGGCTTAAAATTACTATGTTTATACAGTGCAAATGTGCCTCGATGTTGTGAACGCAGGACACAAATAAACAGCTGATTGTGAAGTGAAAGTGAAACTTAACGCACAAGATATGAACAGAGGTCTCCTGGATGAAAGTCTTGTGTTTGTTGGACCCGTCCACCTCCCCGTCCCACCACCCAGTGTGTCTTTTCGCTCTTTAAACTACGTCACCACAACATTTTCCCTGTGCGTTTACTGTTTCTGCAGATGGGTTTACATTATAGTTAATGGAACGCCCGGTGACACACATCAGCGCTGAGAGATGGGACAGTGACATATTGCAACGAGTTAAGGAATGTAATTCCACCATAAGTGTCTGTCTGGAGATGCTATTATTATTAATATTATGATGATGACACATACTTTTGAAGGGCACTATTCCAAATGTTGGTTTAGTGATTATGACAAATACATGTTATGTGCTTACACATTGCACATGAGGGTGGGAGAGTCCAACCCTGCTGACCAGAGTGGAAGAATGTGTGCTTATTAAACAAACATGACGCTGGTTTCAGAACAGGATACGAATTCTCTCACTCTACCTGCGTCGGCTGCTACCAGCTGTCTGAGAGGATATTTATGAAGCCAGACTTTCTCTTTATTCACTATTTATTGAGGGTGGTTCAGAGCACCACGGGAGGAGAGAACGTCTCATTCTGAGCGGCGGTGAATGAACCATAATGGTGATAAAATGCTGATGATGGTCCTTAAAAAGCCCTCAGTGAGAGAGCTGCCAATTAGAGGAAGGATGGTGATTAAAGGGGAACAATAAAGCTTTATCTGCTCTGCCTCGTGCGCACGCACACACACACACACACACACACACACACACACACACACACACACACACACACACAGACAGACACAGACAGACAAACATGCAGATTTGAGGCAGGTACTCATTCACCAACTTTCAGAGATTCATACACACACCATTTTGACTTTAAACAGTACCTAACACATGTTCATTTGCACACAGACGTACACAAACAATCACACAGACAGACAGATTAGGGCCCATTACAAATACTGCATTTCTTGTCCCTTAACCCTGATATAAATGTGTCTGTGTGTGTCTGTGCTAGATGTTTATACATTAAAAGAAACAAGACGAAACAACATCAAATGAAGGACGTCAACATCAACGACATGGCACCAGTATGTAGGGCTGGGTATTGTTTAAAAAAAAAAATGATGATGCCAGTACCAATACCAGTACCCTTAAAAGATACGTCAAACACCACCACTTTGTCACGGCCGTCTGCGTTCAATACTGCTGCACAAGGTACCCTTTCGTGGCGCACCGGGCCTTCCATTAACTACAATGTAAACCCATCCAGGGCAACAGTTAACGTTCGGGGAAAGTGCGCTGGGAGTGTGGTGACGTAATTTAAAGAGTGAAAGAGACTCAGGGGCAGGAGGGGAGGTGGATGGGTCCAACAAACACAAAGCTTTCATCCAGGAGACTGCTGTTCGTGTCCTGTGCGTCACATTTCACTTTCACTTCACAGTCAGCTGTTCGTTTCTGTCCCGTGTTCATAACGTCCAGTCACACTTACAACTGTGCAAACGTAGTAATTTCAAGCCTAACCATGTTATTTTTTTCTAAACCTAATGGTACCACTTCATTTTACAGGTCCCCTAATTTAATGTTTATAATAAAGTAATTTTCGAACAATTTTGAGGTAAATATTGGGGTAATTTGGCAGTAATTCCAAAGAACTTTCAAATAGGTTACTTGCTAATTATCACCTAATTACCATGAGATTAGCGGACCTGTAAAATGAAGTGTTACCAACCTAACTAAGTGGTTTTGTTGGCTAATCCTAAACAAGTGTTTTTGTTTATTTCACAACATGAAGCACGTGTTTACTGCGACCGCAAGTGACTCCGAGGGATTATAAAGCTCGTGTTTAGTGTGATGTAAAAAGTGACGCAGAGTGGTCTGACAAAGCGTCAGTATGAGTACGAGATGGGATGAGAACATGTTGGGCTAATGCCGCCGCAAATCCAATGAAAAAATCCCATTGGCTTTTATCGAGGTAAACAAAATACGTCATCCCTGCAGCACTATATTATGAGTACAGCATGCAGCCTGTAGCATTTTGCTAACATACAGCCTCACAGATCCACTAGCAAAGCTGTAGATTCTTAGTCTTGTTATAAAATGTCCTCACTCACTCCCAAAAATAACATAATAGATCAGACTACGACCATATTGATCCTCATGGGAGGAAATGTTTGAAAACATGTCCTCACTTTCCAAAATTTTAAGGGCTGAAGCTCATTCATGCACAATATTCTTCTCAGTACACAATACAAAAGTCCACATACACACTCTCAAACAGAGGATTGTTCCTGCCAGTGAAGCAGCAGTCGTGGGTTTTGCTTTGTCTCTCTAGTGTTTGTCAGTTGAACTCAGCGATGCCACCAGACATCAGCACCCACTGCAGCTCTTAATGAGTCTCTGAGGAGCGGCCAGCTGTGCAGCGGCCAGGAAACAACCCCGTTTAAAAACTATCATCTCATCCCCGCCGCTCGCCCACTTCCCTCCCAGACATCCCAACGCTGCAACCTGCATCAAGGCCTGACCACCTGCTGCCACACAATGCTGCAGTCTCCCTCCCTCCCTCCCTCCATCTCTCTGCTCTAAACTGTGAACCTGAACAGCCGTCCAAACGCTTGGCCTCCAGTCACCTGAAAACATCATCTGCATTTAAATTAAAAACTCACTTTGGTGACTCACTCTTACTCCAGAGGTTCAGTGTTGTTTCATTAAGGGGATTTGCATGCAGGAGAGACTGTAAAGACTCGCCGTAAACATGGTGCAGTTCATGTTGATGTCCGTGGCTTTTTCCCTGGGTGTTGATGAAGGGGATTAAAATAAAGGCAGACGTAGGCGGCAGTGAGATATGAGCACGCAGAGAGTAGAGAGCCACATTTATTCCTCTTACAGTATATGTACCTTAGATGCAGACATACAAGGCAGAAATATGTCATATAGCAGAGGTGAAAAACATAAAAAGGGCACCAGCTGCATACAGTGAAGCACAGAAAGTTTTCTAGCATGTAGGGCAGCCTATGTGGTACTGCATCATGTTTTCTCAATTTAAGGGCAACAATTATTGCATTTTGTTTTCTCCACTGGAAGGGCACCCTAGATGGCACTTTATCATGTTGGATCTACCATAGGGGCATCCAAGAGCATACTTCATCATGTTGCCTCCACTGGAAGGGCACTTAGAGGGCACTTCATCGTGTTTTCTCCACTGGATAGGCACCCTAAAAGGTACTTTATCATGTTGTCTCGACTGGAAGGGCACCCTAAAAGGCACTTTATCATGTTGTCTCGACTGGAAGGGCACCCTAAAAGGCACTTCATCATGTCTTCTCCACTTGAAAGGCACCCTAAAAGGCACTTCATCGTGTTTTCTCCACTGGAAGGGCACCCTAAAAGGCACTTCATCATGTTTTCTCCACTTGAAAGGCACTCTAAAAGGCACTTCATCATGTTTTCTCCACTTGAAAGGCACCCTAAAAGGCACTTCATCATATTTTCTCCACGGGAAGGGCACTTAGAGGGCACTTCATTATGTTTTATCTACCAAAGGGCATCCAAGAGCGCACTTAACCATGTTTTCTCCACTGGAAAGGCAACCTAGATGGCACTTTATCATGATTTATCTACCATAGGGGTATCCAGGAGCATACGTAGAGGGCATTTTATCACATTTTCTCTATTTAAGGGCACCCATTAGTGCACTGCATCTTGTTTTCTCCGCTGGAAGGGCACCTTAGAGGGCACTTTATCATGTTTTATCTACCATAGGGGCATCCAAGAGGGCACTTTTGCTGCGTTTCTTTCGAACATGGAGGCACCAAGGGGGGGCAGTCGTCAACCCTGCACCCCCTCTGAGTCCACTAGTACCGTTTGGCGATTACACAAAGGCTCAACTACATGGACGAGAATCGCACCCTGTTTATAAGTTAAATGGCTGCTGTTGGACCAAATCAACATATTTGGAAGTCATGTCATCATAAGACAATGCAAGCTATGTGCATATACATCATGGTTAGCTTCAGGTGTGTTTATAATTAATAAACTCTTGCCCTCTTACTTCATGTTTTGCTTCTGTTTTTTTCTACGATGCAGAATAAAAGTAACTTCTCTACAATCTATGTAAAACAAAATGACAGCTGATTCTAATGTTAGGATGTAATGTTAAGCTACATATTGGTTACATACAGTGTATTATGAACATGGAATAGAACGCAGTCTCTTTGGTGAAGACTGGTGGTTGCAGTGGTTTGAGTAGTTCCCAGTCAACATAAAGCTGAAATAAAAATTGCTCCCCTGTCCGTTTAGCTGAAGCAGAGCAAAGAAACGGCACCACTGTGAGAAGTTTGAGACGTTTTATTACCTCTTTAAAAACTTCTGTATGTACTCTTGGTGACTGTGAGGCGGCTCCAAGACGTACATCATCTCCCACTAATACTGACTCCCTGTGAGTGACCACAGAGGCTGGGTGGCCTCCGGTGACGAGCCAGCCTGTTTACGGACGCCAGAGTGAAGGTTAAGTCGACGCCAGATAGCAGAGGTCACCGGCGGCCCGGGAGACGGAGATGGATGTGTGTTTGGTCTGGAAGGGAGACAGGCCTGGAGACGCTCTCGCTCCTACAGAGAGGCCTCAGTGCAGCAGACTCACACATAAAGACTCACTGAGCAGTACGAGCTGTAAAAGACCATCTACCTTTACTCCAGTAATGTACTTAGGAATAATGTCACAGTACTGGTACCTCTACGTCAAGGCTGCCCAGTCACATTTGTTCTTTTAATAATACACTACGTGGCCAAAAGTATGTGGACACCAGTACATTACACTCATATGTGGCTGTTGAACATGTCACCTCAAATGGGCATTAATCTGCTGTTGGAACAGCCTCCGGCCTTCTGGTTTCAGGCTTTCCACCAGATTTGCAGCCACAATAGCATCAGTGAGGTCCAACACTGATGTTGGGCAACGAGATCTGGCTCACAGTCGGTGTTAGATGGAGTTCAGATCAAGTTTCTGTGCAGGTCAATCAAGTTCCTCAGAACCAAACTGGGAGAACCATTTCTTTATGGAGCTGGCTTTGTGCACGGAGGGCATTGACATGTTGAAACAGTAAAGGGACTTCCCGAAACTGCTGCCACAAAGTTGGAAGAACACTATCGCCTAAAATACTGTATCATTGCTCGCTGTAACAATACGATTTCCTCTTAACTGGGACTATAAGGGGCACCAAACCGTGAAAAACAGCCCAAGAAAGTACACCAAATACAGTGGAAAACTCTTATAGTGATCACGTCTGTCCGGGTCAAATTACTATAAGTGAACGGAATATTATAACCAAATTTATTTTTCTTTATTTCTCATGCAGATTACCATCTAATTGATATTTGTATATTTATTACATGGATATAAAGTAATGAAACGCTTCGCTATTTACTGAATTTTATTGACTTTACTGTACAAAATAAATTACTGTACTGTGTGTGATTCAAATACACTATAACACAGTACAGTACTGTATATAAAATATATTTTATTGCAGTTCAAATTATAATTAGGCTACAGTCTAAAACAGTATTGTGCTGTTTACAAATACAGTAAAATCAGCAGTGCAAGTAGGCTACTAAGACTGAGCTTGGTGCTGGTTTCAGTGCATTTCTTACCTGAAATAAACTGTAGGCTTTTAATGCCTAATATAAAATATAAAAATAAAAGATGTTGTCATGTATGAAAAGACCCAAAATGAACACCGTAAGCAGACTACTTGATTACTATAAGCAAATTATTTAAAAAGCTTTTTGATCAGTGTAACCGCGATCAGCCATTTCCACTATATGTGGATAAGGGAGTCCTGTCAACATACTTTTGGCAGTATAGTGAACTGTTTTTATCTGCATCGGCATACAAAACTACATCTACAAATGCTACAAAAATACAAATTATGATAGATAAGGATGCATGTGCAGGATTTTTTTATTTCATTCAAGTGCATAATCAAGAAAATAATGACAAATAATTAAGATAAAATGCCTTTACAGGTAAAAAGTTTTAGATTTGGCTTGAGATAAGCACAAAAATTGTGTCTGGTAAAAATCGTCTCCAGATTCGTTTCAGGAAATCCATAAAATCGCCTTCATTTGAGACATTTTTAGAGGGAAGCAAAACATCTTGAATGCTCATTTTTTTCATTATAATATAATTTTATATGTCCATTGTTTGGATTTTCATTACTGATGCATTATCACAAAAATATGGACCACTCTCCACAATTAGTCACTTTAATATCTGACATCTGGGACAGTTTTTGGTGCTACCATTTAACTTTCTTGGAAGTAACGTTTTGATTTCAAGACTTTTTTTACCATTGTGGTGGGTTTGTTTTTTTTCTTCCAGACCACAAATTATTCAGTAAATCCTGAATCATTGTGACATTTTTAAACAAGAAAAACAATGCGAATTTTGCCAATTTACCCATAAATGACAAGTTAACTACTCCATCATTAAGGAGCTCCAGTTTGAATGCTTTGAAAACACATTTTATGGTTTGTTTTTCCCTGCTGAGATGCCAGTATTCAGGAAGGTGGAGTTTTCCTACAAGGAAGAATAATGAGACCAGAGAGATTACACAATCACAGGGACGTGTTTGAAAGTCAATTAGTTTTTCTTCTTCTGTGATTACCTGACACAGTAAAAACCCCTTCTCACCTGACCCGAAGCTCTAAATGTGTGAGGACAAACTGTTTCCTCGTCTCCCTTTCTTCAGTTGCTATGTGGCTGACTTTGGTCTCTGGCTCATTTATCACTCACTAGAACAAGAAGTCACAGTTTGACAGTGAGAGAGTTCATTCATCTGGACGATCAAAACACTGTCACACGCTGCCATCTAGTGGCCACACTGCAAACACCACCAAACTCAATGATGAGAATTGAGCTTTTTGGCTGATATTTTGACCCTGAGGTTGCTTTAATTTCAGTTATTAGGGCCAGTAATCTATTGTTTTTGTAGAGATTATTATTTTTCTGCTGTGCAATCGCATCTTTGAGGGGCTTAAGGTGCTCAAAAAGTCACTAAAATTGGCACATACTTGACCATACCAGTGATCGGGCTTGGACGTGGCCAGCGGGCTCCATGGCGCCCCTAAACACATGCCAGAGTTGAGATAAAGTTCCTTTGATGTTCACGAAATTTGGTGGCATGATTGCTCTCATCTTTAAGAACATATCAGAATTTTCTTTCAATTTTTTCATCTGACAGGAAGTAGGCCATATTGGATTTTGTGCATTCATTTTTGGTTGTGTCTAGAAGGTAACCCACAAATTGCAAAAACCCGACGACCTATCCTAACCTCGACCTTTCGAGGTCAACGCCTAACCTTAACCATCTCGTTAAACATTGTGGGGTACCATCTAGACACAACCTTTATTTTAATTTTACAAACATATGTTTGAGGAATTTTGGATGAACAAAAACTCACAAAACTTTGCACCCATGTTCAAACTAGTAATTATATTGATTTGATGTCGCTATGGGGCTTGGACGTGGCACACTTACTTTAAGTCTTTGAACACATTTTTGACGCCCTCAGTATACTCAAAAACTCACAAAACTTCTTAGAAACTTATAACAGCTTTAATTTATTTTATTGTCTCAATGGTTCCTTTCAACAGATGTTTTATCGCTTTGTGGAATATCATTTTTATGTTGTCTGAGTTTATATTTATGGTTTTATTTTATTAAATCTGATGGGTTTTTTTGCACCGTGAGAAGTCTTGAGCCGATAGAGATGTTATTCTGTTTCCTGCCCATGGACTACAGATGTGAATTAGTTTATATAACTCTGATACAGCTAAGAAGCTGTCCCTGATAAATAAATAAATAAATAAATAGTCAGGATTAAATTTATATGATTAATTTAATCACTTTGATGCCGAAAAATTCGAAGTATTAAACTACTAATTATTTCCATCCTTTTTTATTCTTTTTAAGATGGAAACTCTTGAGTGAAATCCAGAATAATTAACGTCTTTCAAAGTTACAGTAACACACTGCATGTATTCAACAGACGAGGAATTTCTAGAATAAATACTGCTTTTCAATGAGGAATTAATTAGCATTAATAAAGGACTTAATGAATACATTAAACGTGGGAAATACAATTATCAGGGATTACAGGGAGGAAGCTAGTATTTAATAAAGAGGAACACCAGCCCAAAGCAAAAGCTCTATATTTCACATATATTCATTAACAGATAAACAGACGGAAGCTGTGTTGAGAGATTTATTGCAGTTTGTTTCAAGCGATATGAAAAACAGCGTGATCACAGCAGCTTCTGAACAATCCAGATGTCTCAGATGTGTTCGGTACTCAGAGCAGGTTTACATCATCAGACTAGAAGCAGAGCAGACAGACAGCAGCACTGTGCAGTTTATACAGACAATAGTGTGATTTCACTATCAGTAGTAAATCACTTTTTATAAACCTCTATGTGTCTGTGAAGATTTACATTGATGATCCAGAATATACATCTTGTATCTCGGTGTAAAACGACAGTTACTACAAACACATTTTCTTTCAGGCTGTGTGTAATTCTGAGACTTTCTCATGTCCTTTCCTAGCTTCCTGTCATGTGATAGGACATTCAGATGGCGTCAACAGCAGTGATCATAAATCTTAAACATGGCGTTGAACTACAGTCACAGAAAACCTGAACTGATGAAGCAACGGAACAACTACAGGATGATTTAGCAACTTGAAAATGTCATAAAATCAAATATAACTTATTATACCAGAAATGAATAATGATTAGATGTACATTCTTCACACCTTTTACGTTATTAATCACTATTATTACTGCATTATTGCAAAGCCCTTAAGATGGAATTAAGGGGGAATTTCCAACCAGCACAGGGAGAGGATCTGTTACATTATCAGTTAGCACCAATGTGATTGTGTTTGTGTGGAGCGTAATCTAAACAAAATTAGGGCAGATTCCTGCAGCGTGCAGCCTCTTAAAAGTCAGTTTATGTGTAGATGTTTCCACAGCAGAGTGACTAACACACAGAGAGAGTTATCACCCAACTCTGCAGTCTCCTTTTAGTCTATTTTGGATGATTTGTTTTGGTCTTGTGGGCTGTAAACTCCACTCTCATTAACGTCGCTTCAAGCTGCTGTTTCCAGAAAATAAGCTCTATTAAACCAGATAAAGTTAAAGACTCGCTGGTGAACCTAGTGGAGCATCTAGCTGATAAAAAGACAGATATTTTTCTCAGGAGTTGGTGGAGACCAAAAACAAAGCTAAAAGGAAAGTGAATATTGGACTTAAATTCATCGGGAGGATAGAAATGTTAATGCTAATGAATGCTAGTCTTGCTGGATGTGTAAATAGGCAACATTTGCTTCACAATAACAACTTTATTAGGTGATATATGTCTTTTTATCTTTTTCATATTTGCTTTCTCTTAATCAAATACTCTTCTGGTATTATTCTACTTGCATCACAGACATTTTTACTGTATCAACTGTATTTTTATTTATTACTACCTTTTAATTTGTGTCGCTTTTTATGTCTTTTTTAAGTAACTTGTTTTTGAAAAAGTGCTATATAAATATAAATAGTTATTATATCAGTGTATCAGTATCAGTTCCAAAAAAAACAGCTAATTCAGCTATAAATACGATAATACAGTCTGACAACTGACTGAAATTAAACTAAATAAGACAAAGCAATGTAAATGTAAAAAAAAAGTTAATGATAAATAAATATTTCCTTTGAATGTAGAGAAGAAGAGGCACTGAAGGCAGCAGAGTGAGTAGTGATACTGTTTCCAGTTGTAAGGCTGTTTGTTACTGCAAGATTTAAACCCAAAGTTCACAAGAACAGTGAGTTGTTCTAGTTGAAGGTCAAAGGTCAAAGGTCAAAGGTCAGGGGGATGGTGTGAAAACATTCATTAAGAGCTTAATTAAGAGAGAAACTTCTCTTGACACTGCAGATTTGACCCTCCCGCTTGTTTCCTGTTGGTTGATGGTGATGTGTATATGTATAGAATTATGTGTCCTGGTCTTTTATTTGATCTTTTTCTTTATTTTACTTCAAATAAATTATTATTTCCCATTTAATTGTGTTATTCTAATACATTTACTTATATAAAACACTTTGAATTGCCTCTGTGTATGAAAGAAATATGTCTTGCCTTCTTTTTTTTCTGCTGCACCCAATGGGGGAAAAAAAGCCTAAAATGTTAATTGTTTGTTCAAAAGCTTTGTTTCCAGGAAAGCTGAGTGGGAAGAAATCTTAATTTTTGTATTTTAACCAACATTTGTTAAACTGAATTTGGTCTAATCAGAACTTCAGGCCTGGCAAACATAATGTTGATGCACCACTGAGTAGGAAATCATATTTCGTGCCTTAATTGAATGAAATCGTAACTTCTAAAATGACATTTCGCCCTCAGAACACACAAAAAAAACATCATTGCTGCTCTGGAGGAAATGAGAAATTAACATAAAAGCTCACTGAAACCACAATCTCATTTTGGGACCCAAACAAGATGTTAACAATTAATGTGTTTACAAAAATAAAAGATCCGAAGAACAACTTGTTTTAAGCTCAGTTACCCAAACTGGAAACAACAGCAGAGACACGGAGACAGAATTAAAATGATCCCCAGGCACTAATGTTACAGGAAATCAGAGGAAATAAGAGAAAACATTACAGTACGTAAGCATGAAGCACCTGTGATGAGATGACATTTGAGCTGAGAGGACATCAGCTGTGTGTCAAAACAAGTCACATCTTCTTCTTCCTCTTCTTTTTCTTTGTGAGTTATAACAGCAGATGAGGAGCAGAGTCTCTGAGAGAAGCAGTCCGGTCAAGTCAGTTTACATATTTGAGAAAACGTTACAGCAACCAGGAGCTGCGAGGAGAGTCTCAACACTGAGATATACAGGATGACAGTCTGTGGGTGTTGTTTCTCAGCAGCAGCAGTGATCCAACGTCAGGAAAAGAGAGTTACAAAACATTGCAGACTCAGGTTTTACACCGATACAACATTTGGATCTGTAAACTGGCATGCAACTCAATAAATGGTTATGTCTTCTTCAGCATGCAGTCAGCGATGGTACTTACTGCTGCACAGTGAGCTCCTTAACTTATTTACATTTAAAAAGAACAGTTTATACAGCAGTTAGGGCCTTAATCTGCTGTTTCAAGTGTCCACTTAATGGAGTCTCAGGCGAAAACTCACCTTCTTCAACCCCTTACTTTAAATAACTGATCATGTGGATCTTAAAGGGGACATATCATGCTCATTTTCAAGTTCATACTTGTATTTTGGGTTTCTACTAGAACATGTTTACATGCTTTAAAGATCAAAATACACATTATTTTCCTCATACTGTCTGTCAGAATATACCTGCATCCATCCTCTGTCTGAAACGCTCCTTTTTAGTGCCTGTCTCTTTAAGACCCTCCCACTCTGCTCTGATTGGCTTGCGAGAAAAATATGGTGCACCTTTGCAAAGGTAGTTCTCAAGATCAATCAAGCAAGAAGTGATGATGAGCAGCGAGGGAGGAACATACCTCTTTAACGGACATTTATAAACATTTGCATTAGCATGGATCTGTCAGAGCGATCAAGGTTTATTGTGTCACTAATTGTTGACGAGATAACGATGAAACAGAGACAAAATGACACCAGCAATCACCTGCTGGCTGCTCTGCTGTATGTTAAATATATATCAATTTTATTCATCAATTTAAAATTGCACTGTTGCTTGGCATCAAGATTTACCCTGTTGTGTTTGTATCAGCCATGTAATCGAGGTAGGCGTACACGCCGCTTGAATATCGTATGCGCCAGCTGATACGCCTTTTAAATGGTGCGCAGACTCCGCCTACTCGGTGCACTGGCGTGGTAAAGGTGCGGACCCAAGCTGTGGGCGGTTTATTCTAATGAGCCTGCATGTGACATAGGAAGGGGAACCAAATGTGAATGGCTTGTTGAATCACATGTTTTCTGATCTAGACAGCCCACAAAAAACGGACAGGGTTGTCTTATTTCACAGTTTGTGGGTTGGCAGGAACTCCAGATACCCAGATGTATGAGTACAAGCTCTGAAAAAAAGAGTTTTTCATGATATGTCCCCTTTAAATAGTTTCTCTGTTATGTTTTATTCATGTAAATATCTCATCCAGAACCCATATTAATCAAACTTATAAGAATTACACTTCATTTTTTTTCTAAAAAGCCTATCATTTATTGGATCTTTAGAAAAAGTTCATTTCATTTGTGCAAAATCTCTAATATCACCAGTAGAACACAAATCTATATATTCATGATATATGAATGGAAAGAAAACAGATGAAAAAAGATGGAAATTGGCTGAAATGGAAACAAAAGGCAAAACAAACTGGATTGATCATGTGTCAAATTAGTGTTTGGACATTAATAACAGTTTACAAGACAGGTAAATTAGTAGTGTATAAATGTAATTAAGAGACTTAGAGCAAACATTTTTAAAGAGCCAGCTGTGAGGAGCTGGTTGGGTTAATTATGTGTGAGGAGGAGCAGCTGTGGGAGCCTATAATTAACCCTGATGAGGATCAGGTGTGTGTAGCCTTTATCTACCTCTGGTCTCTAGTGCTCAGATGCTGACTCATCTAGCTGTGTAGAGGTGTGTGGATCGGCAGAAGTTACCACGTGAACCTATCTGCATGATTTGCTCACCGTTTTCTGTTTGCTCTTCAAGCTCAGTCTGTTAGAGTGCTGCTCGGCAGTGTTCTAGTTGAGTCCACTAATCTAAATATCTTAGTGAGGGCAGGGTTTCTTCTTTAGCCTCATTTTTATTTAATGTTTCTCTCCTCTCCCCTTCAATCACTTGCAATTTTTGTGGCTTGTAGATACCTCTGGTCCGCAATTGCGTCCCACTCCTCGTTACCCTGACACCAGCAACTTTAAATTTGATTATTTTAGGCTAAAGAATTAATACATTAAATAATCCAGTATTTTCCGTGCATGTCTAAACAGCATTTAGACATCATGTAGGGACATTCTGGGACAAAATGCCCCTCAAACTCATCATGAAATCCCTCCTACATTCCTGATTGTCAACACATTTTCCAAACCAGATACAATCTAAACCCATCGGTTTAAAGTAGCAAGATTCCACCTGTGAAAACAAGGAATCAATTTCTAAATAACTTCAAAAACTTTCTTTTTTATCTTGTATATAATAAACCTCTCTACCTCCTATTTACAGAATATATACTGTGCAAACATTGTACATTTCTGGGGTCCACGTTACCATTAGCCTCCTACAGTGATGTGCTTCTCTAAAATAGTTTTTTTTTCTGTATAGTCAAGTACTTCTGAACCTCTGAACAATGAATTCTTATAAATATACAAATCTATAGTTTCAAAACCTTTCACTGCAGCACCACAACAATTCAGTTTCAGGGTAAAGACTTTGATTTCCAGTGAAAAAATTCATTTCCAACCTCCTCATATTAAATCTTTCAAAAACTAAGTCACTATTGAATGAGACACAACTGTGCCACATTTTATCTCAGACAGAGACTCACAATAATCCTGAAGGCAGCCGACCTCTGGCATCATACTGATATTTTTCAGTCTAAAAAAATAAAAGGGATTCAAGACTTTGTCTACATGAACCCAATTACAACCTGCACACACAAACTGTCAACATCTTTGTGTTTTTGAAGCCTTTTTTTCTCCCTCAACACCTCCTCATCAGAATATCGTACCTCAAAATCTCCCTGCAGCAGACAGCTCACACTTCCTGAGATCAATGTGCCTCTTCGCCCCTTTAGAGGCTGCAGGCCTGAAACGCCGGTTACAGACACACTTCACCGTCCTGACAGGCAGCCCAGACAAACCCCTGATACCATCTACTGCACTGACGGAGGTGCAAATATCTTTGATTCTCTGCAGAGACGTGATGAAGGATGGAAGCAGGAACAAAGTGGGGAAACGTTTAACTGTCTATTTACAGGGTGTCTGCAGCTTCCAGCAGATTCAGGTCGACATGTGTTTAGACCTCTGTTGGTGACTGGGTTTCATTTCATTAGTTTTTTCAGACAGTTTCTTTAAAGGGACTATTTGTAACTTATCACGCGCATAAATCCTAACGGGTCGCAATCCCATGCGCGCTCCCGTGTGGGTACGCGCTGCTCCTGCTGCCTGCTGCCTGCTTGCAGAAGCGCTCGTTCTCACCCGTTCGGCTCGCTCCCACTCCACGTGCACGCGCGCACACTGCAGAGAGTTAGTTTAGCTCTGAGAATATCTGGTGAATGTGCAGTGGACGTTTTTGCAGAAATAAATGCTGCCGCTCCTCCAGACCAACAGAGGTTTCCCGTGTCTTGTGAAGTGACGGAGCTCCGCAGCGAGTTACGTTATCCCGACCGGGTGTCGGTCTCTCCCCCCCCCCCGTTCCCTCCGCGGTCGGCGGGCTGAGACAGGAAAAGCCAGCACTAGAATCAGCATTGATTCATGGAGAGACCTTCGTCTGGTCAGCTAACATTACTGCCAAGCAGGTGAAATATAGAGTGATATTGTGTGTTAGCTGACGTGTGTCGCCTCACTGTTTAGACCGGTGCTCGTTCATGTCAATGTAGCGCGAGCACAAGCGCGAGCACGAGCAACAGGACGCTGACTTTCGTTGACATTGCGGCCACAGGTGTCGCTGTGAACAAGCAATTTCTGATTCTTACATATAGCCCCTTTAAATATGTGTTAATGCTGATTAAATGTTGTGTATCTCCGGCTCTGCCAGGATGGTTTGTGAGCTCAGATCTGTTCCAGAGCATCACATGAGCAGAGCCAGACCGCAAAAATAAAATGCATATTGTTGCAATAAATGGTTCAATTCATGACGTGAGAGTCTTGATTGAACTGATCTTAGATGAAGATTATTTTCGTGGAAGAGATCCACGACAAATTACTGTAATATTCAACAACAACCTGCTAGCAGTTAGTGACCGCTGCCTGTTTGCTTCCCTGCCCACAGTACAGGAAGATCAGTGCAGATAAAGGGTTAAAAACCAGATCTTTTATGCGTCTGTGTATCCTGCTTCAGTCTGTTAAAATAACGCTTACACACAGACGTTAAAATTGTTGCTGGGAATAAAAAAAAAAAAGTCTAATTGCATTCCAGCGGGCGAGCACGGAGGCTGTGTGTGGGGAGTGGCAGCGAGTGTGGTGAGGCTGGTGAGGACTCAGGAATGAAGGTTTGGGATGAGAAATAACAGAAAATGGCTGCGTGGAAGGCTTCAGAGATGACACACACATACAGCATAAAAGTGGACGTAGGATGAGCGATGGGAAATATGAGATGTAAAACAAAACAAAAATCAAACAAAAAAGAATCCAGGATCATCCAGAATTTATTCAACACTTATGATTCATGTTGTAAATGATGTTTCTTTACATGTGTTTAAAAAAAAAATGATTCTTTTCATACATTTAGGAGTCAAGTTAAACTAAAATCAAATCCATTACCCGGTCATTTCTTAATAAAGAACATCTCCACATTAGGATAAAAAAAAAAAAAAACTTTGGAAAATCTGATTAAATAAATAAATAAATAACAATGACAATTAGCTCAAAACAAAAACTCCAGTAGGCTATATCTTATTATACTGATTCAATGACTAATATTTTTTTTCCATTTCAAATATAATTGCATAAACATAAAGTAGCCTCACTTTTCAAACTGAGTAGAGATTTTTCCTGATTTCTGTCTCGTTTTTCTCTTAAAACCTTGAAAGGTTAACACTGGATTCCTATTTTTTTCCTTTTCTAGAGCACATTTGAAAACTTTGTTTTGGGTTTAATATCATGTAAAATAATAGTGACTGCCCAACATGAGGCTTTTAAACATTCCCAAGCTGAAAATAACTCTAAACTCTGTGTTCAGACAGTGACGTGCATTTGATTTGCGTCAAATCGCGTCTTTTCATCTCCATTTTAGCGAAAAATTATCGCATATCATCCCGTGGGTTTATGAATCTGAGACGAGAGAGTGGAGGGAAATAACAGAAAAAAACTGCCTGAACACACCTTTAGAAAAACAAGTTTCCTGTTTAAAAAGATGGTGGCTGCACTATTATTTAAAATGCAGTTAAATGTAGTTTTCTACACTTATTTCACTTTCAGTTTCCAGACCATAAAGAGGTCTGAGCTCCTCCTTTAGGTCTGTATCTGTAGAAGCAGACAGACTCTGACTCCTCATCATGTGTCCTTAACTTTAAATGACTTTAAAAAACGTTGCTGATCCTGTTTTCAGTCTCCAGCTGCCTTTTTCTCTGCAACTTAACAGTTCTCCGTACTTCCACCTCAAGAGAAACTATATATATTTGTATACATCCTACAAAAAAAGTAGCATTCTTCTAGTGATAAGTGCAAAAAAGAGTGGAAAAGTGGGTACATCTTTCCTAAAAAAATAATCAACTAAAGGGGGATCAACTAAATAAGCAGAATATCAGCAAGAAGAGAAGCGAAGAGAATCCACACATTTTAGTTATAGCACCCTTATTTCTGGCAGCATGAGGACTCCATTTCTTTTCAAAATTACAATATGATTTTTGACAAATCAAACACACTTGATCCGTCTCAAAATACATGATGCACTTCACTTATTGCTTTAAATATTTGTTCTTCTAGTACACGAGATCCACAACGTAGTCTCCTCCAAACTCAGCTGGAATCTTTTAGGACGGTATTGTTGAGATCATACATCTCAACACGCTTCTTCAGCTCCGATCAAACCACATTCACACCCTGAGTCCGAACAGTTTACACACACCTACTGTGTCAAAAATGAATAGTGCATTTACACAGCGGTAATACTCAGCCGAGGACAGACAAAGCATTATAACAGCGAGCCAAAATCAGCCATTTCTTCTTCAAATTAAAGTCACCAAAAGAAAAGCAAGACTCTTGACTACTGGACTTTGTTTACAGTGAAAAACAACTTATTTAAGCTCGCTGTTGAAATGCTTCTGCTGCCGACTGTATCTCTCCTCTTCTCCTCCCTTAGGTAGGTAGACTTGTTTTAAACATAGTGCAACAGTGCTGCCAGCGGTGAACTCTGCTCCACTCCTCACACTGCAGCCAAACACAGACGACACAATCACACACGACCACGCACGGCTGCAGACGTCTTTGTTTGGGGGGTTTTATAAATAAGAGCTGTCTGTGTTTTGGAAATATAAGCAAACATATTATTTTAAGTCTGTATTCAGTGACTGGTATGTCTCATTCGGCTGATATTCATATCAGGGTTCCTTCGTGTTCTCCATTTCAAAATGTAATTATTTTTTCCAGGATTTCTTGAATGCATTTGACAGGTTTTCATATATCATAATCATATCCTGGTAGCATGAGGGAAATATGACTGTCACGTCATATCACTGACTGTATGGCTGAAATAGGAATATATACCAGAGCGTGGAGTGATAGCGCAGGCCTGCAGTAGCAAAAAATGTGTGAGAATATAAAAAATGTTAAATTGTTTTAAGTAATAAATAAAGTAAAAATTACAAACATTGTCTGATTCCAGCTTCTGTCTGTTTGTATATTGAATATCTTTAGATTTTATACTGTTTTTGGACTTCAAAACTCTTTGAAGAGGTCTCTTTTCTCTGTTTTTAAACTACATTTCTTTGTGTTTACTACAAAACACAGGTTTTAAAGGCGTCCAGTGGGCATTTTTCACAATTTTCTCACATTTAATAGATTAAATTATTAACAGATTAATGCATTTTTTCCTAGAGAACCTCTGCGTTAACACTTTTAAACTCAATTTCAAACCTTTCTGGACATGCACTGGAACCTTAAAGGTGCAGTGTGTGTAGGATTTACTGCCATCTAGTTGTGAGGTTGCAAACTTCTCCCGTGTGCCAAGCATGTAGGAGAACTACGATGGCCGACGTGGAAACGTGAATGTCCCTCTCTAGAGCCAGTGTTTGGTTCGTCCATTCTGGGCTACTGTAGAAACAAGATGGCCGGCTCCCTATGTAGATATAAACGGCTCATTCTAAGATAACGAAAACGGTTCTTATTTTCAGGTGATTACACACTTGAAAAAACCTACTAATTAAATCATTTCTGTCAATAGATCCCCCTAAATGCTTCACACTGGTCCTTTAAGTATTGATCTCTATCACCCTTACATGCCCTGGTATTCATCACTGTCATTCATCTTCCCCCCTCTGACCTTTGACCCCTCCATGCCTAGAAACAGTGGCAGTGCTGCTAATGTACACAGCGCTCCGGGGACACAAACACCACTCTCTCCTGCCGAGTGTAATCGAGAAGTTGTCACAACGCTGCAGAGACGTGTTTACACCGACGGCTGATTTATGCGGCAGAGAGCATGCCATGTCCCGCCGGATCGTCTCTAACCTAAACACAACCCTCCAGCGGAGCTGGCTTTGGCCCATGTATGGGGCGAGTGTTTACCCAGCACCCATCAGTCTGACTGGTCCCAGGCCAGGCAGAGCAGGCAGCGCTGGGTCTGAACTGGGACGCTGCCTGATGGGAGACGAACCAGCTCTTAATCATTCACACGTACGACAGCGGATTCCGGGAACGGATTAAACGGAGCGTCGTCCACTCGGCGTTATCTCAAGTACCACTTTGTCTTCTAACGTTTACACCTGAGCTCTTCTCTGGTAACCGTGGAGGAATAACTGAGGGATGACTGTGACGCCAAACTACCCAACATTCAACAGTAACCCTTTACTGAGGGACCAACCCTTTACTGTGGGTTCACACTGCAAGCTACATGACAAACACTTCAGAGCTGAGCAACCTGGCAAACTGCGCCCATGTGTGGACGACCAAGAATCCTGTCAGTTGAGAAATTCATCAGCAGCCAAAAAACTTGATTACCTAACTATTAAATTTAATTCATAAACAACAGATATAACTTGCAAGAGCTAAATTATTTTGAAACTGACCACCACTATTCAAATCTTCCCAGTTTTTCCCCACTAAGACTTTTTTTTGCTAGACAGCAAAATTAAATGTCTTAAAAAGCAAGCATGGAGTATAAACTCATTGCTGAGATCAGTTAAGCTTTAAAATAAGGATTTTCTGTTTGTTTTTTTTCATATTAATTAATTCATTAAATTTAATCAGATTATTTTAACGTTACAAATGTCAAAACATAGCTTCAAAAAAATGAAAAGCCAAAAGGATTGCAGCTTCTTTGCACTGACCAACATTGGTTGAAATTAGTGCTGGAATTAAATTACGATAATCTATTACTTGTATAAGTCATTTTATTAAGCAAAAAATACTGAACATTAGCTGGTTCCAACTTCATAAATGTGAGAATTTTCTCTGTTTTATCTCAGTGTAAATTAAACCCAAAGATCAGAGGTGTTGATCAGACAAAACAAATCGTCACCTTGGGCTCTTGTGATGGGCATTTTTCTGTGTTTGTTTTACATTTTATATATTAAATTATTAAACAAAACGAATCAAATATAATAAAAATAATCATTAGTTGCAGCCCTAATTGGAATATGTTGTCAAACACACAATAGCCAAGCTGCTTGCAGTGTGAACACAGTTGAAAGAAAGCCAACAGGCAGCGAGATGAATGTAAAGGCCAGTGTAAGTTGACTCGAATATTATCTGAAATCATCACTTCGTCCTTGTTTACCCACACATTCATCGCTAAGGTGCAAAGAAAGCAAACAAACTGAGGACTCAGTTTAAATGTGCCTCAAACCACCTGATCTACATCCAGACTTCTTCACCCCAAAACTAAATTACATCAATTAAATCCTCAGTGAAAAGAATATCAGAGCTCTACCATCTCCTTAATAATAAATATACAACAGTATATGAGCCATAATGTCTGTATCAAGGGAAGGCCACTTTGCATTTAAACTTTGGAGGTCAAGATTACATGTGCACAAAATGAACTACTGAACATTCAACAAGTTTCACCCTCACTTTCACCTGACAAATACTTTCTGAAACAGAAACTAGTAAAAAAAATCTATCTCTACCACTTGTCACAGCAACAACTGACCGATATTTGATTGTTGGGCTGTTTCTCGTGTCTGATTATGACCCTCACTGTCAGTCTGAACTGGTTTGGTTGTTGCTTTGTTGCTTTCATTAAATGTGCCACAGTGCAACTTTGGCATTTTACAGAGATCTATTGAACACAACAGGAATAGATATGAAGCGCTAGACAAAAGATTATTATGTAATAAGTACAAAATGAAAAGAAATTACAGTACAGTCATTTTTAATATTGAAGTAAATGTTGCTAAATTCAGTCCTTGGTTTTTTTGACAAACGCTTCTACAGCATGAATCCTCCATTTACTTATGTTTTAGTGGGAATGATGATCTTAAAGCTATGATTGTTTTGTTATAATGAATACATGTTTTTAATTCAACTCCTTAAACTCACATTATTTGAATGAATTTCTAGGTAGTTTGTAATTATATATTTGGTTGCAGCCACCATTCTCTCCTCCTATAACCAGCAATAAGCTACCCTGTCCCAGTACAATTCAGGTTACTTTACAATATGGGAGTATGATTAAAAAAAAAAAATCAAAAGAAAGGAAATAAACTGAGTGAAATGATGGTAATGACGATGATTTTTACTGTGCAAAGTCCAGAAATGATCTCTCATTTCTCTGAGATGATGACATGAATGAAATGAAAGGCAAGACGGTTCACCTCAAACTTTAAACAATAATTCTCCTAATATATATATATATATATATATATATATATATATATATATATATAAATTTTCCAAACATAATTTTTGATAAATTTGCCATCTCTTACTCTAAGTTGGGAGAACAACCACGGTTTCATGTCATTGTGTTCCCTCTGTTAATAAATTATTGAGTAAAATTACACAAAACCAAATATCAACATATAATACATGATCAGTCCAGAAGAGTTTAACATAATGGCAATTTAAGTTTCTTTTTGATTTTGTGCGCTTTACAGGCAATATGCCTTTTTTCATTTTATAACAATTCATTTTTTAGGAGCTTAAATTTATGGTGAAAAGACATTTTTGAGAAGGCAGATGTTACCTCTGTCTCTGTCGAGTTGTCCACAACGATCCAGAGGTTTCTGTGACCGGGTACCAGTCACAATCTTCTCAGTGGTCTTTTTCTTTATAGGTGCTATGTGTCTTTATGGAAAAGGAGTTAGCTGTTGAGTGTGGCTGCCTGCTCCTTCTCAGCCTTCTCTTTGGCCTTTTCCTTCTCTATCAGCTTCTCCTCCTTCTGCAGCATCACCATGATGTCGGCCACCTGAGCGGTGGAGATGTCGATGTCCTCCTTATCGATCAGCTCCACCACCTGGGATAATGCAAGATAATACAAGGAATTAATTAAAGCCTTTAAAAATGTGCTTTCAAATCTTAGATATTTCTACATAATCTTAAAAATGCATGGCTAAATAAGCAACAATCATAGTTAAGATTGGAAAAAACTTCCATAGCTAATATTTATTAACTGTATAACAGTAAAAAACTCAGCTATGCTGTGCTCTGCTGTGTTTGACCATCAAGGTGGGTCACCAGTGTGCTGGTTATTGTGGTATTTTACCAAAATAAAGCTAATCTAAAACACTGCTGACTATTTTAATAAGTAAAAAGACTGACTTTAAACCTTTTTCAAATCCCTGGACTGCTTTATCATTTCTACAGTGATCATCCTACATGATGTATACTGTGTAAAGTCATGCGGGTAGTGGATATAAAGTTAAGTTAACATTAATTGATCAGATATGACTGGCAACAACCCCACTACTGTCATTAGATTTCTATTCAAATGTTGCTAAATACTGATTGGTGCATGGTAATATGTGAAAACCTTTTTCCAACTGAGCCCTCCAACCACTTCAAACCAGTGAGAGAAGCACAAACAAAAACACAAATACAGAAATCTTTCATGTGAAATAACCCCCCCAAAAAATTTTGTTTTTGCTCACAGTAATAAGCTGATTAAGAAAATATGTTTTCAGGGCCTTTAAGACATTTGGAATACAGTAATTTCTATCAAAAAGACATTATTTTCTAAATGATTAATAAACTGTAGCCTCAAAAACCAGCCTAAATCTCACAAGGTCAGTTTTCAGATTACAAAACTATGATGAGATTTTGGAAATGCATTAAAATAATTAATAGGGGGGTAATAAATATTTTTGTTTGGTAACTTAGCTTCTGACAATGTACAACTAACAATTAAAGGTCCATCTTTTTTTTATCATATTAATCCTAATTCATAATTGAAATAAGGGCCTATTTTACTGCTTTACAAACATTACTGAAATAAACAAAACAAATCTTTCACTATCAGAAAATATCAAAATTGAGATTATGTAGTTATCCAGCATTAAAAGCAAACTTTGGATTAGAATTTTAGTGCTGATTATTGTTTATGTTTGTATTATGGATTGTGTGTACCTTTGACTTGAAGCAGAAGTTTGGCTCTAAATAGTATAACTCTAGTATTCAACATTTTTAAATTCAGTGTAAAATTAATTATATCAATCAATCAAATTCATACTAATCATTAGCTAATAACCATATGTAAAATTCTGATCTTAATTACTTCAAATACTCCGCCATACATGTATAAAACCGAACCAAATTGTACTTGTTGTGGTCATTAAAGTAACTTAAAGTGGTCTTCATATATAAAATCACAGCCCTGATCAATAACAAACTTTTTTACTTCTTTTCTCTTTAACTCAAAAAGAGTATTTTACCTGAAAATTAAAGAAACTAAAAAATGAAAAACAACACAAATTAGAGGAGTGTTTCTCATTTCCTGTCAACGTACTTTGATGACGTCGTCGATGTCAATCTTGCCGTCCTTGTTGTCGTCGAGCGCCTCCGCGATGCTCTGCAGCTTGTGCTCTGGAATGTTCTGGATCTGCCGCATGATGCCGATGAGCTCGTCGATGCTGACGAGGTTTTCCCTGAAGGTGTAGAACAGACTGCATACAGGAAACGGTATGTAACTGAAAGCAATGGAAGCGTGGTGGAGAAGTCCTGAGGCCAACATGCTGCAATTTCACGGTTCCCAGATCACACCAATCAAACTGATTTTCAAGCTCCATTTTTTATTCACGGCTAATTCAAATTTTGGTCTCAAAGTTAATTCATGCTGAAAGTGCTGCTTAACATTAATAGATAACTGATTTGTCTTTAAAGCTGGTAAATATAGTATAGTACAATCTGCTCTGGGCAGCTTGAAACAACTCAAAAATGGCAGTAAAAAGAATCAATTTAGCCAATTTTTATTTTTACATAAAATATTGTCCTGTGCGTTGTTAAGTCAGACATCTAATATTTGTTAATCCTCAGTAAACTTCACACAAAAACTAAACAAATACAGTTTGTACTGTCTTAAATCTTTCAAATCAAGCAGCTTGAGTTAGATCTTTGTATTCAATCTGGTTTCATTCATTAAAGGGAAAATAAACTGGTTATTAAAGTGGGTGCACATCAACCAGTGGGGGGGCACGTTGGTGTGGGGAGCAAAAATGGAAGCTGGTTGATCCTTTACAGCAAAATTTCAGGTTGAAAACCACGATGCGATGTTAGCATTTAGCAAGCGAGCAAATGGCGGTTTACCACAGTTCTGCTTACCTTCTGGGATCACTATATTTAATAAAGAATAATCTGTAAAATTTTAAATTAATTAGAATTTGGTTTTACAATAGTAAACTAGTAATTGGCATGAGGACTAACAGAATATTTTTTTTGTATGTTTTTTCTGGGAAACCTGTTGTTCCTTGTTTTATCTCCACCACCATTTCACAATGAAAGCAATGATGATGAAGATGACAATGATGATGAAGATGAAGATGATGATAGTTACAGCATAAAAACTGATCACTGCTAAAAACAAGACATATAATTAGATTTTAAATTGAAATAACTGATAAATATAGTGCTATATGTCATGAGAGTAAGAAAATAATACTATGTCAACATTATAAGAGAAATCATAAAGCAGCAGCGGCTCAGGTGTGACTAGCTACACTAGTTATGTAGTAAACAAACTAAAAAAAAAACTGGTGCAAAGCCATGAGAGACAGCAGAGCTTTTTTCTTAAAGACATTGTTCACATTTTGGGGTATCAAGTGCTGTAGGGATGACGTATTTTTCTAGGTCAACCAGGAAGTTATCATGGCCCCAAAAAGCCAATGGGATTGTTCCTTTGGATTTTGGATTATTGCAGAATATAAACTCTGTGGCAAACACCCGTTTATGATACTTACACGTTTTGTTCTGTAACATAATCTTCGCAAATGAACACCACTTTCAAGAAGTAAACGCCACCACCACTAAGATAAAGGCGGACTAGTGTTCGGGTAATGACGTTTAGTAGTCTCATTTAGCCACTTGTTAGCAGCCGCCTTTTTTAAGACATGAAAAATTCAAAATTCACAAGTGGAATATTTACTGATGTATTTTATGTCGTAGAACAAACATTAAACTCTTTTAAGCTTGTGTTAACCACAGACCTCATTTCAGCCATCTAAATAAAAACCCATTCAAAAAAAACCATTGACTTCCAGACAAGGGAACCGGAAGTGCTAAAATGCTGACTCATTTCTGGGTTTTAAGAGTCATTCCTGCAGCACTCTATATGCTCAGTTCTTTTCTTTCCGAGAGTGAGATGAGAAGATTAACGATAAATTTGGACAGAGTCAGGCTAGCTGTTTCCTCCCTGCTTCCAGCCTTTATGCTAAGCTAATAGGCTAAACACTTCCTGACTCCAGCTCCAAACTTAACACAGAGACATGAGGTTGATTTTGATCTTCTTCTTTGATTCTCAGAAAGAAAGCAAACAAGCATATTTCCTCAAGGTTAAAATGTAAAACAAAAAACATGAACTGATTTTAAAGCTTCTAATACTAATGCAAAACTATGGCGTAAACAAAACTGAGATGCATGACTTCATGTAGCACACATACTTTCTTTCCCTCTTGCTGTTCCTAATTGTCATTTCCAGTCATTGTTGTTTGAATTCTTGTTTGTAGTGATTGTCCTTTATACTGTTTAATGCATCGGTTGTTTTTATTTAAATCTAACAATGCCTACATGTATGTCCAGGTCAAAAAAATGAAAGATTTTAAAAACGGACGTACAGTAGCAACTTGGAACCCGTCATTTACTAATCTGAACCACCACAGACAGCAGTGTAGTGGTTGCAATAACATAATGAGCTCGTACCCGATAGGTGGGGAGGTTCCACTGTCCATCTGCCCGTCCAGGATGACCTTGTCATTCTCCAGCTCCCCGATGATCTTGTCGATGCGACCGATCATGCGGTTCACTCTCTTAGACAGACGCTGGCTCGCCTTTGACTCCTCTATCGCCTTCTCTTGGCCGGTCTTAGAGAGCTCCTTCTTTATCTCCTCGAGATCCTGTAAAACACAACAACATATGAAACAACATACTCTTTAAACCTCTAAAACCACTGATTTGAATGGCAATAAATCTCTGCTATAACTACAAGTCAGGCACCTCGTTGTATTCCTGGACATCATCCTTCAGTTCTTCCAGCTCTTCTTTCTCCAGAGTCAACAGCCTCTTCTGCTCCTTCAGCTTTGAGCACGCATCTCCCAACAGGTCAATCTCTTCTTTGGTGATCTCCTCACCCTGGAACACAAGCATACCATTGAAGAAATTTGCTCCTAAATGCCAGAAATGACATCCAGTACTTGGATAAAAACTTCTATTACAATGTCCTTTTAAAACATTCAATACATCCTTAGAAGCAGAGTAAATTAAAACTGCTTTAAAGCTGGGGTCTCCAACAAGTCGCTTGCTCGCTACCAGTAGCTACTAGTTTCTGAGTAGCTCGCTAAAGGTTCAAGGAATATGTACATAAATTTGATAACACAAAGTCACTTTGTAAACCTGTTTAAATTTCTATCCAATCAAATTCACAGACATCCCGCCCCCTTCTGACACAAAATGCTTTCCAGTTTGTTACATCAGTGACGCCGTAACATTATATTATGTTAGCAGACTAGCAAGAGCACACCAGATTTGACAATGAGCCAATAAAAGGCAGAATAAAATATTCTGTTTCCATGAGGAATGGGTAACAGTTTCTTTTCACGAATGTGAATGAAAATGAGCTTGTCAGTCGGTAAAAGAAGTAACGTCGAGCAACACTTTGCCAAAGTCCACAGCAACTTTTCATGGGACTTTCCGGCTTAAAGACAACAGTGACTTGTTTAACAAACTGACGAAGAAGGCCAACGCAGCAACAGAGGCTTCGTTTAGTGGCGCACATCCTGACGAAACACAAAAAGCCCTTCGCCTATGGTGGGATTTTAACATAGGCGATGACTGAAACGTTATTAAAGGACCATAAAAGTAAGACAGAAATTATGTCTGCGTTTGGTGATGTACAAATTGGTGTTATGAGTGGCTCTTGGCCACATTCATTTTGTCAAATTAGCTCTCAGAGGGAAAAAAGGTTGGAGACCCCTGCTTTAAAGACTAGTTTTTAGATACTGAAAGATAAACATGTTAGCTTGAGGTCATATTTTCCCTCCAAAATGGATACAAAGTGGGTCAAAAAGTGCATTCACTTAACAAGTAGCACATGTGCATTTAATATAAACCCACATAAGAGACCAACCCAAACATAGAAAATGGGTAAAAGAGGGAAGCTCTAGAGGACACTGGAAGACTCCCCATAACCCCAAAACACATGACGAAGAGGACTCTGTGGAGCTATAACGGGTGTTAGTTAGAGAGGGAAAGGTTGAACTTGGTCAGTGATGCTGTCCGGAAGGATCGACAAGGAAAAGAGAAGGAAAAGTCTGTATAGATGTGGGCCAAACAGAATTTGCAAATCATATTTAGCATTTCTTCTTTAACCAATTCAGAGCTCCAGATGAGAGAGGTTTTCTATAATAAGTGAGGAAATGCTATCAAATGTTGACCATGACTACCATGGTCTGTCCACACTACAATTTGTTTTATTTTAGATGCCTATATTTTAGGCTTAAATGGTCAAAAATATCTGATTCAAGTCAAAAAAAGAAAACATAATTTGATTCCAGTCTTTGTAACTTGTCTGTGATTTGTCTGCACTCTGTGCTATAATTTACATTGTCTGCTTTTCATCCCACTTAAGAGCACACAAAGCTGAATAGGAGCATTTGTGTTTTGACTGATGTCAACATTCATCTCATCATGCCAATAAAACCTTGTATTTAAGGGTTATTTCCTCTAATTCGGATTATGTTCTCACTCCTACTGAACCTGAGATCAAATAGCAGTCTGAAATTGTTTAAAAAAATGCCAGAATTATATGCAAGTGCTGTTTAACCCTCATCTGGGTGGGTCCGCTCAGAGAAAGACCAGATAGTCTGCGTGCAGGGGTAAACTGGTACAGATGTGAGGGTCACTTGGGAGGAGAGACATCATTAAACCTAACCTGGTAGCGCAGGAATGTCTGCCACTGTTCATACTGTATGGCACAGAAGACGCAGACGTGATCAAAATGAAAAGACGGCAACAAATGAGTGACAATTAAATTGCAGTCTGGGTTATAATCAGTAAACAAGAAAATGGGTCAACACAAAATATCAAACATTAATGTTTAGTACTGGTCAAGGGTTAATGGTACCACTGGGTAAATTTCTGTTTAAAAACAGTATTTGTTATGTTAGCTGAAAAGCTGATGACTTCTTTACAACGGTGTATTGTAGGTAAAAACAATTTTTTAAAAAATTACAGACCCTGGGGTGGGAAAAAAACAAGATATTTATAGATTAAAGTCGTAGATTTACGAGAGAAAAATCGCAAATTTACGAGAAAAAAATGTATAAATATTAACTTAAAAAATATAAGTATTCTCTGAGATTATAAAGTCATAAATTTGAGAGAAATTCTCAATTCTCACAGATTTTCGTTGATCCTAAAGTAGTGTTCCTATGATGATGGATGGCCTCTGAACGAGGCAAAGGTCCTGAAAGATACATATATGTGTTTTCCTTCATGTTCGTTCTGTGCTATTTTATGAACATAGATAAACAATACTAATATAATTAATATATTTAGCGCTCAGTGGCTCACGTTACCACAGTGTTTAACTGCAACTGTGTCTCAATGAGGGTTATCCAACCTTGCAAAGTGATGTGATGTAGTCGTAGTTGAGTTTTGTTCTTGTAAATTTATGACTTTATAATCTCAGAGAATATCCAAGTTTTTTTGCTCGTAAATTCTGAGTTTTTTCTCTGAATGTTATGCCCCTTTTTTTTTTTTTTTTTTTTTTTTGTTATACTTATAATGGCCCTGATTCACCGTCGTACTTCTTAACCCCATAAAGAAAATATTATCTTTACTGGACCTAGTCCAAGACTGCTTTGGGGATCTAAGTAGAAAATATAATACAAATTCAAAGATATGATGACATATTTACCGAAATGCAAAAAAGTATTAAATACAGTACACATCTCTGATGCTAACGCCATCTTTAGACAGGACAGAGTTTGTTGTTTTAGTCATTTCTTTAAGATACTGGTACATAAAAATATATGTAGAAAAGTATGAGGTTTACCGGAAAATATAAATTAAATGTATGTAAAGCAGCATTTTAACAGAAATCTACAGATCTCCCAGACTGCATGTTTGTAGACATTACCTTGATTCCTTCTATGACGGGTGCTGTATCCCTCAGCGTCTCTGAATGAGCAGCCATGTCGGCTTTAACCATCTCTGCTTCAAACTCCAACTCACCCTCCTGTAGAGGACAGTGTTGAGACAACTGATCAAATAATGTAATGAAAGTCCACCTTATAATCAATCTGCAGGATAACATAGACATGGCTCCTCAAATATTTAGCTAAAGTTTTCACAAATAAACACCTCATGAGCTGGCGTGGAAACAACGATAAAAACAAATGATGACTGTATTGTTACCCTGGCAGCCTTCTCTGCAGCGTCTGCCAACCTCTCCATCTCCCGGTCCTTGTTGTCCTGGCGTATGGCCGCCTCCTCCCTTAGCGTGGTCTCCAGCTTGGCCTTATTGTCCACTTTGGAGAGCTCCATCTCTGCCACCATCAACTGAGCCTCCTTTGTCTAGAGAGGAGATAGTGGGAAAGAGCAGAGCACTAAAATATATACCACAAGCTAAAACCTTAAACGCCCACCGCTGAGCAGCTTATCTGCTTTTTAAATAATGTTTACAGAAACATTTTGTAAAACCTCATTTCAGAACACGTATTATTATGTCACCATGGCAAACAAGACCACAGTGAAATCCCACACGATGGCCCGTTAACATACCACCATCTCGGGCAGCGTCTGCAGTGTCGTCTTCAGCTGGTCGGCGGGGGAAAGGGTGTCAGGGAGGAACATGGCTCGGGACAGCAGCAGCAGGGACGTGGGGATCTGCTGGTTCAGATGCAGATCCAGCCACTACGAGAGCCAAATATAACATGACAGACATTATGACAGATATGTGATCCAACATGGAGGACAGGAAGACCATTTCAAATCTCCTTAAACTTCCATAACCATATCGCTTGAGTCTCTAGCTCCAATGCAAAAATATTAGTTCAGATGACTTGTCAGTCAAACCTCATGTCAATGCCATTTTACGGTGAAGATTTAAGTGTAAAACACCAAAAAAATGCACAAAAGTTGGACAATAATCAGACATCTTAAGCAGCAATATTAGAACATTTAAGTTCTGTAACTGAGGAAAGATTAATGCATTTGTGGCAAAGAGTTAAATCCTGAAAGTATCCTCCATCTCAGTTTGCTGTTGTTACCTGGACGAGTTGCTCTCTCAGTCGTTCCTCTGTGACTCCGAGAGATCTCATCCCTCTGACGCGACAGGCTGCCTGCACCTCGTTCACGTTCAGACTCTCCACACCTTCCTCTGCAATCAGCTGGAAAAACAGAGTGCATTTTCTGATGTTACTCTTTATGAAAGTGCAGCTCTCTGTTTACTTCTGATAATGATAAGGGGAAACGAGAGAGGACTTTTACTAAAACTTTATCACAGGGGTTCATACCTTGTCGTCTGCACGGATGGCCCTCAGCTTCATGATGAGCTGGAAGCGGAGGAAGTTGTTGGTCCCGATGGACTGGAGCTCCAGGAGACGGCAGAGAGCCACCAGCTGAGGCCGGGTCAGGTTGTCCAGAGTCAGCTCATCCTCGAACAGTTTAGAGAATTTGATGATCTGCTCATTACTGGGACGCTCCCCGGAGTTCCGGATCTACAGAGAGGATAAAGTTATGACTTGTAAATCATTCTGTATCGCGAAGGGAGTCTGAAAGCTGAAGCAGGCCAGACTTTTAATGCAAAAATATATGTTTTAAAAACCTAAACCATGAGGTGAGACTACAGCAGATTCTCTAATGGAGAGCCCCACATTTTGTGTCACGTGTGACCCACAAGAAATATTGATATGAAACTTAAATTTATTCATATTTTGTTCTATTTGCACTCTATATATTTGCACCCTTTCCTACTTTATACTGCAACTGCTGCACAACAATTTCCCTCAGGATAAATAAAGTTTTCTCTTATCTTATTGCAGCTTTACTTATAACTGTGCAAAATAATGCTGAATTGTCATACAGTGTTGAGCGTGTTTTCACTCATTTCACAAGGCCCAGCTTCATTGAACGCTGACACCAACCTTCTGGAAGAAGGTGGAGAACTCCTCGGTGACGTTCCCCTGGGCCGCCTTGTTCCTCAGAGCGATCTCCTCGATGGTGTCCTGCAAGAACTTGGCCATCTCCAGTTTGACTCTCAGCTCTGTTTTCAACCTCTCCTCCTAAAAAACAACATGTTACACATTCAAGTTGGTGTAAAAACAATTATTCATGATAACTATAATAAACCACATTTTGTTGAGCATTCTGTTTTCAAGAATCTTATACACTATGTGATGAAATGGGATGAAATTAAAGAAACATATCTACAATCTACTGTCAATAGTAGTATTGTTTTACATTATACGTGAGGTAACCGTGTCAGTATGAATTTGTCATTTGTCAGTAAAGTATGCAACAATACCACCAGCATATGTATTATACAATGGTTGTGCCTTACATACATTTGACTAATTTCAAATGAACAGAAATATACAAACAAAAAAATTATATAATGAAAACATTTTAAAAAGAACTGAAAATCTTTTTTATTTACATTGCGTAATTATATGCTTTACCAAATGGAAGAGGATTCAAATATAATTTTATTATTCAAGTCTTAATATATTCTCACTGATTCTGCAATCTGGGAGACTTATTATTTAAAAACATCAATCTGCGACTAGTCGATCGACAGAAAATTAATCGGCAGCTAATTTTATCATCAATAATTTGCTTTAGTAATTTTTTAAAATACAAAAGCCGAATATTTTCTGGTTCCAGCTTCTCAATTATGAGAATTAGATGTTTTTCTTCTGTCACATATGTCAGTTAACTGAAGATCTTTGGGGTTTTTGGACTCAATAAAACTAGCAATTTGAAATAATCACTTTAGGCTGAACAATAAATAGAGAAAAAAATAATCAGATTAATGGATGAAATTAATCTTATTTGAGCTACTGTGTCTCAAACCACATGTGCATACAATGTAGGCCTAAAACTGGACTACAACTTTTAATTGCAGCTACAACAGCTGGCAAAAATAATCCCCAACATTGATTTTATGCATCTTGTATCATGCAGCTTCAGTCCAAATAAAAAGCCCAGCTTTGATTACCTTCTTTGACTGAGTCTCGAAGGTGGACGGCAGCATGTTGGGGAAGAGTTTCAGAGCTACGGGGAGCAGGAACTCCATGAAGGGGACGATGATGAACACCAGGAAGGGAAGAAGTCTGAAGACGTCGGCACACGTTCTGAGGAACTAGGGAAGAAATTTGGAAAAGTTTGAATTAGAACCAACTCTTTAAAAATTAGGATAATGAGATGAGGAACAAGATTATTTTGAATTCTGATGCCGATGTGCAGTTGGTTCACATTCACATTTGTTGACCACCTAAGCCAGTGTCTGCTTGTGTCTGGACACCATTCACTCCCACCAGGCTGAAGTTTGGGAATGCCTCCAGCAGAGAGCAGCAGTGAGAGGGAACAAGGGAACCATGTGAAAGTGTTTACCTCATCTTCCTTTGTCTCTTGGTACAATCACCCAGCTCAATCCCTCTAGTTTCACCAGTCAGCACTTCTAACCCCGTCCCCATACATCCCCAGGGCAACAAAAACCTCCTAATTCATTGGTGCGTTATTTTGCATGGAGCTGTAGAGCAAAGTGAACATTCTGCCTCACAAGGCTCAGAAACTGTCCTCTTGAGCCAACAGGAAGCACATTTGTTCAGCACAGACCTGAACAATCCTCAGAGTATAGAAGAACCAGGCTAACACTGGTCCACTTCATTGTAGGGCTGTCCAACTGTGGCTTACTGACCGTCCAGGGACACAATCCCAACCAGCCATCTACAGAAACGGCCAAAACACGAGTCCTTCTTTCTCCACCCTTCCCACCTGCATGTCACTGCACCAGTAGGGTGAAGGATTTAGGCCAGCCTGAGTGAAAAGACCTTTGTCCGCAGCCCCATTGACATGTATATCATCTCCCAGAGTTCCACATCAAAGCAGGGAGGAGGGGGGGCGACAGATTAAAATAGTAGAAGCCTTTAATGGAGGCCTGAGTATTGTACGTGAATATGAAAGGAGGAGATTAAGGAGGCAGAGGCAGTCCAGGTTAGATGAATGGGGTGTGGATGGGTTCGGGACATGCGCTCCGAGGGAGTCAGCTGCATTTGAAAAGGTGCAGATGGGTCGGTGCTGTGGCTTTAATGAGGGGGGAAACTGTGGTCATCATCAGCACTGACCGGCAGCTATTAACACTGCGGTAAGGCTTTATTTCCACTGTTACTTTAGCATAATCACACAGAGCATACATACATGCTGAATGTAAATACTGGAGGGTTTTAAAGCTTTTGTTTTACATGTTTGTAAAGTTTTGTCTGATGTAATGCATTACCATGACCATTTAAAAATAGTTTCTCCTAACTTGATCTATTAAGTATGCTGGTGCCTCAGTAACCTGTCAGTTTATCCAATGTATTCCACTAAATAACAATGTTTAACTCTCTCGGAGTGTCACACACTCTGAGTCAATAGACTGGACTTATTTCACTCCTTCAGCTGCTATATACAATACTGACTTAACTCAACTGTACAATAATTTGTGCAATAATTCAACTATGCAATATATGTCACTAATACTGCATTTATACTGTACATTTCAAGAAATATTCTTATTTATACCATTCTTGCATATATATTTAACACACTTAATGGATCACACTTCTCAGCATTTTGTATTTACTTTTTTGCACTGTGGTTATATGTTATATATTGCATGTCTTAATGCAAATATTTGTTCATATTTCTTATATTCTCATTTCTTTTCATTATTTAGTTATATTTCGCTACATAAATTGTGTTATATTGTAGCGTAATGTACATAATTTACAGGTTACATACTCCTTTATTTCTATTTTCTCACATTTCTTTATGTTTATTAAAATTTTTCCTTTTTCTTGTGTTGTTTGGTTCTGATTTGTTTATTTATTTGTTTTATTTTATTTCTTCCTCCCTTTCTTTCTTTTCTTTTTTCTTTATAACTTCTAGAGTTGTGATGTTATAGTTAAAGTAAAGTAAAATATGTTTATGTATATATACACATGTATGTAAATGTTATACCTGTCCCGCTTCCACCAATAAAAATATTTGTCAACAAAAACAATGTTTGATTATTTGATGTGATTTTGCATGCATTTCCTAAATCGTGATATATACTGATATTGGAAAGTAACTGTATGTGCTGAGACAAATGTTGTTATTGAGAGGTAAAATTTATTATATTATATTAATATTATGCAGAGGTCAAATTTCATGTATGTACCTGTATAGCATTAGTCAGATAACATGATTCAAATAGTCAATCTGACTAGAAGTAACAGATAAACATCAATGTAACTGTGAGTCAGTTTCTCATTAATCTTCCTATAGCAAAATAAATCATTACCTATAACATTTATTATCTTGAAGCTGGGTGGATTTTTATCTCAAAGGAGAAAGTCAATGGAAAGTTTACATCTACAACATGAGTCACTGGAAAAGGCAGCAGGCACATTTCAGCTCTTATTGCACTGTTGCACCATCTCTTTGCAGCCAAGCATGAAAGGTCCCATTGTCATCACGTGTCAGTATGACTTGTAAAACTACATTGTAAACATGCCTCTGCACTGATGTCTGGAAGTGTAACACCTGCACAGTCCTCTAACATCCTGCACTGCACTTGAAAGTTACATTTGAGCAGGTATTTAATTATCATCCTGCATTTTTTTTATGTTGAAGAAGATGTATAGATTAATACATAAATGCTCTCTTGAGGCTCTAGTTTAATTTAATCAAATAAACATATCAATGTGGAGCTAGTTTAGCTAAAACAACCTTGCCAATGTAAGATACAGCATTGAAGATATTCAGTGAACCGTGATGATTATGGCTGAGATTCACTCACCATCCTCGCTGTAAATGCTTCAATGTGGATTTTCAAGAATAGTTTCTCTCAGCAGACAAACAACCATCATTTAAAAGGTGATGTTTGTGTTTTAACTCACTTTATCTAGTTAAGTAGCAAAAGCAAATGGGCAGCAGCAATGCCAATTATGTCCACCAAGTCTGTACCATCATGTAGTACTGAGGGAGATGGTAGCAGTAAGAGAGACCTGAGCTGACCTGCTCATCTTCCCTGAAATGACCCCAGCGCCTGCATCAGATTACTGCAGTGGCTCTGGGCCTCAATCCAGACAGCCTCCCTGAACCTCAGACTGCAGGCAGATTGAGAACAAGGGGCAACAAGTGCACAACATTTTTTAGTACTTCACTACTTGCAAAAGAGATAAAATAATAAATTTTAACCTAAGTAGTTGACTGTAAATTCTAAATAATTTGAACTAAACAGCGTCTGCTTTGACTTAGTGATTGTAAAACCTCATTAGGTTATCCACATATGAGTAATTAATGTGATTACTGCACCAATTAAAATCTAATCACACTCAGATTATTACCCTTGTAACATAATCACTGTATAACCCGCAATAAGCCAAAGCCAAGGGACATTTCATCACATTTTAACAAGATATTTCATCACATAGCAGTTATATCATAATTAATTGATAAAACTTTGATAAACTTTCTAGAAAAAGTAAGTTTGCTTTTTTCTACTTCAGGGGATGCTGTTGTGGAAACCACAACCGCTGACACAATATTGAGAAACTTTGGTGTAAACATTGGGTGAAGCTGAAGTTAAAGGGAAAATTCGACACCTTTTATGTAGATGTCCAATCAGTGTCGATGGTAAATTGCCTACATGTACCAGGATGCATTGCGCGTGGCTACTGCAGTCGCAGCCTCGGCCTCTCTCTGCTGCATTTCTTCAGCTGTATACCCTGACTCGAATAAGCGTATCTAGTTTGCAATACAAGCAACGAGAACAAGGAAGTTCTGTTTTTGAGCGACGTCTCAAGCATGGCTACCCAGAGGTGGAGACAAGAAATCCAAGCTGACACTGTCATGTCATCACAGCAGTGGATGCAGAAGAACAACAGGTTTTGCAGCTAAGAACTCAGCTTTCTGGGTCAATATAGCATGCACTGAGGAATTTACTGCTTTAATCGACTACATTCACCATCAACACTGATTAGACATCCACATAAAAGGTGGAGAATTTTCTGTTTAAATGAGGAGTTTTCTAATCAAAGATGCAACACATAAAGCTTCTTCTTCCTAAAGAGCTTTAATCAAGCAACACAAAACCTGCTGAGCGCCTTGTGAGTAAACACTCAGCGTGCAGCCAATTTCTATAATTGATCCCATTAAGTGTGAGAAGCTGTGGATTAAGCATTACAGAACAAGCTGTCAGACTTAAACCGTGCACAGTCATCTCTGATCTCTAAACTCATGCTGGTTATCCACTCTGTAAACTCTGAGTCAGCCTGGAAAAAAGTATTCCTTTCACTGGAACACTGGCTGATGGACTCAAGGCTCAACTACTCATTTCAGATCTTTGAATGGTTTCTGCTAAAATGACCGACAGAATACATATACTGACCAGACGTTATACCTGTCAAGCTTTCCATTTCCACACAGCACATAATGCTGTTTAAAATGGTAACAATGACAAATTCACCATTTAAAATTCTTAGTTATTTAAAAAAATGGATCCTTGATTTCAGAAAGAGGTAGACAAAACAGGCTTCTCATTTCTAGCCAGCAACTAGCAATTTAGCAATAGCTAGCTAGCTCATTAAGCTAACGTTAGCTACATGAAATGCTTGAAAGCACCATCTTTGGCTGTCTTTTTAATCTTTCTAGCTGACTCGTTTGAAGACGAGAACCCTGTCAAAGTGTCTCACATATGCACTTGATGGTGACATACTTGATGCAGTGCTAAAAGACTGAGACTAAAGCAGGCAAAAAGTCCCCATCCATCCTGCTGTGCCGACTTACGGTTGCTAAATATGATTATACAAACATTGATGGGAGGGGTTTAACGGTTAACGCTGCATCATCACTGTTAGCAAAGAAGAAAGGAAGATATATGGTGGAAAACTACACTTATCTTTGCATGCTTTTGGGCTGCTCTGATTCTAGTGTCACTAAATGTGATATTAACTTTTAAGAATTACTTTCCCTTTTAGCCAAATAAACTCACATTGTTTTTCTGAACACTTTGAATACTTGACATCTCTTTTGAGTGTCAGGCCCCAAAGAACACTACTGAAAACTCACAACTCCAACAGAGCTGCTCAGTATGAATGTGAGGTCGGTAGTGGTTGAGTGCATTTCAAGCAAGGCATGTCCATTTAATCATCATCAGTCAAAACCTTTCATGACTACATGATATCTATATTTCCTCCCTGCAGACCTCACCTGTCTCCTCTCGCGGCGGGACAGAGGGTGTCCGTTCAGCACCCTCCACAGCATTCGCCCAGCGATGGTGGTATCGATCCACAGCAGCCTGAAGCCGTGGTAGTAGTGCTTGACTTCATCTACAACCCACTGTCGGAGTGTCCTTTTCACAGGTGCAGCATCCAGCGTGGGGCTGTACACCGGCCCTCCCTCCTCCAGCTTCTTCTTCTTGTCCTTTAACGAACGCAGTGACTTCTCCACTTTGGAGTCGTCCCATCTCCTCCTCGAGGTGTGTATCCACCGAACACCAGGGATGTCCTGTGGTCGTGCTATCGTCCACTGGGTCCCTGTTGTGATTGCGGGGTACGATGAAGAGGAGGCCCCCGTTACAAAAGCACAGTAGAGGCGCTGTGAGTCCAGGTTCTGGCAGGGGCCCACATATCCATCTGACAGGGGGAGGGAAGGACTGACTGAAGAGACCTGGGACAAACTGCCAAGTCGAACCCCATCAAGTCTAAGAGGACAACAAGATGAAGAGCTTAAGAACAAATAGTGTAAACATTGAAATAAAATGTATTAAAATACATCAGCCATTAAAAAATATAAATAACACCCTATTGGTACCTTTTTTCAAAAAAGCAATGGGAATTAAAGTCTTTGTTGCACGAAATAAAAACATTTTGATAATCTGGATATTGATTCACAAAATTCTTGTAAATACTTGTTGCATTTTTGCTGTTTACATTCAGTTTTCCCATCTGAAATACAGTCTTCAAAAGAATTACAAATTTATATTTACATTACTATTCTACATTTACTTATGTTTATATTTAAGCCCCATATTTTAACTGCACTATTTTATGCCTTAGATTATCATTTTGCTTTTACTTTTACTTGGGTGATTTCCCCTTTTATATATACATATTTTATTAGCATTATTGAAGGAACCTGAGACCAAAGATTTTCATTGCCAATGACTGCTTTGCTGGAATTGACAAATGACAAATAAAGAACCTTGAACCTTACAAAAAAATATATAAATGGTTTTAAAATGTCCCCTCAGATGCTGTAAGGTGTACCAAGAAAAGAAACACCTCAAAATTAGGAAAGAAGTGTGTCTGAATGTTTCATAAATTGACATCTTTTAAGACTTTTACTGGAACGAAAAACAAAAAAGGACAGACCTTTCAGAAAATGTGGACGTGTGAATTGGGACTGGTATCAAACATCAAAACAGCACCCAAGAAACCACAAATACGTAATATTTTATAATGATGTTTGGAAAAGTAAAGGTGTACTAGGTGTTGCACAAGTCAAACCCCAGTTGGAATTAGCAAAAGACCAAGATATCAGAAAAATGACCTAGAGGTTAAGATAAGACATGGGGCACAGAGCTCCCAAGATTTTACTTGAACAGGGGGCTGGTTTCTAACATAAAAGCAGCATCCAAGAAACCACAAAGCTTTAGAGATATCTAAAACTGGATTAAAGCCTTAAAATGTTATATTATACTGCATGCTAGACCTGTATAAAGTCTTACGTTTTCATATTATACAAGTTATTTTCAGATGTTTGCAGGAACTATAGACACTGGGGAAGCTCCACATTTAATTGTCTTACTTTTGACTGGAGAGTCTGAGCGCTGTGCAGTTGAAACAGGCTCCATCTTGTACTTTCCCTGAAAGGTAGAAAAAAATGAGCACATGAGTTCTGATAATCAGCCATTAGACAGACAGTAACACAAACACACAAACAGTAGAGCATACTCAGGGATTTCATCTGGAGCTGCAACGATTAGTTGTTTAGTTGTCAATTATAAAATTAATCGCCAACTATTTTGATGATAATCGATTAATCGGTTTGAGTAATTCTGTTGTGAAAAAGAAGTCTAAATTCCAGCTTCTTAAATGTGAATATTTTCTGGTTTCTTTACTCCTCTATGACAGTAAACTGAAGATCTTTGAGTTGTGGACAAAACAAGACATTTGAGGACGTGATCTTGGGCTTTGGGAAACACTGATCGACATTTTTCACCATTTTCAAACAACTAATCAATTAATTGAGAAAATAATCAACAGATTAATCAACAATGAAAATAACCTCTGGTTGCATCCCTAATTTCATCAACTGCTGCTGATGAGCAAATGAGCAAATCACACATCAGCAGCCATCTGCAGGTTCTGACAGGTCTGACATATTAATGCAACTTTATTTCTAAATTCATTGACCCAGATATGACACGAGCAAAACCACACCGTGCTTCTAACAGGTTATAAAATAACATGATATACAGTGAAGTCAGTTGTTTCAGGCTTCACTAATGCTATACCTTTATCACATGGTTTGTCTCATGCACATGTTAAGCATAAGGCTTAAACAAGATGGATTCACAGTTATTCCAAAATATACAAAGAATCTCTTTCAGGTCTTTGTCATAAATTATTTTCTCTTGTGGTTACTTTTGCCATTTTCATTTTTCTATATTCAGATATTATCTTTGCTACAAAATATCTGTTAAAATATTTTGTAGTGTATGTTATCTGTAAAGATCTCAGCCAAACAAATGAAGTGTATTATTCTTCTGCTGATAACTTTCCACTGATCTGTCTTGGTGTCCAGGATGTTCACAGGGAGGCCCACAGTGGGGCTCCCAAACCCCAGAGGCCGCTGTCAGTGTGACGTACATGCAGAGAGGAGGCGGAGTGGTGAGACACTTCCAGCCAATCACGTCAGAGCACATGGCCTAACCACGCCCTTCCTCTGGCTCTCACATGGCCGGCTGGCGTGAATCCAGCAAGGCCTGGTTGAACATGTCAGGCTGTGGCCGGCAGCCACGAGGACACAGAGTTTACTGGAACAGTGTCACCTTTGTGGCTGAGCGGCCGCCTACTGTAGCACAGAAAGAAAAGCCTGGAAATACAGTAATTACCTAACACTATACCATCCGACTGCCTGGGCTGTACAAGCAGAACAACCTTAGTCCTCTGTGTTTGATCCCTGTGGGGGTTTTACAGTTTTGGTTTCACATTCACGACCTCTTTCAGTCCCAGATTTGTCACATAAAGTACATAATTTTGCAATTCTGGTTGCACAACTGTTAGAAATCACAATGGAGTTACAAGAAAATCAGTTTTCTCTTAATCAGAATACAAATTTATGGCACTATGTACAAAAAATATGGTCCTCGTATGAGGTTTCTATCATGATTCCTTTATTGCTCTTACACATGGACACCCATTAAAATGACTTAATGTCTTGCATAACGCATACTTAATATGCCAGGGTGGCATTACTAAACCTTGTGTGAACTTTTAAGTCAAGTCAGTTTTATTTATATAACCCAAAATCACAAATTTGCAGCATATAACTAGGGCTGTACCGAACAGTTCCAAGCTTCATTCATAACGTTGTAAATCAACATTTGAATGCTGCACATTCAATTTTTTTTTGCATGTATATTCATTCTATTTAAACCTAGTAATTCTGCACAGTTGCAGATAAGATTAGGCTACACTAATCAGTATTTCCCCTATATTCATATATCTGCACCAGAAAAACTTCACATGATCATTATTATCCTTTTCTGCTCTCATGTTTCATAAAAATAGCCTTTTAAATGCTAAATTGCTTGTCAGCAATCGTAACTTATGACACAATTTGGCCTTGTGTGCTCTGATTAATTTGGCATGCAGTTAACACACCGGTCATAATTTTATTTTAATGAAAACTGGCATTTGCTCCTCGGTGTTCTTCACCACTGTTTTGGAAGAGGAAATAACGGGTGTAACAGGTGAACCAGCTTTGAAAGTGGCTATTTTCTTTTTAAATAAGTGCTGTGGGGGGATCTAATTTATGCCGACGTGAAGACTGGTTCAGGTGAATTTCGAAAAGTAAACATTTGGAAAAGTAACTGATAAATACTTAAAGAAACTTAAGAGAAACTTTAAAGTGTTAAATTTGGGAATGGAATTTGGTGTGGTGGTAGGTGGAAGAACCATTAATGGAGAAGAAAAGTAGAAACCCCAGGAAGAGCAACAGAGGAGGGCTCCCAGACATGCAATGACATGTTGTATATACAGAGTAGACAAATGACAATTCAGAAGACTTATTTTAAAAGGTTAACTTCACTTTTTCATACAACTTAATTCTCAGTTTCTCCGGCAATATGGTCATTTTTTGCAGTGTAGCCGCACAATTGCAGAATAGAGAGGAGATCATGACTCATGCTCAAAACCTCATTCAAGTAAACTCAAAATGATTCCAGTAAACACAAAGTTTCTCTCCAATAACAACAGTAATAGAAAACCCAAGTAGGTTTACTACATTGAGAATAAACATCTTAAACATGGTAGCAACATTGTATTTGTCTGAGCACTACTATATTCTTTCTCATCCAGATCAATGCTTGTATTTTATGAAGCAAGTCTACTGAACTTGCCCTCTGATCCAAACTCCTATAAAATTAGTTAAAATTCTGCACAATTTGGATGTTGATGACTACAATACTTCTACAGAAGCATCTTAATCTTTGTTGGCTTCTTAAGCATTATTGTTGTTTACAAGTATGATTTTGTCTTGACTCAAACTAAACTAGGCCTGGCCTTGGAAGGTCATGACAAGACCATGCCCTGCCCTGCTTGATTGACTTTTACCTGCTGCAACAACTAACTCATGTGTTAGCCGCAGCCTGCAGCTGTCTGACGGTTACAAGCTTAAACACTTCCTCATGCACCGTGTGGGCGGCCTGGAACCAGTTCAACACATCGTTACTTTTGGTCTCAGCTACTACAACACAGATACAGCCATCTTGCACAAAAACAATCCACACGTGCTGTTTTTGAAAAGTTATTAGCTGACCATCTAAAAATATATTGGATCTGAATATATGTTGTTTTATCAAAAGTGTAAGCTCATAATGTAAAAATTGGACAGAAAAGGCAAAAAAGAACAGGACTATTAATATTATTAAATTATTAATAATATTATAATTGTTGTTATTATTATTTTCGTTGTTCTTGTTACTCAAACATATTATTATTATAATTATTATCGTTTTAACTTTCATTTATTTAAGATGTTACTAGAATTATTATGACTATTATTTCATCCTTTTTGGGTTTTTTTTATGTTTGTTTTGTTTTGTTTTTATGTATCATGTCAAGCTCTGTATGTCACCTTGTTTTGTTTTTGCACCTATAAAATATGTATATATATATAAAAAGAAACAAAGATGTTTCTTTGCATGAGATCCACAACACCAAACACTAAAATCTCCTGCTCTAAATCCAGGGCCATTACGAGCTTCATCTTTCATCTACATTATTAATATATTTGTTTAGCTCCAGGGTGGCCACTTGAAAACAAACCATAGCTTGGAAACAAAAGTGACATGAACTCAAAACAAGCATGTTTATTGGAGAGGATGTTGGTAAGCTAACATCCAGACTGCGACTTTCTAAGAACGTGGCTTTATTGGCTCTCAAATGTCAAGTATCTCCTTTCACAGTACCCATTATTGTAAAATATGACGTTTCTGGGTCATTTCCCCTTGGACAACGCCCTTTGTTAGTGCAGAGGCAACTGAAACTCACATTTCCAGGTGTCTCAGTGTGTGAACTGAGCTTAAATGAGAGTTGTCTCAGCTGGATAAACCATGTAAAATGAGTAAACGCTCTAAATAAGTAAATACACTGCTCCATGTTGTTGCAGCAACCACACAACCACACAACCACAACCACTAATAGGACACTGACAATAGTGCATGTGTCCCATAACTTTATCACAACTGAAACGTTATTGTTTCTCCAGTAGTTTAGTTTATTGACGCTGTGTTAGATAATGCAATAATCTTTACAACCTCTCTGACCTTGCAACCTCTGTTTGATGACTCCTACTAATCCACTTTGCAAGGACTACATACTGGTCAATGTTCAGCAGTCAAAGCAGGACCTTAAAGCCCATTGATCTCCTGCCATACTACAGGCATGTAATAGCACTAATATCAGCACTGACATGAAAACAGAATGGGAAAATTAAGATCAGCCTGTCTCAGGTGGAGTTATAAGAGGCAATGACCTTTCTTCGTGGAAGCACCGCAATTTGTCTGATAGTCTGGGCCTAAAGCCAAGGGCTAAGCCTCAGTCCGGCCAGCGCAGACAGACGGATTCCCTTTTTGACCCTCTCATCTATTTATAAGCACAGCTTTTAAGAGACATACAGACATTAACTATCTCTTCTGTAGCTTGTCCTCTAATATCTTCAACAGCACTCACTGACAGCTGTGATACACATTGTATTTAGCAAAAAGGGTGCAAGGAGACATATCACCTGAATATCTATGCTGGTTATACAACAGCTAACATGCAATGCTTATCAAAAACATGTGGTGATATGAAATGACTGAGTTGGTTTGCAGCCACATTTACTGTGACCGATGTCCAGTTCAAGACTATAGTCAGAGCATTTCTCTAAAAAGTTGGGGACACAAATAAAATGAATTTGGTGTAGTTGAGTGTTTAAGGCAGTTAAAGTGGTGCTATGATTACTAATATATTAGTCTTAGGAGTGAGTGAGCTCAGAATATCAACGGTTCGATCCCCGGCTCTTCCAGTCTGCATGTCGAAGTGTCCTTGGGGGAGATACTGAACCCCAAATTGCTCCAGAAGGCTGTGCCATCGGTGCGTGAAAGAGTATTTAGATTAGATCCTGATGGGCAGGTTGGCACCTTGCATGGCAGCGTCTGCCATCAGTGTATGAATGTGTGTTTGAATGGATGAATGTTGACATGTAGTGTAAAGAGCTTTGAGTGGTGGGAAGACTAGAAAAGCACTACATAAATGCAAATAAATGCATGTCCATTTACCATATAATCCTTTATAAACTTTTTATTGTAACAACCTTCACCTTCAGAATGGATTACCTTGTAACCTTGTATAACAGTATATGTGATTTTACATCGCAATATTTATTTATTAATTTATATGCATTAGCATATATTATTCAACATTTCTGTGGCTCAACATTTCAAAGCATTGTGCATCAACATCAACAATAAACCGACGACCAATATAAACTGTGGTCCATGGTCGCAAAACAGGGCATTTAGGTTCAAAATCAGCACAACACAGAACCATATCCTCACATCCTGCTTTAGATCTTTATATTTGGGTATCTTGTGGATGCTGAATAAACAGATGGGAAGCTGCCTGCAATAACAACGAGCATCCTCACAGACTGCAGTGGAAGGGGGGGGCGCTCGACCGCCAGAGAGGAGGCTGTCCTCAAATAACCTGGATCCCAAATCATGTTTATATGCTCGTCATCAGAAAAGGTGCGGTGCCTCGAGATGCAGTCTCCCGAGGGACTACAGGTGTAAAGCAACTACTAAATATGGTACAAAGCTTCTATTTTCTTTGTATGAGATTGTTTTGTTTTTTGTGCGTGGTCTCTGACATATAATAAAAAAAATAACCTTTGACATGTAATTCAAATTGTGAGGCATTGTAATATATATTTAGATTTAAATATTCCTTTATATGCATTTGCAGCGTTACACTGTGCATGGCATCCTCACAGACTGCAGTGGAAGGAGGGGGCGCTTGTCCTCAAATAACCTGGATCCCAAATCATGTTTATATGCTCCTTATTGAATCCTCATCAGAAAAGGTGCGGTGCCTCAAGCTGCACAGTCTCAAGAAGAAGTGATAACACTAAACCTCAGCTTTATGCAAAGAAAGGGATTTGTAGCTTAAAATCATGAATGATGGGCGGTACTTAAATGTGATGCTGTCACCTTGAGTCACCCAACATCTTCCTGAAAACACAAACATAATATGGCCTCATTCGTTTTGAGATTTTTGCTTTAGATTCGGGTATCTTGTGGATGCTGAATAAACAGATGGGAACCTGCCTGCCATAACAACGAGCATCCTCACAGAGACTGCAGTGGAAGGAGGGGGCGCTCGCCAGCCAGAATAGAGGTTGTCCTCAGATAAACTGGATCCCACATCATGTTTATATACTCTCCTTATTAAATTCTCATCAGAAAAGGTGCGGTGCCTCAAGCTGCACAGTCTCAAGAAGAAGTGATAACACTAAACCTCAGCTTTATGCAAAGAAAGGGATTTGTAGCTTAAAATCATGAATGATGGGCGGTATTTAAAATGTGATGCTGTCACCATGAGTCACCCACCATCTTCCTGAAAACACAAACATAATATGGCCTCATTCGTTTTTAGATTTTTGCTTTAGATTCGGGTATCTTGTGGATGCTGAATAAACAGATGGGAGCCTGCCTGCCATAACAACGAGCATCCTCACAGAGACTGCAGTGGAAGGAGGGGGCGCTCGCCAGCCAGAAGAGAGGTTGTCCTCAGATAACCTGGATCCCAAACCATGTTTATATACTCTCCTTATTGAATCCTCATCAGAGAGGGTGCGGTGCTTAGAGCTGCACAGCCTCCCGAATAAGTGATAACAACAGACGACCAAGATAAACTGTGCTCCATGGTCGCAATACAGGGCATCAACACAACAAAATCAACACAACACAGAACCATAATATAGCCTCATTCGTTTTACATCCGACAAATCATCTTGCTTTACATCTTTAGATTCTTGTATCTCGTGGATGCAGAATAAACAGATGGTAACCTGCCTGCTATAACAACAAGCATCCTCACACACTGCAATGGAAAGGAGGGGGGGCGCTCGCCAGCCAGAAGAGAGGTTGTCCTCAAATAACCTGAATCCAAAATAATGTTTATATATATTCTCCTTATTGAATCCTCATCAGAGGGTGCCTCGAGCAGAACACGTGATAACACTAAACCACACATGTAATACAGCCTTTAATGCAAATAAAAGGATTTGTAGCTTAAAATAATGAATGATGGGGTGGTATTTAAATGTGATGCTGTCACCTTGAGTCACCCACCATCTTCCTATAAACCCAAACACAGGACCTGTAAATAACGTTACATGACTCCTCTTGATGCTAATGTGATTAAGTTAGCCTTATTTCGTCTGGTCTTTATATACATAATAAACATGTATCTAACTAGTAACAAACAAAACATAGAAACCTTACCTTTACCTTTCCTGAATTCGCTCTTTAACGACCTGGAAGTTTTCATTAAAGGTGCCCGAGACCTGGTAAACAGGATTAACGCCATGCGGGAGGCTTTCTGTTTGAAACTAACCTATAAACAGTTACTGTCAGTTACAAACTAGCTAGCCGGTTAGCTTAGCCACTGTTTGTTCACGACGGTCGAAACGAAAGGAAACCGCTTACATAGAAATACCAAAAAATCCTTGTGTACTTTTTTAGGAAGTTAAGACGCATGTATAACTGTACAACGGAAAATTTCGCTCCATGTCCTCCCTTCCTTCCCTTTCTACGTAGCTGACAGCTAACCGGACTGGCTCAAGAGTGACGTCAAACTGCTGTTTGTTGTGTGTTAAGCGGCTTGAGATGTACGATGAGGTACATTTCCGGTATATTTATAAAATAAAAGCCCGTGTTTCCGGGTGTTGGTTGCAAGGTGGTTGCAAGGTGGTTTGTTTGAGGTGTCAAGGGAACATGACTTTTCTATCTTCAAAAAGTAATGTATCAATGCAATTTATACATTGATTATTGTGAAAAAAGCTGCAAAATCGAATCACAATATTGCTATTTCTGAAAAAATTAATTGAGAAACTGTTTACGGATAAGAATGTCTGTTTTTTCCTAATCAGATATGTTAAACATCTGACAAATTAAGGTGCTTTGTTGATGAAAAAAAACACATAAGCACCCAACATTGCTATGCAAACAAATCTATATCATATAGACTATATTGTAAAAAAAAAAAAGAAATTAAAAAAATTAATTAAAATAAAAAAAATAATTAAATAAAAATATTTATTTTGAAAGTGAATAATTCTTTTGCCTGCACACATGCCACAATATTTGTATTGATATATTTGATTGATCTTTTTCAAACACTTTGAACTGACGAAGATCCAAGCAGGATCGAAACGTAGTCAATAAAAATATTGTGGCATGGAGTAGTGTGCAGATGTTACCTTTTTCTTTACTGACACTGTTTTTGATTACCTCGCACCTATGTATAATTATTTTTCTTCAACAATGAATAATTGTTTTAACATCAAATGTTTGCAGGTTATAGCTTCGCAAACTCGAGGTCTGAAAACTAAATAACACAACAAAGGTGGCACAAAGTTACATTTGTATTGTTTGTGTCTATTTAGAGAGAAAGTTTAACATAAGAAATTGTCCAATAGTCTTTACATTGATGCTGTGAAAGACTGTATAAGCTAATCAAAAATATTATCCTTTGATTAGGTCAAACTAAAGTAACATGTAGCTATTATGTTTGTTTTTTCAGATAAATTCTGTTTTTAATTCCCATCTAAATTGTACATCCTAAAGATGACCATAAATACTGAATTTAATTCACTTTCCATCCAGTTATAGTGTACTGCTCCAGCAAACATTATGTTGAGTGAGGGGGTGAAAATGAAATACATCTGGGGCAATGTTTGAATAGACTATAGAATGGAATAACAATGGTACAGTATGAGGAAAGCAAACTGAATCAGTCACTGTGAGCACAACAGGATGAGGTCTTTTTCTGCATTTTTTTCACACTTGTCTTCATTAGAGAAGCATGTATGATCCCCAAACCAGCAGGATACTGTGGGTGAGGAACGGGAAAGAGCTGCATTTGCACCATCCTCATTACCACAGCTGAGGAAGGCCCTGAAGCCCAACTGTGCCTGTGGAGCTCCTCAGCAGCCAACAGATAGGACTGTGGCTACATCCACACACACTAATACTGTACGTATTGTGGTTGCAGGCAGCTTCCAACTATGAATGTGTAACTGTATGAGTGCAAGAAAGCTCTGTGGATAAATAAAGGAACTAAAAATAAAAACAGGTCTCCAATGCTATCTTTTTGCATTTGTGCTGTTCTTCAGGAAACTATTTTGTAATTCACAGCATGCCAGCATTATGTTGAAGTCCGTGTCCCTATTGTTTGTGTTTCCCCTTTTTACCTGAACATAACCTGGCCTAACCCCATCTAGTTTTCCTCTGCTTTGCTGAACTTCCACCCAACCATAGCCCTAATCTCAAAAGTAAGCTTGCCAAAACCCATACCCAAACCCCAGAGGACAGCAACTCAGCAAAACTCTTTTCAAAGTTGAAACAGACTACATGTCAAGAATTAAACCAATGTATTAATTAAAGCAGCCAACACAATTATTAATTATTATTTGATTTACCTTTAAAGATAGAGGTAATAATGAAAATGTCCACATGCTCATTACTCATCAACTATCATTCAGTGCAGTAATACTGAATCATGGATGGTGGCTTATTTTATTTTGAAAGGCAAACGTTTCCAGGAAGTGGGTTGTATTATTTCAGTAATTTCACGCACCCTAGCTTCCTCTGTTGGTACTGCAGCTTGAATTTACTGTACAGTATTTATGTGGAGCAATGAGGCCTGTGCTCTGCCATAACCAGGTCGTTGCTTTGAGGCAGAGCCTTCATCTAGGTTTCAGTTTCTTCCTTTTCTATGATCACCTGTGTGTTTCATATTTAGAGCAATTAGATGACATGTGATGAACATCTATGAAGTTGTGTCATATTTTCTGCTTGTCAGGGAACAAGGGGACAGTATTTCTGTCTATTCTCTGTGTTATATGCATTGGTTTTACTTTGGATAAATGCTGATATTGACATTTGGATTCAAATGTAATTATAGGACCTCAATTAACATTAGGCCTCTGGTTAATTAAGATCAGGGTCACCATATCCTCTAGACGACTGCAAGCCACCCTTAAGGAATACAACACAATTAGACAATATACAACCATGACTATTGTATATATAGATATTGCATTAACAAGGTTTCAGATTCAGAGTAACGTTTGCCACTTTTTTTTTACCCGATCAACAGTAATAACTTATAAATGACCAAACATGAGACTGTGGACTGACTTGGTTTAGGGTAGGTTATTGTTACAGTCCATAATGACTTCTTCTTCATGTAGCTTACTGTAGCTGTTTAACAGACCCTGATTGTATTTTTAATTTGATTTTATTTATTTATTTTTATTTATTCATCTTTTCCTTTCCTTACATTTTATTTGTTGTCTAATTTATTTTATTTTTATATTATTTTTATACTATAAATATTTTAATGAAACATGAACATGTTTACGTAACTACTGTATTGAACTTTCAAAATAAAGTATGATAAAAAAGCTTACAGTAGCGGTTTAACAGACCCTGATTGTTTTTTTTTTTATTTAATTTAATTTATTTATTTTATCCATCTTTTCCTTTCCTTAAATTTTATTTGTTGTCTAATTTATTTTATTTTTATATTATTTTTATACTATAAAACATTTTAATGAAACATGAACATGTTTACGTAACTACTGTACTGAACTTTCAAAATAAAGTATGAAAAAAAAAAGCTTACAGTAGCGGTTGTGTCAAATTTTGTAACCCCATCAAAAATAACCCCCCTCCCCTTCGAAGATTAGTCTTAGGGGTTCTAACGGCAATACGAAATATAAATTTAACGTTTGATGACGTATATTAGTCGTCACAGCTCGTTTACATTATTGTTGTAATAAATAAATAAACATAGTAGACTATAAGCAGAAACTAATGGTTGAAAAATAACGTAGAAAAGTCGTAAAAATGATGTGAAAACAGACGGGAGGCACCGGGGTCAGCTACTTCCTACGGTTGGGCTTTTTTTTTTTTTTTTTTTTTGAAAGGACCGGTTGGAGCCTCGCTTTCCTCCCGACCAATCGGAAGTGAGTATTTTTCGCGCTGGTTGGCCGGAGAGTTTGAGTTTCCCGCAAGCTTTTGATTCGACTTGAATGAAAAATCCTCCGCTTTTACAGGATGAATGCGGGCATAAACCCTCTTTAAACGACCGAGAGGAGACTAAACAGGTAAACTACAAAGAAGCTGTCTTTCATGTTATTGTCAACCCTGTGGCTATTAGCCGGTATGAGTGTTTATTTCGCGTGTACACTTGTTCGCCAACGACCATCCATTTTAAAGCAAGAGAGGACCTGCTAACTTAGCTTAGCTTAGCTTAGCATGCTAACGCTAATTCTATGGTTTGCTCATTAGCTTCGGCTAGCACTGTTAGCTTCTTTTAAACGAGCTGTCATGGCGTCTGCACATTTAGTAAATCAGTGAAACAACAGCAAAACAATTTAAACACACTACAGCAATCGTACACTTGCTTATTTATGTATTCACGTGTCTGCTTTAATCGGGTATGTTAGCTTGTAATTTAGCTCTTTTGGGGTGTGCGGCTATGGCTATTTGCTGGAATGCTTGGTGTAATGGCTTTTGGGGTGTGCGGCGGCTATGGCTATTTGCTGGAATGCTAGTGTAATGGCTGACTGTAGCAATGACAGAGATGATGCGGTTGTACGGTTAATGGGAGAAAATGCTGGTTCCATGATAGGGATGCATGAGATTCCCCACATCGTGGCTTTCCCCCCTTCAGAGTATAGTCGGAGCCCCGTTGCGTTACCTGCTACTTTAAACCCACAATGTAACATGTTAAAGCTTGAAGTACTTTACATTACATTCCATCAATTACTCGCACTCCATTGGACTCGTCAGCTGCTTCCATTTCCGCGGCTTTTCTAGCCGGTGATGCGGTGGTTACGCAGCGCAGCGCAGCCACCCACTCATTGGGCATTCGCTGCATGCGGTGGAGCCTGCAGCCAGCAGCCAGCCTCCCTGCATTCTCCATACCCGCTTTGCCCACAGACTGCAGCTAGCAGCTAGCTAGTCCTTTTTCCAGGATTTAAGCCAATTTAAAAAAATTGTCGTGGTAAGAGGTTTTCCAAGAGGGTTTTGTTCGTATGCATGCATGTAATCCGGAATGGGGTTTGACTTGATCTCGTTCACATTAGTTGTGATAAACGTCTGGATTTCATTGAGGTATTCTTTTACTATACTATAGGTATTGTCGCTTCCGACTTGTGGTCAATAGAGTAGCTCTGCTATCTTATATCAAAGCATCAAAAGCTAGGCTGCTAGAGCATTCCGTGACAGGTGCAGTTTTCTCTGTCGCCTCCAAGCTCTCTCTGTTCATGCTCCGCTGGAAACAAGTGAGTGCCATTTTGTAAAAATGTGTAACGTTATGCTCATAGGATTCCCAGAATGCCATTTTATAAAAATTGCCAGAATGAGGAGCCCCCCATATTGCATGATGTGTTAATGTTGGAACCTGTGGAATAATAAGTAATCCCTATCCTGTCCTGCAGCTCGGTGAGCCTGGAGGGGGTTAGATGGGATGGACAGCAAAGGTAGCTCCCTGCCTTCGATGCTTGAACCAGCCAACCCTATCAGCATGAAGCAGCCACCAGAGTCCCTCAGTGTACGGAAAGGTGGGGGGGACATGAGCAGTGACCCAGCTCTACTAATAATGGATAAAGCTGCTGCCCAGCTGGCCGCCACACTACAAGACGGCGTCCTTCAGAAGATGGCTGGCCACAGTCATAACAACCACAACCATGAGAGGCTCAAAGACCTCACCTCCCGTGTGTTGAATGGGGACCAAGACACACTGCCTAAGCTTCCAGAGCCACCTATGCTTATGGGTGCTGAAGCCCCTGCGACAAATGGCACCCATCAGCACAATTGCACTCCTCATACTGAGCATGAACTGAAGGTGATGATACCCCAGGTGGTCATGCAGCCGCTGTTTGAGCCTTGCTGTGCCAATGGGACCAGTTTGGCCACCGAAGGTGCTATATCTGGACCAGAGAAGAGACAGGACTCGAAGAAAAGGAGGGGGGGACCTCACAAACTAAACCTTAGTTCCTCTGCCATCCCTTTGGAGCCACTTGACCACACAAATGCTGTAGATGGAACTGGAGCAGCTCATGAGGTTTTGATTTTATTCCTCTTTTTAAGAACCAAAGGATGAATATTTTTTTTAAGCGAGAACTTCTGTTTGTCTGTGGCAAATATATAAATTGCAATATATCTAGCTAATACTGATTTAAAGTCAAACATGAACCCAGTATCTACTACAATTATGCTGACAGACGATATTAGGACAAAAGGATAAAACGGTACCAGGCCTCCTATGAACAGTTGAATACACAGTGAATGTTGACTAACAGAAATATAAAGTTTGTTCAATCTGTTGACATTCAAATATTTGCCCACATACCTTGTGGAAATTAATGCTTAATTTAATGTAAATAAGTTATCCACTTAGGCTTAAAATGTGGGAAATTGATAGAACATCTGCAAGTGTTTAAACCTAAATGCAAAGCTGCAGATTATATATGAATATAATGTATAATTGGGGGCCAGTACTAGCAGGTTTAAAATGCTGGTAGTGATGCAGATGTGTCTGAAATAGTGTTTGGGAAAATAATTGATTTTAGGAAGGAAAAGGTGTCGGAACCTTGATTAGTTTCTATTTTTATATATTGATTAACTTTCTCTTCTCCAGCCTGATCTCATCCTAGAGCTGATGGAGGAGGATGCAGAAGAATCCCATCTGCTGATCCGTTTTTCTGTTGGTGATTTGGTTTGGACCAAGGTGGCAGGATACCCCTGGTGGCCTTGCATGGTGACCACAGACCCGGAATTCAACAATCACATCAAACCGAAACAGAAAGGTGAGATACATCAATTTAACTTTGCTTTCAGTGATATGTTGAAAAGTTAAAGTCAGTGTTTTTTTTACCATTATTTATTTTATTTAATGTTTTTTTTTTTCTTTGTTTCCTTTTTTAGCAGTCAACAGCAGGTCGGGCCTCCTTTACCATGTGCAGTATTTTGGAGACGCCCCAGAGAGAGGCTACATTTTTGAAAAGAACATGGTGTCGTTCACCGGGGAGGATCAATACCAGGAGCTCAGCCAGGGCAACAAACAGCCAGCTGCCCGAGTCTTCCACAGAAAGGTAAATCAGCTTCTTCTCTTATGCGATGCTCCTGCGTATTGGCCTGTAGAGGATGTGGTGTGCTGTAGTTTAGAAAGACTTTGCTCAGAAGCCTTGCAACATTAAAACATTGCACTTCCTTAAAATGTTTTATACAAAGTTCTCTCTCGTCATTAAATTTCTAGCAATAATTAAACATTACTACTGTGCTGTATCTTTTGTAACTTGTCGTATAACCTTTCTTTTTCTCCGTATGCCATGCAGACCGCTCCCTCTGTGCCCCGTAAACTCCAGGCTCAGTGGAACATGGGCGTCATTCAGGCCAAGGAGGCCTTCAGCATGTCGCTGGATGAGCGCATGGTGAACTTCGCATTTCTGTACGATGATGACGGGCCTCATCTGAACCCCTGTATTCTGGAGAAGTTGAAGCCAGAACAGAGCCACCAGATGGACCAGGAAACAGAGTCCAGACTTAGCCCAGATCTCCCCTTCCTGCTGGTGGGCCCTGCCGACGACCCCACAGCCATCCCTCAGTCCCAAGACAGCACTTCAAAACGGAAAAAGACACGAGCACCCAGAACAAAACTCAACTCGGGAGAGCGGCGAAGAAGGGGCAAAGGCCATCTAAAAAAATTGCCGTCAAAACAGCAAATCAACGACACCGGTTCTTCCAAAGAAATGCTTCATCCGCATCCGACCTCACAGGTTAGGATAACTCACTAAAATGTATCATCGGGGGGAAGGCTTGTTTCGTACATACGTTTTTAGTTCTTTTCTTGCAGACACATGTTCGGAGAGCAGGGAAATGCATAATATAACACTTTACAAGTTTTAAAAAGTTCTGAAATCAGACAAAATGTAGAGTGGAAATAAAACACTGGAAAATGCTTTTCAGCCCAGTATAACCCCAGGGCAAACAAGTACATAGTTTATCTCATTGTTGATCCACGCAGAAAGAATAGGCTTCAGATATAGTTATATTAACCCACAACTAACTGCATATTTTAACTTTTCAATATCAGCTTAAATCTGTAAATTCTGTAACGAAATCAAGGTGTGAAAATACTAAGAGCATTTTGAAATGTAAATAGTTATAAAACTCTGATAGGTTAATATTATTGTCATATTTTGACAGCTTAAAGCTTTTGCCTTTTTATGGCATCATTTAACACATTTTTTTTTTTTTTTTTTTTGCAGGATCCCACCACTTGTGCACCAGATCTACAAGCTGAATTAGTCGTACCTCAAAAGAAAAAGAGGAGACCCAGACAGGCTCGGTCTCCCACAAAGACGGTGAGAAGAAGGAAAAAACCTGCAACGGACAACACTTCTGACCCCGTGAAGGAAAGGAAACCAAAGCTGGTTTCTTCGACAGACGATATTTTGGAACCAATCTCACTTCCGGTTTCAGTTCCAGGTTGGTTGAAAGTTGAAACCAGGGCAGGGTTGGTTAAATCTGCCCTTGTCTGGATTGTGTATACCAGAGCTGTGGGATCCCCTGCTTTAAATTGCCACATGTGGCTAGTAAAGTAGTGAAGTGGTTGGGTTGTTGTGGAATTTATCACTTAATATGACCAGTATATTTAAGAATTACCCCTCCGGATTGTATAAAGAGGGTACATTTTTGTTGTAAGACTCCTAACCTAACCTAAACCTAAATAAGCTGTTTGTCCTTGATAGCACCGAAACTTAGAAATGCAGAGATAAGAATGTATCCAAAATGCTGTTTGCTTTTTAAAAATCCCTTTTGAACAGATAATCACATTTTAGTGGCCATTGGTTGCTTATTTCTTTACTATTTATGAAGCATAGCAAAAGTTTAAAATGATACTTGATGGTAAAAGTACTGGAACCACCAACTAATACTAATAATCCTCATCTGTAGTTGATCAGCAAAATGTGTTTTTACACACAGTAAAGTAGCTCTGTTAATTGATTTAATTTGAAAAGAGCCTTTTGTTGTCATAGTTGACAAAGTGAAGAAAAGGTGAAAGAGATTGTCTCATTCAAGTGAACTAAAATGTAGGAGAATAAGCTATTTCTTCCTTAAGCTGAGTCTGACAATTTATTTTGGCCTCTTAGGTACTTGGCATATGATGGGAGAAAGCTTTCTGAATCAATCATCAAGCTACTCTAAAGGCTGCCTGAAAATATTGTCAGCATTTCCTGTTCTAACCGTTAACGCAGATTAAAAAATGTCCATGTCAGAACCAAATAAGGGAGTTTGACCTTTTTCATTTTTTTATTGTTTTTAGTCAAGAGGCAGCGTAAGAAGAGGACCAAAAGGCCACCAACAGATGCTACGGCAGACGAGGTTCAGCAGCCTAAAAGGAGACGTAAAACAAGCAAAGATGCTGAGAAACAGGTGAGATTTCCATCTGGTGCAATCTTATTTCAAACCCAAACTGTCCTTGTTTTTGCAAAGTAATAGCTGACATTGAGGAGGACCTCACTATGGAGACTTAAAATTATTTTTCAAGTATGCATCTAACAAAAAGCTATGTTTAAGATGATGCACTAAGTTATGTGTTTTTGATACTGAACATCAGTACCAGAATGGATAGTAAGTAGAGTTGGGCCGGTGTAAAAAATTTCAAACCGCTTTGATATTAAGCCATGAGACCGGACAGGTATACCAAATTTTACCACTAGGTGTCGCACTTGACTCAGCAGCTGCTCCACCAAAACTCGGATTACGGTCTTGTTACTAAAATGAAAATAGTTAGACGACCTTAACAGCCCACCTTAAGTGAGCCTGGGCCGAATTTGTTGCTAACTTCAGGGCTAACCCCCTTCACTTTAATCAGCAGGTGGCTGGCAAGTAACAGGGACTTTGGCTTTGGTCTTGAGGAGTTGTAGCATTTATTCACCGACAGTCTAAACTGTACACACACTGCACTGCTACGTTCACAGCTATAACGTTACTGCGGGCTTCATACTCACCGTCAGTCACACTCTCGCTCCCTCTCTCTCTCCGACCGCACACTTGCTAACGTTATGGGTCGCTAGGCATGCAATACACTGACGGAAGCCCATCTTGTGTTGTCACCCCAAAAACACATGATTTTTCTAGTAAACAAACACATGTGCTGTGCGCCTCTTCCCCCCCCTCCTACCTCTACTGAAATTTTATCTCCTTCATGTTGCCGGTGTTATGACGAAGTCACTGGCCTCAGCTCGGCAGATGGGCACGGCCAGTCAGACACTAGTGGCTCCCTTAGTCCGTTCATAAACAAACATAATATTATGTTATTCACGTTGTCATATTGCTTATTACTAATGCAATACAAGCTGGATTTAGCGCCGTGACGCCGTCAGCACCTGTTGCTGATGTCGGCTACTTTTTAATTTGCCAGAACGTGTTTAAATGACATATGCCGGTTCAACCGGTTGGCATAAAATCAAACCGGTGTAATCTCGTACAACCAACCAAACGGACCCAACTCTAATAGTAAGCACTTTGTAATAAGATGTTGATTTTCTTGCTTATCACATCCACAAACCTTCCCAGGCCTCGACCTCAGAAGGAACAGAAAAAAAGCGGAGAAGACGGAAGAAAACTGACAAAGACGCAACGGAAACCAAGAAAAGAGTGACGAAGCCAAAAGCTCTCCTCACTGGTAAACCACCTTGTTAGTCAGTATTGAAGAACAACATTGCTGAGCTTCTCTTCTAAATCCACATCTGAAACCTCTGTGATTTGTTCTGCGGTGTCGTTCTTGACTCCACAAAAGCTCGTTATGGCGCCGCAGTACTTGTTTATCATTGTCCAAACACTTTGTTTTCACAGCAGACCAAGACGCAGAGAAACCAAAGCGTAGGAGGAAAAGGAAGCTGGATGGAGAGAACCAGACCACGCCCTCCAAGGCGAAGAGAAGGCGGATCTCCCCGTGTCCTGATCCCGAGGTGAGGGGGAATAACCTTAGATCAGTATGACATTTACTAGTAAACATAAGGAAGTTGTGAAGGGCTCAAGAGCTCACAAGCTTATTATTAATGGTACAAGTCATCTTCAAGCATAATCTTTGAGACGTTTATTTTGTTTCCATATATTAAAATATAGAAAGTTGGACCATTTTCCATTTTATGAACAGAACTCACATTGGCAGTTTTGATTGTTATAGGTTCCTTCATCGCTCAGGTCTGTTTGAAATAATGTGACACTAGGTGATTGTTAATTGTGTTGCATAGTGTGAATGTATGGCTATAGAATTCTTATGAATCAGCATTGACTCATTTATTCAAAATTCCCCCCACGTTGTTTGCTGCAGGGCTCTGGGAGTGAAGGACGTCCTGATTCTCCGAGTGACAGCTTAGACGGGACAAAGAAGGGCGAACGGAAGAAAGAGTTTGTCTGCCAGGTAGGTCTGCCTCTTCAGTGTTTCACTGTCTTTAATTTGAATTGAAACAACAAACTCTATTTAAATGTAAGACATTTCTTGGGAAAAAGTCTCCATACTTGTATAATCATCTGTGGAATATAGACATTTTCAGTTTAAAAAGTTTGTGGTGTTTTCCACATCAATCTTTAATCTTTTATTCTGATCACATGTACTGAAATGTCTCGATCTCTGCATATGTTTTGATCTGTGTATTTGTTCCTACAGATGTGTGAGCAGGCTGGTGAGGACTTGGTGCCCTGTGAAGGCCAGTGTTGTGGGATGTTTCACCTTCACTGTCTGGGTCTGTCATTCAAACCTGATGAGAAGCTGCTGTGTCAGGAGTGCAGTACAGGTGAGGAGTTCACATTTTGTCCAGGAAACAGTGATTGGTTACTTTAGTGACCTTAAGTGACCTCTTGCTGCACTACTTTCAGGTTTTGACTGTAATATAACATAATATAAGTAGGTCCCTTTATCCACAGATTATAATTAGGGCCTGATCACGGCCCAACGGTCCCTGGCACTCGAGAGTGCGAAGAACCTATTGTTTTTCTAACAATTACAGAGGCTTTAACTAGCTAATATTTGGTGTTTTTTCTTGATAAATTACTGGTGTCCCACCTTTTTTGTTGTTGTGGAAAAGATAACATGACAGCATTGTATTATGAGTTGTTCCCTGATTCCCACCCATAATGCCATGTGTGCATACAGTACCTTATCAGTATGGACAGACTTAGTGGAAGAGTGAGAGTCGGTAGTAGTTGTATCAATAAGGTTTTTGTGATAACTGAAGTAATGTATGATTCCCTCCCTGTTTCTCCTCTCAGGAATTCACTCGTGTTTCCACTGTAAGCAGTTGGACGGCGCGGTGCGTCGCTGCCACGTCCAACACTGCGGCAAGTTTTACCACGAGGCGTGCAGCCGCCTCAACCCTCTCACTGTGTTTGACAACAAGGGCTTCCGCTGTCCACTCCACGCCTGCCTCAGCTGCCACTACGGCTGCCGCACCAAGCAAAAGTCCATCAAAGGTGAGGCTCTGCAGCACCAGAGATGTCACTTTTTTTACTGTTGAAACTCTGTTACATGTAGAGGTACTTTTAGTCCTCTGAGAGTTAAATCCTGGGCTCTGTAAAGGATCAAATGCACTAGTTAAGTGAAAGTTAAGAATACTTATTTTCATATTTATATCATTTTATATATAGGCAGCTTTTATTGTTCATTTCTGGCATGCTGCACTTCATACTAGCTGATGGAATTTTATTGTGGCTTTTTTTAAAGCTGTGTGGGAAGGACATTTTTGAGTCAACTCTCCATTTTAATAACTGTAAAGGAAATACATCATCGTCATCCTTATCAGCCAGCACATCCTGACATTTGGAGAGTGTCTGAATAGATCTGTTAATTGTGAGAGATGATTTATGGAGTTGAATGTAAAGCAAAGTTAGAGAAATGCCAACAGTTTGCAATAAAAGTCATTTATTTGAACCTCACAGTTACAAGCATTTAATTTGAAGGTAAAAAGTAGCTGAAGGAATATACTGTAAATTTATTTGCAAAAAAGTCTCTTTCTTACTACAGCCAGGCCACATTTTCTAAAGGATTGAACTCGATGAAGAAATGTTCTTCTTTTTGCTTTCTCTATTTAGAATACGTATGACATAGTGAGATTACAGCATTTAATGTGGTGACTATGAAAACAAGGCAGTGTTGAAATATGATGCAGCTACCCTTCATTACAGTTTGTGACAGATGGGACCCCAAACAGAATAAGCCTAGTTTTGTAGACTTAAAGCAAAATAGCTCAACAGATCTTTTCTACTGCAGGCATTTTGGTAACTTGTACTTCTGAGTGATGTCTAACCTGGTGTCTCTCTCGCTCTCCGTACTGTAGGTAGGTTGATGCGTTGCCTGCGCTGCCCCGTCGCGTACCACGTCGGTGACGTGTGTGTGGCTGCAGGCAGTGAGATGATCACCAACACCGCCATCATCTGCACCAACCACTTCCACGCCAAGAAGGGCTACAGCCACCACAGTCACGTCAACGTCAGCTGGTGCTTCGTCTGCTCCAAAGGTTTGTCACTTCTCCTCTCTTACTAACTCTTATTAACCAGCCAGTCATGTATCTACAATAATTTTAAGGCTCTTTTGTGGTGTTAGCACCAAATTTCAGCTGTAAAATGGCAAGTTCTATACTAAACTTCCATTTAAAATCCTTTAAACATGTGTAGTTTCTGTCTTTGACTGTGGCTATTGAAATTTATTAATTTGAAATAACAGCATGATGCCAGCAGTATGTCCACTAGGGATGTGGCAGTGAGGCAATTTTCCCACCGGTTAAATAAAACTTGTGACAACACCAGTGTTAACGATTACACCGGACATTTTACAAGAAAAGATGGCGCTCGATATCTGCAGAGCGCTTACTGTGAGCTTTACCGTCTGATGGCTGTGTGTCCGGCCTCTCCGGTCCAGCTTTCGCTGCGGGGCTGCAGGTTTCCAATCCGTCCTCCTCACGGCTATTACCTCATTAACGTTATGCTTCCCTTATAGCATTGGGTTTAAATCTGTGCTATTACCAAACAGACGCTTTTGCTTTTCATTTCTCTTTCATCCCGTATGTGAAATATGACACCTGCTACTCTGAGCTGAGACTCCTATGGAGCAGATGCATTCACTTTCAGTTTGTAGCATCTGTCTTCCGACTATGTATTAATAACACGGCGCTGATACGCCAAAATGAACTAAATGGGTTTTATTTCTGTAAAAAAAGCAGCAAAACGACAGTGTGGGCGATGGGCACGTAATGTAATTGGTGTGTGCCCGACCACCGTGTAAAACCGACTACAGTGGCAAGCCTAATGTCCACACGATTGGTAAACGGCTTCTCTTGCACTTGTTTAAATCTTAATATACATTTTCCTTTTTGTCTTTCCTGGTTTGCATGTTGCGGCTGGGTAAATTTCCAACTTTAGGGATTTCAGATCCCAATTGGACCTCCTCATTTGTTGAACAAGGACCATTGCGAGAATATTCTGACTTGTATGTGCAGACCCTTCAACACAGGGTTTCCCTCAGGACATTGTTTAGCAGAGGTGATATTACACACAGATCCTGATGCATCTTGGCATGTGATCAGTTTAGTTAGTAGATGTCAGCAAAAACAATAGTCGCACTCATAAAAGATTGACGATATGCTGTGTTAAACTGCACCGCTACTCCCTCAATGTTTATGAAATAATAAAACATTAAGTGTTAATTTTTTATTATGTTAGCGGAGGTTGTCTTTATTTCAAGCGAATTGGCAGGAGACCCTGCTTTGATATGATGTAACAGCTCTACAGAGAGTACAGCAAATGTTCTTCTATTGCAACAAAGTGTAGTCTCAATATATTTAGTATCTCCTTAATATCTATAAAGAGTAATAAGGAAATCATTTTGGCGCTGGAGCTGTACCGGGGCGGATGTGGAGCTGATAATCACGCCTACTGCGACTTAGAATCCGAGGAAATGCTGAGCTGCAGCAGTTCCTGAGCATCAGTTTTCAGTTGAAATCACTGTAATTTCATGTGGGAGTTATTTTCTGAGTTTGTGATGATACTGAAACCCAGAAAGCAAGCCAGCCGAGGAATTTGTCAAGCTCTGACTGGCAAATGTTTGATGCTAAAAAACTTAACCTTTTAGTATCAACATTGATTCTAACTTCATGATTTAAGTTTTGCCTCAAAATCCTGTGTAAATGCTTCTGAGCCACTGCACCAGTCCTCCCCCTGTATCCTCTCAGCTTCGCAACTAAAACACAGAGCAACAGTGTGTCTGTGTCGATTAACGAGTGTGTACGTGGCAGTTTTTTGGCTGCTAGTCGGACTAAACACGTTTTATTGTGCTTGTTTTATCACCCTTGCACAGATGACTCAACTGTAAATTGGAGCTCTCTTGCCACTTAACACTTACATTTTTCTTGTGTTGCAGGAGGACAGCTGCTGTGCTGCGAGTCTTGTCCTGCAGCTTTCCACCCCGACTGCCTGAACATCGCTATGCCTGATGGGAGCTGGTTCTGCAACGACTGCCGGGCCGGAAAGAAACCCAAATATAGAGACATCATCTGGGTCAAACTGGGAACATACAGGTCAGAGAAACTGATCCCAGAATCAGTGCTGATATTGTTCTATGTTTTTTAATTTCACCCAAACATTTATGTTTCTTGTTCTGTATTGTGACCCAGACTCTGAATAAATAAATCATCCCTTTTCCTTTCTTTTTTTCCTCCTCAGATGGTGGCCTGCAGAGATCCACCACCCCAGAAACATCCCAACCAACATCCAGCACCTTCGCCACGAGATCGGAGAGTTCCCGGTCTTCTTCTTCGGCTCCAAGGACTACTTCTGGACTCACCAGGGCCGAGTCTTTCCATACATGGAGGGAGACCGGGGCAGCAGGCACCAGAGGACCGGCATCGGCAAAGTCTTCAAGAATGGTGAAGACCTAGACTACCTCATAGAAATTAAAAGTTCTTAAAACTAATGAAAAAAGGGAAGCAAAGTTGCATCAAAGCACAACTACTACACATAATTACAGAAAATGTTTCTCTCATTTTTTAATTTTACATTTACAGTTTAAGTTCAAAGTTTATGTACACTTAAAGAGAACTTTTTAAATTTGATATCAGGAATCTTCAGCATCATATGCAACACACTGAACTAGACAAAGTTTTTATTCAAACTTACATTTTCTACCAATGAAAAAAAGAAGATTAAGACAAACTAGAAAAGCATACATGTTCTAATTTTGAAATTGCACTTACATTATATTACATTATATTAACCACCTGGGCAATATGATGATATATATATGATAATGTTGTATCATATTTTTATTGTTTCTGTCGCTATATAGACTAGGCCTGTATTTCTTTTTTTCTCTATACTCTATACTTAAAACTGTTATGTTCATTTTGCGCTCAAGTTCTTAATATGAGAAAATACTCAGTTCTTTCCATTTGTCAAGTATTTATTTCACACAGGAGTATACAAAAATAGGCTTTACAATGTGGTTATTTCATATAGACTATTTATTTATTAAATTACCGGAAAATGTGCCTTATTGTGATATATATATCGTTATCGAGATATGAAATTACCTATATCGTAATATAGGATTTTGGCCATATCGTCCAGCCCTATTAACCACTGTTGAGCATCATCTTAAGCTAAATGTTCAGCTGAATGTTTCCACAGATGAAGAGAAATGTAATGAGCCTCTACATTGTCTTGTTTCTTCAGCTCTGCTGGAGGCTGAAACTCGATTCAAGGACATAAAAATGAAACGGGAGGCCAAGGAAGCGCAGGAGAACAGCCGAAAGCCACCCCCATATAAATTTATCAAGGTGTGGAATCTAAAAATGTGCATCTTTGTTTTTGTCTCTTTGTTCAAATGCATTTTTTAAAGATACAAACCCAAGTAATCAGTTAATACATGTTAAGAGTTTACTCTGTATTAAAGAATGTATAATGTTTTATGATGCTGATGTCCCCCTTTCTTATGTTTTTTATTTTTTTCCTCCTTTCAGGTCAACAAACCCTTCGGTAAGGTTCAGGTCTACACCGCAGACATCTCTGAGATCCCGAAGTGTAACTGCAAGCCGACAGACGAGAGGCCGTGTGGGTTTGAGTCCGAGTGTCTGAACCGCATGCTGCAGTACGAGTGCCACCCTCATGTGTGTCCCAACGGGGAGCGCTGCTGCAACCAGGACTTCACCAAACGCCTCTACCCGGAGACCAAGATCATCAAGACGCCCGGCAAGGGCTGGGGCCTGATCTCTCTCCGGGACATCAAGAAGGTAAGGCCAGAGGCTTTCCTAGCATAAAACACTATTTCAGTGGGTCCAGCCAATGTCTCATGCAAATGTGCAAACTATCAGGAAAGATTCATCCCATTGAAGGTCAATATGTCGGTTTGGTTTTTGGAAATTAGTTCTGAAATGTTGAAACATCTCGGATGTGTTTTCTGCATGAGCACAAGCAGTAATCACTTGAAATTAGATAAGTCGGCCAGGCCGATATTAGCTCATTGCAGGTATATTGGTGTCGGCATATACTGTATGTCAGCCGATATATAACAATAAATTGAAGTACCGAAATGTCGGGAGCATTATAAAAAAATGTATATTTATGCTATGGGTTGTGAAAAGAAAGTTGGTTGATATTAGCCAATATATCGTTATTTGATTTATTTTAATTTTATTTTTTTAACCCTCAAATATTGAGGTTGGGCGAAACTTGAAATGTTGTACATAAGGAAATATTTCTGGTGTTCCTTAAAGATATATTTTTTGGGGCATTTTTGCCTTTACTTGACAGGGGACAGTGTAAAAATGGGGGGAGCAAGAGAGGGATATGACATGCAACAAAGGTCCCAAGGCCGGAATTGAACCTGGGACGTTGCGGTAATATGATATGCTCTGTAACCGCTCGGCTACCAAGGCGCTCCATGTTTCTGGTGTTTTAAGAAGGTTAAAACTGCCTTTTGGGAAGCTCTTCTACCCAGAGTGTGACGAGTTACAGAAAACAGATAATCAGGCTTATATACAGTGTGTCTATTAAAGTATAGGCACTGTTTTCACTTTGACATTAAAGGGTCTTTTTCCCGATCGGTGTCAAAAAAGCCACTTTAAATCACTTTGTTTTGATTTTTTAGAACATCAAAACGATGTTGTGAGAATTTCTTTTTGAACACTCATCCGTTATTAAAACACCCTGATCGTTGGAAATCTTGCGGATCGGCTCGGGACATTTCTAGTATCAAGACATCGCGGGTCTGTTTCTCAAACAGGGCGAGTTTGTGAACGAGTACATCGGAGAGCTGATAGACGAGGAGGAGTGCAGGGCGAGGATCAAGTACGCCCAGGAGAACAACATCACTGATTTCTACATGCTCACCATCGACAAGGTTAGTGCCGAACCGGAAGCTTGAAGTACTTTTTTGCTCCGCAGTGTGTCGGGGTGCTGTGTTCTCGGCAGCAGTACCATTTCTACTGGGAGCGAGATAAACAGAATGGTATTGCATTGGGAATGTTACATGATAGGCAACTGTGACATTACAGGAGTCAATACTACAAATACTACAGCCTACTGACAGCTAAATCCTATAAAGAGATCGGTTAAAGCTTATGATGTAAATAATATAATAAAGTGACACTATTAATTAGGTAGTAGTAATGGTAGTGGATGTGCTAAACAAGTTGTAATGTTGGTACGAGAAACTGCAGGAATATTTTTTACAAATGATAAAAGCTATAAATTAACTTAGAGGCACTTCCTCTTCATTCAGGACCGGATCATTGACGCTGGTCCGAAGGGAAACTACTCTCGCTTCATGAACCACAGCTGTAAGCCCAACTGTGAGACGCAGAAGTGGACGGTGAACGGCGACACACGGGTCGGATTGTTCGCCGTCTGTGACATCCCAGCAGGTGAGACGAGTTTGAAACATGACTTTGTGTGAAGAATAATTACAGTTACTAAAAAACAAGAAGTATGCGATGGGCACTTCATCTTTTAAGCCAAAATATGTTTTCCTAAATATGTATTTTTGCGTTTCAGGGACTGAGCTCACCTTTAATTACAACCTGGACTGCCTCGGGAATGAGAAGACAGTCTGTCGCTGCGATGCTCCCAACTGCAGCGGTTTTCTTGGTGATCGGCCGAAGGTGAGCTTTATAATCAGAGCTGTAGGCTCATTCTCAAATTTAAGTTGAAAATACACAATTTACCAGAATCATTATAGAAATATACCAACATATCAACAGTATAGTTTTGGGGGCACTGATACAAATGTGTTTACAAATTCTGGGTCCATTTTGTTGGTAGTATTTTTTTGGGTCAGATATCATGTCCAGGTATTTCCAGCAGTTTGAAAGACTTGAGTGTTTGAGGCAATAACTGGCATGTATTGAATTTTACACAGTATATCAGGATTAATTTATATTCATTGTTCAAGACAGGTTTGTACAACGAAATGTAGTTGTAGTCCCTTTATGCTACACAAGAAAAACAAAACAAAAACAGTAGTGCATTCCTGTAGTGTATTTTTTTAAATTTGCATAGTGATACAGATGCAGTGCAAGTGAATTATTTTTGATGAAATGTTTTGAGTGAATCCATTGTTTTCTTTCTTGCATTAGAAGATGAACTTTACACTTTAATTTGTAGTTTAGTTCCCTCTTGTGATGAAGAAAAACTGCACCACTTCAGTTGAATAAATATAATATTAGACATCCACACATTGATCATTTTATCCCAACCTGGCGTCTCCTCTGCAGAACTCAAACGGCCATACAGCTGAGCCAAAACCGAAGAGGTTGAAGAGAAAGTATAAAAGGAGGAAAACTGAGGGAAAGAAATCTGATGACGATTGTTTCCGCTGCGGGGACGGAGGGCAGCTGGTGCTATGTGGGAAGAAGACCTGCACCAAAGCTTATCACCTGTCCTGCCTGAACCTCACCAAGAGACCCTTCGGTAAGAAACACCTGAAATACCACAGTGCAGCAGTTTATGCGATTAAACACAATGCCGCTCAGAGTTAATTTCACCACAGTTAATTTAGATGTATTCTGAACTTTGTGTCTATCTTTGGTCCTCGCTCCCTGCAGGCCGCTGGGACTGCCCCTGGCACCACTGTGACGTCTGTGGGAAAAACTCAGAGGCTTTCTGCCAGCTCTGCCCCAACTCCTTCTGCAAGGCTCACCAGGAGGGGGCGCTTCGTCCCTGGCCCCCCACGGGACAGCTGTGCTGTCTGGAGCACGAGGAGCTGGAGGGAACGGGTAACCAGGCTCAAGATGTCAATTTGGAGACAAATGCGACAACAAAGACCGCCACTACTGCCACCATCGGCAGCCGTCCTCCTAAAGGCTCCAGGAAGGCAGAAGGAGCTGAGGCCAAAACTAAACGCTCCAAGAGGAAAGCAGCAGAGGCCTAACAGTGACCTTTGACCCCTCAGAGAGCCAAAAGACCAAACTAGACTCTTGACACCTGCTAAACTCCACGTAATAATGTCTCCAAGATCACAAAAATCAAGGCACTGTACATCTTCATCATCAGGGAAAGCCGCTGATCTCTCACGTGCTCGACAGCGGCTTCTAGCTCGCCGCTCAAACGTTTTTTATTTTGAAACATTTTCAGGTTAGTTGTCTGCACTGAGGCGAACCATCTGTGGTAAAGCACAAAGCAGCAGAGCGAGCGCAGGTCAGCAAACTTCGGCTAGTGGATTTCTACTCTCTTTCTTCCACTGACCAAACTGCCTTTTAATTTTTTTTTGTTTTATTGTCTTTTGGTTTGTTTTTTTATGATTTTAGAATAACAAAAGAAACCAGTTGGTTTCTGCAGAAAAGAAACTGAACCAGCTGGAAGTAAAACTGAGCTGCAGCGTCACCGTCTGCTAACTTGAATCTCACTCGCCCCCGTCACTCAACGCGGATGCTCTTGAACAGCAGAGTTTTATAGCTATATCTATATATGTGTATATCAAAGACCAAAATTATGATTACTGGAATAGTGTAAGACATCAAACAGGTTGCCAAATGGATTGTTTTTATTTTTATATATAGTATATATATGCCAGATATAATATCGAAACACCAAGACACTATGGATAGGCCTCGGATGACCTTTTTACTTCTGTTTTGTAGCCATAGGTTACATTTGTAGACTTTTGTTTGCTATTTTACAACCTGTTATTTTGTTTTAGCTCAGTTTTACGGTTTCGATTTCTTTATTCTTTTGCGTATCAGGATGCTGAACGATGGCACCACAAACTGTTTATCTACTTGCCTGTCCAGACAACGAGGGGTTAAAGAAAGTATTAAACTGAGAGCGCTCTTAAACTACCGTCTGACATAAAAACACTACTGGGAGGTTTCTAGGTCTTTAGTGCTCTCTGCTCGATGCTAAACCAGATAAATGAAGGAATACTTGCGATTTTCTGGAACATTTTTCTAAGTTGAGTTTTGAGTCCTTTAACCTTTGAGGTTTATTTTTCAACTGAAGTATCTGAAATCTGAGGTACAGTACAACAATTTTTATATATACACATCATGCTGATCACATTTTGAAGACCTCTGTGTCAACCGGCCAGGCTTCTTATTCATGATAAATTCATTGAGTAGTCTGTAAGTGAGGTTTTAAAAGACGGACCTCAACTTTTTTAATCCTCAGGAGGTTTTTAGTCTCAAAACTGCGTCCTGCTTGTTGTTTAATACTTTATCACAGGCTAACAGCACACTGGCTAACATCTTGTACCTCCCATTTTGGTCAATTTTTCATATTTGTACTTGACATGAAGCATCACAAGGAGGGTTAAATAAAACATAGAGTACGGTGGTACATTTTAGGACATGTCAGACTTTAACTTTCATCACTCTCAGTGGTCTGTGAGCTCCAGCTGCACTTCTTAAAACCCCAGACACACCAACCCGACATCAGTGAACTAGCGGCGATGAAGGCCGACTGTTGCGTTGCTTCACGTCACCTTTATCTTTATCACCACTTAGCTTCATTCCAGATGTTCATGTCGCTGTGAAAATATCTGTGTGTTTGAAATGATCAGATGAGATGAAGATGAAAAATGAGAAGAGCTTTCTGTGTGTCCTCTTGACTTTACTTGTTTGCTCACTTTCCTGATGTCCGTTTCTCTTCTCGTGCACTGATTCGTTTAAGCTAAACAGCCAATCAGAGTGATTTCTCTCACCGACGAGCTCCGCCGCTGATTTAACATGCTGAATCGACCGAAAAAACCTCTGACACGGGCAGACTAGAGCCGACGGACGCTCACCGACGGCCCCAAACGGTCCATCGGCTTGGTGTGTCAGGGCCCTTAAACCTCAGCTGTACTTAAATTATCATGCTAATGCTGACTTTATGATGATATGGAGTTACTATAACTACCAGTTTCTTTCTTCCAAAATCCAAGTCAAAATTACAGCTGAGAACTCAAAAACAAACCTTCTTTTAAGGTCTTCACTTCAGATTTTTGAGTCTATATTAACAATTTGCAGCGTTATGATACAGGTGTACATTCACTATACAATCGGCACATATATTTGTGATTAGCCCGAAGTCCATTAGGCGGGAGCTGTTAGTATAGCTGAGAAACTGAGTCTGAAATGTCCTAAAATGGCCACTATATTAGGAGCTTTTTGTGAGGAAAAAGAACAAAAGCTGTCCCTCTTTACTTTTGCGTTCACAATGCGATTATTGTCTCAAATTTCATACAGTATTTAATAAGCAAACAGAACATTTTGAAGAGTTAATGTCATCAGTCAGTCTCTCTTTTGGCTTCAGTTAATTATTTTTTTCTCCAGCAACCTTGAGGCTACAGACAATTCTTTCACCGTTAAATTTCATGCCTGACATTCAGAAAAATTTTGACCGTTTCATCTTAGAATCTGGATCTCTCCAAACAGGTGGCCATTTTATCTTAAGGCCATTATCTGTGCTTTTTCTTTCTTCCTCTAAAACATCTCTAAATACCCAGATTTGAGTTGTAGAGACGCAACGGGAGGCCATTTTTTAAACTGCACCTTTGTTTTGTTTTTGTTTTGTTTTTTTGTTTTTCCCAGGGCGTGTGAATGGGACATGTCCAGAGGTGCAGCAAGTCTCGTACGAGTATTTTCGACTTTGTATGTATCCTAACCTTGACTTGTGTTGAGTGAATGTAGTCCAGCCAGTTATTTTTGTAAGCACTGTAATTCCCTGTTAGAGCTGAAGTGTAATGTGTGAGTAGGGGTTTCATTCTGTAACTACTGTCATAGTAAACCAGAGACTAATATGTACATAATGTATAAGTGGTAATAGTGATGCATCTATTGTAAATATCATACAATTTCTCTGATATTGTATGTTTTTTTTTGTTCGTTTGTTTTTTTGTTGATGCAGTGCTGAAACACTTTTGTGCAGGATCTCACGTCTGTTGATTCGTGCAATAAAAAGTGACCAAACATGCATCGACCGTCTGCACACTGCTGGACTTTTATTATCAACAAACAATGATTTTGTTTTTTTATTTTATTTTTTACCTCTTGTTACGGCTTACACCACTTTAATATCACTTTAAATCAAACTTGAAAGCTGCCTTAACTTCAGCTTTGAAGCCTTAAAAATGTGTTATAGATATATTAAAGGAATTTTAAAACTGTTCTGTAAAGACCAAAACTTCACATTTATCTTTCTGGCAAAATTTTACTGTTTTAATTTTCTGTTGAATCATTTCAGCTCTTTCTTTAACTTGGGCTTTGGGTAAGTGTGGTGGACATTTTCTATTTCTAAAATGTTGGACCAAACAATTATCAGTCAATAATGAAAATAAACGTTAGTTGCAGCCCTACAACTTACATTTTAATGGATTTAAAGGCTCTGTTCAACCAAACCACTGGCGGTGATGTTTTGTTGTGTTATCTAGCTATGCGCATGATTTATAATAAACATAAAAAAGTTTTAAGATCTGTGCCCCCACTACAATACAATGGATGTAATGTATCAAAAATGTCATATTATAGTATGCCAAACAAATGAATATAGTATGTCGTAAAAAAAGTCATAGTATAAGTATACACACTTGGCATCGAAACCTTAGGCCTCTAAGTTTGTTGCCTTAAATTTGTGTGCTCCAATTTACTTTGGACTAAATATCTTAAGTCTCTCCTGATAGAAGAATTTCCCTATTCTGAGAGCACCGGACAGGCCTGCAATTCCATGTGATGTGGTTGAAGCACGTGAAACCTCTTTCTTCATTTCATGGTATTATATGTCATAAAAAATGTCAAATAGTCCTAGTATAAAAGTATACGGTAAATTGTCATAGAAATAGTATGTCGAAAAATTTCATGAAAAAAACAATGGTTAAGTATGTCGAAAAAATTCATAAAAAAAAGTCATAGTATAGTATGTCGAAAAAATGTCTTGAAAAAACTTATAGTATAGTGTGTCGAAAAAATGTCTTGAAAAGTAATGGTATAGAATGTCGAAAAATTTCATGAAAATAAAGTCATAGTATAGTATGTCGGAAATTTTTGTGGAAAAAGTCATAGTATAGTATGTCGAAGATTTTCATAAAAAGGTCATAGTATAGTATGTCGATTAATTTTGTGGAAAAAAGAAACTCATACTATAGGATGTTGAAAATGTTTATGAGAAAATGTCATAGTATAGTATGTCCAAAATTTTCATGAATAAATGTCATAGTATAGTATGTCCAAAATTTTCATGAAAAAATGTCATAGTATAGAATGTCCAAAATGTTCATGAAAAATGTCATAGTATAGTATGTAGATTGATTCTGTGGAAAAAAAACTCATCTCGAAATTTTTCATGAAAAAAAAAAGTCATACTATAGCATGTCGAAAATGTTCGTGAACAAGTGTCGAAAATATTCGTAAAAAAATGTCATAGTATAGAATGTCGAAAATTTTCATGAAAAAAGGCATAGTATAGTCTGTCGATTAATTTGGTGGCAAAAAAACTCAGTTTAAAATGTCGAAAATTTTCGTGAACAAATGTCGAAAATATTCGTAAAAAAATGTCATAGTATAGAATGTCGAACATATTAATGAAAAAAGGCATAGTATAGTCTGTCGATTAATTTGGTGCAAAAAAAACTCAGTTTAAAATTTCGAAAATTTTCATGAAAAAAGTCATACTATAGCATGTCGAAAATTTTCGTGAACAAATGTCGAAAATATTAGTAAAAAAATGTCATAGTATAGAATATCGAAAATTTTAATGAAAAAAGGCATAGTATAGTCTGTCGATTAATTTGGTGGGAAAAAAACTCAGTTTAAATTTTCGTCAATTTTCATGAAAAGTCATACTATAGTATGACTTTTTTCATGAAAATGTCGAAATTTTAAACTGAGTTTTTTTTCCACCAAATGAATCGACAGACTATACTATGCCTTTTTTCATTAAAATTTTCGACATTCTATACTATGACATTTTTTTACGAATATTTTCGACATGCTATAGTATGACTTTTTTCATGAAAATTTTCGAAAATATTCGTAAAAAAATGTCATAGAATAGAATATCGAAAATTTTCATGAAAAAAGGCATAGTATAGTCTGTCGATTCATTTGGTGGAAAAAAAACTCAGTTTAAAATTTCGACATTTTCATGAAAAAAGTCATACTATAGCATGTCGAAAATATTTTGTGGATAAATGTCGAAAATATTCGTAAAAAAATGTCATAGTATAGAATGTCGAACATATTAATGAAAAAAGGCATAGTATAGTCTGTCGATTAATTTGGTGCAAAAAAAACTCAGTTTAAAATTTCGAAAATTTTCATGAAAAAAGTCATACTATATAGCATGTCGAAAATTTTCGTGAACAAATGTCGAAAATATTAGTAAAAAAATGTCATAGTATAGAATGTCGAAAATTTTTATGAAAAAAGGCATAGTATACTCTGTCGATTAATTTGGTGGGAAAAAAACTCAGTTTAAATTTTCGTCAATTTTCATGAAAAGTCATACTATAGTATGACTTTTTTCATGAAAATGTCGAAATTTTAAACTGAGTTTTTTTTCCACCAATTTTCATGAAAAGTCATAGTATAGTATGACTTTTTTCATGAAAAAGTCGAAATTTTAAACTGAGTTTTTTTTCCACCAAATGAATCGACAGACTATACTATGCCTTTTTTCATTAAAATTTTCGACATTCTATACTATGACATTTTTTTACGAATATTTTCGACATGCTATAGTATGACTTTTTTCATGAAAATATTCGAAAATATTCGTAAAAAAATGTCACAGTATAGAATGTCGAAAATTTTCATGAAAACAGGCATAGTATAGTCTGTCGATTAATTTGGTGGAAAAAAAACTCAGTTTAAATTTTCGTCAATTTTCATGAAAAGTCATAGTATAGTATGACTTTTTTCATGAAAATGTCGAAATTTTAAACTGAGTTTTTTTTTCCACCAAATGAATCGACAGACTATACTATGCCTTTTTTCATTAAAATTTTCGACATTCTATACTATGACATTTTTTTACGAATATTTTCGACATGCTATAACGTGACTTTTTTCATGAAAATATTCGAAAATATTCGTAAAAAAATGTCACAGTATAAAATGTCGAAAATTTTCATGAAAACAGGCATAGTATAGTCTGTCGATTAATTTGGTGGAAAAAAAACTCAGTTTAAATTTTCGTCAATTTTCATGAAAAGTCATAGTATAGTATGACTTTTTTCATGAAAATGTCGAAATTTTAAACTGAGTTTTTTTTCCACCAAATGAATCGACAGACTATACTATGCCTTTTTTCATTAAAATTTTCGACATTCTATACTATGACATTTTTTTACGAATATTTTCGACATGCTATAGTATGACTTTTTTCATGAAAATATTCGTAAAAAAATGTCATAGTATAGAATGTCGAAAATTTTCATGAAAACAGGCATAGTATAGTCTGTCGATTAATTTGGTGGAAAAAAAACTCAGTTTAAATTTTCGTCAATTTTCATGAAAAGTCATAGTATAGTATGACTTTTTTCATGAAAATGTCGAAATTTTAAACTGAGTTTTTTTTCCACCAAATGAATCGACAGACTATACTATGCCTTTTTGCATTAAAATTTTCGACATTCTATACTATGACATTTTTTTACGAATATTTTCGACATGCTATAGTATGACTTTTTTCATGAAAATGTTCGAAAATATTCGTAAAAAAATGTCACAGTATAGAATGTCGAAAATTTTCATGAAAACAGGCATAGTATAGTCTGTCGATTAATTTGGTGGAAAAAAAACTCAGTTTAAATTTTCGTCAATTTTCATGAAAAGTCATAGTATAGTATGACTTTTTTCATGAAAATGTCGAAATTTTAAACTGAGTTTTTTTTCCACCAAATGAATCGACAGACTATACTATGCCTTTTTTCATTAAAATTTTCGACATTCTATACTATGACATTTTTTTACGAATATTTTCGACATGCTATAGTATGACTTTTTTCATGAAAATATTCGTAAAAAAATGTCATAGTATAGAATGTCGAAAATTTTCATGAAAACAGGCATAGTATAGTCTGTCGATTAATTTGGTGGAAAAAAAACTCAGTTTAAATTTTCGTCAATTTTCATGAAAAGTCATAGTATAGTATGACTTTTTTCATGAAAATGTCGAAATTTTAAACTGAGTTTTTTTTCCACCAAATGAATCGACAGACTATACTATGCTTTTTTTCATTAAAATTTTCGACATTCTATACTATGACATTTTTTTACGAATATTTTCGACATGCTATAGTATGACTTTTTTCATGAAAATTTTCGAAAATATTCGTAAAAAAATGTCATAGTATAGAATGTCGAAAATTTTCATGAAAACAGGCATAGTATAGTCAGTCGATTAATTTGGTGGAAAAAAAACTCAGTTTAAATTTTCGTCAATTTTCATGAAGTCATAGTATAGTATGACTTTTTTCATGAAAATGTCGAAATTTTAAACTGAGTTTTTTTTCCACCAAATGAATCGACAGACTATACTATGCCTTTTTTCATTAAAATTTTCGACATTCTATACTATGACATTTTTTTACGAATATTTTCGACATGCTATAGTATGACTTTTTTCATGAAAATATTCGTAAAAAAATGTCATAGTATAGAATGTCGAAAATTTTCATGAAAACAGGCATAGTATAGTCTGTCGATTAATTTGGTGGAAAAAAAACTCAGTTTAAATTTTCGTCAATTTTCATGAAAAGTCATAGTATAGTATGACTTTTTTCATGAAAATGTCGAAATTTTAAACTGAGTTTTTTTTCCACCAAATGAATCGACAGACTATACTATGCCTTTTTGCATTAAAATTTTCGACATTCTATACTATGACATTTTTTTACGAATATTTTCGACATGCTATAGTATGACTTTTTTCATGAAAATGTTCGAAAATATTCGTAAAAAAATGTCACAGTATAGAATGTCGAAAATTTTCATGAAAACAGGCATAGTATAGTCTGTCGATTAATTTGGTGGAAAAAAAACTCAGTTTAAATTTTCGTCAATTTTCATGAAAAGTCATAGTATAGTATGACTTTTTTCATGAAAATGTCGAAATTTTAAACTGAGTTTTTTTTCCACCAAATGAATCGACAGACTATACTATGCCTTTTTTCATTAAAATTTTCGACATTCTATACTATGACATTTTTTTACGAATATTTTCGACATGCTATAGTATGACTTTTTTCATGAAAATATTCGTAAAAAAATGTCATAGTATAGAATGTCGAAAATTTTCATGAAAACAGGCATAGTATAGTCTGTCGATTAATTTGGTGGAAAAAAAACTCAGTTTAAATTTTCGTCAATTTTCATGAAAAGTCATAGTATAGTATGACTTTTTTCATGAAAATGTCGAAATTTTAAACTGAGTTTTTTTTCCACCAAATGAATCGACAGACTATACTATGCTTTTTTTCATTAAAATTTTCGACATTCTATACTATGACATTTTTTTACGAATATTTTCGACATGCTATAGTATGACTTTTTTCATGAAAATTTTCGAAAATATTCGTAAAAAAATGTCACAGTATAGAATGTCGAAAATTTTCATGAAAACAGGCATAGTATAGTCTGTCGATTAATTTGGTGGAAAAAAAACTCAGTTTAAATTTTCGTCAATTTTCATGAAAAGTCATAGTATAGTATGACTTTTTTCATGAAAATGTCGAAATTTTAAACTGAGTTTTTTTTCCACCAAATGAATCGACAGACTATACTATGCCTTTTTTCATTAAAATTTTCGACATTCTATACTATGACATTTTTTTACGAATATTTTCGACATGCTATAGTATGACTTTTTTCATGAAAATATTCGAAAATATTCGTAAAAAAATGTCACAGTATAGAATGTCGAAAATTTTCATGAAAACAGGCATAGTATAGTCTGTCGATTAATTTGGTGGAAAAAAAACTCAGTTTAAATTTTCGTCAATTTTCATGAAAAGTCATAGTATAGTATGACTTTTTTCATGAAAATGTCGAAATTTTAAACTGAGTTTTTTTTCCACCAAATGAATCGACAGACTATACTATGCCTTTTTTCATTAAAATTTTCGACATTCTATACTATGACATTTTTTTACGAATATTTTCGACATGCTATACGTGACTTTTTTCATGAAAATATTCGAAAATATTCGTAAAAAAATGTCACAGTATAGAATGTCGAAAATTTTCATGAAAACAGGCATAGTATAGTCTGTCGATTAATTTGGTGGAAAAAAAACTCAGTTTAAATTTTCGTCAATTTTCATGAAAAGTCATAGTATAGTATGACTTTTTTCATGAAAATGTCGAAATTTTAAACTGAGTTTTTTTTCCACCAAATGAATCGACAGACTATACTATGCCTTTTTTCATTAAAATTTTCGACATTCTATACTATGACATTTTTTTACGAATATTTTCGACATGCTATAGTATGACTTTTTTCATGAAAATATTCGTAAAAAAATGTCATAGTATAGAATGTCGAAAATTTTCATGAAAACAGGCATAGTATAGTCTGTCGATTAATTTGGTGGAAAAAAAACTCAGTTTAAATTTTCGTCAATTTTCATGAAAAGTCATAGTATAGTATGACTTTTTTCATGAAAATTTCGAAATTTTAAACTGAGTTTTTTTTCCACCAAATGAATCGACAGACTATACTATGCCTTTTTGCATTAAAATTTTCGACATTCTATACTATGACATTTTTTTACGAATATTTTCGACATGCTATAGTATGACTTTTTTCATGAAAATGTTCGAAAATATTCGTAAAAAAATGTCACAGTATAGAATGTCGAAAATTTTCATGAAAACAGGCATAGTATAGTCTGTCGATTAATTTGGTGGAAAAAAAACTCAGTTTAAATTTTCGTCAATTTTCATGAAAAGTCATAGTATAGTATGACTTTTTTCATGAAAATGTCGAAATTTTAAACTGAGTTTTTTTTCCACCAAATGAATCGACAGACTATACTATGCCTTTTTTCATTAAAATTTTCGACATTCTATACTATGACATTTTTTTACGAATATTTTCGACATGCTATAGTATGACTTTTTTCATGAAAATATTCGTAAAAAAATGTCATAGTATAGAATGTCGAAAATTTTCATGAAAACAGGCATAGTATAGTCTGTCGATTAATTTGGTGGAAAAAAAACTCAGTTTAAATTTTCGTCAATTTTCATGAAAAGTCATAGTATAGTATGACTTTTTTCATGAAAATGTCGAAATTTTAAACTGAGTTTTTTTTCCACCAAATGAATCGACAGACTATACTATGCCTTTTTTCATTAAAATTTTCGACATTCTATACTATGACATTTTTTTACGAATATTTTCGACATGCTATAGTATGACTTTTTTCATGAAAATTTTCGAAAATATTCGTAAAAAAATGTCACAGTATAGAATGTCGAAAATTTTCATGAAAACAGGCATAGTATAGTCTGTCGATTAATTTGGTGGAAAAAAAACTCAGTTTAAATTTTCGTCAATTTTCATGAAAGTCATAGTATAGTATGACTTTTTTCATGAAAATGTCGAAATTTTAAACTGAGTTTTTTTTCCACCAAATGAATCGACAGACTATACTATGCCTTTTTTCATTAAAATTTTCGACATTCTATACTATGACATTTTTTTACGAATATTTTCGACATGCTATAGTATGACTTTTTTCATGAAAATATTCGTAAAAAAATGTCATAGTATAGAATGTCGAAAATTTTCATGAAAACAGGCATAGTATAGTCTGTCGATTAATTTGGTGGAAAAAAAACTCAGTTTAAATTTTCGTCAATTTTCATGAAAAGTCATAGTATAGTATGACTTTTTTCATGAAAATGTCGAAATTTTAAACTGAGTTTTTTTTCCACCAAATGAATCGACAGACTATACTATGCCTTTTTTCATTAAAATTTTCGACATTCTATACTATGACATTTTTTTACGAATATTTTCGACATGCTATAGTATGACTTTTTTCATGAAAATTTTCGAAAATATTCGTAAAAAAATGTCACAGTATAGAATGTCGAAAATTTTCATGAAAACAGGCATAGTATAGTCTGTCGATTAATTTGGTGGAAAAAAAACTCAGTTTAAATTTTCGTCAATTTTCATGAAAAGTCATAGTATAGTATGACTTTTTTCATGAAAATGTCGAAATTTTAAACTGAGTTTTTTTTCCACCAAATGAATCGACAGACTATACTATGCCTTTTTTCATTAAAATTTTCGACATTCTATACTATGACATTTTTTTACGAATATTTTCGACATGCTATAGTATGACTTTTTTCATGAAAATATTCGTAAAAAAATGTCATAGTATAGAATGTCGAAAATTTTCATGAAAACAGGCATAGTATAGTCTGTCGATTAATTTGGTGGAAAAAAAACTCAGTTTAAATTTTCGTCAATTTTCATGAAAAGTCATAGTATAGTATGACTTTTTTCATGAAAATGTCGAAATTTTAAACTGAGTTTTTTTTCCACCAAATGAATCGACAGACTATACTATGCCTTTTTTCATTAAAATTTTCGACATTCTATACTATGACATTTTTTTACGAATATTTTCGACATGCTATAGTATGACTTTTTTCATTAAAATTTTCGAAAATATTCGTAAAAAAATGTCAGTATAGAATGTCGAAAATTTTCATGAAAACAGGCATAGTATAGTCTGTCGATTAATTTGGTGGAAAAAAAACTCAGTTTAAATTTTCGTCAATTTTCATGAAGTCATAGTATAGTATGACTTTTTTCATGAAAATGTCGAAATTTTAAACTGAGTTTTTTTTCCACCAAATGAATCGACAGACTATAATATGCCTTTTTTCATTAAAATTTTCGACATTCTATACTATGACATTTTTTTGGGAATATTTTCGACATGCTATAGTATGACTTTTTTCATGAAAATATTCGTAAAAAAATGTCGTAGTATAGAATGTCGAAAATTTTCATGAAAACAGGCATAGTATAGTCTGTCGATTAATTTGGTGGAAAAAAAACTCAGTTTAAATTTTCGTCAATTTTCATGAAAAGTCATAGTATAGTATGACTTTTTTCATGAAAATGTCGAAATTTTAAACTGAGTTTTTTTTCCACCAAATGAATCGACAGACTATACTATGCCTTTTTTCATTAAAATTTTCGACATTCTATACTATGACATTTTTTTACGAATATTTTCGACATGCTATAGTATGACTTTTTTCATGAAAATTTTCGAAAATATTCGTAAAAAAATGTCACAGTATAGAATGTCGAAAATTTTCATGAAAACAGGCATAGTATAGTCTGTCGATTAATTTGGTGGAAAAAAACTCAGTTTAAATTTTCGTCAATTTTCATGAAAAGTCATAGTATAGTATGACTTTTTTCATGAAAATGTCGAAATTTTAAACTGAGTTTTTTTTCCACCAAATGAATCGACAGACTATACTATGCCTTTTTTCATTAAAATTTTCGACATTCTATACTATGACATTTTTTTACGAATATTTTCGACATGCTATACGTGACTTTTTTCATGAAAATATTCGAAAATATTCGTAAAAAAATGTCACAGTATAGAATGTCGAAAATTTTCATGAAAACAGGCATAGTATAGTCTGTCGATTAATTTGGTGGAAAAAAAACTCAGTTTAAATTTTCGTCAATTTTCATGAAAAGTCATAGTATAGTATGACTTTTTTCATGAAAATGTCGAAATTTTAAACTGAGTTTTTTTTCCACCAAATGAATCGACAGACTATACTATGCCTTTTTTCATTAAAATTTTCGACATTCTATACTATGACATTTTTTTACGAATATTTTCGACATGCTATACGTGACTTTTTTCATGAAAATATTCGAAAATATTCGTAAAAAAATGTCACAGTATAGAATGTCGAAAATTTTCATGAAAACAGGCATAGTATAGTCTGTCGATTAATTTGGTGGAAAAAAAACTCAGTTTAAATTTTCGTCAATTTTCATGAAAAGTCATAGTATAGTATGACTTTTTTCATGAAAATGTCGAAATTTTAAACTGAGTTTTTTTTCCACCAAATGAATCGACAGACTATACTATGCCTTTTTTCATTAAAATTTTCGACATTCTATACTATGACATTTTTTTACGAATATTTTCGACATGCTATAGTATGACTTTTTTCATGAAAATATTCGTAAAAAAATGTCATAGTATAGAATGTCGAAAATTTTCATGAAAACAGGCATAGTATAGTCTGTCGATTAATTTGGTGGAAAAAAAACTCAGTTTAAATTTTCGTCAATTTTCATGAAAAGTCATAGTATAGTATGACTTTTTTCATGAAAATGTCGAAATTTTAAACTGAGTTTTTTTTCCACCAAATGAATCGACAGACTATACTATGCCTTTTTTCATTAAAATTTTCGACATTCTATACTATGACATTTTTTTACGAATATTTTCGACATGCTATAGTATGACTTTTTTCATGAAAATTTTCGAAAATATTCGTAAAAAAATGTCACAGTATAGAATGTCGAAAATTTTCATGAAAACAGGCATAGTATAGTCTGTCGATTAATTTGGTGGAAAAAAAACTCAGTTTAAATTTTCGTCAATTTTCATGAAAGTCATAGTATAGTATGACTTTTTTCATGAAAATGTCGAAATTTTAAACTGAGTTTTTTTTCCACCAAATGAATCGACAGACTATACTATGCCTTTTTTCATTAAAATTTTCGACATTCTATACTATGACATTTTTTTACGAATATTTTCGACATGCTATAGTATGACTTTTTTCATGAAAATATTCGTAAAAAAATGTCATAGTATAGAATGTCGAAAATTTTCATGAAAACAGGCATAGTATAGTCTGTCGATTAATTTGGTGGAAAAAAAACTCAGTTTAAATTTTCGTCAATTTTCATGAAAAGTCATAGTATAGTATGACTTTTTTCATGAAAATGTCGAAATTTTAAACTGAGTTTTTTTTCCACCAAATGAATCGACAGACTATACTATGCTTTTTTTCATTAAAATTTTCGACATTCTATACTATGACATTTTTTTACGAATATTTTCGACATGCTATAGTATGACTTTTTTCATGAAAATTTTCGAAAATATTCGTAAAAAAATGTCACAGTATAGAATGTCGAAAATTTTCATGAAAACAGGCATAGTATAGTCAGTCGATTAATTTGGTGGAAAAAAAACTCAGTTTAAATTTTCGTCAATTTTCATGAAGTCATAGTATAGTATGACTTTTTTCATGAAAATGTCGAAATTTTAAACTGAGTTTTTTTTCCACCAAATGAATCGACAGACTATACTATGCCTTTTTTCATTAAAATTTTCGACATTCTATACTATGACATTTTTTTACGAATATTTTCGACATGCTATAGTATGACTTTTTTCATGAAAATATTCGTAAAAAAATGTCATAGTATAGAATGTCGAAAATTTTCATGAAAACAGGCATAGTATAGTCTGTCGATTAATTTGGTGGAAAAAAAACTCAGTTTAAATTTTCGTCAATTTTCATGAAAAGTCATAGTATAGTATGACTTTTTTCATGAAAATGTCGAAATTTTAAACTGAGTTTTTTTTCCACCAAATGAATCGACAGACTATACTATGCTTTTTTCATTAAAATTTTCGACATTCTATACTATGACATTTTTTTACGAATATTTTCGACATGCTATAGTATGACTTTTTTCATGAAAATTTTCGAAAATATTCGTAAAAAAATGTCACAGTATAGAATGTCGAAAATTTTCATGAAAACAGGCATAGTATAGTCTGTCGATTAATTTGGTGGAAAAAAAACTCAGTTTAAATTTTCGTCAATTTTCATGAAAAGTCATAGTATAGTATGACTTTTTTCATGAAAATGTCGAAATTTTAAACTGAGTTTTTTTTCCACCAAATGAATCGACAGACTATACTATGCCTTTTTTCATTAAAATTTTCGACATTCTATACTATGACATTTTTTTACGAATATTTTCGACATGCTATAGTATGACTTTTTTCATGAAAATATTCGTAAAAAAATGTCACAGTATAGAATGTCGAAAATGTTCATGAAAACAGGCATAGTATAGTCTGTCGATTAATTTGGTGGAAAAAAACTCAGTTTAAATTTTCGTCAATTTTCATGAAAAGTCATAGTATAGTATGACTTTTTTCATGAAAATGTCGAAATTTTAAACTGAGTTTTTTTTCCACCAAATGAATCGACAGACTATACTATGCCTTTTTTCATTAAAATTTTCGACATTCTATACTATGACATTTTTTTACGAATATTTTCGACATGCTATAACGTGACTTTTTTCATGAAAATATTCGAAAATATTCGTAAAAAAATGTCACAGTATAGAATGTCGAAAATTTTCATGAAAACAGGCATAGTATAGTCTGTCGATTAATTTGGTGGAAAAAAAACTCAGTTTAAATTTTCGTCAATTTTCATGAAAAGTCATAGTATAGTATGACTTTTTTCATGAAAATGTCGAAATTTTAAACTGAGTTTTTTTTCCACCAAATGAATCGACAGACTATACTATGCCTTTTTTCATTAAAATTTTCGACATTCTATACTATGACATTTTTTTACGAATATTTTCGACATGCTAAAGTATGACTTTTTTCATGAAAATTTTCGAAAATATTCGTAAAAAAATGTCATAGTATAGAATGTCGAAAATTTTCATGAAAACAGGCATAGTATAGTCTGTCGATTAATTTGGTGGAAAAAAAACTCAGTTTAAATTTTCGTCAATTTTCATGAAGTCATAGTATAGTATGACTTTTTTCATGAAAATGTCGAAATTTTAAACTGAGTTTTTTTTCCACCAAATGAATCGACAGACTATACTATGCCTTTTTTCATTAAAATTTTCGACATTCTATACTATGACATTTTTTTACGAATATTTTCGACATGCTATAGTATGACTTTTTTCATGAAAATATTCGTAAAAAAATGTCATAGTATAGAATGTCGAAAATTTTCATGAAAACAGGCATAGTATAGTCTGTCGATTAATTTGGTGGAAAAAAAACTCAGTTTAAATTTTCGTCAATTTTCATGAAAAGTCATAGTATAGTATGACTTTTTTCATGAAAATGTCGAAATTTTAAACTGAGTTTTTTTTCCACCAAATGAATCGACAGACTATACTATGCCTTTTTTCATTAAAATTTTCGACATTCTATACTATGACATTTTTTTACGAATATTTTCGACATGCTATACGTGACTTTTTTCATGAAAATTTTCGAAAATATTCGTAAAAAAATGTCACAGTATAGAATGTCGAAAATTTTCATGAAAACAGGCATAGTATAGTCTGTCGATTAATTTGGTGGAAAAAAAACTCAGTTTAAATTTTCGTCAATTTTCATGAAAAGTCATAGTATAGTATGACTTTTTTCATGAAAATGTCGAAATTTTAAACTGAGTTTTTTTTCCACCAAATGAATCGACAGACTATACTATGCCTTTTTTCATTAAAATTTTCGACATTCTATACTATGACATTTTTTTACGAATATTTTCGACATGCTATAGTATGACTTTTTTCATGAAAATTTTCGAAAATATTCGTAAAAAAATGTCACAGTATAGAATGTCGAAAATTTTCATGAAAACAGGCATAGTATAGTCTGTCGATTAATTTGGTGGAAAAAAAACTCAGTTTAAATTTTCGTCAATTTTCATGAAAAGTCATAGTATAGTATGACTTTTTTCATGAAAATGTCGAAATTTTAAACTGAGTTTTTTTTCCACCAAATGAATCGACAGACTATACTATGCCTTTTTTCATTAAAATTTTCGACATTCTATACTATGACATTTTTTTACGAATATTTTCGACATGCTATAGTATGACTTTTTTCATGAAAATTTTCGAAAATATTCGTAAAAAAATGTCACAGTATAGAATGTCGAAAATTTTCATGAAAACAGGCATAGTATAGTCTGTCGATTAATTTGGTGGAAAAAAAACTCAGTTTAAATTTTCGTCAATTTTCATGAAGTCATAGTATAGTATGACTTTTTTCATGAAAATGTCGAAATTTTAAACTGAGTTTTTTTTCCACCAAATGAATCGACAGACTATACTATGCCTTTTTTCATTAAAATTTTCGACATTCTATACTATGACATTTTTTTACGAATATTTTCGACATGCTATAGTATGACTTTTTTCATGAAAATATTCGTAAAAAAATGTCATAGTATAGAATGTCGAAAATTTTCATGAAAACAGGCATAGTATAGTCTGTCGATTAATTTGGTGGAAAAAAAACTCAGTTTAAATTTTCGTCAATTTTCATGAAAAGTCATAGTATAGTATGACTTTTTTCATGAAAATGTCGAAATTTTAAACTGAGTTTTTTTTCCACCAAATGAATCGACAGACTATACTATGCCTTTTTTCATTAAAATTTTCGACATTCTATACTATGACATTTTTTTACGAATATTTTCGACATGCTATAGTATGACTTTTTTCATGAAAATTTTCGAAAATATTCGTAAAAAAATGTCATAGTATAGAATGTCGAAAATTTTCATGAAAACAGGCATAGTATAGTCTGTCGATTAATTTGGTGGAAAAAAAACTCAGTTTAAATTTTCGTCAATTTTCATGAAAAGTCATAGTATAGTATGACTTTTTTCATGAAAATGTCGAAATTTTAAACTGAGTTTTTTTTCCACCAAATGAATCGACAGACTATACTATGCCTTTTTTCATTAAAATTTTCGACATTCTATACTATGACATTTTTTTACGAATATTTTCGACATGCTATAGTATGAGTTTTTTCATGAAAATTTTCGAAAATATTCGTAAAAAAATGTCATAGTATAGAATGTCGAAAATTTTCATGAAAACAGGCATAGTATAGTCTGTCGATTAATTTGGTGGAAAAAAAACTCAGTTTAAATTTTCGTCAATTTTCATGAAAAGTCATAGTATAGTATGACTTTTTTCATGAAAATGTCGAAATTTTAAACTGAGTTTTTTTTCCACCAAATGAATCGACAGACTATACTATGCCTTTTTTCATTAAAATTTTCGACATTCTATACTATGACATTTTTTTACGAATATTTTCGACATGCTATAGTATGACTTTTTTCATGAAAATTTTCGAAAATATTCGTAAAAAAATGTCATAGTATAGAATGTCGAAAATTTTCATGAAAACAGGCATAGTATAGTCTGTCGATTAATTTGGTGGAAAAAAAACTCAGTTTAAATTTTCGTCAATTTTCATGAAAAGTCATAGTATAGTATGACTTTTTTCATGAAAATGTCGAAATTTTAAACTGAGTTTTTTTTCCACCAAATGAATCGACAGACTATACTATGCCTTTTTTCATTAAAATTTTCGACATTCTATACTATGACATTTTTTTACGAATATTTTCGACATGCTATAGTATGACTTTTTTCATGAAAATTTTCGAAAATATTCGTAAAAAAATGTCATAGTATAGAATGTCGAAAATTTTCATGAAAACAGGCATAGTATAGTCTGTCGATTAATTTGGTGGAAAAAAAACTCAGTTTAAATTTTCGTCAATTTTCATGAAAAGTCATAGTATAGTATGACTTTTTTCATGAAAATGTCGAAATTTTAAACTGAGTTTTTTTTCCACCAAATGAATCGACAGACTATACTATGCCTTTTTTCATTAAAATTTTCGACATTCTATACTATGACATTTTTTTACGAATATTTTCGACATGCTATAGTATGACTTTTTTCATGAAAATTTTCGAAAATATTCGTAAAAAAATGTCATAGTATAGAATGTCGAAAATTTTCATGAAAACAGGCATAGTATAGTCTGTCGATTAATTTGGTGGAAAAAAAACTCAGTTTAAATTTTCGTCAATTTTCATGAAAAGTCATAGTATAGTATGACTTTTTTCATGAAAATGTCGAAATTTTAAACTGAGTTTTTTTTCCACCAAATGAATCGACAGACTATACTATGCCTTTTTTCATAAAAATTTTCGACATTCTATACTATGACATTTTTTTACGAATATTTTCGACATGCTATAGTATGAGTTTTTTCATGAAAATTTTCGAAAATATTCGTAAAAAAATGTCATAGTATAGAATGTCGAAAATTTTCATGAAAACAGGCATAGTATAGTCTGTCGATTAATTTGGTGGAAAAAAAACTCAGTTTAAATTTTCGTCAATTTTCATGAAAAGTCATAGTATAGTATGACTTTTTTCATGAAAATGTCGAAATTTTAAACTGAGTTTTTTTTCCACCAAATGAATCGACAGACTATACTATGCCTTTTTTCATTAAAATTTTCGACATTCTATACTATGACATTTTTTTACGAATATTTTCGACATGCTATAGTATGACTTTTTCATGAAAATTTTCGAAAATATTCGTAAAAAAATGTCATAGTATAGAATGTCGAAAATTTTCATGAAAACAGGCATAGTATAGTCTGTCGATTAATTTGGTGGAAAAAAAACTCAGTTTAAATTTTCGTCAATTTTCATGAAAAGTCATAGTATAGTATGACTTTTTTCATGAAAATGTCGAAATTTTAAACTGAGTTTTTTTTCCACCAAATGAATCGACAGACTATACTATGCCTTTTTCATTAAAATTTTCGACATTCTATACTATGACATTTTTTTACGAATATTTTCGACATGCTATAGTATGACTTTTTTCATGAAAATTTTCGAAAATATTCGTAAAAAAATGTCATAGTATAGAATGTCGAAAATTTTCATGAAAACAGGCATAGTATAGTCTGTCGATTAATTTGGTGGAAAAAAAACTCAGTTTAAATTTTCGTCAATTTTCATGAAAAGTCATAGTATAGTATGACTTTTTTCATGAAAATGTCGAAATTTTAAACTGAGTTTTTTTTCCACCAAATGAATCGACAGACTATACTATGCCTTTTTTCATTAAAATTTTCGACATTCTATACTATGACATTTTTTTACGAATATTTTCGACATGCTATAGTATGACTTTTTTCATGAAAATTTTCGAAAATATTCGTAAAAAAATGTCATAGTATAGAATGTCGAAAATTTTCATGAAAACAGGCATAGTATAGTCTGTCGATTAATTTGGTGGAAAAAAAACTCAGTTTAAATTTTCGTCAATTTTCATGAAAAGTCATAGTATAGTATGACTTTTTTCATGAAAATGTCGAAATTTTAAACTGAGTTTTTTTTCCACCAAATGAATCGACAGACTATACTATGCCTTTTTTCATTAAAATTTTCGACATTCTATACTATGACATTTTTTTACGAATATTTTCGACATGCTATAGTATGAGTTTTTTCATGAAAATTTTCGAAAATATTCGTAAAAAAATGTCATAGTATAGAATGTCGAAAATTTTCATGAAAACAGGCATAGTATAGTCTGTCGATTAATTTGGTGGAAAAAAAACTCAGTTTAAATTTTCGTCAATTTTCATGAAAAGTCATAGTATAGTATGACTTTTTTCATGAAAATGTCGAAATTTTAAACTGAGTTTTTTTTCCACCAAATGAATCGACAGACTATACTATGCCTTTTTTCATTAAAATTTTCGACATTCTATACTATGACATTTTTTTACGAATATTTTCGACATGCTATAGTATGAGTTTTTTCATGAAAATTTTCGAAAATATTCGTAAAAAAATGTCATAGTATAGAATGTCGAAAATTTTCATGAAAACAGGCATAGTATAGTCTGTCGATTAATTTGGTGGAAAAAAAACTCAGTTTAAATTTTCGTCAATTTTCATGAAAAGTCATAGTATAGTATGACTTTTTTCATGAAAATGTCGAAATTTTAAACTGAGTTTTTTTTCCACCAAATGAATCGACAGACTATACTATGCCTTTTTTCATTAAAATTTTCGACATTCTATACTATGACATTTTTTTACGAATATTTTCGACATGCTATAGTATGACTTTTTTCATGAAAATTTTCGAAAATATTCGTAAAAAAATGTCATAGTATAGAATGTCGAAAATTTTCATGAAAACAGGCATAGTATAGTCTGTCGATTAATTTGGTGGAAAAAAAACTCAGTTTAAATTTTCGTCAATTTTCATGAAAAGTCATAGTATAGTATGACTTTTTTCATGAAAATGTCGAAATTTTAAACTGAGTTTTTTTTCCACCAAATGAATCGACAGACTATACTATGCCTTTTTTCATTAAAATTTTCGACATTCTATACTATGACATTTTTTTACGAATATTTTCGACATGCTATAGTATGACTTTTTTCATGAAAATTTTCGAAAATATTCGTAAAAAAATGTCATAGTATAGAATGTCGAAAATTTTCATGAAAACAGGCATAGTATAGTCTGTCGATTAATTTGGTGGAAAAAAAACTCAGTTTAAATTTTCGTCAATTTTCATGAAAAGTCATAGTATAGTATGACTTTTTTCATGAAAATGTCGAAATTTTAAACTGAGTTTTTTTTCCACCAAATGAATCGACAGACTATACTATGCCTTTTTTCATTAAAATTTTCGACATTCTATACTATGACATTTTTTTACGAATATTTTCGACATGCTATAGTATGAGTTTTTTCATGAAAATTTTCGAAAATATTCGTAAAAAAATGTCATAGTATAGAATGTCGAAAATTTTCATGAAAACAGGCATAGTATAGTCTGTCGATTAATTTGGTGGAAAAAAAACTCAGTTTAAATTTTCGTCAATTTTCATGAAAAGTCATAGTATAGTATGACTTTTTTCATGAAAATGTCGAAATTTTAAACTGAGTTTTTTTTCCACCAAATGAATCGACAGACTATACTATGCCTTTTTTCATTAAAATTTTCGACATTCTATACTATGACATTTTTTTACGAATATTTTCGACATGCTATAGTATGACTTTTTTCATGAAAATTTTCGAAAATATTCGTAAAAAAATGTCATAGTATAGAATGTCGAAAATTTTCATGAAAACAGGCATAGTATAGTCTGTCGATTAATTTGGTGGAAAAAAAACTCAGTTTAAATTTTCGTCAATTTTCATGAAAAGTCATAGTATAGTATGACTTTTTTCATGAAAATGTCGAAATTTTAAACTGAGTTTTTTTTCCACCAAATGAATCGACAGACTATACTATGCCTTTTTTCATTAAAATTTTCGACATTCTATACTATGACATTTTTTTACGAATATTTTCGACATGCTATAGTATGACTTTTTTCATGAAAATTTTCGAAAATATTCGTAAAAAAATGTCATAGTATAGAATGTCGAAAATTTTCATGAAAACAGGCATAGTATAGTCTGTCGATTAATTTGGTGGAAAAAAAACTCAGTTTAAATTTTCGTCAATTTTCATGAAAAGTCATAGTATAGTATGACTTTTTTCATGAAAATGTCGAAATTTTAAACTGAGTTTTTTTTCCACCAAATGAATCGACAGACTATACTATGCCTTTTTTCATTAAAATTTTCGACATTCTATACTATGACATTTTTTTACGAATATTTTCGACATGCTATAGTATGACTTTTTTCATGAAAATTTTCGAAAATATTCGTAAAAAAATGTCATAGTATAGAATGTCGAAAATTTTCATGAAAACAGGCATAGTATAGTCTGTCGATTAATTTGGTGGAAAAAAAACTCAGTTTAAATTTTCGTCAATTTTCATGAAAAGTCATAGTATAGTATGACTTTTTTCATGAAAATGTCGAAATTTTAAACTGAGTTTTTTTTCCACCAAATGAATCGACAGACTATACTATGCCTTTTTTCATTAAAATTTTCGACATTCTATACTATGACATTTTTTTACGAATATTTTCGACATGCTATAGTATGACTTTTTTCATGAAAATATTCGTAAAAAAATGTCATAGTATAGAATGTCGAAAATTTTCATGAAAACAGGCATAGTATAGTCTGTCGATTAATTTGGTGGAAAAAAAACTCAGTTTAAATTTTCGTCAATTTTCATGAAAAGTCATAGTATAGTATGACTTTTTTCATGAAAATGTCGAAATTTTAAACTGAGTTTTTTTTCCACCAAATGAATCGACAGACTATACTATGCCTTTTTTCATTAAAATTTTCGACATTCTATACTATGACATTTTTTTACGAATATTTTCGACATGCTATAGTATGACTTTTTTCATGAAAATTTTCGAAAATATTCGTAAAAAAATGTCACAGTATAGAATGTCGAAAATTTTCATGAAAACAGGCATAGTATAGTCTGTCGATTAATTTGGTGGAAAAAAAACTCAGTTTAAATTTTAGTCAATTTTAATGAAAAGTCATAGTATAGTATGACTTTTTTCATGAAAATGTCGAAATTTTAAACTGAGTTTTTTTTCCACCAAATGAATCGACAGACTATACTATGCCTTTTTTCATTAAAATTTTCGACATTCTATACTATGACATTTTTTTATGAATATTTTCGACATGCTATAGTATGACTTTTTTCATGAAAATATTCGAAAATATTCGTAAAAAAATGTCACAGTATAGAATGTCGAAAATTTTCATGAAAACAGGCATAGTATAGTCTGTCGATTAATTTGGTGGAAAAAAAACTCAGTTTAAATTTTCGTCAATTTTCATGAAAAGTCATAGTATAGTATGACTTTTTTCATGAAAATGTCGAAATTTTAAACTGAGTTTTTTTTCCACCAAATGAATCGACAGACTATACTATGCCTTTTTTCATAAAAATTTTCGACATTCTATACTATGACATTTTTTTACGAATATTTTCGACATGCTATAGTATGAGTTTTTTCATGAAAATTTTCGAAAATATTCGTAAAAAAATGTCATAGTATAGAATGTCGAAAATTTTCATGAAAACAGGCATAGTATAGTCTGTCGATTAATTTGGTGGAAAAAAAACTCAGTTTAAATTTTCGTCAATTTTCATGAAAAGTCATAGTATAGTATGACTTTTTTCATGAAAATGTCGAAATTTTAAACTGAGTTTTTTTTCCACCAAATGAATCGACAGACTATACTATGCCTTTTTTCATTAAAATTTTCGACATTCTATACTATGACATTTTTTTACGAATATTTTCGACATGCTATAGTATGACTTTTTTCATGAAAATTTTCGAAAATATTCGTAAAAAAATGTCATAGTATAGAATGTCGAAAATTATCATGAAAACAGGCATAGTATAGTCTGTCGATTAATTTGGTGGAAAAAAAACTCAGTTTAAATTTTCGTCAATTTTCATGAAAAGTCATAGTATAGTATGACTTTTTTCATGAAAATGTCGAAATTTTAAACTGAGTTTTTTTTCCACCAAATGAATCGACAGACTATACTATGCCTTTTTTCATTAAAATTTTCGACATTCTATACTATGACATTTTTTTACGAATATTTTCGACATGCTATAGTATGACTTTTTCATGTCGAAAATATTCGTAAAAAAATGTCATAGTATAGAATGTCGAAAATTTTCATGAAAACAGGCATAGTATAGTCTGTCGATTAATTTGGTGGAAAAAAAACTCAGTTTAAATTTTCGTCAATTTTCATGAAAAGTCATAGTATAGTATGACTTTTTTCATGAAAATGTCGAAATTTTAAACTGAGTTTTTTTTCCACCAAATGAATCGACAGACTATACTATAGTATAGTACTACTATACTATAGTAGATTAATTTTGTGGAAAAAAAAAACTCATAGTATAGAATGTCGAAAATTTTCATGAAAAAAAAGTCATACTATAGTATGTCGAAAATGTTCATGAAAAAATTAATTGACATTCTCTACTATGCCTTTTTTCATGAAAATTTTCGACATTCTATACTATGACTTTTTTTTCCACAAAATTAATCGACATACTATACTATGACTTTTTCCATGAAAATTTTCGACACACTATACTATGACATTTTTTCATGAAAATGTTCGACATACTATACTATGAGTTTTTTTTCCACAAAATGAATCGACCTACTATACTATGACATTTTTTCATCAAAATTTTCGACATACTATATTATGAGTTTTTTTTCCACAAAATTAATCTATATACTATACTATGACTTTTTTTTCATGAAAATTTTCGACATTCTATACTATGACTTTTTTTTCCACAAAATGAATCGACATACTATACTATGACTTTTTCCATGAAAATTTTCGACATACTATACTGTGACTTTTTTTTCATAAATACTTTCAGCATACTGTACTATGCCTTTTTTCATGAAAATTTTCGACATACTATACTCCGACTTTTTTCAAGAACATTTTCGACATACTATACTAGGCCATTTTTTCATGAAAATTTTCGACATACTATACTATGAGTTTTTTTTCCAGAAAATTTTCGACATACTATACTATGAGTATTTTTTCATGAAAATTTTCGACATTCTATACTATGAGTTTTTTTTCCACAAAATGAATCGACATACTATACTATGATATTTGTTCATAAAAATTTTCGACATACTATATTATGAGTTTTTTTTCCACAAAATTAATCTACAACTATGACTTTTTTCTCATGAAAATTTTCGACATTCTATACTATGAGTTTTTTTTCCACAAAATGAATCGACATACTATACTATGATATTTTTTCATAAAAATTTTCGACATACTATATTATGAGTTTTTTTTCCACAAAATTAATCTATATACTATGACTTTTTTCTCATGAAAATTTGGTGGAAAAAAAGTCATATTATAGTCTGAAATAAAGTCACAGTATAGTATGTCGGAAAAAAGCCATGAAAAGTCATAGTATAGCATGTCGTAAAAATGTAAAAGATCTCATACTATAGTATGCATAAAAGTCATAGTATAGTATGTCCAAAAAAGTCATATAAACATCATAGTATAGTATGTTGCAAAAAGTGAAAAAAAAAAAAGTCATAGTGTAGTATGTCGAAAAAAGTGAAAAAAGTCATAGTTTAATACGTCCAAAAAAAATTATAGTATAGTACGTCCAAAAAAGTGAAAAAATGTCATACTATGTTATATTGAACAAAAGTCATAGTATAGTATGTCAACAAAAGTCATAAAAATGTAATGGTATAGTATGATGAAAAAAAAGTCATAGTAGGGTATGTCAAAAAAGTCATAGTATAGTATGTCGACAAGACTGAAAAAAAGTCATAGTATAGTATGTCGAAAAAAAGTCATACTATAGTTTGTTGAAAAAAGTGAAAAAAAAGTCATATTATAGTCTGACGAAAAAAAGTCATAGTATAGTATGTCGAAAAAAAGTCATAAAAAAGTCATAGTATAGTATGTCGAAAAAAAGTCATAAAAAAGTCATAGTATAGTATGTAAAAAAAAATCAGTATAGTATGTCAAAAAAAGTCATAGTGTAGTATGTCGAAAAAAATAGTCATAGTATAGTATGTTGGAAAAAAATAGTCATAGTATAGTATGTCGAAAAAAGTGAAGAAAAGTCATACTATAGTATCGAACAAAAGTCATAGTAGAGTATGTCAAAAAAAAGTCATAGCATAGTATGTCAGCAAGAGTGAAAAAAGTCATAGTATAGCATGTCGAAAAAAAAGTCATATAGTCTGTCGAAAAAAAAGTCAGTATAGTATGTTGACAAAAGTGAAAAAGTCATAGTATAGTCTGTCGAAAAAAAACGTCATATTAAATATATTGCAGTAAAAAAAAGTCATAGTATATGTTGAAAAAAGTGAAAAAAAGTCATAGTATAATATGTTGAAAAAAGTCACAAAAAAGTCATAGTATAGCATGTCGTAAAAATTAACAGAAGTCTTAGTATGTATTAAAAGTCATAGTATAGTATATCGAAAAAAGTGAAAAAAATCATAGTATAGCATATCGTAAAGAGTAAAAAAAAGTCATAGTATATACTGTATGTTGAAAAATGTCATAAAAAAATCATAGTATAGTATGTCGAAAAAAGTCAGAAAAAAAAATCATAGTATAGTATAATGAAAAATGTCATGAAAAAAACTCATAATAGAGCCAAATAAGTCATGGTATACTATGTCTAAAAAAAGTCATAGAAAGGTTATAGTATAGTATGTGGAAACCTGTGAGTGTGGCACTTAAAACCTGACTTGTAAAAAAAACAGCTAGACCAGATGGCCTGGGAATATGGAAATATGCAAATCCATTGGGCCAAGCCTCATTAATAATGATAAAGGACTTATTACCAAGAGATCCCACATACAAAAGGGCCACAATGATTTGGTGGCAGAGCAGGGGAAATAGAAACAGGCATGCAGCGAATGGGACCTAAATTGCAATAATTAGTAGATCGGTTATAATTGTTTCTACTTGTAAAACTGCCGTGTGGGACCATTCGTAATGATGGGACTGTGCGTAATGATGGGACTATGCGTAATGATGGGACCATGCGTAATGATGGGACCATGCGTAATGATGGGACCATGCGTAATGATGGTCTGTATGGGGTAAATTTCTGGGTAGAGGGTTAATGCCAAATGAGGCCGATACGGGGAGCTAGCGGGGGAAATAGTCCTCTGACGTGCCGGTGTAGGCGGAGATGGAGATGGAGGTTCCCGAAGGGGTGTGTGTGACGTCAGCAGTCAATCACCTGAGGACCGTGCGCGCACCTGAGCTGCAGGTTAGCATGCGGCTAACTGCTGCCAAAACAGATTAAAACATGTCTATTAAACTTCTATTGTGAGCTCTGCAGGCGGACTGGTGGATGCAGAGGATCCGGCTGACACGCCTGGAGGACAGTGAAGATTAAAAAAAGGTAGTTAAAGTCCCTTAAAGTCAGCTCGGACTGCTGATGAGCTTTTGTTTGTCACATGGACCATCACTGGGTTCAAGAGGAGCGCAGCAGGCCGGGAGCTGATCCAGGATCACCGGGGCTCCAGGGAGACACTGAGGCAGACTATGGAGTCCCCAACTATCGATGTGTTTGGTGAGAAGAGGGGACGAGGAGATGACGGTGATGTGAGGCAGTGAGAGCAGAGAGAGGTTCCCCCTGCCCCGGCTACAGATCGTCACATCACGGCCTCTCTGGAGAGAGCTTGCGACGGGCAGCGAGGCAATAGACTGACCCGAGGTCACCTCCATGAAGCTGGACTCAGCATCAGGAAGCCGTCGGATGTCCTCCTTAAGGTCAGTGATCTTTTTATTTGATTTCTTGAGTAAACATAGTCCTCAGAGTTCAAAGAAGGTAAAGTTGCGGTTGTGTGTGCTCAACTTGTTTCTCAGATAATTTAAAATCCAGACATCCGTTGACTAAAATCCTTATCCAGTTAAAATCAACTGGATTGAAGCCCACTACATAGATCAGGTGCCAAGGCATGCGTCAGACATATTAGACATGTAATAGTACAGTATGTCATAAGAAAAAGTCAAATAGTCATAGTATAGTAATTCATAAAAATGTCATCAAAAACTCATAGTACGTCATTAAAAAAGTCAGTGTAGTATTCCATGATAAATGATATAATATAGTATGCCATGAAAAACTGTCATAGTATATCATGTCATAAAAGTCATAGTAGAGTATGCCTTAAAAATGTTGAATAAAAAAAAAAAAAAAAGCCATAGTATAGTATGCCATAAACAATGTCATAGTAATCATGTCAAAAAAATGACAGTATAGTATTTAATAAAAAAGTCAAATAAAGTATGTCATAAACAAATCAAAGTGATAGTATAGTGTGACTTTTTCATGTCTAAAAAGTCATAAAAAAAAAGTCATGGTATAGTATCTAAATAAAAATCATTAAAAGGCCATAGTATAGTATGTCGACAAAAAGTCATAGTATAGTATGTCTAAAAAGTCATAAAATAATGTCCTAGTATATTATGTCTAAGAAATCATAGAAAAGTCATGGTATAGTATCTAAAAAAATATATAAAAAAAAGTGATAGTATAGTATGTCGAAAAAAATAATAAAAAGTCATAGTATAGTATGTCGGCAAAAGTAATAAAAAGTCATAGTATAGTATGTCGACAAAAGTAATAAAAAGTCATAGTATAGTATGTCGACAAAAGTAATAAAAAGTCATACTATAGTATGTCGAAAAAAATGATAAAAAGTCATAGTATGTTATGTCGACGAAAGTCATAAAAAGTCATAGTATAGTATAGTATGTCGAAAAAAATAATAAAAAGTCATACTATAGTATGTCGACGAAAGTAATAAAAAGTCATGGTATAGTATGTCGACGAAAGTAATAAAAAGTAATAGTATAGTATGTCGACAAAAGTAATAAGTCATAGTATAGTATGTCGAACAAAATAATAAAAAGTCATAGTATAGTATGTTGACGAAAGTAATAAAAAGTCATAGTATAATATGTCGACAAAAGTAAAAATAGAAGAAAAAAAAGTCACAGTAGTAAAAAGTCCATAGTATAGTATTTCGAAAAAAAGTAATGAAAAAGTCATAGTATAGTATATCTAAAAAGTCATAAAAATAAATAGTCATACTATGATATGTAATGAAAAGTCATAAGAAAAAAACACAGTATAGTATGTCGAAAAAGTAAAAAAAAAGTCATACTATGGTATGTCATAAAAAAAAAGTTAAAAAAAAAATGTAAAAAAAAAAAATCAGAATTTTGGAAAAAGTCGTAGTATAGTATGTCTAAAAAGTCATAAAAAAAAAATCCAAGTATATTATGTCTAAGAATTCATAAAAAAGTCATGTGTCCAGGGCAATGGTGTCTGAAAAAAATCATAAAAAAGTGATAGTATAGTATGTCGAAAAAAATAATAAGACAAAGTATTTGTATGTAAAAAAAAAAAGAAAATCATAGTATAGTATTTCATAAAAAGGCCATAGTATAGTAAAAAAAAAAAGTCATTGTATGGTAAAAATCATTAAAAAGCCATAGTATAGTATGTCGACAAAAGTAAGAATAGAAAAAAAAGAGAAAAAAGTCACAGTACGGCATGTCAGTAAAAAGTCATGAAAAGGCCATAGTAGAGTATGTCGAAAAATAAATAAAAGTCATAGTATAGTATGCCAAAAAAGTCAGAAATAAGTCAGTGTAGTATGCTGAAAAAAGTTAAAAAAAAAAAATAATAGGTCATAATATGGTATGTCATAAAAAATCATAAAAAGCCCGTAGTATAGTATGTCGAAAAACTTAAAAAAAAAAAAATCATTCTTTGTGGAAAAAACTCATAGTACAGTATGTCCAAGAAATATGGTATGTCAGTAAAAAGTCATGAAAAGGCCATTGTATAGTATGTCGAAAAAAGTCCTGGTATAGTATGTTCAAAAAAGTTGAAAATAAATAAATAAATAAATAAAAAAGTCATACTATCGTTTATCATAAAAAGTCCTAGTATAATATGTCTAAAAAGTCATGGTATCGTATCTAAAAAAGTTAAAAAGTGATGGTATAGTATGTCTAAAAAAATAATAAGTCATAGTATTGTATGTCGAAAAAAGAAAAAAAAATGTCGAAAAAGTCATGGTATAGTTAGTATCTAAAAAAACAAATCATAAAAAAATTGATGGTATAGTACGTCTAGAAAAAAATGTAAAAACTCATAGTATAATATGTCGAAAAAAGTAATAAAAAAATAAATAAAAATAAAACAAAAACCATAGAATAGTATGTCGAAAAAAGTCGGGAAATATATTAACAGTATAGTATATGTCGGAAAGGTTTTAAAAAAATGTTGAAAAAAAATAAAAGAAAATAAAAAATAAATAAAAAGTCATACTATGATATGTAATAAAAAGTCAGAAAAAAGCAAGAGTATAGTATGTTGAAAAAAAAAAAAAAAAAAAAAAGTCATACTATGGTATCTCTAAAAAAGCCATAATATATTCTAATATAGTCATAGTATTGTATGTCGGCAAAAAAAAAAAAAGGTGTCATAGTATAGTTAGTATCTAAAAAAAAATCATAAAAAATTGATTGTATAGTATGTCAAAAAAACCAAACAAATTTCATAGTGTAATCGAAAAAAGTAAAAAAAAAAAACAACAACAAAAAAGTCGTAGTGTGGTATGTCATAAAAAATCATGGTATAGTATCTAAAAAAAACATTAAAAAGTGATAGTATAGTAGGTCTAAAAAAATAATAAGTCATAGTAGTGTATGTCATCTAAAAGTAAAAAAAAAAAAAAAAAAAAATGTCTGAAAAGTCAAAACTAATTTCTAAAAAAGTCATTGTATTATATGTTGAAAAAAGATAAAAGTAAAAGATAAAAGATAAAAAAAAAAAAAAAACTCGCAGTATGGTATGTCATAAAAAGTCATAAAAAGTCATGGTATTGTTAGTATCTAAAAAGGAAAATCATAAAAAATTGATAATACAGTATGTCCAAAATATAATAAAAACTCATAGTATAATATGTCGAAAAAAGTAAAATAAAAAAAGTCATGGTATAGTATGTTGATAAATCAAAAAAAAAAAAAAAAATCATCGTATATAAAAAAAGTCATAAAAAAAAGTCCTGGTATAGTATCTCCAAAAAAGTCCTAGTATATTATGTCAAAAAAATATATATAAAAAAGGTATAGTATGTCTAAAAAATAATAAGTCATAGTATTCTATGTTGAAAAAAGAAAAAAAATTGCTAAAAAGTCATGGTATAGTTAGTATCTAAAAAAACAAATCATAAAAAAATTGATCGCATAGTATGTCCAGAAAGATTGTAAAAACTCTAAGTATAATATGTCGAGAAAAGTAAAATTTAAAAAAAGTCTGTCGATAAATCAAAAAAACAAAATCATAGTATAGTATGTCAAAAAAAGTCCTGGTATATTATGTTCAAAAAAGTTATAAAAAAAGATCATTGAATAGCATGTTGAAAAAAGTAAAAAAAAAATATATATATATATATATATATATGTATAATATTTCTAAAAGGTCATGGTATAGTATCTAAAAAAAAGTAATTAAAAAGTGGTAGTATAGTATGTCTAAAAAATAAAAAGTCATAGTATTCTATGTCGAAAAAAGAAAAAAAATGTCTAAAAAGTCATGGTATAGTTGGTATTTAAAAAAACAAATCATTAAAAAATTGATCGTATAGTATGTCCAGAAAAATTGTAAAAACTCATAGTATATGTGGAGAAAAGTGAAATAAAAAAAAAGTCTGTCGATAAATCAAAAAAACTAAATCATAGTATAGTATGTAAAAAAAAAGTCCTAGTATATCATGTCTAAAAACTAATAAAAGAATAATGGTATAGTATCTAAAAAAATAATTAAAAAGTGGTAGTATAGTATGTTGAAAAAAGTAATAAAAAAATAAAAATAAAACAAAAATCATAGTATAGTATGTCGAAAAAAGTCAGGAAAAATATTAACAGTAAAGTATGACGAGAAAAGTTATTAAAAAAAAAGTCATACTATGGTATGTCTAAAAAAGCCATAATATATTCTGTCGAAAAAAGTTAAAGAAAAAGTCACAGTATGTCGAAAGAAGTCTTTAAAAAGTTTAAAAAAAAAAATTATAGCTTAGTATGCCGAAACAAGTAAGTATAACATTTCAAAAAGTTAAAGTATATTATGCCATAAAAAAAAGTCATAGTATTTAAGATTTTAATCTTGTTTACTAATTCTTTGATCAGATAGTTCCTGTATTTACATTAAAATTTTGCCAGTTTTACACTGTATTTTATTCAGGAAAAGCTCTTGTTCAGCTGCTTTTTAAAACTTTAGCTTCTTTTACAAAATTAAATAAGGGAATTGCAGAAAAAAATTAGGAATTAATCTTTAGGTCATTTTCTCAATTAATTGATTAATTGGTTGTTCTATAAAATGTCAGAAAATGCCTGTCGATTTCTCAGAGCTGAAAGTGAAGCAGCAAATCCTCATATTTGACAATCGTGAATGAAGTTTTTGGTATTTTTGCTTGAAACGATTAACGATTAATGACTAAATGATTAATCAACTACTAATTTCAGCTAAAAAAAAATGTATCCTTTTGTTTTCTATATTGAAACTTAGGTATTGTTTCAGTATAAGTTTTCTCCTTAGAATAACATTTGATTTAATCTACAGTATGAATTAATGCAAAGAAAAAGCGCTTGTAAAGTTAAACATTAATCAAACACGGATCACAGATTTAAGTCCTCCAGAGTTTTTATTCCTCTTTAAGACAAAACAAGTTTCATTTTTGCATAACAGTAGTACAGCAGCGGCCGAGGGTACAAAACGCTTTTTTAATTTTTCAGTGTAAAAATAACTCTACTCATACCTCACACCTGTGCCGTCCTCTCGTAGTGCAAACGCTTCAAATAAAAGTTAGGCACATGATGGATACGATACGATCGCAGTTCAATTACACTTTAGTGCTGATGAAACGTCATTCTGAATTCCTTTTTGTTTCCCAGTTCATAATGTTCAACAATCGCAGACTGAAAAAACGATGACAGCTGGAGTTTAAATAGCGCTAAAAGGGCAAATTGACTTCCTGTTTGTAGCTGTTAATGTCCGATGAAGCTTGATTTAAAAAAAAAAAAAAGACCTAAAGAGTGCTATTTCGCTGATAAAATGAAGATTATCTGTCAGCTTTTTCGACTAAGTGCAACTGAGTTTAATACTATGTCAAAAAAACAAATTACATTGCAAGCTTGTGGTCCCAAGCAACTATCACAACTGCTTGTTAATATATGAGCAAACGTTTAAGTGGCAACTTGACATCTTTCTACTTTTAAAGGAAAAAAAAAAAAAAAAACTAGCTCAAAATAAAGTAAAATATTTCCCAGATTTACATATTTTACAAATAAAAAATAAATATCAGCTCTGTTTTTAATCTAGGCGTTTTAGGATTTCGTCGAGAAAAATAAAAAGGTACAAAGAGCGCCCGTCGTTCTTTTCCGACTAACACAGTGCAGCTTATTTTCAAAGTGTTTCTCCGCCATCAGGAGGCGAGCACTCCTCGGCGGATGATGTCAGAGCCGTAGCGCCGGCCGAGAGACGAGTCTCCTCTCAGCTGGTGGGAGTGGCATCGTTTCAAGCACGGCTCCATCTCGCCGTCGCATGATTTGGAGTCGGAGGCGTAGCCGTCACTCTCCGTCCCCGTGCGGTGTCTGGTCCTCGGGTACGACGGCTCCGGCGTGTTGGTCAGCGGCCTCAGCAGCGCCTTGTGGTGCTCCACCTCCTCCTCCTCCTCTTCCTCCTCTTCCTCCTCCTTCGTGGCCACCTGAGGCCTCTCGCTCCTCTTCGGGATCCTGAACTTCCCCCAGCTTCTCAGATGTCCGCCCACATGTCTGTTGGCTGCGTGCGAGCCGTTTGTCTGACCTTTCCTCAGCCAACCGTTAGCTTTGGTAGCGGCGTCCGAGACCTCGCCGGCTCTGTTGAGTTTAGTGTTTTTCGTCACATCCGGAGAGGCGGGGCTTCTTCTGGCCATCCGTTCGTCAATGAAGTAGTCGTCGTTGTCAGAGTTCCTGATATCGACCAGCCTGATGGACACCGTTTTCTCCAGGTGTTTTGACCCGAACCTGTTCTTCACCTGGCTGGGGAAGTTCTCCGTCACATCGCTCCTCCTCTTCCGCCTCCTGTCCTCTTGTTCGTGGTCGTTATCTCGTTTCCGCCGGGCCAGCGCCTCGTGTTCGGGCCCCGGGGCCTCCCTCCTGGGGCCTTTCCTGCTCTCCAGTTTGTGCAGCTTGACCGTGATCGTTTCCTGAACGACTTCTGGCCTCTGAAGCTTTGGGAACTGAAACTCCTGACTCATCTCAGAGTTCTGGATTTTGGCGTCGCTCGTGTCCTCAGCAGGCTCAGACTCTTGGATTCGGGAGCCTTTACTATCCTTCGTCTCCAGTGGTTTGCTCAGATTGTCCTTCTTGTGTGTGTGCGGGGAGTCAGAGAGGCCTTTTCTGTCACCGCTTTTCCTTTTTTCCTGCTTTAACGACCCGCGTTTGGTTTTCAGTCCCGAGTGGCTCCAGGAGGAGCGAGACTGAGAGCTCTGAGAGGACAACCAGTCCAGAGAGAGGAGCTTCTCCAAATCCTTCGTTGAAGGATCGCCTGCAACAGACACAAGTGATGTACAAGTTCAGCACAATGTTTTTATATTATCCTCTACTGGTGGTCAGAAAATAACTTTTTTTTTCTCTCATTCACAGTGGGGTTGTGCCAATAGACGATGATCTCAGGAATCAACGATGGACACAGCGTATCTTACCGGTAGCCTGCGGCTGAAGACGACGCGGCGTATCTTAGCGAGCTGCAGACTACCGGTAGGATGCGCCGCGTCGTCTTTAGCCGCAGGTTACCTGTGAGATGCGGCGTGTCGTCTTTAGCTGCAGGCTAGCTGTAAGATGCACCTGCAGCTAAAGACGACGCGGCGCATCTTACTGCTAGTCTGCAGCTCAAAGACGACGCGGTGCATCCATAGTCAGTGTATTACCTACAGTAGATGACGGTCGGCACACTCCCCAGCTTGGAGGTGCAGACATGAGTTACAGCACGGAAGCAAAGCGATGTACTGCTGTGGACGGGGCCGGCAGCAAAACATATATTAGCCACCAAAAGAAAGGCTCACTTAAAAAAAAAAATCAATATCCGTTAAAGTGTACGCTATTTATACAATATTTTTGCCAGTTAACCTTGCCGTCAGACAGCTATACAGTCTATGTGAAACCGGTGTATCCATCTACACCAAAGCAACCAGACTCCATGGACAAAACAGTCATTTTACTTTGCAGAACACAGAAGTTGCTGATCTACTGCTGCCTCGATCAGTTAGTTAGTTTGTGTTATTGTGTGACAAACTAACCGATGGAGGCAGCGTAGATCAGCAACTTCTGTGTTCTGCAAAGTAAAATGACTGTTTTGTCCATGGATTCTGGTGGCTTTGACGAGAGCATAGATGGATACAACGGCTTCAGTTCACCGTCGGAAAGGGCTTTCTGACGGCGAGGTACAGGGGTGAAAACATTCAAAATGTAGCGTACACTTAAAATTATTAATTTGTTTTAGACAGGCCTTTCTTTTAGGTGTCTAAAATCTGTTTAGCTGCTGCCTCCGTCCACAGCAGTACATCGCTTTGCTCCCGTGCTGCTACTTCTGTCTGTTTCTCCGAACTGGAAGCGTGCCGACTATCATCTACTGTAGATAATACACTGACTATGGAAAAGTACCCCATGCAACCCCACTGAGAAACACCCAAATTATCCATTTAAAAGCTACAAGGTAAACCTTTTACTGTTTTTTATTTTATTTATTTTATATGGTTAAAAAAGGGTGAAAAAGGACATCTGGAAATACTTTATCTGCTATAACTAAATCTGCATGTTAAATTGAGTTTGTGCCTTTTGTTTTGATTTTTGACAGAATAAAACTATTTGTTGCCTTTACAACTACAAATGGTGTCACGTGTTCTTGTAATACATGACTGTGGATGCAGACATGATTTCTATAAATGTGATTCTCCTTCTACAGCAGTGGTGGAAGAAGTATTCAAATGATTTACTTAAGTAAAAGTAGCAGTACCACAGTATAACAATACTTCTTTACAAGTAAAAGTCCTGCATTCAAAATGTCACTTAAGTTCAAGTACAGAAATATTAGCTACAAAAAGTGCTTAAAGTATCAAAAATATAATTACTCATAATACACAGTGGCTACTATTATATTATTGATGTATTAATGCAAGCGTTAATGTCATAGGTCAAGGTGGAGCAAATTTTAACTACTTTATATATTTAGTAGTTTAATTTGTAACAATAAATCATATTTTATTAAATCATTGTATGTTTTGTTTCTAAAATCTAAAGTAACTAATAACTACTGCTCTTAAATAAATGCAGTGCAGTAAAAAATAGTACAATATTACTCTGAAATGTAGTGGAATAGAAGTATAAAGTAGCATAAAATTGAAATACTTAAGTTAAGTACAAGTACTTGAGTAAATTTACTTTCCACCCCTGCTACAGTAAAATATTACAGTCACTTACAATTACATCTGCCAGCGAGGTTTAGAGATTACACAACATGACCTTGAATGTTGTTTTGTGAACTTAAACATTTATAAAATAAATTGTATATTTACATGGTACAGAATTGGCTTTTGGGAGTTTTTACTTTGAGTGAGATTATTAAAATTGCATCTAATACTTTTCTTTAACCACACACTGACATATTATTGCTGTATGAATTTGATGTGATTTGTGGAGTTTTAATAAAATAATGTTTTACCGACTCACCCGTGAGCAGCTCCTGGTCGAGCAGTCGAACTTGGTGCTGGAAGATCTGCTCCTGGACTCTCCACAGCGAGCGCTTCATCTTCTCCCTCCGGGTCACCATGTAGGTCAGGTTACGGACCTGAGGAACAACAACAGCAGCTTCTTTAGACATATCATCATCAACTTAGATTAACAAACTCCTAACGCTGGAACGACGACTTACACTGATTCCAGCCTCCCAAATGTGCAGATTTGATGCTTTTCTCTGTTTTATATCCACGTAAAGTGAATATCTTAAACAATCAAGTACATACAGTACAGTACATACACTATAGCTACATGGTTCTACTTCAGTATGACTCTTTAACAAGTCACTATACTTCAATAGGGCTAACGAAGTTGCACTACTGGACTGCGATGTTTAGAATTGATTACATCCTGGCCCACAAGTCTTTATTATTAACAGCAGTTATTTACATTTCTAGCCAGGCTGCAAAATCTGAGCCACAGAAATAAAATCAAGTGTGTGGTCGCAGCTTGCCGGTAAGGGAACGGACGCAGTACCCAGAGACAGCTGGCTAGTTAGCTTTCGCTGTTGGATCATTTTCCATAATTAGTGGCTGGTGGAACCAGCCCAGGAGCTAACCAGCTAGCTACTGTAGCAAGCTAGAGCCATAGAAACAAAGCTGACTAGCTTGCTAATTCCACCATGTTTCAATACCACACTGCTTACAGAAAATCAGCTAAACTAAGTTGTCACTCGTCTGGCGATGGCACTGTGCTTTCCTCCGCTGTGACTGTGAAGAGTGTGTGGACGAAGCATTAAGTTGTTCAATTTAACTCATTTATATTTTCTATGTGCTTCATTTACATTACTACTCCACTGCTAGTTTCGTCGTCGTTACTGCAAAACTTCAGTGAGTCCGTGACTTAGTTTATGCAGAAGTAAGCCCGCTATAACGGTCTCTATGGCAACGGTACTCCTATAGGTTGAAGGCTCCCTGATGGTCTCGGATCAGTTAGAGGTGGACAGTAAGATTATTTTTCTGGATTTTAACGTGACTGTTTCCTGTCTCATCTGCAGGAGAAAGCTGCCATTCTCCAGTAATACCATCTCAACACTCGTATGTTGTATTGTTCAATAGTTTCGGTTCTAAGGTATTGTAATCTCTACATCCTTTGCATTTCCTACTGCATTTTATTTATGTTATTTGAAATATTTCTGTCTGTTTATCCATCCTGTCTCTCTCTCTTGTACTGCTGTAAAATGTGGATAAATCTTATCCACAAAGAAGCAAACTTTTCCACTGCACTCAGAATTTATTTAAATTTATTTTTTCCTTCCTTCTGTCTCTGTCCCTCCTTCGGGTCTCTGCGCTCCTGTGAACTTTGGTGAAGTGGAAACCTACCCTCTCCAGGTCCTGTCGCAGGTGTGTGAAGAGCTGCAGGCGTCGCAGCAGCACCTCGTGCTCGCGGCGTGCCAGGCTGTCCTCCTCGTCCTTCTTGGGCGTGAGGAGCGGCTGGTTGAAGTTGGCTTTGCGCTTCAGTTTCCAGTACTGGAACAGGAAGCACACCACCTCCGGCTGCAGCTTCAGGTGAGCGGCAACCTCCTCCACCTCCACAAACTGGTAGAAGTCCTCCTCCATCTCCTGCAGCTTCAGCTTGCGGAGGCTGACTCTCTTCTCCTGCTGGCGGCTGGTGAGCACCTCCAGATCGCTGGGCGCTCTGTCCATGAGCTGCGGAGCCACGTAGGAAGACGAGGAGGAGGAGGCGGCGTCTTCCTCCCCTCTCACCCTGCCTCTCCTCTTGCCCTTCTTGTCTCTGGCGCTCTCCTTCTCCTCCTCGCCTCCCGAGTCTCGGTCCCTGGACTCGGCGCCCTCGAGCCCGGAGTGTTTGGGGCAGTAAGACTTGAACTTGACCTCGTCGTCCTCCGTGAGGATGGTGTTCATTTCGAGGCTGGCGTGGAGGCCGCACGTCACGTGGAAGGCAGTCCGGCAGTTTTTCGCTGAGCACTACAGCAACAAACACACAGTTGATCAAAATCAACCAAAACGTACACAACCTGGTTTTTTCAGTGCTAGATGTGTTTCTATCAAACATGATCAAATAACATTCAGCATTTTAATATTATTTATATTTATATTATTGTTGGGTATTTTATTTGTGTATTACTTTAACTGTCTGATTATATTTGTCTCACTGCAGTCCTGAAATGTTTTAATCCTGATTCATATCAAACATTTTGTAAACTTTGTTTTGAAGTTTATTATTATAAACTGACACCAAATGCTTGATCAGATTCTGAGTCGTATTTACTTTTTCATTGACCCCTAAAACTGTCTTTCAGAGGTTATTGCGGGCTGAGTTTTCAAGCTAGAGAGCTAGAGGGGAGACACTGGTATCATATGAAACTAGAGAAACTTAAGGAATCCATTGATACCAACCATGTCATGTTAGCTTATCTGGAAGATCGCTAAATAACGCTAAGTTATCTGCAAAAAGGGTAGTCGGAGCCTCCGAGGGGTCAAAGTGGGAATGCTTTTCCCCAAACTTCTTTGACCTTCCCTTGCATTAAGTTTTGGGTTCCCCCCCGATCCATAGGAACAGCTGGTGTGTTGGTGCAGAGCTATAATGCACTGCCAGTTTAGGGAGACGCTCTGCAGATATGTACAGAAAGTAGTAAAAAAAAAAATGGTAGCAGCTGAATAAGGAGTCTTGTTATACAAGTTATACTACTTCATTTCATACTTGCATTACATCTGATTACACACTAGAACTACTAATGCTGCTAATATTAATAATTAGTGGTTTTACTTTTATACTGTTAATCTCAGGCGTTAGAATTATTAAAACATGTTTAATGCAAAATATAACCAACTTAAAATAGACAAACACTGATCATCAGCTTCCTCATTTAACCTGCTGAGCTGTGAAATCATCACAATTAATTTGTTTGGTTGTGAAAAGCGGAGGAAACGCATCACTCTTCTCCACACTGAGGATATCTTTAACTACTAACACGCTGAGTCACGCGTTGCTTTTCACGTCTCATTAAATGTCTTTGTGTTTCTGCATCGTGTGGGTGAAATGTGAGCGGTGACTCTTACCTGTATGCACGCTCCGGACTTCTCTTTACACAGGCAGCAGATCAGAGCCCATCTGTTGCTGGGGATCTGGGACACGTTGGTGATCGGCTCCATCTTCTCTGGATTCCCGATGCTCACCTGCAAAGCACATTTAACATGTAATGAGCCGGGTGGGATTCAAATATCAGCACAGACTCATTTAGAAAAGCAAATACATCAACACCTGATGAAGACCCATGTCGGTCGCAACGCATCATCATTTTAAATACATACTGCCATGTGAAATAAAGGCATTTTCATTTTTGCACAAACCCTGCAGTGTGCCTTAGATTATTTTTGAAGGAGACTTGTATTTTATTTGTTTTGAGACCATATTTCACCCATGCAATAGGCCCTCCACAAGACTGAGTAAGTTGTTTGCCAATTTGAAAATAATTTAAATCAAGGTCAATATCAGTAATAACATTTGAGATTAAAAACTGTTTTTCAAAAAGGCTGGATTTGTCCTTAAACATTATTAACATTATGTGTTGAGTTGCTGGTCTTGTGCAAAGTTAAATTAGCTCTTTGCTCATTTTTTAAAGATGAAAAACGGAAAGAGTGACATGTATCTAAACATGTAAAAGAAGTACATAAATAATTTGGTATAAAAATGAAAAAGACTGTAAACAGGTAGATGTTCTCTTCACCTCTGGGATCCACAAGGCACAGCTGACGTGGACCCACTTGGTTCCGCTCCGGGTCGGCTTCATGGCTCCGCCCTTCTTGGGACACAGCTGGCACTTTGGGAGGATGCCGAGGGCGCAGATCCGGCACAGCCAGCTTCCCTTCGGGACTTTCTGGATGCCGTAACACGCCTGGTGAGAAACACAAACAAGAGGGAGGCTCAGCTTCCAGACAGAAAGCGGAAATCAATACAGCAGCAGCAGCAAATGAAGAAGAGTGTGATGAAGTGTGTCAAGTGAAACCACAGCAACAGCTGATCTGACATGTAAGATGAGTCGTTTTCATTTTGCTCTTTTACCACAGCGAAGCAATCTGAATCAGAAGTCTCTCTACAGGCTTCAAAGTTATCACGGTTTGGCTAAAAACTGTGTGCAGTATTTCATTATAGATTTCACTTCAACTATTATTCTTCACATCTTAGCTGTGATTTTTTACAAATATCCTCCATGGGAATGGACTCATTGGTGTTTTCAGTCTAAAATGGCGGCAGCGCTACCGCAGCGCCATCTAGCGGCCATTGTCAAAAAAGCGCCGTAGTTTCATCTCGTTGCTTCTATACTCTTTGATTTAACTCTGTATATCACACAGTGACCGTTTAATAAAAGTATTTTGTCTGATTTTTAATACTTTAAAATAAAGACTTGTATATTATTTTGTTCGCTCATGTACAGTGAGTTAATGAGCCCGTGTGTTGACCTCTGACCTGGTGAACGCAGATGTTGCACTTGTCGCAGAACACCATCTCGTTGTTGTCCTCGCCGTCGGGCGACTGGCAGACGTCACACACCACGTCCTCGTCGTACTCGATGCCCAGACCCTCCTCCGTCTCCGTGGCGTGCGTCATGTTTTCGTGGCAGCAGCGCTCAAACTCCTCCATCACGCGCTCCATGGTGATCTCGTCCAGCGGGGGCATGGCTGGAAAGGTCGGGAGTAAAAGGTTTACTGGTTTGTTTTTTTACCATCATGAAAACACCCAACCTCCTCGAGAACTCCAGTTTCATAATTTCCATATTTTACTCAGATTAAAGTGTCAAAAGCTGCTCTGTGACTTTATAAAATTTATAAAACCATTGGGATTTTAAAAATTGGTGAATTTAAACTAAAAAACTAAAATTTCTTTCTGCCTTAATTACAGGTTTAACTATATAGTTTACTCTGAGTCATCTGACCAAAAAGAGCTCAAACTGTACACAACAATGTGCATCTAAACTAAAATGTGGTCAAAGCAACACAAGCAGCCTAAAATAAATCAGGAGAAAAACTTTCCTCCAAACAAAACTTTGTGAACCCAAAACCGTCAGCTTGAGGAGAAGACGGAGTGAAGCTGAGAGATCCAATTTCTGACACCTACAAAATGACTTCCAGCCTCAGTCCAAACATCTGTTCTGTGACTCACCCATCTCTGCAAACTCCTGGTTGGTGGTCTGCAGCCAGGCTACGTCCTCCTCGTTCAGGTCGTACCGGCACATCCCCTCCGCCAGCGTCCGGATGTCCACGTAGCCCAGAGCCTCGGAGCCCGACGTCCGGATCAACTTCTTTGGCCTGATGAACATGACCTCCTTCCCTTTCTCTGCCAACACCCTGCACAGCACAGACAGGAGACGAGTCACTTTAATGTCCTGCATTCACAGTATAGTCCTATGAATCCATCCATTTTTTAGACACTCTTAAAATGTTTGTCTCTTCAACCAGTTGGGGTGCTTAGAAATTTTCTGATTTCATTACATGCAAAAGACATTTTTTGTGCTACAACATTATAGATCAATCAAAGAGCAAATGTGACCGAGATTAAACATAAGAAAGTATTACATTTTAAGGATTTTAATGACTTACCATCTTACATCAAGGTGCAAAAAAATCTTCATTTTAATGATTCTTGTATAACTGCAGTTAATAGCCCAGGCTTTTATTTGCTTCTATCGCTGAACCCAACTGGCGTATATTTGGGACAGTCCTTTAGTTCCTTTTGCACAAAACTCATGCTCAGCAAAGATGCAAAATACTATCAAACTGTTTATTTAAACCAGTATGAATATTACTTGTATAAAAATTAGGCTATCAAATAACATATAAATTAGAAATCATTCATTTGATCTAACTCCGACCCCAAGACGGTAAACGACACTGGTTTTATGGCAGCGACATACGAACACAACATCTCTCTTTATCCTGTTAAAACCCAGCTGCCGTCAGCGACGAGGCTATTTGGCGTACCGAAAAGGAAAAGGGGTGAAAACTAAACAAAGAAAGGTGGGGACACTTATTATGTAGTGAACTTCACAGGACAATATTCACAACTTTAATTCAATTAAATACATTTTTATGAAAAAACGTTGAGCGAGGAATGGACACAAATTCTTACTTTATGAGCGCTTCAAAGGTAAGAAGTCACCACTTTTATTTTCGTCTCTCTTGTTTACTGCTGTACCAAATAGTTCGAGGCTTAGAAGCTTCATTCATAGCGTTGAAATTTGAATTATTATTATTAATAACTTACAGAAACATTGCATGCAATAGTCCACCTTCTCTCTCTCTCTCTCACACACAAAGTGAGCGACGCAGCGCTCAGCATCTCTGACTGTAACTCACTCCTCAGTCCAAAAGTCAGAATTTATTGGATTGTGGAGAATCTAACCGATTGTGTAACACGTCAAATTGACAAAGTTACCCGGCGTCTAATTGAGAGCTACGTTTATTTGTCAAAATGTGAAGCCACACACGGTGAGTAAAAGGGACTCGGCGTCTAATGTGGGTCTAATTTAAGTTTTACTGAATACAGGTTTTGTTTTTCAGCCTCTCTCTAACTTTGTGCTTGCTGGATGCAAAACTATCTGACTGTGAGCCCGTCAAATCAAACTGAAACAAAACAATGGCTCTTTAAGGAAGTTAGCTGCCTGTTACACAAGCAGTCGTCTCAGCCGGACAATACAGGATCAAACGTGTGACTTTCTGGTCTCAAAGCAGTCTTTTCTTTTGTCCTACCTGGCGACGGGCTGCGGGATGGACTGAGGGCTGACGGGAACCTGGACGCCCTTCTCCCAGTCCTGCCTCCACGGGTCGGCGAGGACGTAGTAGTCCTCCGGGTTCAGCTGGTACGAGTCATGCACCTTCATGGCGGTGATCAGGTCGGTCCTGAAAACCTGCAGCAGTCGCATGAAAACAAGAGTCAGTACGCTTTACTGCAAGCACTGTTGAACAGTGAATGATTACGGCACGTAGAGGGGAAATGTTTGTTTTGGTTGTTTGTCAGAGGAAGTGAGGAATGAATCGTTGAGGCCTCAGAAAATATCACAATGAGAAAAAATATAAATGTAGTGAAATCAAATATTCTCATCAATAATCATATTGTCACATTTTGGCTTACAAATGACTGGTATTAGGGCTGACCTCAGCCAAATCCAAACCTAAGATGGGGACCATTTGCACCAATAAAACAAGCATATTGTGTCCATTACTTCCAGCTACGTTAGCTTTGGGCCAACAGAAACTCTGATATGATTATGTCAAACAGCAATAAGCATTATTTTTCAATTGAAGCACTTACTGAAAGTCAGCTTTAGACAGGTAAATCTAAATATCTGGATTTATTCGGACTATGCGCGTCTATACTGTTCATTTTCTGAAAGCTTTTAAGATCAATTACTTGAAATGTGGGCTATAAATGCTCTCAAGTTGAGTCCAAATGCAATTGAATATAATTAAAAGTATATAAGTGGTATTAACATTCAATAATATTACAAATTTCCCCGCTGTGGGACTAATAAAGGGTTATCTCATCATATCTTAACATGATAAAAACTGAAAAAAGGTTACTGTTTATCACTATGAAACAGGTCTGAGATATTTAGGTTAAAAAGTTTTGGAATACAAATATTTCCAATGGCATAAGAGTAAATGGTATTAAGCATTATGCTTAATCTGTGTTATGATTATGCGGGGGTTCTTGGAGAATGTTCTTCCCTATAAGGAGTCCCTGAACCCAAAAGGTTTGAGAACCCCTGGATTAGTTGATTTAATCAACAGAATCACACAAAAGCACCACTTTAAATCTTGTGTTTACCATAAGTTGATTGGAAATCAGTCATTCAGGATGAAAAAAGCACAAAAAACGACTAATCGACAAAGAAATCTTGGTCGACTGAGACCAAAACGACTAGATAAGTTGACTAATCAACTAAGAGGGGGCAGCCCTATCTGGTATATCATGATTTAATCTGGAAGACTAATCATCCTAAAGCTCAAAAGTACAGACTCTCTGTGCAAAATCGAATATCTGGCTCATCTGAAGAAGACTTGTATGTGTGCCAATAAACCATCTTTACAACCAAAGTAATCAACATATTTTAAACATGTTCTTGTTCCATAGAGATACTGTATAATATCAGTGTTTGCACAGGGTTAAAAAAAAAAACTACCACGTTGTCTACACACAGCCAGACAGGAACCGACCAATCAGGATGCTGCTTAGGCCTGAGTCATTGTTTTGCTTTGATTTGATTGGCTCTTGGTCAGAGGGAGTGTGCAGCAGCCTGCAGGGACCAAGAGGACAGACTGTACAGTAGATAACAGCAGCTATGTTTCCATCACAAGAACGCTCTGTACAATGTGGAAAATTACATTAATGAATGTGACATATAAAATATTGCAAATATTTTTTGCAGGTTTCCATTTCAATCCTCGATTTGTTCATTAAATCATTAAGATTGTTTATCAAATTCTTTTTATTTTTGATTAAAATATTGAAGATCAAAAAATAAACCCTTCCATAAATCCATCATTTCAAAGATGGAAGGAAACAATAAAGGACCTTCTAGAGTCAGAAAAGAAGAGACAGAATATAAGAGGCGTTGGTCAAAGTGGACGAGTTAATGTAGGAAATCACCCAGATTAAATAGAGTTAGAAATGAAGAGTCAAAGTACAAAAGACGCTGGTTTAAGTGGATGAAATATGAGGACGGAAATTAAGTTATGAAATTACTTACACTCAGATTAACAGAATGATTTATAAATGGGCAGATGCAGATCTTGGGCAAACAAATAAACATAACCGATAGACACTATACTATACTATACTATACTATACTATACTATACTATACTATACTATACACATCTTGGAGGAGGTATCTTCCTTTTTTTGCATGTATGTATGTGTGTGAAAAACAAATTGCAAATATATATTGGACATTTTGTGGATTTATAATTCATGAGTAGTTTGCAATAAAATAAATAAAACAATGGCAGAGTACAGGAATGACAGCAGAAGACCTGAGACATATACATACGTTCATTAAATACTGATCATCCTAAAACACCATAATGATTAGGAGTTTAGACGGACGTACCTCGGAGGCTTTCTGCCCGGTCCCTCTCCTGGGCTGTGATGAATGTTGGGACCAGCAGGTAGAATTACCTGGAGGAGAAACACAACGTGTTAAACGTCTCGGCATGTCTTCGTTGTCTGTTCCTGCTCACATCCTCTAAAATATGGATTTCCCCCCCTACTAGGGGAACTTTGAGAATTACATGTGCGCTCATTTGGATAGTCAAAATGGTGCAACTGACATTTTCTGTTTTCAATTTAATTTCTTTACTAGGCTTATTACAAAATTACTGACAGCAGTAGCAATTTGGCATTTAAAATCATCTGCATGAGCCTTCATTTTCACTACACGTGGAAACTCAAAAACCTCAAGGATCGTTTCATTAACCCTCTGGGACCCACAATAGACTCCTTTTTGTCTTTTTTAGGGGGGTACAGGGGGTCTTTAGGGGGAGAAAGCAGGTCAACAGTAGATGTCACATAGAAGTGGTGTACATCATCTGAAAGCTGGGAACCTGAAGATTAATTTGAGATGCAGCTCTCAGCACTAACAACTTACCCCAACATTTAATACGATGTGGTAAAACCCCAGCCATCTGACATTTTGTGGAGGACGAAACAAACGCTACAAAGTGTTTCTGAAATAGTTCACAGACGTCAAATTTGATCCCGTCTGTCTGACCTGCCAGGATGTCTTTAAAGATCCAAGTGTCCCTACTCTGTCTCCTGTCTCTCAGACTGCAGGCGTGCTTTTCCTTTTCCTTAATCTTTGTCCATCTGCTGCCCTTCTTTCCTTTTCTCTCTCTCGGTTTCCTTCCTGAACATGAAGTACACATTTACTGACACTGACAGTAACAAGATGGAAGACACATTTTCAGGAAAGGACCAAAACGTAATGGCTATTATATAATGAAAAAAGATGTGTGACATTTACAGATGAAAACAGTAAAAATGTAATGATATTGAAACAATCATCTTTCACCAAAATTAGTTTTTGTGATATTTAAGGATACAAGTTGGCATTTCCTCTGCAGCTTTGCACTTTCACTTGTGAAATTTAGGATGGTGGCAGAGTTGTGCTTGACCTCATTCAGGTCTATATTTGGACTCGGTATGAAATGACTCAGCAGAGACAATATTTTTGCTTACTTCCATTGTCGGAGTCATCACTGCTGCTGGGGTGCCTGCTTCTCTTCATCGTCGTCTGTCTGCGGAGCTCCGGCCTAGGGACACTAAACACAAACACAGACAGGAGGTTAAGATCATGACAAGATATACAGCTATGATAAAGAAAACTTTTAGCATTTGGGGAAAAAGTCTGGCTCAAAATCTGACATGATGTTATGGCACAATGTTAGGATCAAGCAAGATAACACATGTAAATGATGCATAACTTACACCATTACATAAAGTTAGTTTCTACCATGAATAAAAGCAAGCTCATGACATATATGTAAGCATTATCAACACGTTGAAGCACTCACACTGCTGCTGGAAACAGCATTTAAGATTCAGTTTCATTTCTAGCCAAACAATCAGGATACTATCCCTGCAGCCCCTTCACTATTTGGGAACTGGATCATGTCTCTAAAATATCTAAAATAGCTCTACTCTACTAAAATATGAGTCCTTGGACATAAACAGGTAGAGCAAAACAGTAGTAGAAACTTGTCCTATTCCACTATTCCTTGCTAATCTGCCAGCACACAAACCCTGCAGCTAATGTGTACAGTACATACCACAGTGTTCAGCGATGACAACAAGAAGTAACCACAAGCAACGCAGACAGGAAACAAACGCCTTTCAGTGCTAAGTTCAGCTCGCAGCGTGCAAAAACATCAACAGGGACTTTAAAGCTCCCGACAGGTGGACATATATCTCAGAGTCTGCTGCCAGCGTGCACCAGGAGGGGAAGGGTGCTAACCCTTTACTTAGCTGGCTAAGCTAACAGCAGGCTAAGCTGTGACGCCCCTTCATCCAGCAAACAGAAAGTACAGGCTAACTCACTTAGCAGCTAACTAGCTGACAAACAGCTGTTCTCTGCGGTCACACAGTAACATCAATGTGATCACAACCAGCTTTAAATCAGACCACGTTGCGTGCATTTTTTAAAATCAGACTGCAAATGCTAGCTGGCTAACGTTAGCTAGAGCTAATCCCCCCCAACAACAACCAGCCCCGTTATGCAACATGCGGCCCCCCCATGATAACAATCTGATGTCCCTTAGCTTACAAATAAGCCCTTTTTGTAAAGCTGTAAATCACAACAGGAGGTTTATGTTAACTATGCGTGTTTTTCCTTCATGTGTGGCAACGTTAATATGCACGATAAACATTTAGCTAACTAGCGTCTGTAGGTGGTTAGCACAATCGGCTAACTAGTTAGCTGTGGTATTAGCACAATCGGCTAACTACTTAGCTGTGGTATTAGCACAATCGGCTAGCTAGTTAGCTGTGGTATTAGCAAAATCGGCTAACTAGTTAGCTGTGGTATTAGCACAATCGGCTAGCTAGTTAGCTGTGGTAGGTGGTTAGCAAAATCGGCTAGCTCGCTAGCTAGCCAGATGCTACCCGTATGTTATGTAGTTGGCAGTTAGCATTAGCCACCACTGCTAACATAACTATGATGCCCCTTATTAAACAGTCACCAGCCGGCTATCTGTCAGAGGTTAAAGGTCAATATGATTCAAACAAACTACCTGAAACGTGAACACATTATTAGTTGAACACTGCTAACTGACTCCACAGTGTTGTTGTGCTAGCTGTGTTAGCCTAGCTGCTAGCCTAGCTGTTAGCCTAGCTGCTAGCTGCTAGGCTAACAGCGATCCACCAACGGCTGAGCTTAATCTTTGGCGCCATTTTAAAATGACGCGTTTTCCTAGCGGACTGCTGCTAGTTTGACCAATACTCGTTTTATATTAACTCCTTCAAATAGCCCCGTTAAGAACATTCTGGCACACATGCACCCGAGTTATAGAGTTGACAGTAAAGTGGACGGTACATACAGAGCACGTCAGGGCCGAGGAGAGCCGGTGTTTTTGAGTTTGATGTTGCAGCGCAGCAGTGTTTTTCTCCACCGTGAGTTCCGCTTGACCCGCATTCCACATACACAAACACCAGAGCTTTGGCCGGGGAGGAGGGGACCAAGCCCGGCCTGCAGCTGCGGCGGGGAGCCGCTGGAGGGCAGCAGGAACCCTCTGGGACCCCTGGTACCAAATAACACAACAGCTCCTAATGTAGGAACAACATGTTGCATTATAAACACACGTTGCCCGGCTGCCAGTTTAAGTGTCAACAAATATAATGTGAATATTATTAAATAAGTGTGCATGACGCAGCTCTCCCATTCACTCCTTTTTTTGGAGGTACACAGATTTATCTTTATTTTATATATTTATTTATATTATATTATATTTATTTATATTATTTTTATTATTATATTTATATTATATTATTTTTATTTATATTATTTTTATTATTATTATATATTATATTTATATTTTATTATTATATATATATTTATTATATTTTTTATTTTTATTTATTTTTAGAGACAGAACACAAATAATTATTATTTTGAAAAAGGAAATACAATTTAGTTTAAGATAAGAAAGCTCTTAAGTTGTTTTCATTGCTAGATATGTTATTGTTATTATTATTATTATTATTATTATTATTATTATTAATATTAATAATACAAATAATAATAATAATAATAAGTTAATTTAAGATAGCCCTGTTTTTCTGTATATATTTTATTCATGTATCTTTATTTTAGTTTCATTTCTGTGATCTTTTTAGCTGGTTTATGCCTTGTTTGTTTGTACTTAACATGTTCTCAATAATCATAATAATAATAAAATATATAAATTAATTATATATATATATGAATAATATATATATATATATATATATATATATATATGATGAAAAACTACAATAAAGGGTTTAATCATTCAAAGGAAAGTCCAAAAATGTTATATTAACCTCTTAACTTTCAACTTTTCAAATATGACAGGGTTTCATACTGTTTTTTTTTTAGCAGCAATAATCACTCTTGTTTTCTATATTCTTAAAACCCCTGTACATAAAAATCCTCTAAACATACTATAATGGAAATGTGTTTTGGAAACTAATGTCTTTTGCACACTTCAGTTGGGTGTATTTACTTTTTTATTGTTAGCAATAAACAAACCTACTCAGGTTAAGTTGGGAGTTATATGAAGAGGGTTATGATTACAATTCTTTTTTTACATATTTAAAAAAAGTGATAAAACGTACGTAAAAACAGACATAAAAAGATGGAATATGTAATTGTTTTTCAGTTGTTCTTTAAGTAACCAATGTTTAATTCTGGTGTCATTTCAATAGTTACATGACATGAAAAACTACAACAGTAACAGACAGCTGCAAAATCCCTCACCCGTAGGTTGTTTACAAATGCATAGCTTTTTAAAAATAACTATTTAGAAACACGATGTCTTTGATTGCATGCTGCCAACATGTGGAATGATCAGAGGACAGAAAACAAGTTTACAGTACAGAACCGTGTGGTGATTCAAAAAGGAACATTTTTATATGTTTCTATCAAACATCTGGATATTTTGCATTCACACCTCTTCAATGACACATGCAAATCACTTAAACTGGTATAATGTATTCAATATGTGACATTTATAGTACTTATTTAGAGCTGAGATAATGTAAATGACTTTCAGTTGTTCTGGAAATGCAACAAACAAACATCAATAAGAACAGTTTCTACAGTGATTTTTCCTCCAACCAGAAGGTCACACAACTAACAAACCAAACATAATAAAATGAGAACTTTCTAACACCAGTGGAGGAATAAATGAGGTAATGGAGGTAAACTGAGGTTTTTCCTGCAGAGTCTGATCTGCATGCAGTCTGAGAGGAAACCTGAACTCATCACAGTGAACAGGAAGACCGGGAACACACACAGTCACACAGGAAAACATCACAACACACAACTGTTTCTCCAGCTCAGAAATTCACTGTTTTCTAAAACTTTACTTCTTTGATGCATTTGAAGGTTTTGGAATACGTTTCTCTGGGTGTTAAACTATCAAAAACAGACAAACAAGAATATCCACCTACAGCAGATACTCAACTTGAAACCATCATAGAGATCCATGAGATGAAACGACTGACTTTTCTACTAAGACTGAGAATGATTTAAGGTTTGCAAGATGGACAAAATGGATAATATATTCTTTGGTTTGCATCTTTCACCTTTAAATGTCATTTCACTTTTTACTTTTTCTTGTAGGGTTTACAATTTATGGATAATTTTCGCAAATTATGTAGAGATACATGTACATAACTTGTGTTATAATGTTTGTGATATGGATGACATGGTTTCTAGTCACAGTGTTGTTTCTACAATGACAATTGGCCCTGGGACAATGACACTGATGAAGACCTATGTCGGACGCAACGTGTTGGTCATTTTAAACAATTATTGCTATGTAAAATAAAGGCATTTTAGTTTTGCACAAACTCTACAGTGTGCCTTGGATTATTTTTGAAGGAGACTTGAATTTTGTTTTTTTGTTTTTTGAGACCGAAGATTGAATAAGTAGTGTTGTTTTTACTTTTGATGTTATTGATTTTAAAAAGATTTTAGAAATAAAATGAAAGTAGTATCCCAAAAATTGTATTTACGTACAAACATTTTGGGAAGACATCCTTCAAAAGTGTGCAAACTGACTATCTTCACCGTGCTCTCCTACTGATGATTTTAACTGGAAAACAGTCATATCAATTTGTAGATGAGATGGAAATGTTGCAGTTTAATTACATGTTTACTGGGCTTTTCTGTTTGTTTGTTTGTTTGTTTGTTTGTTTTTAAAAAAATATATTTTTGTATTTAATTTGAATATTAAAAAACAAGTGAAAATCAGATAAAGAATCAAGAGTCAATAATAACTAATCCAGGATTATAAATATAGGCAAACATTACTCGTAAAAAAATGTTTTACTAATTATTTACATACTATCTTTATGTAATATTGGTCTAATATTTGGCTGAATATTCATAAAAAACAATCACCTAGTTTTAGCGTACAGACATGACAGTGGTATTAATCTTTTCATCTAATAAATATGTTTCCCGAAATGCCAAACTATTTCTGTAACCTGAATTGATTCTCCTTCTTTAAAAAGATGCAGAAATATGTTACTTATTGATCAAGTATTGATCAAAAATATTATCCAGCAGTAACCTCAATCCAGAGAATGTTTGTATTAATACTATCCTTGAAAAACAAGTTGAACTGTGATCACAATATCTGTAAACATCACGGGGGTTGACCACAACATAAACTGGGGATCAATGTGCACTGAGACTGACAACAGAGCTCATATGTTTTATGTCCACCTCTAAACCTTTTCAAGGCCTTGAAAAGTTCACCTTCTTTCCTTTCCCAGACTCTCTGGACGCCTCTCTGGACGGTCCTGAGCTCATCTGGTGGCCAGGATGGCGTCGTAGGACTTGCCGGTCCGGCACACCTGAACGTTGTGGAAGCCGGTCTTGTTGAGGAGGCCGGTGTACTCGGACGGCGGGCGCTCCCGGCCCTCCGTTTGCACCAGCATGTTGAGGGAGAAGATCTGAGCCGTGACGGGCCCTCGTCTGTTCTCAAACAGCATGGCTTCCACCAGCAGGACGCCGCCGCCTGCCAGCAGGAACAAACATACTGAGTACTGATAGTGGGAATATGAACAGAGAATCTATCAACTAAAAAGTGTCGATGCTGAGTAGGGTGGTAAATAATTAAAAAACATTGAATGTGCATTTGTTATGTTGATTGTTTTGACCAGTAAAAATTGAAAAAACAAAGCTTGATAGAAATGTTCATAATCGTCAAAGTCTCCTCTATCCTGCAGACACATAACATACTATATTCTCTCCAGTGCACAATGACACAACATTTCAACTCCAGTTGTCTTCCTTGTTTGAGTCAGGAGTCTACATTTGGGTTCAGAAGTGAGAGACAATGCAATCAGAGGTTCTTGCTTCTTTCTGCATTTATATACATTTATATTAATCTAGCAAATATGATAAAATTGGTCACTTTACATGTAAACTTATAACATTTTTATGTGAAATTAAAATGTGTTTACAGAGTTAGTTATACATATTTGCAAATCGCTCTGTATTTTGTGGATCTGACGTGTATTTGACGACGAGAGAGGCAGAAACTGAAGCATCCAGATTAAAACCGAATAACATTTATCTACTAAATCAAGGTGTAACTGCACCATAGATGGAACTGTTGCGGACTCCCTTTGACTTGATTTGACTGCAGAGGAGAGCAGCAACCTCCACTGACTTTAAGAAAATAAAAAACAGCATATAAACTTTAATTGTAGCGGCAATACTAACATTACCTATGAACAACACAGTAACTGAACAGACTGAGTGTGAATACAGAGAGGATAAAGAATATATAAGAGTACAGGTCAGGAGGAAATAGAGGCTACCGATGAGCCCACACACTGTTAAACTCACCTGGTCTGCAGGTGTCATAGATCTTCTTCAGCAGGTTGAGGCATTTCTCTTCAGGCCAGTCGTGAATGATTCTGGCCAGAACGTAGAGGTCAGCAGGAGGGATTTCACCGCTGAAGAAATCTCCTGCATGTTCAACAGAAAGTTTTTTCACTCAAACATGGTTATTTTGAAACATTAGATATATTTACAATAATATGAAATAAGGCCAATTCATTTCCTACCAAAACATCACTTCTACCTTTTAGTACTAAACTATTTTATATGGTGAATGAGACTGAATGAGGCTGAATGAGGCTGAATGAGACTGAATGAGGCTGAATGAATTGAATGAGACTGAATGAGGCAGAATGAGACTGAATGAGACTGAATGAGGCAGAATGAGACTGAATGAGGCTGATTGAGACTGAATGAGGCTGAATGAGACTGAATGAGGCTGATTGAGACTGAATGAGGCTGAATGAGACTGAATGAGCAGATGAGCTGAATGAGGCTGATTGAGACTGATGCGGCGAATGAGACTGAATGAGGACTGTATGAGGACTGAATGAGGCCTGAATGAGCCTGATGAGACTGAGAGGCTGATGAGACTGATGAGACTGAGAGGCTGATGATTTTGATGAGACTGAATGAGGCAGAATGAGACTGAATGAGGCTGATTGAGACTGAATGAGGCTGAATGAGACTGAATGAGGCTGAATGAGACTGAATGATGCTGAATGAGACTGAATGAGGCTGAATGAGGCTGAATGAATTGAATGAGACTGAATGAGGCAGAATGAGACTGAATGAGACTGAATGAGGCTGATTGAGACTGAATGAGGCTGAATGAGACTGAATGAGGCTGAATGAGACTGAATGAGGCTGAATGAGGCTGAATGAGACTCACCAGTCTGAAAGACAACGCCGTCGTCCTCCTGAGGGAAATGTTTCAGAACCGTCTCTACGACCTGCGGGAGGTCGAACACTGTGACAGAGGAGGACGGGTACGCCTTCGCCATCTCACGGGCCAGTGCACCGGTGCATCCTGGGAGTTATTCAGACAGAATAGTGTCAGTATGCAGTGGTGGAATGTAACTAAGTACATTTACTCAAGTACTGTACTTAAGTACATTTGAGGTAGTTGTACTTTACCCCTATATTTTCATTCTACTTTATATTTCTGCTCCACATTTCACCAGAAAATATTGTACTATTGTACAATTATCTGACAGCTCTTGTAGTATATGTTGTACATATACATATAGAGTTGTATATGTTTTAAAATGTCAATCAGTGTTTCTCAAAGCCCAAGACGACGTCCTCAAATGTCTTGTTTTGTCCACAACTCAAAGATATTCAGTTTACTGTCATAGAGGAGGAAAGACACCAGAACATATTCACATTTAAGAAGCTGGAATCAGATTATTTAGAGGGTTTTTTTCCTTAAAAAATGACTCAAACCGATTAATCGCTTACCAGAATAGTTGGAGATAAATTTAATAGTTGATAACTAATCAGTTAATCGATGCTCTAAATACAAACAAAAATGTTTAGCCATAAATAAAAATATAAATATTCATAAAGGAGGGTTTAAGCTCTTACCTCCCAGATCTACGATCTTCTGAAAGCAGGAGAGGTTGAACGCCGTCACAACGTCATGTCCGTCCAGAACCCACGAGGAGTTCATCAGACCCATGAATTTCAGCATCTCCTCCTCTGATCTGAAACGTTTACAGAATAATAAAAGATTTCAGCGCCACAGAGTCTTGAAGTTACACATTTAAGCATCTGAAGCAACAAAATCAACACTGACCTGTAAATAGCTTGAAAAACCTCCTCTGGTGGAAGGCCGAAGGTCTTCTCGTTCTGATTCTTCCCTTCCCTGCGTGGTGCAAAATAACAAACTACTGTTTGAACAAAATTATGATAATTGAAATGTTTGATCTGAGTTTCCTTCTGCAGAATTTGTTTAAGTTGTGCAAACATTTCTCAGAGGTGGAGCGGCTCTGGAGGCTATTAGCTAACCTACTTTGTATGTTTACACTGCGTTTTCTGCTTCAGTCTGACATCCATTAGCCAGAAAAACTGCACTTCCTCTGCTACCACTGAGGTTTTAACTGATGATCCGATTGGTCTGTCTCGCTGTCAATCAACATATAAATACTCCTGGTCCTCATGAACAAAATAAACTATCACACCTGGTTGTAACCTCTCTCTGCATGTTGTTATTGCGAGAAACATGGGGTTTAACAAAGTCTTGTTAAATGCAAAATGTCTTCAATTCAATGATCTGAGCATCTCCCATTTGAACTCACTGACCTGACGGCATCCACCATGTTGTTCCACAGCGGGTAGATGGTCTGTGATTGGTAGACGATCATGTCGTGAAGAGACTTGCCGCTGCCTTTAGCCAGGTAAAGATTAGCCACGTCAGTGCTGCTGTACAAAGCTGTTATAACAAAAAAAAACACCACATTCACACTTTAAATCAGGGTGTTTTAGTTCCCAACATTCACAGTTATCAACAGCAGTCATGCAAACGATTAGTCAGATAGATAAAGGATTAGTCGACCGTTTCAGTCATTTTTCAAGCTAAAATTCCAAATATTCTCCAGTTCCAGCGTCTCAAATGTGCAGATTTAACGCTTTTATTTGTCACAAATGATAGTGAACTAAATATCTTCAGGTTTTTGGACTGTTGTTCAAATAAAAGAAGCAATTCTATGATGCCACATTGGTCTTTTTTCACTATTTCCTGATGTTTTTTTAGACAAAATGATAGTTAGTTGCAGCCCCTAAGTTCAAGTGTTTTATGGGGGGGAATTTAGAGAAACGATTCTTTAAAGTGATGTACAACAGAAATATCCTCACTCACTTTACTCCTGGGTTACACACAGGATTAAAATACATCATGCTTTAGCAATATTTGTCAATTTATTGTTGGTTTTGGTCTTTTCTTGGGATTCATTGACAATAAGATAAATATAGAATATCACCGTTTATCCTTTAAAAGCTGTGTCTTGTTGTTGTGTTCAAGGAAGCTCAGACATTTGGGTTTCCCCCAGATGACCACAGAGGAAAATTACATTCACAATGTTCAGGTGTCCTCATGGTTTGTTCAGGTGTTCACATATGTTTGGCCATATATAGTGTATATTGATACACTGACACAGAGCTAATGTATCAGTTCATCACCTCCTCCTCCTCCTCCTTCCTCCTCCTCCTCCTTCCTCCTCCTCCTCCTCTTCCTCTTCCTCCTCCTCCTCCTTCCTCCTCCTCCTCCTCCTTCCTCCTCCTCCTCCTCCTCTTCCTCCTCCTCCTCCTCCTCCTCCTCCTTCCTCCTCCTTCCTCCTCCTCCTCCTCCTCCTCCTCCTCACCTGTCCCGTCTGTGGTCTCCACCTCCAGGATCTCGATGCCCACCAGTGCGTCCAGCAGCCTCTCCATCCCGTCCACACTGGTGCTCAGCTCGCGGGCTACATGCTGGACACTCAGCGGCTCCTGAGACTTCAGCAGGAGGTCAAACACTCCCAGCTCACAGGCGGAAAATATCACCTGGAGAGACAAACACACATCAACAAAGCAAAAATCAGTAGATAGATTTTTAAGAAAAAAATAAAATTGGAAAATGGGGAATTTTTAATGGGCATTTTTCTACTATTTCACAAACAATTAATCAAACAACCAGGCATATAAACACCAGATTAGTGTTGTCAAATTATCGAGTCAGTCAAATCAGAAAAACAGAAAATTAATCTATTAAAAATCTATAAAATGTATTGAACTATTTTTGATAACTGTCTATTAATGTATTAATGTATTAATGTAAGTGACTTTTCATGGCAAAAATACCAAAACATTGACCGTCAAATATGATTTTTTTTTCTTTTTTGTATTTATTTTATGATTAGACTAAATATCTTGATCAGACATTTTAGGGACCAAATATAGATATATATATCTATAGTGACCCTATAGATACATTACTGCAGACTGACACTTCTGTATTATATTGTATTTGTTGTACTTAAATGTTTAGTCAAGTCCAGTCAAGTTTATTTATATAGCATATTTCATAGCACAGGCGTAGACTCAATGTGCTTCAAGAAAAAAAAAAGCAGAAAGAAAAAATAGGCAAAGACAAAAACATATAAGATAAGAAGGTAATGAATATATGTAGACAAACATATAAGGTTTATTAAATAAGATTTTTTTTAAATTAAAATGTTACCTTTTAAACCTTGACCCAGATTGACAGAAAATTGATCTGCACCTATTTTGATAAGTGTTTATTCGTGTAGGTAATATTTTATTGCAAAAACACCAACATTTGACTAGTTCCAGCTTGTCAAATTTGAATTTTTGCTGATTTTTAATCATATTAAACTAAATATATCTTAGGTTTTAGGACAAAACAAACTAGAAACATTACTGCAGACTGACTCTAGTAAATAAACAGTTCAACATGTTACCTTAGAGATCCTGAAGCCGTTGAAATACTCCAGAAGTTTGAAGGGGTAGTCCAGCTCACTCTGGGACAAATGTTCTGCCATTATACTGCAAACACACATCAACACACAGCTGTTAATAACTGGAGGAATGCATGCAACTTCGGTTTACATGCATGCACTCACCCGAGGTTGCTGCCTGGAAAGCGGCTAAGATGGTCCGATCCTGCAGGGGGAAGACGGAGGATTTTTTTCGGGGTATTTGTTGTTTTTTTAGCAGAAAACAGCCAAGGTGTCGGTGGTGCGTTCAGGAGCTTCTCTGTCGGGGATGAAGTGAAACGGTCCACGGATTATCAGCGGGGGAAATGCATCCCTGATCCGGATCTTACGGTGATCCTCTTCTGCTTCTCGCTGCTGTGATGGCCGATAAGAAACAACAGCGACTACTTTCACTTAGATAAATGAGTGTGTGTGTCGGTGCAGTACCGGGATCATCCGCAGCAGCAGCGGGAGCGCTGTCGAGCTGCAGGACCCTCAAAACCTCATCACATTTACACACGAGTGGGCATTAATGGAGCTCTGGGATGTCTGTGGTGGAAGAAATACTCACATCCTTTACTTCAGTACAAGAAGAAATACTGAAATAAAAAAAATACCCAATTACAAATAAAAGTACTGCATTCAAAATCCTATTTAAGTATAAAAATATTATCAGTAAAATGTATTTAATAATTAGTTTAAACTGTATTATATTTATATATTTTTTTTATAAACAAATCATAATGTATTTATGTAAAATCTTAATCTGAAAAGCAACCAGTAACTAATACTGTCAGATAAATGTAGTGCAGTAATATGCCTACAATATTTGACTCTGAAATGTAGTGGAGTACAAGGAGTACATAGAAATACTGAAATATAAAAATACCCAATAACAAATAAAAGTACTGCATTCAAAACCTAATTTAAGTATACAAATATTATCAGTAAAATGTACTTAAAAATCAAAAGTATTAGTACTTATTATGAGGATGTTATTATATATTATAGTGTTGGATTATGTCATTTTAATGTCACAGCTGGTCAAAGTGTAGCTGATTTGAACTGTTTTATATTGTGAGGTAGTTAAATCTGTATTATATTTATATATTTTTTTATAAACAAATCATAATGTATATATGTAAAATCTTAATCTGAAAAGTAACCAGTAACTAATACTGTCAGATAAATGTAGTGCAGTAATATTCCTACAATATTTGACTCTGAAATGTAGTGAAGTACAAGGAGTACATAGAAATACTCAAGTAAAGTACAAATACCTCAAAAATGTACTTAAGTAGTCCTTAATGTACTTAGTTACTTTCGACCACTGGATGTGGCCAAAACAGATCAATAATTAGATAAATAAATATATAAACAATAGAGTTTTCTGCATTTATTTATTTTTTTACTAACCAACTTTGAATGCTTGTAACAGAGTATTTTTTACAAGGTAGTATTGCTGTTTTTACTTACTGTAGTTTACTAAGTAAACTGCTGAAATGTAGTCGAGTAGAAGTTTAAAGTAGCAGAAAATAGAAATACTCAATTAAAGTACAAGTACCTCAAAATTTTACAGAGTTACTGTATTTTCTTTCCAGCACTGGATGTCTGTCAGTAATTCAGTGGTTTATGATAAAAGGTACAAGGCCCTTAAAGTAACCTTTTAATAATCAAATGATAGATATATAAAAAAATACATTTTTCTGCATTTATTTATTTTCTTATAAACTTTCAGATTTCTCTCTCACCCTATTTATTATTTATTGCTTCCCTATTTAGTAAAACCTAATTACCCTTATTAGTTTTATTTCATTCCTTGTTAATTGCTGTATTTATTTCTCCCCCATTTCCTAAATAAATAAATAATTTCTGTCTCTACATATTATATCTCCATATATATTCATTGTATTATTAATTTCCTTATTCATTTTGCATTCATTTATTTGTGTCATTTATAATGTATTCATTATTTTATTTCTATTTTTGTTCTATATTGATTTGGTCCCTCCTTTCCCATATTTAATATAGCTATTTACGTCAACATTAAATTCCTATATTTATATATTATATGTCCCCGCTGCATGCTTTACCCAATATGAGTATTCTTATATCTATTTCTGTATATGTCCCATAAATACAAATTATTTATTACATATCATATACTACACATTATTTTTCCACATTCATTTTCTTCCACATCGCGTCTAATGAGCATTTATTTATTTATGTCCCCTGTAAGCATCCATAATTAAAAAGGGAGCTTGCAATTAAACAATTTGGGTTTGTTTTTTTTCAGACACCAGCCCATCATTCTTGGCATCTTTCTTTCTATTATAGGGAAAAATGTTTTTCTGTTATAACTTTTCTTCTCTCTAATTTTCTCAGTTTGCTTTTGTGCTTCTAACATCTGGTGTCAATAATCGTTCACTGAGGTTTGCCATGAAGCCGTCTGCATGTTGTACATTTTGTTCCTGAGTTTCTTCACGCATCCACAGCACTCATTCTCTCAAGATATGCAGGAAAAACATTATCTCACTACAACTCGGTTCAACAAACTTTTCTGTGGTTAGTTAGAACAACACATCTACATCTTTATCATTAAATCATTATATAATATTTAAAACGTGGAGTTCATTTTAATGTAAATACACTCAGAAGTACTACTCCACTACATTTCAGAGTTTTATGCATTCGTATCTCCTCTAATATTAAACTTGCACCTTTGTATTTTCCTTGTAGGTAAACAGGCCTGAAGCAGAGACACTTTGTGTTAAACATTTTAACGAACTATAAAACATTTTTCCGCTCATGCCGCCTCTAAAAGCCAATAAATTCAAGACATCTTCAATTATTAACCAAATCGATTTATTATGCATGAACAAATCCCTTCCTGCCTCTGTCACGCAGACACGCACACACACACACCCAACATTTAAATACATGACGTGGTGGGAATTCGGCATAGCTCACTTTGTTGTTGCACATGCTTTAATAAAATGATAGATATATTTACAGGATAAGCAACGTCTCCGAACAAAATTCGCAAGAACAGCTCCCGGTCCCGCCCTGCAGCACTTTGCAACGCTCCTTTTTTTGTTGTTTTATTGGGGTTGGGAGGGTGGGGGGGGGGGGGATTCACCCACATTTTAAAAGAACCCAAAAAAAAAAAGACAAACCATGGGGGTTTTGGCCAATACGACATAGCATTATACATATCTGGAGTTCATCAACTACATAAATATGGCAGTAACACTGAGTAATTCATACGGTCTATTTACAAAGTTTGTGAAGTGGGGAGATATTACAGTCTGTTCGTGGACGACTGACAGAACGTATGCCTTCGTTAAAGTCTGGGGGACCGAGTCTGGGAAAAAAACGACGCCTCCATCCCTCCGCTCGCCTCCTCTGTTAGAACGGTCAGGACTGACACAACAAACAAAATAAGGCACAATTAATACTTGGACCATTTTCAGGGGAATCTACAGACTTGCAGCTGGCTTGTGAGGCATGTAAACAATTGAGTCGATTGATTAGGACTGCCTTTATCACCTTCCCTTTGTATTCCCGATCAGTGATTCAGTCCGTCTGATGTGATTCAAAACAGGATTCATATGGCAAAGACCTTTAAACCCCCCAAACCCCATCCAGAAAAAACCTCCCTCCCTCTATGCTACTCAACAAATACAATCACATGGTGACAAACAAAGAAAACTAGTAGTGCATACACTACAAACACAACAGGAAAATGCGACGCCCCGCCAATTTTCACTGCTTCTTAGGCCGCGGCGCTGACCTCTCAACAAGGAGGGGAATTATTCAAACAAAAAGAAAAAAAGATTGATTGATAAGCTGTCCGAAGCTGAAGCAGTTTCTGGTGCGATCATGTGACTAAACCAAAGATAAAAAGAGATCTGATTCCCCGTCCTGATCCACTGATCATCTTCAACCATTTCTCAACCTCCACCCAGCGCTCAGCGGCGACCACGATGACCACACGTCCCCCCCCCTGGAGAAATGACTAAAATATTTTGTGGTTTTGTTTCAAATACATCTAATGGCCTCTCTTCTCTCCCCCCCCCCAGACATGTTTGCTGCCATTTAAAAAAGCGAAGGTTTTTCAATCGCTTTCTGTTGGTGGTCGTCTTCGCATGATGGAGAGGGAGGGAGGTCTGGGCGTTGAGTCCTGCCCGTCCAGAACAGCTACGGCACCGGACAGATTCAGAGAGTTTTGGGGAGTGGGGCAGGAGAAAGGAGTGGCAGGTAGATCGATGGGGCAGGAGGAGGAGGAGGAAGAGGAGGAGGAGGTCTGGGGGGCTGGGGGGGGCGGTCTGTCGCAGCTGTTTGGGGGCTCCTGGCTTTGGTCGGTGTGATGGAACCGCTCAGTCGTGCTTCAGGTGGTCCTTGATGTCCTCCTCGTCCGTGTACTCCGACGGCTCGTCTCCGGGCTTCAGCAACCTCCCGACGTAATCGTATTTTTCTGGAAGATAGAGATAAAATCTTGTGTTAAAAAGGTGGCGATCACAAACTGATGCTTACATCCTTTTAGGGCTGCAACTACAATTATGTTTGATATGAAACTATTAGCCAAAATAGAAAATGGATTGAACCTCTGAATGTCAGAAATGTCAAAAATGCTTAAAATAATTTTATTCATCGACTGACAGAAAATTAATCCGCAACTACTACTCTGATAATCGGTTAAGTCAATTTTCAAGCTTCTCAAATGTGGAATTTGCTTCTTTTTCAGGTCTTACATTATAGTAAATTTATTGTTTTGGGTCCATCAAATAATCCAAACCCAAAGATATTCAGTTTATATGATATAAAACAGAAAGAGGAAGAAAATCTTCACATTTTAGAAGCTGGAACCAGCAAATGTTCTCCTCAAACAATTAACAAAACAGTTGCTTATTAATTTTCTGAGGATTGACGATTGAGTAAATTTAGTCGTGAACATCAGGGAGAACTGTGGCCTCTCAGAGAAGTTAATGCTGTCAACAACATGCTGTGAGTGATTCACTGACATCTTCTTACATGATTTAATCAGACACCGTTTGGGGACGCCAACTTCCAAAGCTGCCCAGTCCAGCTTTAAATGTGCGAGTGTCCAGAGACTTGTTATTTATGTAAGCAGAGGACCGACATGTTTCAGTCCAAAATTAGACACCCAGGATTCAAAAAGGACACTTTGAGGGGAGTTTTAAAATTACAGACTATAATAATATGATCTAAAACTATGTTACATTTACACTTAAAGTACAGAATAATCCACAGATGTGACATACGGACATATAAAAGTATCAGAATAGTCTTTTGTTTCCTTCCAGTGTCCTGATTTAACTGTTTCTCAGCAGATGTGGTGGCAGAGGATATTTTTAGTTTGGGTTTATTGCACATTTGTCCCAAGTTCACTCCAAACTTTGGTTCAACGGCACATTTCAGAAATAACCTTTTTTTTTTAAGAGCTCAAACAATCTAACCTTGCACCGATCCTCACTAAGTTTGTAAACTTTCCCAGAGCTTTTTATAAAATGTGCGAAGAAGTTCGTCATCGCAGCTGTTAGTGTTTTTATTTTGACTTTAAATCTGTAACAGTGTTGTAGAATAGGGTTTGAGCAGATGATCGAATGATTGTTGTCTGTAGTTATTTTGCTCCTGAATAGTTTTCTCGTCTTGGCTTTTTTGTTCTTCCTACATATCTATTGTTATTGTATGACTATTTTCTTTTTGTTTTAACCTGTTAGAATAATACTCTGACATTTTACATTGTATATTTCTATTTTGTGCAAATAAAAAAACAAACAATATGCATTACGGTACAAAACAGCTTTTTCATAGTACAGGTGAATGAATGCACAGTGAATCTGCAACCGTACGCCGAATTCAAACCAGGCAGCGGCGAAGTGCGGCTCGCCTCAATAATAATAAGGTCTAAATAAACAGGAAGGCAATCCAGGCACTCCAAAATATCAAAAAGTAGCAACGAGGAAGAGAATATATTAAATAGCCTTTATTGTAGTGGCTGAATCATTTAAAGAGCCAACATGTTTCGACCACTGTAGGCAGGGTCTGAAATTAACTTTTTTCACTGCCTGCCACTGTGGCAGGCAAGTATTTCTTTTTGTCTGCCACTCAGAAATTTTATCTGACACTTTTTGAAATCTCTGCGCTAAATGAAGTAAAAACATTTTAGATCTGATGTCATTCAATGTTCAATATATTTTACACAAAAAAACATTATATGCTTGGTAAATTACAGTGATCGAATTACACCGTGGCTTCTGGGGGAGCCCTATTTTTTGGGGCAGGGAGGGTAGTGTACACAGTACTGTACTTTGTTATTGTCATCTATAGTGGTTGTTTGCATAAAAACACACAATTCAAATGATTATGTTTATTTAAATATTTGCTTTGATTAAAAAAATCTTAGCAAGCTGCTTAGAGCCAGTGTTAGAAAGTTAAACAGGTCAAAATTCTCTCTCTATTATCTATTTTATATTACTGTGAAAGCATCTCCTTCAAACAACTGGATTTACTCAAGTTTCTCGCCAAAAACTTAATTTTACGAGATTACATTTGAACACATCATGAACACATCACACATTTACCTTCGCCAAATTATCATTTTTCCTGAGCAGCGTTTGAACGGCTCATAATAATAACTCAATGGCACCTCCGTTAACGTTAGTAGCTCCATTATTTAACCAGTCAGGACTGTGTTGCCCACCGGCTGCTAACAGCTAACGTTACTAACTCTTACTAACTCTCCTCCTGCTGATTTCAACACAGGTTTGTTGCTCACAGTGAAGCTTTACCAGGGAAATAAACAGGTTGCGTCCCCTCAGGTTTAGTTGCGCCACGCTGTTGAGTGTTTTTTTTTCTCTTCCCCGTGGCTCCGGTCCCAAACAAACTGAAACATGATACAGCGTGCGTGTGCGTCATTGTGCATCTGTAACTGTGGGAAAGCATCAATTCAGAGGAATCGATAGTCACAGAGGCACCAGATTCCAAGGAATTGGACAAGTAAGAACCCATTTTTAACGGGATCTGGTTCTCTATTCCCATCCCTAGCGTTTTTTATTTTAGTACTAATATTTCTTTACATATATTTATACATATTTATATTGTAGCATTATGCACACAATTTACATGTTACATACTCCGTTATTTCTATTTTCTTACATTTCTGATGTTTATACAAGAGCAACTATTACGCCACAATTTCCCCCCGGGGATCAATAAAGTATTTCTGATTCTGATTACATTTTTCTGCGGCGAGGCAGGAGGCGTGTTCATGTATTTCAGGTGGGAAGAAATACTCTCTGGCCACACTTAAAGCTTAAAGTTAAACTTTTCCCAACTATTAGTTTGGTTGCACTTCACCGCAGAATCAAGCAGCCGCAGCTCGCTGAACCTCGGGAGCGGCCGCCGCAGCTTTTCATAGACATTGCGTGGCAGCTCGTCGCAGGTCGCACTTTGCTGCTGCTCTGGTGGGAATTCTGCGTTAAAATCTATTTTCTCTTCAAGCAGAAGAAGATGTATTTCTGAATATAAAGTAAACAAAAATATATACAATGAAAACTGAAGGACAGTATGTACTGTATGTAGCAGCTTTAAATTGTCCTAATTGTTTAAACTGAAATACAACATATAAAAGCAGAAGTTCACAAGCACAAAAACTAAAGAAAAACTGATGTTTTGATCCTCAGTTTGACCCGACTAGATATGCAGAGGCCCTGTGGGACAAGTGATAAACTCTGTGGATGCATCTGTGAAATCTGAGCCAAATCGATATCCGAGGAGCATTTTTCTCCGGTGGAAACTTCAGGAAACCAGCCTACCCATGAACTGCATCTCCCACTCCCTCACGCTCTCCATCTGTACAGCGTTGAGGTCTGACAAGTCGTCGTACTCGTCCCTCAGGGCGTCTTTCTCCAGGCAGAAGGTGGCCAGGCCTCTCGAAGCATCCCGGCCCGCGAAAATGCCGTAAGGACCATCTGAGGAGGAAAAACACAAAGATCAGGATGAATAAGAGATTAATTAAGCAGCATTCACTCCCACAGGTTTACCATCAGACTGTTAATCATCCAGGCTTACCAAGTCAGTTTCCTTCCTGGTTTGCTCTGACTGTCTCTACTTTTAACCTTTAACACAGTTTCAAACTGAGTTTCAGAGAAATAAAAGTGGTAGAAACTGTACAAAACCAGTTCTAGTCCAGCGCCAAGTTCATCCCTGGTGATTAAGTCAGACGAGGTCATGTGACTGCTGCTGCTGCATCACATTAAAAGCCTTCAGGACTGCCAATAAGTAAACCACTTGAATGCAGCGCAGACACAACCACGAGTTCACAAGAGGACTTCAGACATGCTTTTCTTTTTCCTGAAAAACTGTTGAGCAGAACTTCTGGTTCAGTCTGATGTTGTTATCTGAGCTGGAAGATGCATTAATATGTGGATGTTGTGACAGTCTCCTTTAAATGGTCTTATAGAATGTATTAAGAGTTCAATTGCAGCTGCAGTTATTAGTCAATTAATCTGTAAGTCAATCATCAGTAAAAAATTAAATCAGCAATTTTGAAAATCGTGTCAAACATTCACTGGTATTTGTTGCTTTTATTTGGCGCCGTTAGGGTCAAAATTAGATGTGTGACGATTAATTGATCAATGATCCAATACCATCGATGCAAAGTGAAAATATCGACACATATTATCATCTTTAAAACACGCCTTTATTTTTGAAATTGGCAATTTATATTTATTCTTTTTATTAAAAAGAATAGATTGTTTTTTGTTTAAATGTCTGAAAGAGCCCAGGAATAAAACGGTCACATCATATTTTAGTTGCTTTTTGTGAGTTGATACAAATGCTGATTGTGTTAAATGATATCATCTCATATCGATCGCAGGCCCCTGAATCCAATTGAATCAAAATGGTATCATGGCAGACTTTGTGATATCAGCAAATATCATATCGTTGTCCAAATAATCATTATAATATTGTATAATGTTGATTTACACCCAAAGTTGCTTTTTCAGTCTAATAAAACTTAGTGGTGTAATATGATGATAATAATAAAAATAATAATAATCCAGTGTACTTTTTCGCCTGTTGCTCTTTTCTTTGTCATATATGAGAGTAAAGTGAATATCTTTGGATTGGTGGTCAAATAAAATAAACTATATATAAACTTCTGCTGCGGGAAATAATGACGAGCATTTTTCACAATTTTCTGACATTTGTTGCACACTAACTGATTAATCTAATAATGAAGGAAATAATTGGCAAACTAATCAATAATAAACAAATATCAGTTAGTTGCAGCCCTAAGTTATATAATAATAGGACTTTTGAACTTAGACTGTTTCAGTAGAGTAAAACATTAACAATGAATGCTTCTACCTAGGGCTGCACGATTATAGCCAAAATGATAATCACGATTATTTTGATCAATATTGAGATCACGATTATTTATCCCAATTGTTCATTAATTTTAGGGACAAAATATTTTTATTGCACTTTCACATTTAAATAAACAGAGCACTGCTTTCACTTCCATGTTGTGCTGCATTCCTGCTAATTTATAAATCTTTGTATCAAAATAAGACTTATAATAAGGTTCTTCTTCACCAGAATTCAGTGTGTTTTTGTTTGCAAATCAAATATACGACAGTAATATACAGTATATTACTCTTCTACTCTGGACTGCAGCCGCAACAAAAGTTTTTCACAGGCTGCCGCTGCAGGGTGCACCCTCAGCGTCATGACAGTGCCCCAAAAGTGAAGCCAAAACATCTGGATCCCCCTCCCCTGGTGGGTGGCTTTTAGTTTAGGAAGCGCTTGATTTATGCAGCACAGTTTTCTATGAGCGGAGCAAAGCGCGCATTTTAAACGTCAATATGTTAATTTAATTGTGGGAAGCCAAAATCTTGATTGCGATTAATTTTCAATCAATTGTGAAGCCCTTCTTCTACCTGCTAAGTAATGAAATCAATCCACATTACTACTGATTGATTCTGAATGAAGCCCGGCCAACACTAAACTCGTGATGCTGATGCCTACATCGACCATGAGAACAATATATTGGCAAATACATTTTTTTTTTTTACATAAATCTGTATTGGGGGACAGAAAGTTTTATACTGAAGCATTCAGTCTTGAATTCACACTGATATTTGTTGTCAAATGAATGTTTAAGTTAAAATGTCTTCATGATTTTACAATGTTGTATTACAAGAGGATATCGCATAGGAGACTGTGTTAAAGGTGTGTTACACTCAGTTATCTGATTAATATGTAATCCCTTCAAAAGGCACTTGTGATATTCAGCCTCTATAATACATTTCTAAATAAAACTCCTTGCGCCTCCGCTGACGTTCTCATGGAAGACAACGAAAGGTTTAAAAACACAGAGAAAACATCATCTGACCAGCATGTGAAACCCTGCAGGCCCTCAGGTTTTCTTCCTTTAATTGTGCAACAGAAAGAAGAAAAAAAAAACTCCAACAAAAAAAACGCCGACGGTGAAGCAAATACGCCTTATCACCTCAGAGATTAGATGTGCTCCTACCTTGCATAACTACAAGAATGAGAATTTCACAGATAAAACTTCAGGCTTGAGTAACACTACAACAGCAACACACAGCTATTCTTATTTTGCTTTCTATTATTAGAACAAAAGAATAAATTACTGAATCAGATTTGTGCTTGAATAATTTATGAAGTGTGTCAGCTGTAAATGACAGCTTCAGCTGGGCTCTCCTCTAAACTGACTATTTTCACTTTTTATTCATCTTTAGGTGTCAAAAAAAAAGATAAACGGAAAAGTAACTTGTTTAGTAGTTGATTTAAGTCGGTTATGAACACAAAATATCAAACTTTTTCTTGGTTCAGCTCCTGAAAAGTGGAAAGTTTGTAGAAAGTGAAAGTTTGTCTTTGGGTATGGTTGGCGTTTGGCGCTCAGACAAGATAAACAGCTGGAACATGTGCATATATCTTTGTTTTTGACAGTTTATAGAAGAGTAAGAGAAGAGTCCAGCTGGAGCTGTTATTTACAGCTGACACACTAAGATTTCTACAGTCGATTAGTCATTTACTTATGAGCACATCTCTGGTAAACAAGATTTAAAGTGTTGCTTTTGTGTGATTCTTTGTGGAGAAACTCAGTTTTACAGATCAGTCGATTAAATCAACTATTTGATCAGTCAAGGAAATCTAATTTGAGTGTTAGTCTACGAAGAATTTCTTTGGTTGAGGACAGCCCTAGTCAGTTAAAGTAATTTATGATTTGTTTGGTAGTTGATTTAAGTCTGTTATGAACACAAAATACCAAACGTTTTCTTGGTTCAGCTCCTGACGAGTGGAAAGTTTCTAGAAAGTGAAAGTTTGTCTTTGGGTATGGTTGGTGTTTGGCACTTAGACGAAGATAAACAGCTATAACATTTATCATTATTTTTTCTACAGTTTATACAAACAAAGATTAATCAAAAGGGAAATTATTAAATAGCCAGTTGGCCTTGCACTACTGGTTAGAGGAGAGTCCAGCTGGAGCTGTCATTTACAGCTGAGACACTAAGATTTCTTTAGTCTTCATTAGTCATTTTTTATGCTTTTTTCATGCTGAATGAGTTATTTCTAAGAAACTAATGAGCACATCTCTGGTAAACACAAGATTTAAAGTGGTGCTTTTGCTTGATTCCTTTTAGAGAGACTCAGTTTTACAGATCTGTCGATTAAATCAAATATTAGTCAAGGAAATCGTATTTGAGTATTAGTCGACTAAGAATTTCTTTGCTTGAGGACAGCCCTAGTCAGTTGACAGAAAAGTAATTTATGACTTGTTTGGTATGTCCCTAAATACCACTAATTTCTGAGGGAAATGTCTTTATTCTTTGATTTTGGGGTTTCTGGAAAGAATTTAATACGTAATTCCTGACAATGACTGATATATTTGACTTCAGAACATCTCTGACTACATACATGCTGAAAATCAAACATTTTTACCGTATTAATTTAGATGCTTTCCTAAGTAACAGTTCCTAGAAGTGTATGATTCAACTTTTTCCCATGGTCTAGTGTTAAAAAAGTTTTTAAAAATTGCAATAAATCGTAATATCGAATCTCAATACTTAAAAATCGCAATACATATCGAATCGGCACCCAAGTATCGGGAGATATCGGGAGATAGGTGAATCGTCCCGGCCCTACAACTGACTACGGCTGTCCTCGACCAAAGAAATTCTTATTCTCTTACACTCATACGATTTTCTCGACTAATCAAATAGTTGATTTAATCGACAGATCTGTAAAACTGAGTTTCTCCAAAAAGAATCACACAAAAGCTCCACTTTAAATCTGGTGTTTACCAGAGATGTGCTCATTAGTTTCTTGGAAATAAAGAAGCATTAAAAACGACTAATCGACTGAAGAAATCTTAGTCGACTGAGACCAAAACGACTAAGAGGAGCAGATCCTACAACTTGGATTGATCTACTAGCCGCCCCAGTATGAAGTCCACTGTGTTAAACACCAACTAGGCAAATTAAAATATGACCCAGTCAACTCAAGTGTGTCTCTACTGTAAAACTGTGTCATAATGTGGTGAGCTGGATAGATTCAAGCCTACTTGGCTCGGTGCTGCTGGTGTCCAGTAGCAGACATGACATATAACACTGTTGGGAATGCTGTTTGAATAATTATAGTTTATTACATAGTTGAGGGGTGAGTCTGCCAGCTCAGAGGAAAATGTTGCTTAGCTGGTTCGCCTTGCTTTGCAGAAATATAAACATATGGGGACTGAAGCATTGCTTTGTGAAAGTAGTACTTGCTAATCATATCTGTTTCTGAGTTATAATTAACTTTCACAGCAAAACAAAACTGCATTTTCTGCATAACTAGCCTCTTCATAAGTAAATATAGCAAGATTATTATGCTTTGTGAAAGTAGTATTTGCTATTCATATCTGTTTCTGAGCTATAATTAACTTTCATAGCAAAACAAAACTGCATTTTCTGCATAACTAGCCTCTTCATGAGTAAATATAGCAAGATTATTATTCTTTTAGGGTTAAAACGAGGGTGCAAAACTGCATTTTCTGCATAACTAGCCTCTTCACAAGTAAATATAGCAAGATTAGTATGCTTTTAAGGTTAAAACAAGGGTGCAAAACTGCATTTTCTGCATAACTAGCCTCTCCATAAGTAAATATAGCAAGATTAGTATGCTTTTAAGGTTAAAACAAGGGTGCAAAACTGCATTTTCTGCATAACTAGCCTCTTCATAAAGTAAATAAAGCAAGACTATTATTCTTTTAAGGTTAAAACATGTGTCCAAACTCCCCTAATACTCATGCATGATGAGTCCCATGAGTGTAAACAAGCGTGTGGCTCCAGACCAGACACCCAGACAGTGCAACAGTGTGTGTGTGTGTGTGTGTGTGTGCAACGTCAACAAGCTAACAGGGCTAGCATGCTAGCTCGTTAAAACACCTCCAGCCTTAACTTAACTAACTAAAAAGTTATATTTAATGTTTATAAATATAAAGTGTTCAAGCATCATCACAACAGTCCCAGAACACCCGTGCAAGTTAGCTAAACATCCCATTCAATAACACAGACAAAGCCAGAAGAGCTAAGCTAAGCTAAGCTAACTAGCTATGCTAAGCTAAGCTAAGCTATGCTAAGCTAAGCTAAGCTAACCACAACCGTTTGTGCCCAATTTTTTTTGTTGTTCGGGACCAACTCACCCAAAAAGCAGGGAGCTAACTTCTCAGTTTTTACTGTTCTACCCGGCTGTCTCACTCACCTTTCCCGTAAAACTTTTTCCCGCTGGTCACGTCGAAGATCTTCATGTTGACGGCCATCAGGATGCGCGGGTTCCGGAGCCCGTCGTACTCCCGCAGCTGTTCCAGCCCGAAGTCCCGTCTCCTCATCTTGGGAAGCGCCGAGGCCTCGTCGCTTTGGGCCGCGGCGGAGACGAGCCGCCTGCCCCACCGCCGGTACGCCAACATACACACTCCAACCACCGCGACGAGGATACCGACATTCAGCAACATCGCGCCGAGGCCGAGCCCGTCCTGCTCTTCCCCCTGCTGCCCGCCGCTGGCGTCAACTGGTCCGCTCGAACTGTCTCCATCGTCCGCCATACTGCACGGTTAGCGCCTAACACCGCCCCTGGCCAGATGCTGCGTTCACGTCCTGTCGGGAAGGAGCGGAAACCACTAGTTGAGCGAACGAGCGGGTTACATTGTGTTTTCCTTTGGGTGCAAAGTAAAATGCTGTCCGAGCTGCTAACTAACGATTACTTTCACTATCGATTAGTCAACTGACTTCTTTCGATTAAGCAAACAGCGAAAAATTAGGTTTGTCCACCACTAGTTCCCAGGAGTCAAAGTGACATTTTACATGTCACCAAGAGTCCAAAATCCAAAGATATTCACAGTATTATTTATTCATTTATTTATTTATTTCAAAACTAACATTTGCTTCATTTATTTATTTATTTATTTCAAAACTAACTTGCTTCATTTAAGGTATTTTTATTTTATTTTATTGATTTATTTATTGATTTATTTAATTCAAAAATAACATTTGTTTCATTTATTTATTGATTTATTTCAAAACTAACTTGCTTCATTTAAGGTATTTTTTATTTATTTATTTATTTATTTATTTCAAAGCTAACATTTGCTTCATTTAAGGTATTTTTATATATTTATTTATTTCAAAACTAACATTTGCTTCATTTAAGGTATTTTTATTTTATTTATTTATTTATTTATTTATTTCAAAACTAACATTTGCTTCATTTAAGGTATTTTTATCTTATTTATTTATTTATTTCAAAACTAACATTTGCTTCATTTAAGGTATTTTTATTTTATTCATTTATTTATTTATTTCAAAGCTAACATTTGCTTCATTTAAGGTATTTTTATTTTATTTATTTATTTCAAAACTAACATTTTCTTCATTTAAGGTATTTTTATTTATTTATTTAATTATTTTTGGAGACTCTTCTCTATGTGTGGATGCACAAAGAAAACCTAGATGGTGAGTGAATATCTTTGGATTTTGGACTCTTGGTGACATGTAAAATGTCACATTGATTCCTGAGAAACAGTGCTGGACAAACCTCATTTGTTCCTTCAGTTTGATCTTTAATTACAAAAGGAAACAAAAATAAGAAACAGGAATTTAATATTGTATTTTAATAAAGATGGAGGACTTATAGTCAAAATCAAAGCTACAGACATCTTGACTTTTAGCCCCTGGTATGGGTCAAGCTTTAAAAACTCTGGGTCCTCCATTTCCCATAATGCAACTTGATAGCATCTTTTTCTTAAACCTTCCCTGCCTCTTAATTTTTCCTCATCTTTAAAACTCCACTTCTTCAGTTTGCCCTTTATTTAAAAAGAAAACAAAAGTAACAAGTCAATAATCACAATGAAGCAAATCAATTGTCAGCATTAATTAAAAAAAATGTTGCATTTGTAGTTTCATTGATTATGTATCCGATTGGCCAATCTAATAAAAAGTTTCATCATGTAATTGCATCATTTGGCATTTTAGTTACACTTCTATCGTTTAACTTTAATACATTTGTGAAATCACCGATAAATGTTTGTCATGACTAAAAACAGTTTTAAAGTAACATTAAGAGACAAAGAAGAGGAAAATGGACAGTCATGACTAAATTTACCTTAATTTTATTGTTATTTTATTTTGCACTGGTGTTAATATTACTTCTCATATGCTTTATATTTATTTAGTCGTTTGTGTTTTTATTCTTACGTTGTTGTAAGTTTGAGCAATATCTGTCAAAAGAATTTCCTTCAGGATTAATAAAGTTCTATCTTTAAACAAAAACCCAACAGAACTATTAAAACTACACAGCAGCACTTGACAGTCCCATTTACATCTACTTCTCACTTTAGAGTTGAGGTTTACGAGGGACACCTGAAGGCATCAAAACACACGCCTACCAACTGTCTTTAACTTGAGACTGGACGTTGAGGCTTTTTGTCCCTCCATCGGGACCCGTAGTGTCACAAATAGCCACTAACTCGTAATAAAACTAAAATAACCCAGTCTTATAAATATTTTATTTTCTCAAACTTCTTTAAATATTTACTGGAGGGTTATATCTGTTTCTTAAAGGTGTAAAATTATGATCATGTGAACAAAATGAGGCATTTTCAGACCAAAATATGCATTTCGAATACAATAAATGCCATTTTCTTCACAAATGTTTTACTTAATGTTCATATCATTGGTTGTGTTTGGTTTTAAGCTCACACTTCCATTTCCCCAGTGTTGCCCTTTTTATTCAGCTGTTATCTGAATGCTATTTGCACACTTTATGTAAACACTTTTTCCTCTTAACTGTTTACTCTGTTGGAGGCGATAACTGGTGAAAAGCACTCACTGGGAATAAATCTTGTTTTCGATTTACAGTCGATGAGATCATCAGACAGTTTTTGTATTTACAGCTAATGAATTTAACCCTCAAGTGTTGTTGATAACAAAAACCTGCTCATCAGGCTCGATGACTCGCCCTCAGCAACACCAGAAAATACCAAAAGGTAGATGAAGAGAGATGAATGTGCAGAGAACAGATCACACAAACACAAGTTTGTACAATCAACTGTTATTTTATATTTTTTTGCATTTTACAATTCAAGACTGTGGCATTAACATGCATTGCTTTATCCTAAAACACACTCAAAACCACACTACCGATAAAATCAATTCTTAAAATCAAAAAGAGAATAATTGAATAGCAAATGATTTTTTATAGTATTTACATTTTTTTTTCTTTAAATTCAACTCTAAAAACCTCTTAAGTCCATCGATGAAGTAAAGGAAAGTTAATGATTTAAGTGCTCTAGAGCACAAAGCCTCAAACATAATATGAAGTAAGCTAAAATATACTGTAGTTTTATGATGCTAGCTTCACACCCATAATTCCAGCAGAAACATTTCCTTTTTTTTATATAATATTCAACAGCAAAAGCCATTAAAAACTGCAATGATTACCTAAGACTATTCAATCAAATCAAGTAAAAATAAAAACAAGAATAAAACAATAAATTATACTACCTCTGGGTGTAAAACGGGACTTAAAGTAAAGCTTCCCACATAAATTTGTCATTATGTTCTGCAGGTTTTAATTAAAAACCAGCTTGATAAGTTTATCTGTTAATGAGTAGCAGCCTCGGGGTCACTCCTTCACAAATTTATGACTGCATGATTGATTGTCATGGTAAAAACAAAGAGATTTATATCTCAAGAAAAGAGAAAAACCTGCAAGTGGTGTCAGTTTTAAACACGTTCAAACCCCAAATAATCAACTGGGAAGACTTTAAAAGGTGAAATTTGGACTGTTTCGTCTCCGATCGATCGCCGTCGCGTCTTCCTGGTGAATCAGATTAAGGCACACAAGACTATCTGCAGTACGTCTCTGATGTTGGCAAACTAGAATCACAGTTGAACAGGCCGAGAGCTCCGTACAGACCGGAGCGCTTTACAGATTGAGATCAACAAAAACGTGCTGAAGAGTTTTGGCATCTGAGAGAAAAAAAAGGCAAAATGCAGGGAATGCATTTTTTTTGTTTTGTTTTGTAAACGTTATGAGCTGCTGTCAGGCGCACAGATTCAAGCTCACTGCCTACGCTTGCTTGCTTGCTTGCTTTAAAATGAAATGCACAGATAAAAACAATCAAATTAAGTCAACCACGCTCAGTCTCTCTGTTTGCCCGCTGATCTCAGAGCTGCTGCAGCCGCCGCCGCCTCGCTCTGCATCTCTTCTATCCAAACCCACACCTACAGGAGGGAGCTTCATTTATGTGGGGCGACACTTTCCTTCTTCGTGGCTCGGGGCTCGGCCTTCTTCCCCTGGGTGGTGGTGGCGGCGGCGGCGGTGGTGGCGGCTGTTTTTTTCTGGGCGCTGTCTTTGGGTGTGTTCTGTGCGGCGGTGGCGGCGCTGGAGGCGGTGGAGGATTTGGAGGCCTGCGTGGGCTTTGAGGTAGTGTTGGAAGGATGTCGCCGACGCCTCCCTTCATCCCCGGCCGAGGATGAGTGGCGTCTCCTCCTGCCTCCCTCCTCTCCCATCGGGGGCTGCGGACACAGAGGTCAGAGGTCGTTACATGAAGACATGATAAAACATCTGTAGACTGCTTCTAAACCAAAGACTGTATATAAGAAGTGGACGTAGTCACCGTGACGTCACCCATTGATTTGTAGTTTTGAAGCCACGAGTTTGGCTTTTTCGTTGTCGCCATCTTGTTTTTTTGCAACCAGGTCTGGTCTGTGTGACTATTTATTTATTGAATTACCAGAAAACATGCTATATCGTGATATATATTAATATCGAGATATCAATTGACCTATATCAGCCCTATAATCGAGTTACTTGAGGAATAGTTTCTGCCCTACACGCACTACGTGACTGATTAGAGTAAAAAGAAACGTAATACATCCTCAGTCTAAACAAGATTTAGATGTTTTATTATCTTATGTGTCGAGCTGTTGTTGTTGCTTCTGCGGCAAAACCAACTGCTCCTCAGGGAAAAATAAAGCTCTTGAACTTGAACTTTATCATGTATGTAAAGTATTTAATGTCTAAATGTAGAGGACCAGCAGGAAAATGTGTTAAATGATGGAGATTTTCAGGTTTTCTGTAGTTCAAGAACTACATTTTCTTTACATGTCTTGAATATATTTTACAATCCTTGTATTTATGAATAAAAAAAAGAGAGGCATTCATTACAAACTGTCCAATTACCAAATCTAACACAATTTAACATAGATAAACCAGTTAGTTTAGTTGATGTGAGACGTGGAGACTCACCACCACCCTGAAGTCCTCCAGGTTCTTAAACTTGGAGAGGTGTTCCTTCAGCTTTGGGTCGATGGTCTGGTTCTTCATCTTAGAGTATTTCAGGAAGGCCCAGAACTTCTCCAGTCCATACAGCTGACCTGCAGCAGGAGGAAACAGCAACATTGACAGTTTATTTAATGTCAAATATTATCTTCAATGACCAATCAGCAATATGTTTGCTAAATAACGCTCAAAACTTGCACTAAATTTTAGCGAGGAAAAACTGTCTGGTTTACGCAGGCAAGAGAGTCCATTGTCCATGCAAAATGTATGTGTTTCTGGTTTATTTATCAAAAAAAAGCAAGCAAACGAAGCACAAAGAAAACATGGATGTCGCTGCCTCTCTTGTATTGGTAAAAAAACATTAGCCCACCCAAGTGCATGCTGGTCCTATACCTGCTTACCTAACTACTGTATACAAACCGCAGATGCCAAAAGGTTTCTAAATATACTAAACAATAATTAAACTAAATAAATAACTAGCAAGAAATCTAAAATTGAGTCTAACTAAAGTGAACATCTAGAATAATAAATCAAACAATACTTATTATTAGTAAAACAACAACTAAATACTAACAATAAATAAATAGCTCCTACACACTGCATTGTTGGATTGTTAGAGTAAAATACACGTCATGAAACAGCTACTTTTCTTTCTTCCCATTGTTGTCCTCACTCAGACACTCAGATAAAATGGCGGACCATAAATATGGTGCACTATGTTGTAAACAGGGAGTGATTTCAGACACTGCGAGAGTTTTCATGTCCTGCTGATCAACGTCACATCATGTGTTTCTGTGTTAGACACAAACTAAAGACATATTATCACTTGTTCTGTATAAAGTTTCCCCTACAGGAGAAGATCAGCTGATTAAATGCTTTTTATTCATCAGATAAAAACTATATAAACTCCACTGAAGTAACTTCAGAGTGCTTTAAGATAAGAAACTATCGTAGCTGCGTTGTGACTCATGAGTAAAGTATCTGGCTGGTGTCCGTGGCTAGACGTGTGCTGGTTAGTCTGTGGGTAACTCCAGAACCACATCTCTCTGACGGAGCTGCTCTGAATCTGAGCACCAAAATAACTCGGCTGGAAATAAATGGCTGCTGAAGTCTTAACAGGCGATCCTCATTCTGCTTCACTGAGTCACTCAGTGTTGAAATCTACTTTAATCCTCCTTTTTCCTCTTTTCACACATTCAGCTTAGAGGGGGGGGCCTCTGTAAAGTGAACTCTTAAGTCGGGTCAAGCAGGTTTACGGGACAAATATTAGTATTATTTAGTATTATAAGCTGTTTCTTAAGATGCAACTCAAGACTCATGTTTATTCTTTAGCTTTTAATGATGTTGAACCTCTTTTTTTCTGTCTTTATCCGATTCTCAGGGTTTAAATTGTGTTTAAACATGTTTCTATTTTAATCTTGTTTTATTTCCACATCTATGTCTCTATGCTTGTATGTGTATTCATATATTTCTGTCTTTGTGAAATCCTGTATGCTTTTTAAAGTACTATATAAATGAATAAACTTGAACAATTAATAAATGGTTTGCAGCATGCTAAACACATATACGGACATCTGTGTTAACAAGTTAACTGTGAATAATTTTAATTTCACTCCACAGTTTAACTTTAAATTAGTTTCCCGCTTCAAAAACATTTTTAACTGTTTGCACAGATGTACAGCAGGTTTAAAGATATTTATAAATCTATTTAAAACTACTGATAATTATATATGATTACAACTATGTTATAATGTGTTATCAAACAATCATAATATATCATTATATACCGGTGAAGAATGCTTCATACAATGAGTTATTGTTGTTAACAAACGCATTAATAAACAGTTAAAATCTCTATTTACTGCTGTTTATGTGTGGTGCGTTCACTCTGTATGTGTATGTGCATATTAATATGCTTTGTACGTGTTTAGTTTGTTTTCTGTCTGTTATTGCTGGTGTTTTTTTGTTTCTTTTTTTTTTGTTTGTTTAATATATCATTACTACTATTTTACTTGAATGTTGAAGTACATTTACATGTATCTGTACACGTGTATTTGTTTCCTCTTCCTTTCTTTGAAATTATTTTTTTCATGCACAAATGGAAACCTTTATATATCTAACATATTGCAATTGCACTGTAAATTAAGCACCATCTATTTTCAATAAAACAAATCTTTACAAAAATAAACACTTAAAAATGTCCTTTTACCTGCTAACAACTACATTACACTATTGCTTTTATACTACACTACTTCTACTACTAAATCTCTCATTTCTGTACGTCCTACTTTAATTTGATTTAATTAACGTTTCTTTTATTTCCTACAGTCTTGTATTAGTGTCTACTCCTGTAACCCTGAAATATCATGGTTTTCTTAAAAATGCCCATAAGTTAGTAATTATGCAAAAAAAATAATTATTATAATTTATTTTTGATGATACAATTTTAATGTTGCTTCATGGCTTCATGGCTTTAAAATGTTTATGTGACCTATGGTAAAAATACTTCTATCATATTATGTATCATTATGAGTGACCAGTTATGTGATTTTCTTCTGAAAATCTTGGTAAACCAGTGAACAGGTGAAGTTTGGGACTTCTTGGTTCCTCTCTGATGTTAATTACCTCTCTCAAAGTCCTTGAGGGTCTCCTCTTGAAAGTCCTTGAACAGATCCATCCTGAATCTCTTCTCCAGACCGTAACTGTAGTATCTGAAGAGACACTCCAGTCCGTACCTGCAGGAGGAAACAAAACAAATATTTACCTGCACTCTGACCACAGACACGAGCAAACACATGGACACTCTGGCTTCTAGACACAAGAGTATTTACATGGATAGGATGGTATGTGATGTGACCGCTGCTCTGTAATGCCCAGTTCACACTACATGACTTCTGCCCTGATTTTCAGTTTTTGGAACTACCCAACAAAAGCCCCAGATCAGAGGCACATCGGCGTTGGCTCGGCGCCCGCACATTGGCGCTCGACCGCTATGTGTGAACTGTTCAAAGACGCAAGCCGAGAGGATTGCCTGTTAAATCATGTTAAATCATATATCAAGATATCGTGATACACAATTACGTCGTATAAATTGATAATAACGAGCACATAGTAACTCAAATTTCTCGAAATCTGATGTGAAATATTCTGAGGGAATATTATTTGAAGGTTGCGGTTTTGTTTTTACATCACACTTTACATTACCAATCGGTGTATATATGGGAATATTTATATATATTTTTCTCTATAATTTCACTTGAAACTGTTTATGTTCATTTTGCACTAAAGTTCTTAATTAAATGAGAAAATACTCAGTACTTTTCATTTGTCAAGTATTTATTTCACACAAAAATAGGCTTATTCATATAGGTTATAGGTTATTTCATATAGACTATTTATTTATTGAATTACCAGAAAACATGCTACATCAAGTTGTTGTTGCACCTAGAGTGTTGGATGTTTGCATGAATAAACCATGGATGTATAATAAGAACTGGATATCGAACCCCAAGATGGCACCTATTCAGTGCAGTGAGATTAGCTCATCTGGTGCATACGGCAAAAAAGTTTTCTAGCTTCCAGGTTTACTTCCGGGGTATTCGGCCCACTAAATATGCACAGTAGTGTTTCTCCCGCTGGCCCACAGACTTTACATTGTGATGACGTCACAGATTTTCAAGTCACTTTTCTCAGCTCGATGAAAGTTTTACAAATATAAAACCTCCATGGATCAAAAATTCATAACAGAGAGAGTCATAATCGACCTTGTTTGCAGTTCGAGGTGTCAACAGTTTTACAGACGTCTCTTTTACAATCATGGTCTACGGGGAAAATGCTTTTTGGGCCGCAGGGTGTTTTTTGCAGCAATACTGCAAGTGGCCACTGGAAATATTGGAAGCAAGGCTGAGCGGCGGCGCCGTATCCAGGTCTTATTACACAGCTCTGTTGAATATTCGATTCTGATTGGTCAATCACGGCGTTCTACGGTCTGGTATTTCTTTATGGCAGACCGTTGCTATGTATAACAGACCGTTGCTATGGATAACAGACCGTTGCTATGGACGCAGTTCTGAGTCTAATTATTGATTTCTGAAGCAAGTAGCCGTGTAATAAGCAGAATAATGTACAGCTAGCCGGTCGTTGATGTGAAATAAACCCCTCCATCACCCTGTCGGGGTTTATTTCACAACAATGATCCGCTCGCTGTACATTACCCACTTATTATACATCCATGGAATAAACATAACACTTAAGATGGAGACGGATCTACATAGGGGGAATAGTAATGACGTGTGGAAACAGACTATTATGTGAACACGTGTGACATCACAAACATGACGACGCCGTGTCACTTCTCACGTGTGTTTTCGTGGTAAAATGTAGTTTGGAGACCTCATCGGGGATTCCTCACAGTGAAAGATCTTGCAGTAGTAGTAGTAGTAGTAGTAGTAGGAGTAGTAGTAGTAAAGTGTTGCCAGTCAGTCATGAAGTGTGAAAAGCACAACGACTTCCAAGTAGAAGTGTGTACAGTACAGCGACCTGATGTGTCGTGTGAACTTCAGCTCGTCTGTAGCGTAGCAGCATTTTTCCCACATGTGCCACCAACACTTGACAACAATAAAAGCTCTGTCTCAGAGATTATTAATGGACTTAAAGTCGCTGACAGAGGAACCGGACAGACGAGTCGACCGGTTTAATCAAGTCGACCTGAGCCGCTGAATAAACAGCTGATGGGGTTGTTACAGTGTCGGTGCTTACACGCCCTGAAACTACCTCTTCAACCGGTCCACCTATCCAGACAAGAATGTGGGTTTGGCAGGTGAGTGAGGAAGTGAAGAACGCTTCTGGCAGAAACACAACAATGTTACAGCGAGGAAGCCGCCTCTGATGTCAAGTACTGACGGTCAAACAATGCTGCTGTCTGCAGGCAGCGAGGGTTTACACAGTTTACACAGAGAGGAGTGGGTAATCTTTTGCAAATTAAAACCTTTCTGCACTTGTTAGGAGGCAAGCAGGTTAAACCATAAAGGGGCTTTAGGGCCTCAAGGTGTGGCTTTGTGGTAAAGTGACTCTTGTCTTGAGGGCTCATTTCAAACAATGGGATTTTTTGTGTAAATTTCTTTTAAATTTCTTGTAAATTTTCTTTGCGAATATTTTGCATTTTCCACCTGAGGCACAGAAATATGTTCACAATGGAGCACAGTATGTAATTTCTGCCATTAGGTTTCTCTCAATCATAAAAATAACAAAAGACAGACTCTGATGACATTGTGAAGTAGCGTCATTCACATATCTTGAGGTCAGAGGTCAAGGGACCCCTTTGAAAATTTAGCGTACGTTTGGAGCGTTATTTAACCTCCTTTGTGACGAGCTAGTATGACATGGTTGGTACCAATGGATTCATTAGGTTTTATAGTTTCATATGATTCCAGTATCTTCACTCTAGCTTTAAAACTGAGCCCGCTACAACCTAAAAATCGCAAGTTGCGTTAATGCGTTACAGAAATCAGTGGCGTTAAAGCGAATATGCGCTAATGCGTCATTATCACGTTAACTTTGACAGCCCTACAAAATATATAACATAGGTCTAGTCGTTTTAATGCATCTTAATGCAGAAATATTACATATTATACCTTTAAACACCAAACGCCCTGCTCACCTGTAGTTTTCTTTGGCGTCTTCCAGCGCACGCAGTTTGAACTCCTCGTACATCTTTCTGTTGAAGTTGTCCCTCAGGAAGAAGGACCAGAACCTGAACAGAGTGTTCATCTCCTGAGACTGGCCGACCCCCAACCGTTTCCTCTCTGAAAACACATCGACTCAGTCACCAGAGAGCACAGAGACAAGCTCTGTCTTTAACATACACCTGTACACCTGCACAGTCTGACATCACTCTAATGCTTCTCTAAACTGTGAGCATGTGATGGTGTGAATGTTTGCCTCCGTACCGTTAATGCACCGTCGGAGGTACTTGTGGTATCCCTGCTGAGTGAAGCCGTTGTCTCTCAGCACATCGTGGGATGGATGCCAGAATTTGGGCAGAGACTGGGGGGTGCAGCCGTAACTTCCTGACAGCGGAGCTCCTTCTGACGGGGAGGCGTTGGAGCTGCTGTAGGAGGAGAGAAAATGTTAAGATGTTAAGTTTATTAATCTAACTAGGGATGTCCCAATCCCATTGAGGCATGTTTTTATTTATTGTATCTATTAAGCCTTTATTCTACTCTGTAGTCTACAGCAGCTGTCATGTACGGCTGAAATAATCTTTTAGTGGACCGGCAGATAATCGTTTGAAGATAAAATAGATAGATTAGATAGATTAGATAGATAGATAGATAGATAGATAGATAGATAGATAGATAGATAGATAGATAGATAGATAATCGTCATTTATCAAGGAAAAGTGCCAAATATTTACAGGTTCAAGCCCCTTAAACATGAAGATCTGTGGCTCCTCTCTCTTTTATGTTACTGTAACAGGAAAACAAGACATTTGACAACGATACCTTGAGATCACTGAACGTGTGATGTGCATTTTTCTTTCTTTTCACAAAATTCTGTTATTTTTTCAGATTAGATGATTAATCAGAAAAATAACAGACTAAGTAAGTAGCAGTTACAGCTACTCTCAACATAAAAAATATGGTAAGAAACCACTATAATGAAATAAAGTAATAATCTCAATCTCGTGCAGCGGCTGCCTAGTAACAAAAATTCAGAGATGCACGACCAATCGCTGCGACAACTTGAGGAGCCTTCACACAATACGTTATGATGTAATCTTTGGCTCGCGCACACTCGCGCTGGGGACACTACAGCGAGCATAAACACGGCTTTATGTAGGAAAATGTAGATATCAGATAGTCTGTATTTGAAGAGCTTCATATTAAATGACTCGGGGCAAACATTATTTGGAACTGATAACATCTGTGTGGCTCTGTAAAGGACTTTAGCAGCTTGTTTTGTTAAAAAGAAGTGTGCATTGATGCAGAGAAGTGAATAAAGGTGAAAGGAGGAAGTGAGCGGTTTGTGTTCTTCTTCTGCTTTCCCAGTTTATAACTGTAAACTCGAATCAACTGAAAGGAAGCATCTATACAGCCATGAAGGACAACGAGCAGTCGGACCTGATGGACGTAGAGCGCGGCCGGTGCTCACGAGAGTCCATCACCCAGCCGATGTGGGCTTCCAGGGGAGGGTTCGAACTGTGGCGGGTCTTCTTCTTCCTCGGCGTCTGCAACAGGAAATCACAACAGATTCATATGTTACAAAGAGCTGTTTTACCAGAACAGGACAACGCTTCAATCTCTTAAATAGTTGAGTTTGCACTACTGATGGTTTGCTATATTTTCACTGTTTGTAAATTAAATTTTTAGGCACTTTTATCTCTTCTTATAAGTCAGAGTTGGCATCTAAAATGATAAAATGAGGCCTCCACTTGATACTCGTGAAAATTCGGGAAGTTTTTGCAAATGTTGTTTGATCCTTTGTAACTATGTAAACACACACATGCACAACAGATAACAGGTCGGCAGCGTCTGTCAGGAGGGAAATGCTAAGAGAGCGTTTCCAGATTGAACTATGATGTCAACGACTGCACAAACAAAAACAGGAAGATTAAACCAGCAGTCACTGTATATTTAAACTGCACATCAGTGAATTCTACATTGATTTTATGCCGTGATGGACATCATGACGGAGCAAATTTCACAGATATGGATCAATTATAGTTTTATAGCCACTATCTCATCATTTTAAGACCAAAGAGAATTCATCACTACAGAAATCATAACGTCAATGTTTTCCAGATCAGTGCTTCCCGACCTTTTGGGCTTGTTAAAAAGCAGAAATGCCTACTTATGACTCCTCATCACTTACCTCATCTTTATTTAATTTTTCAAAAAGGCCTGAAGAGGTTAAATTATTCAGTAATTTGCTACTAAAATATCAACAATTAAAGGAAAACAATAAATATCATTTTGTGTATCTGAAAAATGTTATTTGTGGATCCTGTTAATCATCACACAGACCCTCAGATTTATCTGAGTCATGACCTATGACCTATGACCCTAGATTAATATTTTTAAATATCCAAATTTCTATCTTTAGGGCTGTACCGAATGTAGTTTTTTTTTTAACATTCAAAGCTATTAAGAACGAAGCTTCGAATGTCTGACGTTCAACGGATTAAATGAGTGTCTTTTTTTTTTTTTTTTTATTAAATCAACTTTCTTTAATGATTGTAACTCGTCAGTGCGTCAGAGTCTCCCTTTGCGTGCATCAAGCAGGAGAGAAAAACTGTAGTTTTTGAAAGGCTAAACGCCAATAAATATGGATTGAAGCAGGATATTTCATTAGATAAAAACATGTTGTGAACTTTGGAAATTACTATTTGGTACACGATTATGTATTCCAGACTTTTCTATTCTTATAGCTCCGATCTTTCACACCTGGTGCCCAGTTTCACACTAGAGACGAGTGAATCTTTTGGTATCTCACGATTTGATTCAATTTAAAACGATTTAAAGATACAGTCTCTGATTTGTCTCCGAATCCCAAAAAATGTCAGAAGATGGGAGGTTTTATCAGTCTTCAGTTTATAATAAATATTTTTGAGGACACATGTTATGTGAGAGGAGCTCTAACAAAACAAAGAGGGTTATTTTGTCTTGATAATATCGACATGAAGGTGAAACATTTAGTGAAAGAACAGGAAACATCACGGCGACCTCTGACATTCAAATCTGAACGCTGCTTCCAGTGATTCTGCATTTATGTTGTACTTTAATTAGATTGGATTATATAGTATGAATGTCCGATTTTGTACAGATGTTCATGTATGTAAAATCGTAGAAGATAAGAATTGCAATTCTTACACAAATCGATTTATTCCCCCCCCCTACTGGAGACCTGGGAAGATAACAGGAAGTTGATCTTCTCTGTTATCAGTCCGACATAAGAGAGCGTCTCGACACCCTGAACTCACCTGTCCGTCGATGGTGCCGCTCTCCTTCATGACGGGGTAGAAGCGTGGCGTCTTGTTGGGGTCCTGGCGTCCGGGGGTGCGAGGCGTTCTGGGGGTTCGGGGTTGGTGAGCGGCGGGCGACTCTGGAACCGTTGCAGGCAGAGAGCGGGCCATCTCTGCTCCGCTGTCCACTGAGACTACAATAAAACATCATTAATATTTACACTACTAGATTATGTTCAACAACATTATCATTACACAACATGCATGTGATGCTGAGGTCCATGAAAGCTCTAGTAGATTCAACACTTTAACTGTAAAATTACTGAGTTTCAAATGTTTTTACAGGCCAGTTTAAACCAACTGTGACTTTAGCAACTGTTTGTTTTTTATTGTCTTTTTGTTTGTTTTTAATATAAATAATGAATTAAAGTCAAATAAACAACCATCTAATGCACATTGTCTTCACGAAGGTGGTTAGAATAAGGTTGAAGTCATGCAAAAATATCAGAAACTGAAGCAAAATGATTTGTTTAAGAAATATATCAAAGTTGTGGTTAAAATGCAGCAAACAGGAAGCTCAGCTTGTGTGAAACCGACTTCACAGCGGCTCCACAAACCCACCTGGCATGAGAGGAGTTGGGATTTCCTGGTTCGGGTCAACGGGCACTTTGGGGGCGAGAGTGTCAAACTCGTCTTGACTGATGACGTTCAGCTTCTTGAAGCTCCCCACTTCCTGCTGGGGAACACACAGGAACAACATGGACAGTTAAAAAAGGGTAAATATATCAACTTATTGTAATACATGAAACACTTAAACCCGTGGTTCTCAACCAGGGGCCCGGGGACCTCCAGGGGTCCTTGAGGGAGTTCCAGGGGGTCCCCAGAAAAATGGGGAATAGTTTATTTTCATTATTTAATTCACTATACAAGTGAGTAATAGAGTCATAATAGGGACTATTGTGATCACAGGTTTCACTTCCTCCAGTTATCTCCTCAACTTGACAACTATAGAATTCTGGTCTTAATCATATCTAACAACCACAATCTTTTTCGACGGCGGTCCCTGAAGCGAAATCATATCAAATGGGGGTCTGTGACCTAATGTGCATCAATTTAGGGGTCCTTGACATGAAAAAGGTTGAGAACCACTGACTTAAACCACCAGTTCAGCAGAGTAGGTTTAATTTAATTAATCTGATCATATGTACTGTATAGTAAAAATGTATGAACTGTGAATCTATTATTTTCTATTTTATTAGTTTATTTAACAGTTAGTTTTACATTTACAAAACTTACATCGCCCAGTTAAATCAATTAATTATTATTTAATTCTAATTATTTAATTGCACTTTTATAAACCTCTCAGTGAAGGCACTTTAACATGTGATGTGTTGTTTGAGAGAAATATTATTATTAATATGATATAATAATATAATTTAACATATTTTAGTGGAAAAAAATAATAAAAATAAACTATGTAATTTGAAACTAACAGATAACAGAAGTGTTACTGGTGATGAAGTAAGTAACCAAAAGCGACCTTTTCCTTTATTTTCATTGTTAAAGACCTGAAAAGGTAAAATATCCAGTAATTTACAACAAGTCAGGAAATAAAAAGAAACAAAACAAAATTTTGTTTGTCACAAATATGTCTTCTCTGGTTCCTCGTCTGTTAATCATCCATCGCAACCCCTCAAAACTCCAATAAATTAATTAATTCATATATTGTAGTGTACAGATATGGAACGCCAAACACGTGCACCTTATCAAGAGCTTGTTTGTTTCTTATTTCTTGACGTGTGTATATATTTTTTTCTCTTCTTTTTTTTTATGTATTTCTTTGTTTTTATTGAATTGTTGTGAACTGATTGGTTAGTTTTTTCTGCTCATTTTGTGTTTTTTTGTTGTCATTTTCAACTAAATTATGTTTGCTTAGTTTTGTTCGTTTTGGCCTTTTTGTTAATGTTTGTTTTTCCCCTTAAATAGAGGGGAGGTCCGTCATACAAGCCAGTGGCTTGGATTTTATGCAGTCTTATATGTGTGCAAATAAAATAAATAAAAATACATAAATGATTGAAACTAACAGAGATAAAAGATACTGGTGATAAACACCAAGTTAAACTCTATTGTCAGTTTATTTTATTGCATTATCTCAGCTTTGTACTGCATCTGTGTGAAGAAGAAACTGAGAATATAATCAACATTATTCCTGCACTGCACTCAGATATAACTTTATACTATTCCTGCCTCTCAGCAACATGCCGTTTAAACTGATAACACGACGACATGGTGGTAAAAATACGTGATGTGCCAGCGGCTGCAGCCATTTAAGGCCTGTGTGACACACAGCAGATGTGCAGCGGACTTTCAACTTTACACGTCAGCGTCAGAAAGAAAAAACCCAGGTGTGTGTGTGTGTGTGTGTGTGTTCAGGCGTGACATTTCCCACATGTGGCGACATCAGTGACGACCTTTGAGCTGACAACTCAAAACACTCACCGTCACCAACGAGAAAAAAAAGATTTCTTTCACTCACTGTCTTCACACCGTTTGGGTTTTTAGCTTTTACACAATGTGCTTATTATTAGTAAGACTGGTATTTACTGAAGTTCTACCTAGTGGGTAGTTTTGAAGCATTTACAACTAGATATATTTACTTCACCTCATTTCAGAGTGACTTTTCTGAAGGCTGTAGTTATTATTTACTTTTAAGAGAACATGTAAAATATTCAATAAGCTGTTATTTTTATGTGTTGTGTTGTTATGTGTACAATTTATTTTAATAGTTTATTGGCATTTATTTGTATTAAAAAAGTTCTGGATTAGTACATTTCTGCTGGTGTTGATTTACATCTACTTGTTCAAAATAAGCATCCTAATCTCAAAACTAAAACCTCTTCTATCACTGAAATCAACAATCAGCTGGTTTATTTCATGAAAAATCCCCTGAATTTCCTTTTCAACTTTCACTTCACACTTCCTGAACTAAAGCTGAACTTTCACTTGACTCAAAGCTACTTTAAGGGAGAAAAAAAAAATCATGTTTTGTTGTATTTTCACCGATCAGAAGCAACAAGGCGTTTTAATCTGTTGATTTAGTTTGTGGTGCAATCTTTTAAGTACTAATGAAGGATAAGTGTCTGACTATACAACACTAAATAATGTTGTAAAACTAGACTGTATTCTGATCCCGCACCATAAAGTATTACCACATAATTCTGTAATAAAATAAGATTGCATAACTCTGTGTAACCTACAGACTGTTTCTGCAGACGAGGCAGCTTCTCCAGAGAGCAGGTCACTGGTCTGTGGAAGCAGCTGTGTGACACACATGTAGTCTGGAGGCTCGTATACTGGGCGATAAATAGTAGTTTATTTCTGTCCCCCCGTCTGCAGTGTGAGATTTAACAGCTCTGTCACAAAGTGCTCATGTCAGAGAGCTCAGAGCGCCGGCAGAGCGGAGCTTTAAGGAGGCAACTGAAGCCTAAAACTGTAGAGAACGACACCACAGTGAAACCTCTCTTTATGAAAAATGATTTAATTGTTTTTACTGACTTTGTCAAAAGGCACGATGACGACAAACTGACTTATTTTGATTAAATGTCAGGTCTAAGTGAATAAAAGTATGTGTGCATTTGTGTTAAATGTAATGTGTAGCTGTGGTTTCTTATTAATGAAAGAGTTAAGGCTGCATGATGTGTGAAATGTCTACATTTTGGAAATCAGAGTTATTACAACATGCACAAAAAGGATATTTTTAGTCAAAACCGGTGGAATAAAAAGAACTTTAAGTTCCCGGGATAAATTCTGATAAGTGTTTTTATATTTGTGCACTATTGGTAAATGTCTGATGTAACTTAAGGATGAACAGAATTGTGAAATCAGTGCAAATATCCAACCCTGTCTGTATTAAATCCATGAAGTCCGGGGTGAGATTTTGAATGGGTCTCCATAAAACAGACATATACAGTATTAAATCCTCCTGCTGCCACAAAGTTCAAGATATTTCAATCATTTTTCAAGCTCTAGAAAATGTGTTATAAAAAGTTAAAGTAAAAGTTGCCTCATTGCTGCATTGAAGCAAGACAGTCATAAAATTCAGTTTTATGTTTTCAGGAAATGTTTTTGGTCTCAAACTGTAAAATAAGAATGAAGAACTTAGAAAACCCTTTGACCCACTGAGTGTAAAAACAAAAGAATTGAGTGGTTCACAACATGGCAGCTAATTCAATAACAGGAAGTGAATAACGCTTTTGCCAAAGAACCAGAACAATCCAGTTTACTGACTGTTGGACAGCTGGACATCAACATTAACATTAAGAAATCCTCCTTTCTCTCTTTAGTCTTCTTCTTTTTCTCACCTGACAGAAAATATGAATTTCGCTCTTCTTGACCAACAAATTTAAGCATTTACAGTACGCTTATTTATTATCACATTTTTAAATAGTGTTCATTTCGTGAATGAAAACTTTTATTAGAGCAGCAAGCAGCAATGAAGCCCTCGCACCTTGTGCACGTCAGGTCGGTACTGGCCGGTTGACGCGGCTGTGCATTTCCGTGACCATCGGACACCGCGCTCACGAGCGAACACGCATGAAACCAATCGCTGTATATTCTCGCAATGTTTTGATTCATGCGCCAAGTTTCGTGAGAGTCTGAGTATACCAAGGGGCCTCAAATATAAGTTTGAAGGCTAAAAGTGATTAGGGGGCGTTATAGAGCTGACGTGCCACGCCAAGGCCCAATTACAACATCAAATCAAAAATAATCACCAGTCTGAACATGGATGCAAAGTTTCGTGAGTTTTTGTGCATCCTGAAGTCCTCAAACATGTTCGTAAAATGAAAATTATCACACAAAATCCAAAATGGCTGACTTCCTGTCGGGTAAAACAAATTAAAAAATGTATGTAAATGTAATATGTTCATAGACAACATCAAAGGAACTTTATCCCAACCGTGGCGTGTGTTTTTGGGGCGCTATGCAGCACGCTGGCCACGCCCGAGACCAATCACTGCAGAGCTATGCTATTTTCGCCAATTCTGAAGCGTGTGTCAATTTTCCTGGGTTTTCGAGCATCCCAAGCCCCTCAAAAATGCAATTGCGCAGCAGAAAAATAATAACAATCACTACAAAAACAATAGGTTCCTCGCACTTTCAGTACCAGGGACCGTTTGGCCCTGGTACTTTCTTGCTTGGAATCTAAATATGTTCGTCAATGACCTTTTTTTCCAAGACTAAGGCTGCATTCACACCAGATCAGTCGTTGTGGCAATTCACCGCAGCATTGTGCAGCGGTGTGCAGCGTTGTGCAGCAGTGTGGGAGAGGTTGACACTCAAAATTGAAAACCTGAGGACCGTGTATCGTACTAGTCGCTACCGTTTCTGTGAATGGTGCCATAATGTAAAGAGCTTCCTGTTCAGACACGACTTGGTACACATGAGTTGCATGTAAATGTCAGTACTGGTTGTCTCTTTGCTGTTCTTCACCTCTCTGTGACGGACCTGCTCAGACAGGTTTGATCCCCTAAACTGATAAATTAACTGTCAATCCACTGTAAAGTCTCACTTCTCACTTCATGTGGCTCATTCAACCAGTAAAAACTATATAATAATAATACTGGGTTCAAGTTGTTTTTAAGGACACAGAGAATATGAGCCGGTCACTTAAACATAATTAAATATTCCGGATGCAAAGTTGGGTTTGATAATGATTTTACATTCAAATGATGATACCGTCTTCTGAAAGCATTTTTATGATTATGATGTTGTTTTTAGTTTTTATCTGCTGTTTTTATGTAAAGCACTTTGTAACCTTGTTAAGTGAAGTGCTATATTAATAAAGTGTATTATTATTATAATGTAAAGGAACATTTTCTTCTTCTTTCTGAGTAAAAATGCCAAATATAGAGATTTAACAATTTGAAATTGTGATAAATTGTCAGCAGGGTGGAGAATCTGAATCTACTAGCTACAGCTCAAACTTTCAATCCTCCATGTTTTCCTTACCTTGGTGGACTCGAGCTGTTCCTCTCCCTTCCACAGGTCCTTCTCGTAGTAGAACAGCCCGTCGTTGATGGCTTTGGCGATGTCGGTGGTGAGCTTGGCTCGGGACTCGTGGTTGCCTGTCCGGTCGCCGCCGGGGTGCTTGCGGATATAAGGAGGGGTCTGCGTGACGATGAGGATCTTGTTGACGTCCTGGTCGTCCATCTCGTAGTCCGAGTCGTCCTCGTCTGACCAGTCGGTGAACTTGTTCTTCCTGGGCGCCATCTGCTCCATCTCTTCATCGAACAGGAAGTCCAGCTCCTCCTGGTCGGGCACGGCCTGCGGAGGAGCCTGGTGGCTGCGTGGAGGCGCCTCGCTGCGCTCCTGGACGACACGGTGAGAGTGACTCGGCAATTAATGAAGGAACAGACTAGAAGATCATTAAACTAGAGGATGGTATGATGACATTTAAAGGAAACATTTTGGGAAATATGCTGCTTCGTCATTTTCTTGCCAAGAATTTCGATGAGAAGATCGATACAACCCTCACATCTGTCCGAACACTGAACATGTTAAAGGAATAAACTCTATTGTTTTATCTCAACTGCAGAATCTGAAGAAGCTGCATCTCTGTTTAAATTCTAAAATGAAAATAATTTTTGCAGATATGTTTTCAGTAATTTGGTATAATTTCAAAATAATATCTAATCTGAATTGTTTTTTTCTCCTTTTGTTGATTTTTAATGGTCTTTCTCTGTGTACTGTATGCTTCTGTGTTACATGTTTTAATTAGTTTTACAGTAACGATATCATGTATAGATAATGGTACATTGTGAACAACAAATCCATGTTGAAATCAGCAGGAGAGCTAGTTAACGTTAGCTGTTAGCTAAATAACGGAGCTAACGGCTAACGTACGAAGGTTGCATTGATTTATATTATGATGCGTTAAGGCTCCACTCAGTAAAAGTGAGTATTGGACATTCTTACGTTATGATGTGTTCAAACGTAATGTTGTAAAATTTCGTTTTTGGCAAGAAACTTGAATAAATCCAGTTGTTTGAAGGAGATGTTTTCACTGCAATATAAAATAAATATTACAGAAGGAATTACTAATAACACTAGATCGAAGTGTTTATTGTTTTTTTACTGTGGTATCAAATTGGGTATCGAGAATCGTGGAGTTCACTGGTATTGGTATTGACTACTAAATCTCTGGTATTGTGACATCTCTAGTCCTTTACTGTAACTGTGTAATTCACATGACATAAACATGAATTTCCAGTAATGGATGGTTGAAAAGTAAGATGAGATAAAGGGTGAAAAATACACTAAAATGAGGATAAGCAAACGTGAAGACTGCACGAGGAAAGTTTGACAGTAAATAAGAGACATGAAATGAATGAGAGGCACAGAGACGGACAGGCAGAGGAGAAGAAAGTAGTAGTAGAAGTAGCACAGGAAGTACTCAACTGCAGAGGGGAGGAGGTCGGGTTGAAGCGCTGAGGGAGGAGAAGAGTCGACAAAACACACATGTTCACCGACATGCTGTCGGATGAAAGGTGGAGGAAACGACAGAGGATGTAATGAGAAACAGAAAAAAGGAAGTGATAGAAGGGATGAAAAATAGAAATAAGGTGCTTGAAAGATCTCAGGCTTTAAGGGTGAATAAGACTCCAGTCGTTGGGTACCTTTCCGGTGGACTGTCGGTGGCGTTTCTCCACCTGGATCCAGGCGTCGGGGTCGGGCTGGGGGTCGTCTTTGTCTGGGAGTGACTCCTGGCTGGAGGAGCTGGGTTCAGCCGAGTCCTGAGGCTCAGCAGACTCGGGAGGAGTCTCCTTCACGGGCGATGAAGCTGAAGGGGCCAAACACATCACACATCACACACTGAGACACCCTTCAGAACGGCTTTATGATCACACATCACGCTGTCAGCTCGCATTTAGCTAGAGAAGTAGCTGAGGACTGAGAAAGACTCTGTGTCTGAACAATACATGTGATTATATAGAGAGAGAGAGAACGTTTAGGTGAATATGTTTATTGTTGACTAACAGCAGCTGTAATTTCTTATATATACTGTATATAAGTAAATGTGTTTTTATGAAGCCCAGCAGGTATCAGAGGTAAAGTCTTTGTTTATATGTGCACACAAACAATTAATATAATCATTTAAGTCTACCGATTATGCTCTCGATTAATCGTTATGTCTATATAAGGTCTGAAATGCAGGAAATCTCCATATCTGAGAGGCTAAAAACAGCACTTTCTGCCATTTCTGCAGGAAAAATTACCGATTGGCCGACTGTCAAGATAGTTGTTAGCTGATATTATAGCCTACGAAAGAAAGGAAAACTGTTGACTGTTGCAGGCTTTGGGTGTCGTCCTTGCATCCCCTACGCAGGCTATCTGTATGTCTGTTTTGATGTTTTGTTTGTGTATTGTTGTCTTTTGAATTTCTCTGTCGAATGTCTCTCTTGTATAATGTCTTAAAATGCACAATAAAACTGTTAATCAGAAAAAAAAGATGATCATTTAACTTATTAAATCTGAAGATTTGCAGTTTTTCATTATCTTCTATCGCAGAAAACTGATGAGTTTTAGACCATTAGTTGGACCCTAGGCCAAATTGCATTCTGGGAAGTTGTGAGACATTTTTCACTATTACCAAACAATAATCCAGAGAAATGATGTGCCTATTGATCAATAAAGAACATAATCGTTCGTTACTTGCAGCCCTAGTGTACAGCTGGCACCAGAGGTGGGACCAAGTCATTGTTTTGAAAGTCGAGTATAAAGTCATTAAATTTGTCATTTGTTTTCACCATCAATTGATACATTTATATCACAGCCCATAATGACATCCCCGACTTGCTTGTTTTGTCTGACCAACAGTTCAAAATCCAGATATGTTTAATGTAAATTGATATATCAGAGAAAAACAGTCAATTCTCAAGACAGAAGTCGGAACCTGAGAATTTTTGGCAATTATGCTTGAAAATTGACTTAATTTTCTGTAATAACAATAATAAACTATTCCTACTGAAGACTTAAAGAAAAACCCACATAATATATAGTTTCATTTTTAAAAAGGCTCTATAATTAAAACTAAAACAGCTGCTCGCTGTACTTTTTAGCAAACAATCAGGAGGAAATAGAGCATTTGTTGGGGACTATTTTCAGCGGCGGATTAATCCACACTTGGTGCTCTAGTGAGTATTTGTGGCAGCAGGACGGTGTGTGTGGGATTGAGTCTAAATATATAGTGTGTGTGTTCATGGTGATGAAGGAAGATGTCACCCAGTGACACAGTGAGGCTCACTGATGTGTTTTTAATGCTGCTCTATGGCTCAGAGGAAGAAGAGATATCAGGCACATGATACTTGTTAAGGGATACATTCATAACCAAAACTTCTCCTTTAATCTTTACTCTGGTTTCTAAAAAGAGAAGCAGAAGAAGAGTCGAACACTGACCGGAGTTTGTGGAGCTGAGGGTCTGTCGAGGAACGAACTCGGGACAGTTGATGAGCTGAGAGAAGTCGGTCCGAGGGGAACCCACGATGGTCTGGGTGGGGATGGGCCAGCGCTCCGGGTCGATTTTACAGCGAACTTTGTTGTCCACCAGCTCCACCTCTTTGCTGCTCTTCAGGGCCTGGAGATGAGTTTATTTATCATATTTATATCCCAGAGTTTAGCCAGTTACGAATGAATATTTACTGACCTTTTATTTTAAGTTATTATAACTTGTCATTAAAAGCAACATGCCATAATTCCTCATGGTCCTTTCATAGTGAGTATCTCTACAAATATTATTCTTCTCACATAATTGTTCTCATTATGGGATTAAAAGTTAATTAAAAGCAAACTAGTGCGGTGCACGTTCAGGGTGTGGTTGTTCGGGGCGTGACCGCTCGGGGCGCGTGGCTGTTCAGGGCGAGACGATTTCTCGGTCCCCGGAAGCGTTCTCAAGAACCGCTCCCTAAATTACAAATCCTGCTACGACGAAGGCATGATCCGCCCTACTGTGCCTCTGATTGGCTAGTACTCGTTGCCTTTGTTGATTGGATTGGTTAGGTTTAAGGCCTTTACACACTGGCATTTTTTTCATGCGATTAATGTTTGTCATGAATACTTTCACACAGAACGTGAATATTACGCACCAGCTTTCGCACCAAGAAATAAAGGCATCAACCAATCACATTGTGTGGAACGGGTTGAGTTGCGCCTATATTTATAAGGATTATAAAACAACATCATGGAGGCTCCGTAGTCCGAACCTTGACAAGGGCAGCGTAGACAAGATCCACTCCTTCCTTTCACAATAGAAGCCCTGGACATGTAACATTCCCAGGAGAGTATTTCACATTTTTTTGTTGTTTATTTGTCACACCCCCGGTGTGTGAAGGCCTTTAGGTATGAGGTTTGAGATTGGTTAGGGTTATGATCACACTAGGAGCGTCAAAAGCAGCAAATCGGCTAGCGTGGCCAGCTACATAGGTGTCGAGTCGCCGTTGAAATGTTGCTCAAACACTCGTTGACGTAGTTGTGTCGTTAAATAGCTCTGGAAACTGGCTAACGGCATTTTTGTTGACGGAACAGAACATGGTGAAACAAAAACACATGATTGGTTGATGCTTCACCGCGTCATTGGAGCGCTGAATAAAGTCGAGATCAGTTCAGCTTTATTTGTAGCGCGTCACTCAGCGACGACTGTGGGGCGTCAGTTTGTAGCTTCATGTCACCGGCTTCCATTGAAAATGACTTGTAGCCTGTTGCTGTGATGCTCGTAGTGGGTGAACACAACACTAAAGGTAAGCCAATCAGAGGCAGAGTAGGCCGCTCATCGCTCGTTGACTTCAGGGAAGTGAAGAGGAGTTAGGTTGTAACGTTAGTATATCCAGCATCCAGCAGCAAAAGTGAACTGCTCTCAATGGGCCGCGGTCTTTAAAGGCCCACTGCAGACGAGCACTGTTCGCCTGTTATTCAAACTGATTCAAACTTGTCGCATGTCCAAACTGTACCAACTTCGATACTGCACTCCCTTGGGTTCCCAGCAATACACCCGCCGAGTGTGAAGTAGATCGGATGAACGGTTCTCGAGATATGAGAAGGACACACACACACGGGGCGATTTGTTGCTTTATAGTTAGATACACGACTGATAGTTATCCTCAGATCTTTGTGGACCAAAGAAACAAAGAAACATAACCTGGAGTCAAACAGAGACAACACTGACTACAGACTGAGGAGTCTAATATTCGACTCACTGATGGTGTGACATTACCTCCATGATGAGGCTGACGTCCATGGTGAGGGCCTGGACTCTGTGGAAGCTGGCGATGAGGGAGATGGGGAGGAAGCCCTGCACGTCCATCTTTCTCCTCAGGAAGAAGTCTCGCTCCAGGTTGTGGAGGCTGAAGTAGTATTCACTGGAGGAGGAGGACAACGGGATGCATTTAGTTAGTGATTTCATTCCATCAGGAATATACTGCTTACTAATTAAAACAACACTAGTAGTACTATACACCTCACTACTGGAATGAACTGTAAAGCAAACTAGACATAAAGAAATGTATTGATCTGAGAGACTTTTAAGTTCTATTTGTTGTTATTTTAAACCATATTTGTGATTATTTTAATTAGTTTATGTAGCAGAGTATGCAGAGACTGCTTTGTCTCTTGTTGTGACGTTGTTAATTATATATAAATAATAAATTAATTTATTTATTATAATATGCACAACAATTACAGAAGCAACTCTCGGGTCAGTTTGAATTGCATTTGACTTGTTTGAAAGGTGCTATATAAATTAAATTTGATTGATTGATTGATTTCCCCTTTCTTTTAGTGTGTTATATATGTTTGTGCATTAAAAGGTCTACAAACGGACGGGTGAAAAGAAGTGAAGAGATGTTCAAGTATGCACTTGAAAATAAGCATAATAGGTCCTCTTTAATTTAATTTTTTTTTAAATATTAGGCAAAAGTGAAAGTTGTGATGTGATTTGATGCTACAGACATATTTCAGTATTGTATTATTGTATAATAACAGAGAGCAGCAGAAGAGAAACTATTCATGTGAAACTTTCACTTAATAATTCTTCGAAATGTTCTTGTAAGCGGCCACAATAAATGTAGAATCTTCTGACTGGAAAACCGAATGTGTAGCTGGAAAAGCTATCTGTCTCACCAAGTTACACCACTTAAAGTCACCACCGCACACACACACACACACACACACACACACACACACACACGTCTGTACGTGGAGCTCAGCCTGCAGGCGGTGGCCAGTCGTCGTTTCTTGTGGAGTAACGTCGGCTGAGTGAGCAGCCTGAATACCGCTGAGGGAGACGAGAGAGGAGAAGACAAGAATGTCTCCCTCGTCCTCCCTCCTCGCTGAAACACAGTAGTTTTATTTTTTTACATTTCCTCGCTCGGCCCTGCTGCATATAATTCATCCCCTGTCCCCTCTGAAGCACTCAGCCTATATTTAGGAGTCCACCTCACCCTCCACTATTCTGAGTCTGCTGCTGCTGAAATGAGGCCAGAGCTGTCAGTCAGACTCAGAGTGAACGCTGCCCCCTGCAGGACGCCACCAACACAGAGATTTACTGACTACACGTGTTCAGTTTACTGCTCATCAGTCATTCATTCACTCACACCTGCTCTGTACACAGAGCTGTCACAGTGGAGGAATTTCCCCTGCGGTCAAAAGTGCGATATGTGGTAGTAACGGCCTTTTTTGTTGTTGTTGCAATTTGCCTCATTCATCCTGATTTTAGTGCTCTATACAGTGAGTAAGGGATAATGTACAGCGAGCCGTTCATTGTTGTGAAAGAATCCTCTGAAAGTCTCTCATCGCCCTGATCACATTGTCCCGCTTATTACACGGCTACTTACTGAAGAAATCAATATTTTGACGCAAAAACGGTCCGCCAGAGTCCGACATCAGAGCTGCGCCCATAGCAACGGTCTGTAATACAGAAATTACAGACCGCAGAACGCCGTGATTGACCAATCAGAATCGAGTATTCAACACAGCCGTGTAATAAATAAGCTTTATTGTAAACTTTAGGCTATTAGTAGGTATATTGTTGTTTTTTAAATGACAAAGATGACACCGTTCACTTGCTTATTGTTAAAAGCAGAACACAGAAGGGCAATAAGGTGCAGCGTTTTTTTCCACCTGGCATTAAAATGCATCTCGTATCCAGATTGTACCTAGATTTGGGCTGTTAATCGATTAAAATATTCAGTCGCGATTAATTGCATGATAGTTAATCATGATTAATCGGAAACAAAACAATGAAAAATATTGTCCAAAAACCCTCACAGGTGCTGCATTTAGCATAAAAATTGTGATTATCATAAAGTAGGCATGTCTGTAAAGGGGAGACTCGTGGGTACCCGTAGAACCCATTTACATTCATTTCGTTAATGCGTTAAAGAAATTAGTGGCGTTAAAACGAATTTGCATTAACGCGTTAACTTTGACAGCCCCAATTAAAATCTAGATATGATTTAATCTGATTGCATTTACACCTGGTATTAATATGTGTCTAGTGTCGACACATCAGCCTGCAAATGCCACCGTTTAGGGGAGAAGTCCCGCAAACGTGCCTTTGAGGTACGACTACACTCGCACACACAGAAAAATGACGAAAAAAAGACGCTGAGCGCAGACAGTGGCGGTGATCTCTCTGGTCACGGCGTTCCAGTGACAGCGGTTGTGGCGGTTGCGTGCCCTCCCATGTGGCTGGATTGGTAACCGTATTGAAATATTACAGTTATTGCGACAGCCCGATCTGTACAGACACAATCTTCACCTGTTGAGCTCTGCAGCAGCTGCTGGTTAAAACAGAACTTTCCACTTTGACCTTTACTGCCATGTTTTTCCAACATACTGATAAATAACTGGGGTCAAAATGTCATTACACTAGATTAGCTTGGATCACCACTACAGACCTACAGAGCCTCATAAATTAAAGGTTTTTAGTGCTGTTGGAAGTATGTGTTTGACTCACTTAAAGAAGCTTTTTAATCACATTATTTCTAAAAATCCAAAGATATTTTTTCTAGGAATAACACCAGTAGGTTTTAAGGAAATGGCGTACATTTTATTTGTTACCAATTCTTTAAACCATTAAATATGTTAAAATTAGCTGATTGAAGCCTGAGTCACTCTCATATAATAAATGTATTCAAAAAGTATAAGTTACATTAAGATGGAACAAATAACTAATGTATTAAAGCTCCAAAAACCCAGTTTTCTAAGAGAGGTGGATTCCTATGATGGTCCTTTTAACCCATTAGTGCCCAAAGACAAACAGACTTTGGGTAAGTATCCAACAGTACAACTTTGAAATTTTTAGATCACTTGAAAAATTACACTAGTCAAAGTCAGACATTTTGATAAATGGGGAAAGTTTAACATTGTGTTTATTAACTGTTTTCTATATGAAATATTTTTTACATTGCATATATGTGAATATCTTTGATATTGAACTTGTTATGAGTTCATAGATACCAGATACGTGACAGTGCTTATCATAGTATATCTAATATTTGTGCACACGGGACGACTGTTTTTCCTAAAATATAATGGAGTCTGTTGCAAAAACAGTCGTCCCATTATGTGGCCAAATACTAGATATAGTATGATAAGAAAAACTCACTTTTCAGCCAAACGGTTTGACCAATTTTGACTTTTTGTATGCAAGCCCAGAGAACACTTCCACCTAAGGAAAATTTTAAATTTCAGTTGTGGGCACAAATGGGTTAATGCAATGAAGTTTACTAGTCCACAGACACACACAGTGTCCACAAACATGCAGTATATTATCATTTATAGGAAGGCCGCGGGAAACAGGGTAAGGAAAGATTTGCCATGTTGAATTATTAAATTGTTTTGCATTGTATGTAAAAGATGCTGAGATTGAAATAAATCAAATATGATCCATTTAAAAATCACTTAACGAGGTGTTTTTTCCAACATATTGTTCTGCAATTAAACGCAACAGATTATGGAAAATAACAATATACTGTGTGTTAGTGATTCTTAATTCCCTCTTTCCCTCCAGCTACAGCTGTAGATCGTGGTAGAAGATGAATTATATAAATGTCTCATTACTATTACGGACTGGTTTATGGGTCTCGTTTAAGGACATTTTGTGAGGTGGTGATGGTGGTGATGGTTATTTCTTTCCCCAGTAGGAATAAGAAGCACACTTTCCAGTCAGACGTACACCATTCATAATAGTTGTCAAATACTCACATTTGGCGTTTGATGTATTCTTTCAGAAGCTTTTCATCCACTGTGTACATCTGGACCTTGTTGCCGTCATCGTAATAGTAAACCATGTTGGTGCCGAACTCTGACGGGCCCTGAGCGGAGCCGTCAGACGACTGAGAGTCCCGGAAGCTCTGAGAGTATTCATAGCGGCCTGAAAGAGAGGGACAAACAGAAAAGAAATATGAGAAATGATTACTGAATAATAATCTACCTCATCTCCTTTTGTTGTTGGAATAATCTGAGCTCCTTGTTAATAAAATAACTTTATTTTACCAAGAAAATCTGGTTTTACGTTGCCTCCCTGCTGCCCTCCTATGTTAATTTCTGGTAAAGGAAAAACGTTTTTAAAAAGCTAAACTTGCAGTTTTTCTCTCATGTTGTTACAAAAGCTGCCAAAATAAAAACAAAGATTATCTACAAGGAATTTAAAACCAGATATTTTTTTTTTTAGCAGAGACACAAAATAACACTGTCAACATGGTAGTAAGTTATGGGTGTATATCCGGTGTAAAAATTTGGCGAAACTAAAAACGTACCTCGTCCACGGCCTCTCCCGCGCCCACGACCTTTCCCTCGGCCTCGTATTCCTCCACGAACGCCGTCACTTCGGACGCTGGCAGCATCGTCCCCAAAGTCCCGCGGCTCTCTTCTCCAACCTGACAACCAGGAAACATAAAAGCTCCGTCACAAATCTCACAGATACGTCATGTAGTGGTTCCCAACCTAGAAAGTCCCAACGGTTTCTGTGGGGGCTAATTAAACCAGATCATTTCTAATTATATTAAGAACTACTAAGAACTTGGGATAAATGAGCAGTTTAATACAAGCAAACTACTTTTAGAAGTTAAGCCTAGTATACTAATTTAAGTGAATGGAATTAGAGGAGGCTGAATTTATTCTTTTTTACATTCTTGAGCCTATTTTTCTATAGTTTCATCTATCATTCCTATTGGTTATTACTAAAACCATATTGCACGCGGCGAGAAACCCTCAGTTTAGTCAGATTATCAAATGTGGAGGTGATTGAATAGTGGAAAACGTTCATCACAAATTTTTTATTTTACTCTTTATATATCTTGTTTTGTCTGACCGGGAGTCAAATACAGAAAAAAAATATTAAATTTAATCTAATTTAGGGACAGAAAAGCAAAAAATCCTCACATTTGACGAGCCGTAACAAATAAAATCATAAAAATATTTGCTGATTATTTTTCTGTCGATTGACTCATAAATTTGAATTGAATAAATTGATCGTTAAATCGTGAAATGATCAAAAAGTTGTCTGTAAAATGTCAGATTCAGTTCTCAGGACATTGGGTATTATCCTTATCATAATTTTAAATCTATATATTTCTTTGTGCATTTAAGACGACCTCCCAAACAAGCGGTAAAATTGGGGTTTATTAGCAACTTGTGTGACCATCTGAAGACTAATTTTCCTCAGCTCTGCTGGGACTCGCATGTCGCCTTTAACCAAGTTCTTGACGTTAGTGTGTCAAATGTTATCTTAACCAACAGAAAGGACATGATGTGTTTACATTATATGACATGTTTGCATTCTCATTCGTTGGCATAATAATGCAAATTCTTATGAGTAATGTAGGCTGAGAGATCAGACAGGCTGTGAATCACCTGTCTGACGCAACAAAACTACATGAACCTTTGAGAGCAAAACTAGTGAACTAAAGATTTTGATTTGGTTAAAAGAACATTCAATTTGAACACAGCTTAATATTAATGTCATGTTGTACGACAGCATATTAGGGCCATTGTAGGTAAATAAAATAATAATTATGGAGCCGGGGGAGGGGGGGTAAAACTCTGAATTTCAGAGATTAAAGTCGTAAATTTACGAGAAAAAAACCTTGGAAAAATAGTGGGGTCAAGTTTTTTTTCGTAAATTTGTCCCTTTAAACTCAGAGAATATCCAAAAATATGTTCGTAAATTTGTGACTTTTATCTCAGAGAATATCCAAGTTTCTTACCGTAAATTTGTGACTTTAATCTCAAAGAATATCCAATTATTTTACCGTAAATTTGGAACTTTAATCTCAGAGAATATCCAAGTTTTATTCTCTGAATATTACCCCCCTCCCCTGGCTCCGTAATATATTTATTTTACCTACAATGGCCCTGCTATGCCATCGTAGCTATACATTAGTATGGGAAAAAAGCTTGCACACACTGAAAAGACAGATGGTAGCGGGGAGGAGAAGTGATCAAACACAAACAGCGAAACCAAACCAGCGAGTGAAGAAGCACAACAGAGACGGACGGCGTGAACAGAGAACAGTGAGCTGCTGGGCAACTTACTCCTGCTGCTATCATGCGCCCTGTTATTATGGAGTGTGTGATTGGGCGACGCGGGGTCGGGTGAGTCGCTGGTTGGCTCTGTGTCCGAGCGTGCCGGACCGCCGCCGGCCGTCTTGTCGCCGCCGTCGTCCCGGGACGCTTCCTCCAGCGGCAGAGAAACCCACTTACGTTTGTTACCTAGCGATATTTGCACACCGGAAACAGAGCGTGAAGAGTTTTGTTCCAAACAAAAAAAAAAAAAACGCTAGAAATCTAGTTTGGAACAAATTACATCATCAATCTGTGTCTCTAAAATAAAAACCACTGGTTAACAAACTTATATCTATATTCAATTAAAAAAAACACATTCTTAAATAATATTTTAAGGTAGTTTTTCACACCAACACACTTAAAAGTACTTTCAAAGCCTGTGGGAATCTATTGTGAATGGTTTCATCTCATTTTGGAACAAAACTCTTCCCGTCCTCTCTGGTTTAGACACTCAGGAGCTGATGAAGTGTCTCTTATTATCCTCCATAAAGATTTGGTGCCTGTTATTCCTTTTATTTAAATTTCTATAAAAAGGTTGGAGTGAATCAGATGAAGTGCAACACATGAGATCATCAGAGCAGAACATGCACCAATCACTGTGATCAATATAGTTATTGACATGCTCCCCCAACGCAGCATCAAGGACACAAATCACCGCTGTCCAATGAAAACATTCACCTCCAGATTAAGTGACTCATGGCAACATTTAAAAAAAAAAAAAGATTATATGAAAATTGTTTTTAAAAAGTTGAGATTCTGGAGATGAATGGTTTCACAGGTCAGAGAAGAAATCTGCATTAATCAAACTTTGATCTGAAGCTCCTATAATCAGCTTTAATCATTTAAAGGATGCTGTTTAACGTGCTTAGAAAGAAAAAAGGTCCTCACCTTCACCTCCCCTCTTCTTCAGGCCGGCGCTCTTGGCGTCCTGTCCCTCCTTGGACTCTCCGTCTTTGGGCAGCTCTCCCAACGGGTCCGGCTGAGCCTCCTGGTTCTCTTTGCTCTCGCCGCCGTCATGGCTGCTCTCCGACTTCCTCTCCATACGATCCCTCCTCTTCTCCTTCTCCTTGCGTGAGGAAGAGGAGGAGGAGGAGGAGGGGGGGGGAGGCTTCTTCCCGTTGTTGTTGAGGACATTTTGTTGCTGCTGGACGTAGAGAGACGAGAGACCAGCTTTTAATTATACTGCTGAGACGTCATGTTTATTCTTACACATTTAAATTTGGTTTGTTCTGTGCCCTCTGGTGCTTTGTCCAAATCACATTTTGGGTTTGAGTTCTGGCTCTTGATGCACAGATTTAACACTTACACTCTGATATATAAATATTGACATGTATCAGAATAATACATCTGATTTTTAACTTCTGATCTTGTCAAAGAATTTATGTTTAAAACCATCAAATTTAAAATTTCTTTCTGAATCAGCAAGAAGCTCCATCACAGGGATTTTCTCAGGACGTGTTCATAAGATTATAGAATAATTAAGTACTTATAAGGCATTTCAAAGGCATTTTTTTTTTTTTACCTTAACTGATTGGTGTGAACCGAATCATCAAAAAGTTTAAGTTCCCTGGATTTACTGTATGTGAAATAAATCATTGGGCAGCCAGAAACTTTTAAAAATGTTGTACTAAAATCCTAAAACATTTCTTGATGTTTTAGTGCTCCATCTAGTGAGCAGAAATCAGAAAAGCTCTTCTGTAATCATACCAGTCTGTTCAGTAAAAGCAGCAGAAAACACTGAAGCACAGGTTGTTGCCTTTAATATGTTTGATTTAACGCCACACACACACACACACACACACTTGTCGTACCTCTTTGGCCAGTTCACCAGGTGTGGGCCAGTTTGTGATATCGCTGAAGTCACTTGACTGCAAAAAAAATGGAGAAAAAAAAAAAGACGTTAATATCAAAACATGTTCAATCAACAAGTCGAATCGTGTCACCTGGACTCATTTTGGTTATTTTAACATTGTGTGTGTGTGAGTGCCCTTCTGGTAGAAACCGGCGTGGAGGAAAAGGAGGTCAGTGCTCCGTCTGTCGGGAAACTGCAAACAACGGCGATAAACAGGCTGAGTTTCCACCTCTGTGAATGTGGTAAATTTGGACAGCCTGATATGAGATCCAAGGTTAGACAGACGGGGGTTACGGCTGCACTCAGAGCTGCTCGGTAAATAAAAAATACAAACTGCTGTACTGATATTTTAATCATCATTCTACTACAGGTAGAGTACCCAAAGGGACGTTCTTTACTGTGGTGGAACAAAACTGAATGAATCCTTCAGGATATTCTAGCTTTAAAACTCACTGATGCAGGTGTACTGACCCTCAATAGCACAGACGATTAAAGGGTCAGTTCACCCAAATCACAAAAGAAAAACACTTATTTTTAATCTATTAGTGAGAGATGGCACAAAAACAATCTCTGATCACCACAAAAAAAGCAGCTAAAATTCTAAGAAATGACTGTTATTTATCTACTTTTTAATGGTTTTTTTTTATATATTTATGCATGTGTCAATGTTGTTGACAATCCTTTTCTTTCTTAATATACATTATTTAGATGTATGTAAACAAAAATAGAGAATAGTGGGAAGACAGGGAGTTTTTTTTTGTCATATTCTTATTTATATATGCTCTTCAAAAATTAATTATGAAAAAAAGGCATGTATACTAGTTGGAAAAATGTATAATAAAAAATATAAATTAAAAAAAAAAAAGGTCTAATCTTGCATTTCTGACCATAAAAAAATGAGCTTAATCACATCTACAACTGCAGAACTGCTCTTATAGATGAAAAATACCCGCTTCAATTTAGATTAATTAAACAGGATCAGAAAACATTAATACCAGGGCTGTCAAAGTTGACACGTTAACGCAAATTCGTTTCAACGCCACTAATTTCTTTAACGCATTACGTACCAGGAAGCTTTATGAATACGGCCCCTGGTGTTTTAACACACAGACCAACATAAAATGACAACTAAATCTTAGGTATTAATTAGGGCTGTTTATCGATCAAAATATTTAATTGAGAATAATCGTTATTAATTGCACATTTTTTATCTGTTCAAAATGTACCTTAAAGGGAGATTTGTCAAGTATTTAATCCTCTTATCAACATGGGAGTGGGCAAATATGCTGATTTATACAAATGTATGTATATATTTATTATTGGAAATCAATTAACAACACAAAACAATGACAGATATTGTCCAGAAACCCTCTCAGGTACTGCATTTAGCATAAAACATATGCTCAAATCATAACATGGCAAACTGCAGCCCAACAGGCAACAACAGCTGTCAGTGTGTCAGTGTGCTGACTTGACTATGACTTGCCCCAAACTGCATGTGATTATCATAAAGTGGGCATGTCTGTAAAGGGGAAACTCGTGGGTACCCATAGAACCCATTTACATTCACATATCTGGAGGTCAGAGGTCAAGGGGTCAGAGGTCAAGGAGCCGCTTTGAAAATGTCCGTGACAGTTTTTCCTTTTTTGGGAGTAAGATCATGCTTAAATTCTATGAATTATTAATTATTTAACACATACAGTAGTTCGCAGGTACCCTGTGGAGTTTCCTTGTAAACAAACAAAGCTTCTGTTTACATTCAGTGTTCACATTATGTGTATCTTTGAGCTCTAACAAATTTCCTTCCTTAAACATTTGCATAAAGTATTTACAGTATGTAAAAACTGTTTATGGTGCAAAAAATTAACTCATCAAACTTCCTGGTTGAGTCTGAAAAATTTGAGTCTCCAATATATAAATGAAGCTACAATATAGAGAAATATTTTAACGTAAGTTAATCGTAAACTGTCGCATACTGACGACATCATGTGCATTAAATCAAAATTTACAGTTAAATTAGGCCAAAACATCCCAGTATATAGGAGTATTATAGTTTATTAAATTTCAATATTATTATTATTATCATGATTATTATTATTATTATTATTATTATTATTATTAATAATAATAATAATAATAATATAACAAATAACAATAATAATATATATAAATAATAATAATAGGTTGTTATCATCATTATCTTCCACAAGTGTCTGAACAAACTGTATTTAAAAACAAAAAATAAAGTTTTAATTTTACACATATAAAGAATTTGGTCTCATATAAAAAGCATTAAACCATCCATGTTAATATTGTGGCAATGATTATTATTATTAACAGTAATGGGAGTACAGTGCAGCTTTAATGTAACCCGTCTCCTCTGACACATGATTTTGAAAAAAAAAACAGGTTGCATTCTGGGTCAGCAGGTTACAAATCATGCAAAAAAAGGAAGTTAAGACCAGCCAAGTTAATATCAATAAAGTCACATTAAAAGGTACCAATCTGTACTTAAACTGGAGCATTAAAGAGCCACAGAAATGACAAACTCGTTTTTTAAATCATCATTACCTGTTTGAAGTTAATAAACTGTCTTCATTTAAATAAAGACATTTTTAATACTATTTGGTTCCCCTCCAACCACTAATTTAAAACAACTGCAGTGGAAAAACTAGTTGAAAAAGCAAACAAAACACTTAAAGCAGGTGACATTTGGCTACTGGCATGTGTTAACTTCACATGATCCTGCATGTCAGCGTCTGGTCGGAGTCACAGCTCTGAAATATGAAACACTAACTAACATGTTGGTTTGTTTACAGGTGAGAGGCGGAGACGCTCAAACACAAAACATCACGAATGACTTGTAATTGGCTAAAAGCTGAATTAAAACAAGAGCTGCAACGATTAATCGAATAGTTGTCAACTATTAATTATTTTGATAATTGATTAATTGATTCAAGTAATTTTTTGAACAAAAGAAAAGTCTAAATTCTCTTATTCCAGCTTCTTAAATGTGAATATTTTCTGGTTTCTTTCCTCCTCTATGACAGTAAACTAAATATCTTTGAGTTGTGGACAAAAAAAGACATTTGAGGACGTCATCTTGGGCTTTGAGAAACATTTTTCATAATTTTTTGACATTTTATAAACCAAACAACTAATTGATTAATTAAGAAAATAATCGTTAGTTGCAGCTGTAATTAAAACACATCAATTTCCACATAAGATGAGACATTAAACAACAGAACAAAGTGGCAACATGTGCTGATTATTCAGTGTTGCTTTGGGATTAATTATAAAAACATGTCATCTGCAGCATTTGGACTCTCAATGTTTGTGACATTTTCAAGGTCCAATAGAGAAACTTTGGAAGCAACTAATGATTATTTTCTTGATTAATCAATTAGTTCGTTGGTCTATAAAAAATTATGATCAACATTTTTCACCATTTTCTGACATTTTATTGACCAAACAACTAATCAATTAATCGGTTTGAGTATTTTTCAAAGAAAATAAAGTCTAAATTCTCTGATTCCAGCTTCTTAAATGTGAATATTTTCTGGTTTATTTACTCCTCTATGACAGTAAACGGAATATCTTTGAGTTGTGGACAAAACAAGACATATGAGGACGTCATCTTGGGCTTTGAGAAACATTGATCAACATTTTTCACCATTTTATAGACCAAACAACTAAGCGATTGATCGGTTTGAGTATTTTTTAAAGAAAAAAAAGTCAAACTTCTCTGATTCCAGAAGTTTGACTTGTAACTGACTACCATCACGTATGACTTGTAACTGACTAAAAGCTGAATTGAAACACATCAATTTACACATAAGATGAGACATTAAACAACAGAACAAAGTGGAAACATGTGCTGATTATTCAGTGTTGCTTTGGGATTAATTATAAAGATGTAATAATGACATTAAACATGTCATCTGCAGTATTTGGACTCTCAGTGTCTGTGACATTTTTAAGATCCAACAGAGAAACTTTGGAAGCTTTAAACAAGCTAAAACAAGAAAGTAAAGGGCATTTACCTTGCTGGATTTTCTCGTTCTGGGCTTGCTGGCACGGACGACTTTCAGAGCGTTCTGTTGATCTGCAGATACAGAATCAATAAATGAAAGTGACATCATCATACTTGACAGGACAACGTGTGTTTTTAATCCCAGAATTTAACCCCCGCAGCGAGCAGCCTGGACAGTAGAGAGTCATCTACTCCTGCATGCTCTGATCGGCTCGGCTGTGCAGCGTTTGGGAATTTCTGTCAGAGTGAGAATGAGTAAGTATCCTCCCCTGCCCCCGGGGACTGAGCCACTGAACTAGTTGAGGGTGTTTTGTGTGCAGCCAGCGGCGGTATGTGGTTGCGTCTCCGCAGGCAGCTGCGTGCTGGGAGTGGCCCGCTGCAGCCCGACACTGCCTATCGCTCTGCAGAGGATGGTCGGCTTGATAAGAGCCGCAGGGCCGAGGCTTCGACAGACATGAATGGGTGTATGCTCGCTGAGCCTGCAGACGTCCACCCTCGGAGCTGGTTGTACAGTAACACTTGTAAAACGATGCCGGTGCTCTCGTCAGAGTCCAATATAGCTCCCCCTGGACGCTCTGCGCTCTGACACACATTCACAACTCAGTCTGACCGTTTAACAAAGCTGCCGTTTTATTTAGCTCACATTTATCACCACAAGAATGAATCAGGAGTCTAATCAATAAATTCTTACATGTGAAGTGAGCCCTCTTGTTCCTTTCAACATTTGATCTGGCACTGAAATGATTAGCTGTTAATCAGTTAGCTGATGCAGGAAGCTAATCTGTAAAATTCTGATATCTGATAGTGGATTATTAAAGGGGTGCGCCACCATTTAAGTACTAAACTTCCATAAAGTTCAAGGGATTTGTAAGAAAGAGATTGTTTTTTTAAGGGATAGTTCAAACTCAAGCCAAAAAATCCTGAAAAAGCACTGGATCCTACATTTCCCATAATGCAACAGTGTCTTCCATTACACCCTCCCTGCCTGATAAACACACACATCTTTCAAACTCCACAAACCGGGTTTGTAACGCAGACTTTAATATAGATTTAGATTCTTGAGTTGAATCCAAGTAAACCCGATGACATCACCATGACATAGTTCAGTAGTAGTAGTAGTAGTAGTAGTAGTAGTAGTAGTAGTAGTAGTACTTATGATACAAGTACTCCTTTAATTTTTGTTATTCATCAAGTAAAAATACTAATCCTGTTCTAGTAAAAGCTTTAAATTAACATCCAAAAAGTTGTTTGTTTTTAGTGTTGAAAATTTATTAGCAATAAGTTTGATAATCCATTAGTTATTTAAGTCATTAATTTATTTATTATTTATTTATTACACACATATACACGCCACACTCATTTACAAACTGTCTACATAGAATTTTGCACAGATATTTTTCTATTATTCTGCATATTGTACATAGTGTTCTTTATTTATTTTATTGTATTTATTTCTTATACCTCGTGTTTCCTTGTAAGTGGCATTCGGTACAGGGAAACTTGTTTTAAACTGTGAATATGACAATAAACGATTTGACTTTGACTTCATTGGTTCCAGCTTCTTAAATATGAGTTTTTTCTGCTTTTAAATCTGTTTTATCTCAATGTGAAGTGAATATCTTTGGGTTTTGAACTGTTGGTCAGACAACAGTCTCTGAGAATATTACGACAGGCATTTTTCCAGAGCTGAAACGATTAAATTGATTAATCGGATTGATCCATGGACAGAAAAAATAATCAGCAGCTATTATGATAATCAATTAATCTTCTCTTAAAGTCATTTTTCAGGCAAAAAATGCCAAACAATCAGTGGTTTCAGCTTCTCAAATGTGAAAATGTGCTACTTTTCTTTGTTTTATTTTATATTAAAGTGAATATCTTTTAGTTTTTGGACTGTTGTTCAGGCAAAACAAGACATCTGATGGCATCACGTGGAGGGAACTGTGATGGTATTTGTCACTATTTTAGGTAGGGCTGTCCTCGACCAAAGAAATTCTTAGTCAACTAACACTCATTAGAATTTGTCGACTAATCGATTAGTTAAACAAATCTGTAAAACTGAGTTTCTCCACAAAGAATCACACAAAAGCATCACTTTAAATCTTGTGTTTACCAGATATGAGCTCATAAGTTTCTCGGAAATAAGTCATTCAGCATGAAAAAAGCATTAAAAAAGGACTAATCGATTAAAGAAATCTTCGGCGACTAAGACCACATCGACTGATTAGTCAACTAATCGACTGAGAGCGGAAAGCCCTGACTGATTAAGAAAATAATCTACAGATTAATTGATAATAAAAATAAATATTGCAGGCTTAACATAGATTAGATATACTGTAGACACAAGATAACAATACTTTCATGTTTCAAGATTTTTTGGTTTAATTTAGTTGCAAATACTTTCAATATACAGCATTAAAAACAAATAATTTTAGGATATTTAAACCTAGAAATTATTCAACAGATTGTTTAAATCTGCTATTAAAGAATTTAAAAAAAATGTTGCAGCCCTAATTAACTATTTTAATAAAAAAAATACTTTAAGCCATTTATAAAGCAAAAATGGCCTAACCTTGGGCTCATTTTTCTCATTGTCATTTTACAAATTTAACAAACAAATAATCAATTATCCAGAAAACCAACTGATATATTACTACATATTTTTAATTGCTTTAACTGTTTTGTTTTTTAAATCACTTTCAGTTGATTTTCATGCATCAAAGCAGTCAATAAATCCTATTTATTATTATTAATTGATTATTCAAATTAGGGCTGCCCCCTCTTAGTCCATTCGTTGATTAATCAGTCGTTGTGGTCTAGGTCGATCAGTCGTTTTTTTGTGCTTTCTTCATGCTGAATGACTTCTTTCTAAGAAATTAATGAGCTCATCTCTGGTAAACACAAGATTTAAAGTGGTGCTTTTGTGTGATTCTTTGTGGAGAAACTCAGTTTTACATATCTGTTGATTAAATCAACTGATTGATCAGTCAAAAAAATCATATGAGTGTTACTCAACTAAGAATTTCTTCAAACAAATAATCAATTAACTGGAAAAATAATTGATATAGTATTATAAATTTGTATTACTTTAACTGTTTATTTTTATAAAGCACTTTGAGTTGCTTTTCATGTATCAAAGGAGCTATATAAATTATGTCAGTTGCTACCCCACTTGTTTTCTGAATTACATATCAATCTGAATTTAAATAGTGTGGATTTTTACAATATTTTTCAGTAAGAAAATTGGACTCTGGGCACTTCTGAGGGCCATTTTTTCCATTTCCTACAATTAATGATTAACTGATGCATCACTAATACACAAATTAGACTCATCTAAAGTAAATATAATCATTAGTTCACAACTCTAATCCACTTTAACTCTCCCACCTGTCCAGCCACCTTGTTCACATACTTTCACTGGTGACAGTAGAGAGCAGGAGGCTGGTGGGAGGAACTGCAGGCAGCCAGGCCATTGGACATGCAAAACGTGTCTTTACAGCAGCAGCAGCAGCAGCAGTTAGCTTTGGCTTGGCTGTCTTTAGCTTCCTTTTTATTTCTGTACACCAAGACAGCACAAACACGAGGCTGCTTTGCTCAGATTGTTCTCCCACATGTGCTGCATTCAAACCAACATTATGTAAACAGTGTGAGGAGCTGGATAAGTTAAGTTACAGGTAGAATAGAAGTAGCAGTTGTCAGGCAATCAACACGTGGTGCTCTGGAGCAACCCGAGCACAGGTGGGGGGATGGTGCAAAACATGCCACCATCAACACCTCTTGACTTTCAAAATTATCAACCTTTAAAATAATTAAAATGAGGATTAATATGACATTAAAGTGGATTTTTTTGAGTGTAGTGAAGCTGTCAAAATGCTGCAGCAACGTGGTCCTGGTGCAGCTGCTGGTTGAGGTGCAACCACAGTTTAGTCTCTATAATGAGTATAAATGTTATAGATTTAAAAGCTCACCTTTCTCCTGGGTGTTGTTGATGTTGTTGCTCGGCACCCTGCCCGTCGTCCTCTTCGTCCACGGGTTGACTTTCGGCGGAGGAGCCTCCACAACTTTCCTCTTCACCGCCTCCACAGCCGACTCAGCGTTGCTGCTTTGCTCGTTTTCTTTATCGTTTTCTTTGCACTTCTTGTGTGCGTCTGGAGCCTCGGAGCCCTCACCATCACCGACCCCCGGCTGCTTTTCAGAGTCCTTCTGCGGCTTCTCTTCCTCTGGAGCCCCCTCGGACTTGTTGTGGTTCTTCTTATCCTCCACCGCTGCTGCTGTCAAACCCGAGCCGACCTGACTGCACTCAACCTCCGCGGACATCCTGCTAGTTTCCTAACAGCGAACGGTGTTAAATCCAGTGTGAATAGTTGGTCCTTGCTCTCGTTATCCCAGAGAAAAAGTCGTGGAAAAGCTCAGAGGGGGAGACCACATCCACAACTCGGGGTAAACAACTTCTGGGCTGGACCTCGCCAAGTAGCTCCCGAAGCTAACTGTTAGCCAAGTAGCTCCCTGAAGCTAACTGTTAGCCAAGTAGCTCCCTGAAGCTAACTGTTAGCCACCTAGCCAAAATAGCTCCAGAAGCTAACTGTTAGCCACCTAGCCAAGTAGCTCCTGAAGCTAACTGTTAGCCACCTAGCCAAGTAGCTCCTGAAGCTAACTGTTAGCCACCTAGCCAAGTAGCTCCTGAAGCTAACTGTTAGCCACCTAGCCAAAATAGCTCCTGAAGCTAACTGTTAGCCACCTAGCCAAGTAGCTCCTGAAGCTAACTGTTAGCCAGCTAGCCAAGTAGCTCCCTGAAGCTAACTGTTAGCCACCTAGGCAAGTAGCTCCTGAAGCTAACTGTTAGCCACCTAGCCAAGTAGCTCCTGAAGCTAACTGTTAGCCACCTAGCCAAGTAGCTCCTGAAGCTAACTGTTAGCCAAGTAGCTCCCGAAGCTAACTGTTAGCCAAGTAGCTCCTGAAGCTAACTGTTAGCCAAGTAGCTCCCTGAAGCTAACTGTTAGCCAAGTAGCTCCCTGAAGCTAACTGTTAGCCAAGTAGCCCCCGAAGCTAACTGTTAGCCACCTAGCTAACCATGCAGAAGTCAGCAAAGCTAAATGTTTTGATGTTTCACACCAACAAGTAAGTTACCTCAGAGTCCGTAGACGGTCACCGTGTGAACGACACAGCGTCAGTGGGTTCACCTGCGAGTTTTCTGTAACTTTTCTTTAAAAAACAAACTAAGTACAGCGACCCTTTCCTCCTCCTCGCTGTGTGTCTCTGGTTTCAGCTCCACGCTACCAGCTAGTGGAGCTCCTGCTGCCAGCTGCTGTCCGCCTGTAAACAGTGACTCTGCTGCCCCCAGCGGCCACACGGCGCTACTGCAACACACACACACACACACACACATGTAATACATTAAAACATGCTGTACAGTGAGTAAAGAAGTATTTACATCAAGAAAAAGTCCCATTACCACAGTGTAGAAATACTCTGCTATAAATAAAAGTCATGTATTCAAAATACTACTTCAGTGAAAGTAGCAATACCACAGTGTAGAAATACTCTAATATAAGTAAAAGTCATGTATTCAAAATACTACTTCAGTGAAAGTAGCAATACCACAGTGTAGAAATACTCTAATATAAGTAAAAGTCATGTATTCAAAACACTACATAAGTAAAAGTAGCAATACCACAGTGTAAAAATACTCTGCTATAAGTAAAAGTCATGTATTCAAAATACTACTTAAGTAAAAGTAGCAATACCACAGTGTACAAATACTCTGCTACAAGTCTTTACCTTCTTCACTTTACCTTTATTTACCTTATATACTTTACATACTGTTTAACAAACTGTTACACCTCTGTATGTATATATACGTATATATACTTCTCTATACGTACCACATTCCTGTTAACACCTCTGTATATATATTTTTTGTACTTCTCTTTATTAAATACCACATTCCTGTTTACACTTCTGTATATATATTTTTAGTACTCCTCATTATTACCTCTGTATATATATTTTTAGTACTTCTCTTTATTACATACTACATTCCTGTCTACACCTCTGTATATATATTTTTAGTACTATTCATTATAATTAACTTAGTTACTGCTACAATTTAATCTTTGACAGAAATGTAAGTACTGCAAGGAAATGCTGGTCATTTTATTTTATTCATATACTTAATGTAGAGGGATTTCTTTTAATTGAATTTTCTTCTCATCAACTAAAAATAAGACGTATTTAAAAGCCACTGCAATCAAATGAATGGGGTATCATAATATTTAATATAAAGACATAATTATTCATAATTCTTACTGATTATGTTTTACTGACAAGTTACAGCATCAGCCAATGTTAAATTATATTGTAATGATGGATTCTCTTATATTGTAATGATGGATTCGAGTAAAGTAAATAAACAAAATAGTTTATTTTACTGAGTGATCCACCTCTACAGCTACATTTCAGTTTGCAGTTTATCCAAACGTTTGCAAATCAGACCACAGAATATTCAAATCACAGGTTCATCACAGCGCTCCCACCTCCAAGTGTAAACAGATACACACTGCAATACTACATTTACACAACAACAACATTTTCAAGACATAATGGGACAAAATCAGAGCTTAATATTTGTCTTTTTTGCGCTCAGTGACATCATAATGTGCATATGCATCGACATATATGTATACAGTATGTAAGTGTATGACTGGATCCATTAAATCCATTGTTGTTTAAGTCATTGTCAATATAAAAATAAATGTGCCAGACATGTAAATATAGTCCCAAAAAGTCAGTACAGTTATATAACGAGCAAATGTTATGTATTTTCACAAAATAAATGACTTAAATTATGATCTTAAGAGCACTTTAGGTTAACAGGAAGATTTAGTTCTTCTGAAGAGTTTGTAAACAACAAGATGCAAAGTTATAATTGATGTTTATATTTTGCTGGCTTGACATATTTAGCTCAATTGTGAGTCATTGGTTGAAACAATTGTATTGAATTTTTGAGAATTTTTCAGCAAATGTCAGAAACCTTTTGAGTCTATCTAATCGCAGAAAAGGAGTCATCACTAATGCACAAAATACAGTATATCAGTCAATGTATTGATAACAAAAATCTTTTTTACTCATTGCAGATGCAATTTGTAGCATTGAAGAGTTTAAACTAACAACATCTTTCACGTAAAATAAGTCAGTTGGATCGGTGTGAATAAAACCCTCACATCCAGGCGGTGTTGGTGACTTCTTGATCTGCCTGTTGAGCTACAGATAATTAAACACAAAGAGCAGAGACATCATCGTCATGGAGACATGTTTCAGCGCCGGTGCAGATGACTCCACTCGAGGTCTGGTGTAGATGTAAGGATGCTCCTGGAGAAAAATGTAAGAAAAACTTAGCTTGTTATCAACAAATACAAACATGAAAATCTCCATCGTATCAGTGGTGATGTACCTTTGGTGGGCAGATGAGTTTTATTGGCTCTGAAAACGTCTCTATCATCTCTTTCTCTCCGTCAGGCTGGAACTGTGGAACAAGTTTGTTTAATTTTGACTTTATGTCAACAATCTGATGTTTTTCAGCATTTTCTGTCAGTAAGATGATGTAAATGCATTACACTGAATATTTCATAAATTCCAAACCCAATTAAGTCACTTTTTATTAAAACTATTGATACAAATATCAATATATTATTTATACATTTCAAGTGACCTCCCAAGGAATGCAATGGCTATTATAGGCAGAGACCCTGACCTCATCTAAACCAAACCTTTAGCTAATTAAACCCATCTTTAAAGGACCAGTGTGTAACATTTCGGGGGATCTATTAGCAGAATTGGAATATATAATATTAATAACTATGTTTTCTTTAGTGTATAATTCACCTGAAACTAAGAATGGTTGTGTTTTCGTTAGCTTAGAATGAGCCCTTCATATCTACATAGGGAGTCCTCCATGTCCACTAGACGCCGCCAAATCCTACACACTGTCCCTTTTAATATTTATGTTAACATAATAAAACTTTAAAAACTCCACCATGTTGTTCCACAGTCCCTTCGCCAGCTCCTCGTGTCCCTTAACGGTGAAGTGGAAACAATCTGCAGTGAAGAAGCTCAAGTCTAGTGTCCCGTCCTGAAGTACAGAAATAAATAATTATTATTAGTGCAAACAAAAGGCAACGCATGAGAAATGTAACTGTTTGAAACAGGCTGAATGAATAGTTCCTCAGTTGTGTAAGTTGAACCCTCCCTCCCTATTTTGTTCTATTTTTAGCCACGTTAGCAGCAGGCCTGACGTCGCTCCAGGCTGAAATATCTTCACTTTGTATTTTACTCCTTTATTAATGAAAGAAGAGAAGAAACCAGCCTCTGATGAGCATGTTATTACACTGACAGCAGCATTAGAGTGAGCTGTTAATAGCATTGAGCAGTGGTGGAAAGTATTTTTTATTCAGGTACTGTACTTAAGTACACTTTTGATGTACTTGTACTTTACTTGAGTATTTCTATGTTTCTTTATAATTTTATTTGACATCTTTAGTTACTTTTCAAATCAAGATTTTACATAAAACAAATATATGATCATCTTATAAAATATAATTAATTCAATATTTCTTTAAAAAGTGGCTGCTCGGCCCCATTGTCTCAGTTGTGAGAGAGATCAAAAAGAAATCAAATTACCCAATATTTCACTAAAAATCAAAGATTGGAGAAAAGTTCAAAATATTAATAGGAATTTGTGCAGCAGAACTTTGTTGTTATTTTGTCTTTTTTCTCCTATTAATCATCTCACGACCCCTCAGATTTAGGTTGGGAACCGTTAGACTAAACTACAGAACTTCACTGTGTAATATATTTAAAATAATGCAAAATACAACAAGACAAGTACTTTTGATACTTTACATACATTTTGATTATAATACTGTACTTTTAAAGGTAATGCTGTTAAGTATTTTTTTTTTTGGTTATATTAACTGAAATTCTCGTTACATTTCTTCAAGGCAACACATGAGTAATGTAAATGTTTAATTGTGTGAGACTTACAGGAAGTCTTGCTGGTCCTGAGTTCTCTAAATAAGGCTGCAGAACGGCAGCAAAGTCCTTTCTGAAGAAACGATCGCCGTGCAGAAGCTCCTTCAATCTCCTCTATGAACAAGGAGAGTTAAAATCACATCATAGACTTTTACTGCCTCATCACCATCATGATGTGTGTTGAGCAGTGAACATAATTGAGAGTTGACGTGTCATTTTCAGAACTAGCTGGGTGTGAACAGTCTAATAACCGTAACAGTCACAATAGCAGTCTAATTATCTTGTTTAAGAGCACATTCTCACCTGGAATTCAACGTTAATCTCAACCAGCTCCTTCAGCTCAGTGGAGTTTTCTTCAGGTCGAACGAGACACGAGCAGAAACTCCTGCGAGCAGATTATCACACTACTGGATTATCAAATTAACAGATTATTGGATCAATTATGATTTGTAATCCTCAGAGATTTGGACGCTGATATTAGGCAGGTGAAATATGAAACCCCTGTTTAGTCACTGCAGGATTTAGTTTAGAGATTTTAGAAAATGGCTTGAGAGGTTTAAATTAAAAGGTAAGTGACTTTTGCAGCTGGCAGCCCAGAGTCGGTCTCTGAACTTCTCTGAGAGGCTTCATGGGAAAAATCTGCACCACGTTCACGATCGTCCTGGGCATCTGAAAAAAACAGAGGATCACATTCATTAACACGTGTGGCTCACTGGGGACATTTTTGGCTTTTTAGTTTTTAATTTTCCAATCATTTTGGCTGTGTTAATGCATTTGGCATACATTTTAGCAAGGGTGTGAGGTAGGGCTGTCAAAGTTAAGGCGATAATAATGTGTTAACGCAAATTCGTTTAACGCCACTAAATGTACCTTAAAGGGAGATTTGTCAAGTATTTAATCCTCTTATCAACATGGGAGTGGACAAATATGCTGCTTTATGCAAATGTATGTATATATTTATTATTGAAAATCAATTAACAACACAAAACAATGACAGATATTGTCCAGAAACCCTCACAGGTTCTGCATTTAGCATAAAACAATATGCTCAAATCATAACATGGCAAACTGCAGCCCAACAGGCAACAACAGCTGTCAGTGTGTCAGTGTGCTGACTTGACTATGACTTGCCCCAAACTGCATGTGATTATCATAAAGTGGGCATGTCTGTAAAGGGGAGACTCGTGGGTACCCATAGAACCCATTTACATTCACATATCTGGAGGTCAGAGGTCAAGGGACCCCTTTGAAAATGGCCATGACAGTTTTTCCACACCAAAATTAAGCACAAGTCTGGAGCGTTATTTAACCTCCTTCATGACAAGCTAGTATGACATGGTTGGTATCAATGGATTCTTTAGGTTTTCTAGTTTTATATGATGCCAGTATCTTCACTCTAGCTTTAAAACTGAGCCCGCAACAAAACACAACAGTGACATTATGTAAACAAACTGGCATTTAACTCAGTGAAAGTAGAAAATAACATTATATATAATTTTATGGCCGTTTTTGACGCAGACATTTTTGTCCTCTAAGGACATCAGAGCATTTTGTTTTTAAAGTGAGGCACCAGAGTTAACTGAATCACTTCTTTAGACTGAAGAGTGTATTTCTTTAAAGTCTACATGTCCTCTCTCTCTCTCTCTCTCTCCTACTTCAGACTTCCAGTGAAGGACAAACTGTTCCCAGTAAAGCAGAAGGGGGGGGGGGATCTCCACATGAAGAAACTGCTCACTCAACATTTGTTCAGATAGAAATGCATTCAGAAAAGAGCACAGCAAATAAAAAAGCTCCACAAAAGGCTTCACAATACATTCACACTTAAATCTTTATGTGTGTTTTAATCAATGAACCAGGCTGAATGAATAGCTTCTCAGTTGTGTAAGTTGAACCCTCCCTTTATTTTGTTCTATTTTTAGCCACGTTAGCAGCAGGCCTGATGTCGCTCCAGACTGAAATAACTTCACTTGGTATTTTACAACCTTTATTAATGAAAGAGGAGAAGAAACCTGCTTCTGATGATCATATTAGCACACTGACAGCAGCATTATGGTAAGATGATATTAGCAGTGAGCAGTGGTGGAATGTAATTAAGTATTTTTAATCAGGTACTGTATTTAAGTACACTTTTGAGGTACTTTACTTAAGTATTTCCATTTTATGCTACTTTATACTTCTACTCCACTACATTTATTTGACAGCTTTAGTGACTTTTCCATAAAATCAAACACATGATCAGCTTATAAAATATAATCAAAGATTAAAGCTGCAGTTGGTAACTTTGAGCAAAGTTACTTTTTATAAAACGGTCACTATATCCTGACACTAGTGCATGAGACAGATAATCTGTGGAAAACATCATGTTCCTCTGTGTACTCCGGTGCTCCTATAGTGGCATCTGCAAGTCTCTACCGCGCCCGAACAAAAACAACCAATCAGAGCCGAGCTGTCTCTGGTCAAACTGACAAACTAGGCAGCGCTGATCAATTATGAATCAATATTCTGTTACGTTAATGCCTATTTCTCTCCTCAAATGTTCTCAGAAACATATTTTAGTGTACCATTTAGCTGTAAAATGAGAAGGAACAGTGTTTATAGCTGTGAAGTAAAAAGCCTGCTGCCAAAGAGAGAAGTGAAACGCAATAATGATTTAAAATAAATAAAACAGCGTACACTTTCAGCCAGTCTCTCCTAGAAGACATCCATAGTGTTGCACTCGGAAAGTGACAGAAATAGTTGTTCAGTAGTGATGAAAAAAGACACTCTGAAGTCTAATGAAGTGCGGTTGAAGCTAATAAGCGTCATGTCAAGATGATGTAGAGCTGAGACTGAAAAGCTGAGTCTGAAATGTCTTAATTTTGATTTAGGTTGACACACTTTGTTTCCTGGTGATGCTACTGGACTCTTAATCTCTGATCTTGTTTTGAGTTATAACATCTCACCTCCTTCATCATCAGGTCCAGAGCTTCTGTCATGTAGTGAAGGAAGCAGTCGGGGGAGAACAAAGTCTGTGGAGAGTGAAGAGGAGGATTTAAAGTCTGTAATGATTTTTACTCTCTTTTTAAATTAATTTTGTACACTTGACTCATTCATCTAAATGTTCAGTGTTTCATTACCTCCATCAAGGAGGTCATGTTATCAGTTTGTTTGTTTGTCAGCAGGATTATGGAAAAACTACTGGCACGATATTAATGAATCACAGGGCGGATTCATACATTATTTCTGACTTCCGTTAGCATTGTGAGATAGAGCGTGATCAAATGTCTCTTACTTTGTCTTTACAGTAATCGCAGATGTCGTTCATGCCGATCAGCATCGTCACCACCTTCCAGTCCTCCTCAAAGTTCAGACCCTGAAGGAGAAGATTTGGTCGTGAACGTCACGTGAAGAAGAAAATTAAGATTATTAATCAGCTGATGAGCAGAGAGATAATACACAGAGACTTACTGGATAAGACTTGAACGTGTTGATCATGTGTCTTATCTGTTCTGAGACGTTTCTGTAGAACGACACACACACACACACACACACACACACACACACACATACACACACACACACACACACACACACAAACAGTGTTGAGTCACCAGTTACATCAACATCAATAAAACATTATAAAATGATATACTGCTGTAATTATTTTGATCTTTGAACTTAAGGGAAAATATTTTAAAGGCACCCAGTGTCTCCTTACTGAAGTTTCCTACAGTTGCATGATGAAAATTATTTTTTAATTATATATTTAATTTAATTATTTACTTAATCATATTATATATTAGTCTGGTGTACACTGTCTACATATACTAGACTGTAATTTTGTCTTTAATTGCTCTTACTTGTATTCTTATTTTAGTTTTATACCTTTTATTATTTATCTATATAGTCCTGTCCTTGTGCTGCTGAAACACCTGAAATAAAATCTTCATTTTATTGTTTATTGAAGCTTAAAGTTACACATTTTTTTGTTATAGCACCTCAATAATCTCCAAATATTCCCCCAAATATTCCTCATAGCTCACAGCTGAGTTCACAGAGAGGGACACCAAACACCAAATTGAGTCAACAGAAAACCAGAAGAACAAATACATATATAATATATAAAATGTATATGAGTCTCACAGGGTGTTGTGGCCGGTGACGGCGAAGTTGAAGCCGGTCTCGTTGACGGTCGTTGGGGAACCGTGGAGAGTTTTCACAGGTGACGGACCCAGCAGTTTGGGATTGAAGAGTTTAAAAATATCTGGACAACGAGACGATCAAACATTTAAGAAAGGATCCTGTGATTTTATCGTCCAATATCTCTAATATTTACCAAACTGAAATTCTTTATAAAGACTGAGATTGTAAAAACAAGCCAAGTCATCCTGGCATTAAAGGGTTTATAGTTTTCGTTTCTTGGAGTCAGAAATATTCTCATTTTCAGCCAAAGAATCACAGATGTTGCAGAAGATGATCCCATAAACCTAAATTATCTAACTAATCTTAGTTCAGCTAATCTAATTTGCTAACCCAGATATCTGTGTTTTTTTGGCTTTACAAATTGATATGAGATTATTTCTGTTCCGCTGACTATAAACTAACTTACTTGCCAGTGTGATGACATTTTGATAAGTTCCATATCCTCCAATGCTGTAAACAGAAGAAGAGACACAGTTTGTAATGAATCACCAGTAAACATAAATCATCATGACAACATTCATAATGTGACTAACAAGATAAGATAAACGTTAAATGAAGTAAATGAATGTTGCAAAAACAATTACCAGCTTTTAGAGCCAGATATAAAAGGTATAAATCATCTCATGATAACTTCTGACCGTTCTTTATTGCATAGATTACAATAAGGCGTTGTACCTGTGTGTATAATGTGTTGCACTAATTTACCTCCAGGACACCTCGCGAAATTCAAAAGGAATCGATAAAATCGTAGAACCGTTGGCACCGATAGCTGTCTGCAATAAAAACACATACACTCAATATTATGAATGCAGAGAAACACTGTTAAAGTTTAATATATAATTATATATAATTAATATGTTTTCATTACTACCACAACTCCTATTATTATTAATAATAATAATAATAATAATAATAATAATAATAATAATAATAATAATAATAATAATAACAGTGGTTGTAATGTTACTAAATAAATTTAATTTTTTCATTTTATTCTGATCGCTTTTCTGTCTGTATTAAAGAGTTTACTGTTTGTTTTTTATTCTTTATTTTATTCTTCAGTGTGTAAAGTGTCTAGGAGAACTTTGAAAAGTGCTGATGAATTATTATTTATTATTATTATGATTTACTTAAATACTTGAGTATTGTACTTAAGTATAATTTTGAAGTACTTAATTTAAGTATTTCCATTTTATGCAGCTTTATACTTCTACTCCACAATAATTCTATTACATTTATTTGATATTACTGACTAGTTACTAATAACATTAAATATAATCAAGCTACTCGGCTGTATATATATATATATATATATATATATATAACGTGAAAAATGAGCTCCACCTTTACCAGCTGCAACATTAAAGTGATTAACACATTAATGCATTAATAATTATAATTCAATAATATAATATATATTATTTTGCATAGTGAGTACTTTATTTTTGGTACTTTAAGTACATTTTGATGCTAATACTTTTGTACTTTTACTTGAGTAAGATTTTGAATGCATGACTTCTACACTGTGGTATTACTACCTTGTACTTCTTCCACCACTGAACTATATTAATTATGTCATTTAATGCAATAAAACTAATTTTTCATTACTTTTTAAATGATTCTTATGGTTTCCATTAAGGAGTGTTCTCTATTTGTGTGTATTGTTTCTTAAAGAGCAACTTGCAGGTTAGAGACCCGAGTTAATAAATGTGTAGGAAAATTATGTTGACACTAAAGCGTTTTTAGAAGCATTGCTTCCCTCTGAATTTCTGCCCTTACGTCTCGTAAAACATAAAATCCTGCACCAATTTTTCAAACAGGCATTTTCAGGAAAGGTTAAGTATAAATTTAGTTTAAAAAATCAATCTGCAAGTTGCTCTTTAAGTTATTTTAGTTTCATTTAGCCAAGCTGTAATGGTTTCTAATGGTTTCCACTATAAAATATAATGGTTTCTAATAGTTTCCACTATAAACTGTAATGGTTTCTAATGACACATTGTAATGATTTCCATGCCAATACAACCCTGTACAGTCCCCAGTAAAATCACAAAAGTTTTTCTATTTCTAGATATTCCTGTAGAAAAACACATGACTTGTCTCACAGTTAACGAGTCTCCCAGTGCGGCGATGACTTTGACGTCTGCAGCTTTGACGTATTCAACTGGAACAGAAGACAAACAAGGAAAAAGTCAGGGCTAAAACACTATATTGTATTCTTTGACCTTGAATCTGCAAACATTTGATCTCACACATTAAACCAGGGCTGCCCAAAGTGGGGCCCGTGGGCCAAAGTTGGCCCGCCATAAGGTTCGATTTGGCCCGCCAGATGTTTCGAGCAGGAAATAAAAAAAATAATAATAATATTAATCACTGTTGGTCAACTCTTTTTTTTGTTTTTTTTATTAATGAATTAATAAAATATAGTAATTCTTTGTAATATTGAAATTATTATTTATTTATTCTTTTAATTTACTTATTTTAATTTATTTACATTTATATAATTGAATCTATTATTTCATTTATTTACTACATTTAATTATTATAATTATTTTTTTAATATTTGTCTTATTATTTTGTCACTTTATTATTATTATTATTATTATTATTATTATTATTATTATTATTATTATTATTATTATTATTTTAATATCATTCTTAAAATTACTTGTGGTTCCTCAATATGCATCAATAAAGTGTGTTGAAACAGAAGGAAAAGTATAAAGTAGAATAAAATGTATTTATTTATTTATTCATTCATTCATTCATTTATTTTTCTTTTAATTTATTTATTATTTTATTTTATTTTATTTATTTACATTAATATAATTTAGTTTATTATTTAATTTATTTAATAAATGTAATTATTTTTTTAATTATTTGTCTTATTATTATTATTATTATTATTATTATTATTATTATTATTATTATTATTATTTTCACATCATTCTTAAAATCCCTTGATGTTGTGTATCTTTCCACTATTGATTGTGGTTCCTCAATACGCATCAATACAGTGTTGAAACAAAAAAAAGAAAGAAGTATAAAGTAGCATAAAATGGAAATACTCAAGAATAAGTACCAGCGCTTGAGTAAATGTACTTTGCTACTTTCCACCACTGCATGTTGGTTAAGTGACGCTCACCTGAGGTGGGGACGGTGGGAGACGGACTCATATCAGGACAGTGGAACGGAGGATGCAGAGGACGCCGGAGAACATCTGTTCCTAAAACATCCTGCAGGAAAAGAAACATTCCCACGGTTAACGTGTTGAAAGCTGAAGAGCTTTAACTGGAGGCTTGTTTGTTCTGAATGGAGCTGAAATGGCTTCAGGTGGTGAATGAACTCAGGTACCTGTATTGTGTATTAAGGTGTGACAGGTGTGACTCACTTTAAACTCTACTCTTTTTGCACGTGTATTCAGGATGTTAAACCTGCATGTAGACGAGCGCTGGACACTTCACACTCCCAAATAAAACCCAGACTGATGTTCATTTCACACATCGAGTCTTCACTGAACCGCTCTCTCCTCTGGCTGCTGCTGTTTTGTCTATATTTCTGTTTTTAGACACCTCTTGGGTTGTTTTAAAGTATGATTTTGGTTGTTTTTAGGATGAAATCTTTCTATGTGATTGTACTGGAAATGTTAGTCATGATTTTATAATCACATTTCTGTGTAATTCAGATTTTGTGGCTTATTCTGCCTTATGTGGTTTATTGTTCTTATGTCTGTAACTCATTGTTATTGCTGAATATCTCCACCAAGAGAGATGTTTAATCTCAATGAAAAAATGACGAAACCAGTACCAGTACCCTTAAAGTGATACCGATACCAACAGAGTACTTCATTCGATACCCATCATGTGAATGGAAGCATTCAGTTGCGTAAAATACCACCACCACATTTATCTTTATGTTATCAAACAATTCATTAAATGAATAAATTAAATGCAGCTGACTCATTTTCTGCAGCTGAAGTCAGTGAACAAGTCTGTTATTTAATAAATATCCAATATTGGCCTCATATATTTCATTTGCACCACTGATTCGTATCCTTTCAGACTGTTTTACAATTACAATTCTCAGTTTTGCAAATGTAGTTAACTGTAGATGTAATTAACTTATTCAGAGTGACAACAACAGCAAAATGACAGCTTTGAAACCAATGCTCCCTCACTACAGATAGCTTAAACAGGACATACAGAGTATGTGATAATATATAAGACTGATAGTATAAAGAAACATAGTAGATAGAATACAGTGTTGAATGTTTTAGATGGAGACAATACCTGGTTGAAATCTTCATCTTCTTCCTTTAATGTGTCGCCTGCAAGAGAGAAGAAAAAGTATAAATACAAGTTTGTTCCAGATTCTGCAGACAGACGGGTTCAGATTCACTCTGTAGAAGCTGGAAACAAAACGTGTTTTTAGTAGTTTAAGAAACTACTCAGTTATATTCTTACACTTACCGTCTACATGACATGTAGCTAATAAACAGACTGCAAACAGCACACATGTTGTCAACATGTTGTCGTCTTTCTCCCCAAAAAGAAAAACAAATGTAGAAATAAAAGATAAAGAGTCGTCCTGCTGGTTCGGAGCTTTATTTGTTGTTGAATAACCTTTGTAATGTATCCTGATAAATCTTTGACCTTTGTAGTCATTAGTGCCTCCCAGCAGAGTCATATACTGCCGATAATCGATTTGTAATTGCAGTCCATGTTGTCTAAACGCTCTTTAATTCTTCAGCCCTGGAGACCGTTTGTATTTAAACACGACTTTGTACACGAATAAGATTTAGTAGGTAAAAGGAAGCTTTGATTAAGTCAGTTTCAAGTCAAGTTAAACCATTTTCATGCCTTATTCTAAAAGAGTCTAAAAGTGAGAAAATTTATTATAAATTGAATCAGTTGGTTTTTAATTAGAAATTAAATAAGGTACCAACTCTTAAAAAAACAGTGTTAAGAGTTTTGTTATTTGACAAAAATAAAAATGGTCCACTTACAAGCTTTTTCCAGAGATTTCAACTGCATCTCACTCCATCTGCTGATAAAAAACATAAGATTATGTCAAAACGTACATAAAAACCTAGCAGTTCATTCAGTTTTTTTTGGAAACATAAAGAATAAAATCTTGACTGGAAGCAGCTGAATGGTTCTTGCAAGTTTACTAAATATTTTCACAAATTATCAAGTTAATATTTTGTTTTTTTACTCCCAACTAAGTGTCTGTTTTTATGTCGTCTTTGCTTGTAATTCTATATTTTTGTGGTCTTTTTTAATGTTTAGTCTGTTGTTGAAGTTATGATTGTCTTCGCATAAATGCTCGTATATCTCTGTTCTATAATGGCTCTTATTCTTTCCAAAAATGCTGTATTTTATTATATGTGCTTTCATGTTGTTTTTTGTTTCTTTTAATTATTAACATCAACAGAGACTGCAGAGAAGAATTGGCCAAAAAATCTGACATTTTCACATCCCATTTATCACATCAATGCGTGATGTTGCTGATAAATCACAATCTGGTTTATTGGCAAGTAAGTTTTCACATACAAGGAATTTGTCTTGGTATTTTGTGCATACCAGTCAAAATATATGAAGTAAGAGAAAACAGAATTATATTCTTAAGTGTAAAGAGCTGTACAGTGTTGAAATGAAAAGAATGTAATGAGGAATGTACTGTACAGATGTTCACAGTATAAAGTATACAGAATATGTGCAATATAAGTGCATATTTAATGAGCAAATACAGTAAAATCCATAGTATCTGTATTCCACCAAACATATTTTACTTCTGTGTACGTCTGCCGTTTACTGACATGACTGATACATGATTTTATGTGTGAAATTAAACTAATTTAGTATTTATATGAAAGAAAGATGGCCCAAAAGTGGGAGATACTCATCCTCGGACAACCAAAAAGATCATTTTTGATAAACTCAGCTGGATGTCAAATGTTTGAGTTTAAATTATGGACACGTTTTATGTGAATTTAGCCGACCTTGATTTGTTGGGAAAAAAAATGTGTATGGATGGAGGTCCCAACGTGTCCTCTAATTTCTATTAGAGTAGCCTACATAGTGTTCCAAAAACGTTATCTTTTCTTTTTAAAGCTGCAGTATACGATATTGGCGCAAATATGATTTAAAAAGTTATTTTTAGAAAACGGCCGCTATATCGTGACAGTAGTACATGAAACAGGTAACCTGAAAAAAACCATGTTCCTCTGTGTCCTACTGTGTCCTCCGGTGCTCCTAACGGCATCTGAAGGATTTCACTTACCGGAGGAAAACAAGGTCCGCTACGGTGGGAGACGGACTCATATCAGGACAGTGGAACGGAGGATGCAGAGGACGCCGGAGAACATCTGTTCCTAAAACATCCTGCAGGAAAAGAAACATTCCCACGGTTAACGTGTTGAAAGCTGAAGAGCTTTAACTGGAGGCTTGTTTGTTCTGAATGGAGCTGAAATGGCTTCAGGTGGTGAATAAACTCAGGTACCTGTATTGTGTATTAAGGTGTGACAGGTGTGACTCACTTTAAACTCTACTCTTTTTGCACGTGTGTTCAGGATGTTAAACCTGCATGTAGACGAGCGCTGGACACTTCACACTCCCAAATAAAACCCAGACTGATGTTCATTTCACACATCGAGTCTTCACTGAACCGCTCTCTCCTCTGGCTGCTGCTGTTTTGTCTATATTTCTGTTTTTAGACACCTCTTGGGTTGTTTTAAAGTATGATTTTGGTTGTTTTTAGGATGAAATCTTTCTATGTGATTGTACTGGAAATGTTAGTCATGATTTTATAATCACATTTCTGTGTAATTCAGATTTTGTGGCTTATTCTGCCTTATGTGGTTTATTGTTCTTATGTCTGTAACTCATTGTTATTGCTGAATATCTCCACCAAGAGAGATGTTTAATCTCAATGAAAAAATGACGAAACCAGTACCAGTACCCTTAAAGTGATACCGATACCAACAGAGTACTTCATTCGATACCCATCATGTGAATGGAAGCATTCAGTTGCGTAAAATACCACCACCACATTTATCTTTATGTTATCAAACAATTCATTAAATGAATAAATTAAATGCAGCAATTTTCTGCAGCTGAAGTCAGTGAACAAGTCTGATATTTAATAAATATCCAATATTGGCCTCATATATTTAATTTGCACCACTGATTCGTATCCTTTCAGACTGTTTTACAATTACAATTCTCAGTTTTTCAAATGTAGTTAACTGTAGATGTAATTAACTTATTCAGAGTGACAACAACAGCAAAATAACAGCTTTGAAACCAATGCTCCCTCACTACTGATAGCTTAAACAGGACATACACAGTATGTGATAATATATAAGACCGATAGTAAAGAAACATAGTAGATAGAATACAGTGTTGAATGTTTTAGATGGAGACGATACCTGGTTGAAATCTTCATCTTCTTCCTTTAATGTGTCGCCTGCAAGAGAGAAGAAAAAGTATAAATACGAGTTTGTTCCAGATTCTGCAGACAGACGGGTTCAAATTCACTCTGTAGAAGCTGTGAACAAAACGTGTCTTTAGTAGTTTAAGAAACTACTCAGTTATATTCTTACATTTACCGTCTACATGACATGAGGCTAATAAACAGACTGCAAACAGCACACATGTTGTCAACATGTTGTCGTCTTTCTCCCAAAAAAGAAAAACAAATGTAGAAATAAAAGATAAAGAGTCGTCCTGCTGGTTCGGAGTTTTATTTGTTGTTGAATAACCTTTGTAATGTATACTGATAAATCTCTGACCTTTGTAGTCATTAGTGCCTCCCAGCAGAGTCATATACTGCCGATAATCACAATTTGTAACTGCAGTCCATGTTGTCTGAACGCTCTTTAATTCTTCAGCTCAGGAGACTGGTTGAATTTAAACACGACTTTGTACACAAATAAGATTTAGTAGATAAAAGGAAGCTTTGATTAAGTCCGTTTCAAGTCAAGTTAAATCATGTTCATGCCTTATTCTAAAAGAGTCTAAAAGTGAGAAAATTTATTATAAATTGAATCAGTTGGTTTTTAATTAGAAATTAAATAAGGTACCAACTCTTAAAAAAACAGTGTTAAGAGTTTTGTTATTTGACAAAAATAAAAATGGTCCACTTACAAGCTTTTTCCAGAGATTTCAACTGCATCTCACTCCATCTGCTGATAAAAAACATAAGATTATGTCAAAACGTACATAAAAACCTAGCAGTTCATTCAGTTTTTTTTGGAAACATAAAGAATAAAATCTTGACTGGAAGCAGCTGAATGGTTCTTGCAAGTTTACTAAATATTTTCACAAATTATCAAGTTAATATTTTGTTTTTTTACTCCCAACTAAGTGTCTGTTTTTATGTCGTCTTTGCTTGTAATTCTATATTTTTGTGGTCTTTTTTAATGTTTAGTCTGTTGTTGAAGTTATGATTGTCTTCGCATAAATGCTCGTATATCTCTGTTCTATAATGGCTCTTATTCTTTCCAAAAATGCTGTATTTTATTATATGTGCTTTCATGTTGTTTTTTGTTTCTTTTAATTATTAACATCAACAGAGACTGCAGAGAAGAATTGGCCAAAAAATCTGACATTTTCACATCCCATTTATCACATCAATGCGTGATGTTGCTGATAAATCACAATCTGGTTTATTGGCAAGTAAGTTTTCACATACAAGGAATTTGTCTTGGTATTTTGTGCATACCAGTCAAAATATATGAAGTAAGAGAAAACAGAATTATATTCTTAAGTGTAAAGAGCTGTACAGTGTTGAAATGAAAAGAATGTAATGAGGAATGTACTGTACAGATGTTCACAGTATAAAGTATACAGAATATGTGCAATATAAGTGCATATTTAATGAGCAAATACAGTAAAATCCATAGTATCTGTATTCCACCAAACATATTTTACTTCTGTGTACGTCTGCCGTTTACTGACATGACTGATACATGATTTTATGTGTGAAATTAAACTAATTTAGTATTTATATGAAAGAAAGATGGCCCAAAAGTGGGAGATACTCATCCTCGGACAACCAAAAAGATCATTTTTGATAAACTCAGCTGGATGTCAAATGTTTGAGTTTAAATTATGGACACGTTTTATGTGAATTTAGCCGACCTTGATTTGTTGGGAAAAAAAATGTGTATGGATGGAGGTCCCAACGTGTCCTCTAATTTCTATTAGAGTAGCCTACATAGTGTTCCAAAAACGTTATCTTTTCTTTTTAAAGCTGCAGTATACGATATTGGCGCAAATATGATTTAAAAAGTTATTTTTAGAAAACGGCCGCTATATCGTGACAGTAGTACATGAAACAGGTAACCTGAAAAAAACCATGTTCCTCTGTGTCCTACTGTGTCCTCCGGTGCTCCTAACGGCATCTGAAGGATTTCACTTACCGGAGGAAAACAAGGTCCGCTGTCCAGCTGCCGTCTATGAGAGCCGGCTGTCAATCACTCGCGAACTCCGACCAAACGGTCAAACTAGGCAGCGCTGATCAGATATGAATCAATATTCTGTTACTGTAATGACTATTTCTCTCCTCAAATGTTTTCAGAATCATCTTGTAGTTACTGTTTAGCTGTAAAATTAGAAAGTTTGTGATGCGGCCGCCATTGTAAAATCTGTTGAAGGAAGCCAAGTTCTGGTCACATGACCGGAGCACAGCCAATAGGAACGCTCTCTCTCTCTGAAATGACCTGTGATTGGTCAAAATCTGCCGTCACGGGCTAGATTTTTCTAAAGCCTGAAAACAGAGACATGAGGAGGAGCAGAAGTCTAGTTTTCTCTCAGACCACTTGAATTACAATATGCTGAAAGGTTATTATGGAATTTTTGCCAAATTATGTCAACAAAATTGTTGCCTACTGCCACTTTAATAGTCTAACTGTTGAACTCTATTATGATTCAAAGAGGTTTACATTAAATATAAAATACTAGAAAGTAATGAATTTCTCAAGACTTTCATTTGATTTGATGAGTATTTTTCATTTTTTATACTTTAAAATTATTTTTTATTAACTACACTGCAGGGGTCATGACGTCATTATTGGGGTCACGCGGGGTTGACCTCTCAGGTGTGTTTTTTTTGTTTTTTTTCACCATCAGTTTTTCAGGTTAGTTCCTGCTGCAGGTAAACAAATGGACTCAGCGGCGGTTTGCGGTAAAAACATGAAAAATGTGACCGAACCGCGCGGATTAAAGCGAGTAAAATGCCCGGACCGAAGAGAAGATATAACGTACGGTTCCCTCCGGTGAGTAGAAACTTTATTTTACTGAATTAAAGCTGTTAAAAGTTAGAGATTAAAACAAGCATGGAGTGCTGCTAGTACCTGCTGCTTTCAGGGGCGGTCGGAAATCCGAGATGTCATTGTAAACATCACGACTGTCAACTGTAGTTTTATATGATATCCGGGTTAAACTCGGGATATTTACAGCACGGAAGGTTAGTTAACTATTTCATGGTAAATCTGAAGATGTACATACCAACATTCAGATGATAAAGCGCTTGATAGATGAGATATAGTCGGTTCTGGTCTTGTTTTGGCAACATAACAGTCAAATTTAACCTGTAAAAACACAAAAACGTTGCACAAAATGAAGGTAAATAAAGAATTTAAAGACAAAGAAAGAAATGATGAATGAAAACACACAGATCAGCAGCATTATAAGCAGATTCATGTATGAATTATTAGACTTTTGATTGTAAATATATAAGAGAAATTGTATTGTATTTTATGTAAACACACATAGATGTGGGTGTAGTCATGTGTCACATGCTACTAAATGAATGAATGAATATGAAAAATTTAATAAAACAGCAGCCATTAAAACTTATCATTTAGAAGTGTAAGCTCTGAGTGCTTTACATGTTGCTTTCATGAATTCAGATCTAGGAAACAGAGGTTTACAAGGAGCATTTGAATGCAGCAGTTTAACTTAATGTATGCAATTTCTGTGGTTATAAAGTCTGAAAGTGGTGAAATCTTTGTTTTTGCTCCCAGAATCGCATCAAAAAGATCATGCAGAAGGACGCAGAGGTGGGGAGGATTGCCAAGGCGGTTCCTGTGATCATCTGTATCCTTTTTAAACCTGCAGATGTGCAGAATTAACTGTGTGTATATATTATATTATAGTGCAGGTCTGATCAGTGCTGATATGTAGAGAAGTTACTGCTCAGCGCTCTGGAGGTGTTGCTGCTTTTAATTCAACTTTTATCTGGTTATTCATCTGTTTTATCTGTTTTGCAGCGGTCCTCTCTCCCTTCTGTTTTCCTCCAGCTCCTCCTTAAGGGCTCCTAAGCATGCTGGGAGTTGTAGTCCCTCCTGCAACCTTGATCAAATTCTAACCTAGATACCACATATCATGCAATACCATTTCAATGCCAGTGGTGGAACTTAACTATGTACATTTAAGTGCTGTATTTAAGTGAAGTTTTTTGGTACTTGAAATTTACTTAAATATTGTATTGAAATATTGTACTTTTACTCCACTACATTTAGTTGACAGCTATGGTTACTAGTTAATTTTTACAGATTAGGATTATTAATACAAAATCGAAATCAACTACAGTAATAAATTATGATTTAATATTATATATAAGCTACTTTGCAGTATTGAAGTAGTTAAAATAGCTCCACATTTACCAGCTGCAACATTAAAGTGATGAACACATTAATGCATTAATTGATACAATCTAATAATCGAATATTTATTATTCTGAAATGGGCCGTTCTGCATAATGAGTACTTTTACTTTTGGTACTTTAATTATATTTTAATGCCAATACTTTTGTACTTATTACTTAAGTAACATTTTGAATTCAAGACTTTTACTTGAGTATCTTTACACTGTTGGTTTTGCTACTTTTACTTTAGTAAAAAAGTCATTTTAAACTGTGTTTTCTGGACCAAAGTTTTTGCAAGGATGTTTAAACATTTAAGAAATTGCATTTATTTTTTTTACTGAAGTTTTAGCTGTTTTTGTGTTTAAGGTACATAAACTCGGATATGTTACTGGCAAAAAAATCAAATATCCAGTCATACATTTAACCATTTTTAGACCTTCCAAAAAGCTCAAAGTATGCATTGTTCCTCTTCACATTACTGCATATTATTATCAGGGTGGAAACGCCTTTGAAAATGCATTGAGCTCATCATGGGACACAAAACTCTCCACTGAAACCCGAGCAGATGGATTTCTTCCAGATTTTGCAGTTTAATACGCTGCTACTTTTAAATGAGCCATTAATTAACAAAATAAAGTGCTGTAACAGTAAATAATTCAATAAAATGTACCAAAAAATATCCCTGCAGGTGATACAGTCTGTTTTGTGCTGTAATCCTGGAGGAAACCGTCAAATATAGATGGACGATGACAGTGACTATATTTTACTTTGTGTCGTGGTTGATGTGTGTGAATTCCTGAACTGCAGAGATCAGCTCAAGCGCTGGAAATGTTCCTGAAGTCTCTGCTGACCAAAATCTGTCTGATAACTCAGTCCAAGTTCAGCGCCGTCATGTCTGTAGCTCATATGTGAGTAAAAAGTTCATGCCATCTTCACAAAGGTAGAAATCAATATGAAGCTGCACACTTAATCTGGACTCAATCATTATCTTCTTCATTATTCTTCTTTAAATGGTGCTAACTGGATATTTTTAGGTAAATCTGTAGTGAAGAACAAATCAGGACTCATCCAGCTATGATGCATTCACTGCCTGTATGACAAAATAATAGTATACAGTATGCACTACATACTCTACACTACATAGTTGGAGATTAATTTAATAGTTCACAACTAATCCATTAATCGTTGCAGCTATTTTGGTGTTTTCTTCAATTGTCTTGGGCCTGCCTCCGTCACCATCTACAGTTTAATGTTTACAACACACTCAAATATTAAGTTTCCACACTGAGCATTTTGTCAATTTTCTTTAGTGTGAATCCACTAAAAACATATTTAATAAGTAGTATGGAATTAGGACACAGCTTAGATTTTTGAGAATATGTATATATTTAAAACATGTTTTAATGTCTGTATTTGACGAGTAGACGACTAATTAATTATGTTACTTTGTAGGAAGCAGTGCATCGAGTCAGAGAAGCTCTTCCACTTCCTCAAAGAGCTGGCGGAGCGAGCGACGTCTACGACGAGCCAGAAGGACAACAGAGGGATGAGCATGTGGCCGCTGTACAGGTAGAGACTGAAACATTTCTTATCAGTTGTTGTAGTGTTTGAAAGGTTTAAACATCATCACACTATTTGGGTGATAAAGTGTGACCTGATGTCCTGTGATAATTCAGAGAGTTTATTAGCACTTTTAGAAGCATTAAAGGAAAGTAGAGTTACAATTAAATATTGTGCAAGTGAGATAAAAAGAATTGCATTGCATTGTTTTAGTTTTAAATGCTGAATATTGAAACTATTTGCAACTAAATTAATCAAGTTTAAACTTAACAGGATCTTTGTCGTGTGTCTATAGTATATCTAATATACATTAGGTACTGCAATATTTATATTCAGTATCAATAGAGTGCTGCAGGGATGACCGATTTTTGTAGGCCAACCAGGAAGTTAGCATCACCCTGGGTTCCCTCAACAAAAAACCCTAATTGGATTGTTCCATTGGGTTTTAGATTATTGCAGAAAATAAACTCTGGCAAACAAACGTTTATGATACTTGCACATTTTGTTCAGCAAGATAATCTCCAGAATTAACACCACTTTTTGAAATGTGAATGCAATCGACAGAAGTAAAAAACTAACAATTACTAACCATCTGGTTAATAAACTAATCGCATCAGCTCTAATCTATATATTACATGATGTTCTTTCCAGGACCAAACGGCATGAAATTTCTGTTAAAAAAACGCCTGAAGTGGTAGAAAAGGCGCCACGGCGGAGCCTCGACTCTCTGGACAACGACTCCAGCTCCGGTGTACGTATGCTACGACTCACATTCATCCTCTGACATGCAACAATCTTACATAGATACAACAGGAACACTATATATCTTTTTAGCACCCATCAGTAGAGCAGGTTGTATATAAAAAGGTTAGATGTTCTTGCTCAGTGCCCCCTTAGCAGCATCATTTGTGTTGGTTAACTCTCAACCAACAAGACTAAAAAGCTCTAAGTTACAATAGCGACCTCATGAGGCTGTAATGCTCATTACACTCCAGAAAACACTGTGAGGGCAGCTTTACTGTTCTTAGATTCTCACCTAAACTGGGGTAAAAGATGTGAAGTTTGTCCCAATGTTGTTATGCGAATTAAAAAGATTTATCCTGTTTAAGCTGAGGAAAGATGAGACGACAAATTCTTCTGAGTTTATTGACCTCAGAAGAGTTTGAAGTGACTCGTTTGCTCTGTTTCTTGCAGGAGTCGGAGCTCTACATCTGCTTATGAGTGAACAACCAGAGGAAAGAGCTGTTAACTTACAGCAGAACATCATTTCATCATGTCTTGTTTAAACATTTATCTTTATTTAAACTTTATTTTATGTTATTAACTATGAAAAAAAAAGTTTTGTTTTTGTTTTGGGGGAAAAAAAACATTTAAGTTATGTCATATTTTAGACCTTTGGCTGCTTATGTACAGTTTGGGTTTTTGTTTTATTTTGAAAAGAAAAAGATTTGTGGCATTTTGTTGTGAAGCCTGCTCCCTTTTTGTTTGTAGCAGAACTTAACACTAAGATATAATGAACTTAAATGATGTCCCATTAGACTTTTAAATTCTTTTTTTTGTCGTTCAAGCAGTTTGCTTTAAAATTTTGTTTAGTTAAATTGAAAATATGACGTTATGTTCTGGTCGGATTATGTTACAATTTTGATGGTAATTCAAGTTTTCCAAACCATTTTATGCACCAGCCTTTAAAACTAAGTGCTTATTTTGCTGAATAGTGGCCTCAACGGTTTCTGTTTGGAGCGTTTACTTTTTAAAGCACTTGTAAATTAATGTTTTAAAGACCTTTGCATATGAAATGTAATCAAATTGTAAATAAATAAATTCAACTTCTGTGATTTAATGTGAAAATAAATAAAAACAAATCAAGAGCATACAAGGATTGGTTTATTCCAAGAAACTAATCTTTTTACATCGTGAGGTGAAATAATGAATAAATAGATGCATTTGTTTCTGAAAACTTTTTTACTGGAAATTTACATACTGAAGCCAAATATAGTAAAACGTCTCTCTTGAGTTGCTACGCTAGCTAGCTGCATAAGGAAACTGTTTCCAACACTGATAAACATCTGGGCTAACGTTCCTGCTGATGGTCCGATCTGATCTGATCTCCTGGATCAACACCGGGCTCGTAACGAGCATCAAGTCTCAATGAAACAACGGAAACTAACGTACTGTTTAGCTCTAAGAGACAAACTCTACAAGTAAAGTTCAGATCCAGTAGTCTTTCCTTCTGGCAGTTTGAAATGAAACATGCATCTTCACCACAGTTACACTTGAAAAGAGTAAAATAAGTAAAAAAAAAAATTCATTTTCAAAGCAACATTATTTTTTTCAAATAAAAGAAAACCAAACATTTATTGTAACTCTTGCATTAATTACATATTTATAGAAGTGGAGGCCAATTTGCATTACCAGTTGAGGATATCGTTCTTTGTTTTATTCAATCCAGAGTCCCAAAGGCACAGTTCATGTACGCTCCTTTGAACAACCGACCCAAATACTGACTGGGAGAAATCTAAGATTTAAATACGCTGAAAAATTAAAACATTTACACAGACGGGTGACAGAATGGCCTCGCCTCATTGTCTCTTCTGTTAACTCCTGCTATGAGTTTAAATCTTGTGCCAGAGAGATCGAAGGACAAGAAGTTTTAAAAATGTCAAAACGGAGAAGAAGAAAACCGTGAACTACAGTGAACCGTCTTCAGTAGAGTCGCGCTCCGTAGCCAAAAGTCTGTTTAATAGCTTCAAAGTAGTATCTCTTCCAGCCCTCTTTCGTCCGCTCCTCCTCGTCCTCCGGGACGCCTCGACAGTCAACCTTCAGCTCCGTCTCGCTGCTCCGGTCAAAGAACGTCATGGTGATGGTCGCGTAATGCTCTGTGGAGAAGAAACACAATCACACGTCACCATCAGAGTCTGACGCTGCACTGAAAGATATACTATAAACTTTATTAGTAAATAAACAAAGTACAGTAAATGTAAAATAAGCCCCAACATTGCTTGTGGGAATGTGAGGAGGTTCAATGATTTTTGACTTCTGTGATACAATATACAGTATCTCTCCAATACCTGTAAGTCCTAAACTATGTATATCAAGCATTTATACAGATTATTGCTCTCCAACTACTAGAGAAAGAAAAATAATTGACTTATGTCTTCTACAAGCCAGGCGTTCGATTGCTCTGTGTTGGAAAAATGTTGGTTGCCCCTCTCTTAGCCACCGGTTGAAAAACTTAACATCAAGTTTGGCTCTTGAGAAACTCACATATAGAGTTCGGAAGAAAGCGTCAGAGTTTTTTGACATCTGGGAAATGTTTTTGGAATTTGTTAAAAACTATGACATTTAAGAGGTGCTGGAAGTGTGACGTTATGGTTAAAACGACTCATATATTGTGAGGAATGTGTGTTGTACTCATTGTTTTATGTTTGTGACCGTATTCTTCATTTATTTTATTTATTTATTTTTTATTTTATGTATTTACATAGTTTTATTTTCATTCTAAATCTATATCCTTTATAACTATGTTTAGCTATATATTTATTTTCAAGTGATTTTATTATTATTATTATTATTTTATACACTACAATATGTTCAATTTAGGGGAATGTTTAGTGATGTATGTACAATGTGTTAAATGCATAAAATCAATAAATATGTTTTAAAAAAAAAAAAATAAATAAGCCCCAAAATGTGACAATTAATTCTACATTTTGTTATTTCTGAATAATCAACCACTGATTAATATGACTAATATACAGTCAACTATATTTAGTCCATTTCTTAATTATTTCTGAAGTGTTACAGTAAGTTGTCTTATGGACTGTTGATTAATGTACCTATTACTTTTCTGATAAATTATATATTCATATATAAAAAATATGATGAAACTGCACCTCGAATTAACAGAACATAAAAATTATGTTTTTAATTTGTATATTAAAACATGTAAAAAATTCCTTAAGATTTTCAATTTCCAGGGGTGTGAAATGAAGGAAAGCAAGAAATTATTCATATTTTATATGTTTGGCATTTTTACAAAATAAATTGTTTAGTGTGATTGAAAAGATAAACTTACAATTTTAGTCTAAATTATTTCTTATGGCAGCCAGCCACTCACACTCGTGTGAAAATAGCTCTTTATAAACTATATATACTGTATATATAAAAATCAACGTACCGCAGGGCCAGTTGTTATACCTCCACTTCATTACTATTTTCCCATCAGGGACCTGATGGAGAGAAGATTAAATGTTAAGAACAATTAACTATTTCATTTGCAGGTAATGTGGTAGAACAGGACAACAAAATACAAAGTACACATTGCTGATATACAATATATTCCATATTATTCAGAGATGCACCGGTCGATATATGTATCTGATTTTATGCCAGTCAAATTTACACACGTGCCGCATTTTACGTCAGACACACAGCAGCACAGGCGGTAACGTCACAGCCGAACAGACAACATGTCATCAGTGTGGATGTTCTTCCGTGCGAGTGGAGAAGAACTTAAGCTCACAATTTGTAACACCTGTAGGTCCAAAATAAGCCGAAGAGGAACAACCGTAAAAACAAGGTTTTGACAACAAGAAGGTCTGAAACTTGTTGCAGTTTGGACAAAAAAAAAGTTATTCAATAGTTAATGTTTTATTATGCACACAAAATTGAATTTTCATTTTTCTGTGAAAGAAAGGTTACAAAAATATTTGTGAATGCTGCCAAATATTGTTCTTATAAAGAAAGAAAAATCAGAATTAAATCAGAATCGGCCAAGAAAATCGCAATCGGTGCATCTCTGATGTTATTTTATGGTTTAAAGGTTGAACGTCAGTCTTACCAGATCTGTGAATTCACCAAAAACATTTCCTTCTAGCAGACGAAACTTTCCGCCCTTGTCCCCTTCCACCATCGCTGGAGCATGTGTGAACGCCTGGACCATCTGCAGATTGACCAAAGACAAATCGTCAGGTACATACATGATATTTAACCTCTGCATTTAACCCATCTTAAACATTTGGGAGCAGTGAGCTGCTGTAAAGCGCCCGGGGAGCAACTTGGGGTTCAGTGTCTCGCTTGAGGACACTTTGACATGCGGACAGAAGGAGCCAACCTTGTGGTTAAAGGACGACCCGCTCTACCCCCGGAGCCACAGCCGCCCCCAATTTAATCAGATATTGATCAGATGAACTCAAATCCAATCTTTGTTGAGTGCTTGTAGCCTTTAAATTTGTATTTGTTGGTTAATTCTTAAATAATAAAGTGAACACGGGGTCAGATTCAGAGGATAAAGAGGTGAAACAGCTCACCTCCTGGTTGAGGAAGACCCTGTAGAGATCAGCCGGCGAGGTGAGGAACTTTTCCCTCATGCTGAATTTACAGGTGGGGATCTTGACGCCGGTGTTGATTGGAGCAGCTGTGCCGCCTGAGGAGGAAATCTGTTCCACACAACAAGAACAAAAGTCTGGTGAGGGAAGATCACTGCTGCACTGCCGCGAGGAAAACACTGAGATGGTTCAGAACTGATGATTCTGTTACAGTAAATAATGTAGAGTTTAGTCTGAAAATGTAAAATGCAGCTGATGGCTGGAGGTCTTTAGTAAGAGACGAACCCGAGTTTTATCCAGCTTGGCTTTGGACTGCGATGAGGGCTCGGCCACACCGTTGGCTGTAGGCAGGATCATCCCCTGTGTGAACTCTGAAATAAAAATAAAACAAATGAGCTTAAAACAAACTTTTTCTTCATCCTCACTGAATTAAAGGTATTTTAATAACAGAAAAATACAAAAGAATTCCACTTTAAACAAACAAGTACTAAAGAATTTAATTGTAAAGGGACTAATAAAGGATTATCTTATCTTATCCATTAAAAATACTTTACAGGCGTATCTTTGTAAACCCTGAATCTTAAAAATGACTCACCAAGAAGGTCAAATCATGTTTTCTGATCATTTAAATTACATGTACACACTGTAAACACCAAAAAGATGTGATAATCAATTTGAGACTGATAACTGAAGTTATGTTTTGGTGGTGAATGGACCCTTTTGTTTCACTTATGATCCCTGATTTTTCCTTTAAGATAAAGTCTGGTTTCACTCACCCGTTTTTAAGAACCCGACGTAACTTCCCAGAGCTTCACGGATTTTGTCAGCTCCTTTCGTCCTCATCAGGTCGGTCAGTGGCGTTTCAGGTTCGTCTTTATTCAACGCTACAGAAATCTGGACAAAGATCACAGGACGGGCATCAACGCGCTGTTCCTACATCACACAGTCAGTCACAAACACAAGTCCTTTGATGAAACTTACATCAAGATCCTCCATGTCGTTCTCGTCGGAAAGGTTTGGAACATCAATAGTTCCCGTATATTTGACTCCAGCTTTTGACTCTCCTGGGAAACAAAGAGAATTCAGATGTCAGCAGAGTTTCAAAGCCTCTTCATTCCTCTTTTTTTCTCTATAATAACAACAAAGGAAAACTTCTTTTTGATCAGCTGTTGAGTCACTGTCCTCTACTAGCTCTTCTTTTCTATTTTAAGAAGCATTTGATTATCAAAATGATAAAGTGGTTATGACTTAACAGGAAATGAGCTCTGCAGTATGCAGGTTAAGTTAGTTTCCTGTGTATTCATCCAGCAGTGATTGCAGCAGACACAGTCGCCACTACTGACCAATTTTATTCACACATATTTACTAAATTCCCCCTAAACAGTAGTCTCAGTCTTCTACTCACCGGTCCAGGTAGCTTTCAGGATCCATTCATAAAAGAAAATAAGTTTCCCTTTGCGGTTGTTAATTGAGGCCTCTCCTTCCGCTTTGCTGACTTCTGTCACCTCACAAGTCCCGTCTTCGTTCTCCACGCTCAGCCCGACCAGCAGAGATTTTAATTTGTCCGACGACCAGGTTGTTGCATCTCGTTCAGTCCTGCAAAGTGAGCACATCCAAAACGTGTAAACAACACAAATCTGCATCTTCTTTTTCTGTAATATCATTTAGACAGTGTTATTAGAAGTTACTGCATCACTACACAATGACAACATAATGCTCACAAGAATACATGCAGACATGATGTCATATGTGATGGATTACCCATCTGAAGCAAGCTTAAAGTTCATTTTTATACTGAGATGACATAAAACCAGCCAGAAACAACTCATACAACCGTCTAACATTGTATGATATACTGTGGAAAACTGGAGTAATATGTACACAGTAACTCAAACGATCTAAAACAGTAGTATGGCCAAACCCTAAAGGGACGATTTTAAAGACTAAGTGATGGAAAGAGTAAATTTGTATGTGGTGAATTCAATTTATGAGTGGCAGGTGGACTTTAGGGGTCTAAACTTCCATCTTTCACATCCACATCCAGTTATCATTTGTGTTTGAAGTCACAAAAGCTGCATTTCGGCAAAACCACAAGCTTTTTCAGGAACTATTAACAGCAGCACACGCTTGATATAAACTCAAAGGAGAGATCGCTGAGTAAATTTACTTTATAGGAATTTAATCATGACACAAAACCCATCTAAAGTCCCTCTATGTCTTGGAGAAACTCTTTAGATTTGATAAGTGAAGTAAAACATTTCTGAACTGAATGATGTTACCATGGAGATTAGTTAGGTTACCATGGAGAAAAACGTTGAAACAGCATACAGTTCAGTATGTATTCAGTATACAGGATATATGCTGCAATCCCAAAACTTATGGTCACTTTTATACTACTATTATATTCACAACAAGACAGAAACAACTGCTAAATCTGGATGCATTTATAAGTCTTTTGTCGATTAGCTATTAATCTATAAAATACAATTTAAAGCTGCAGTATGCGATATTGGCGCAAATATGATTTAAAAAAGTTATTTTTAGAAAACGGCTGCTATATCGTGACAGCAGTACATAAAACAGGTAACCTGAAAAAAATCCTGTTCCTCTGTGTCCTACTGTGTCCTCCGGTGCTCCTAACGGCATCTGAAGGATTTCACTTACCGGAGGAAAACAAGGTCCGCTGCCCAGCTGCCGTCTATGAGAGCCGGCTGTCAATCACTCACGATCTCTGACCAAACGGTCAAACTAGGCAGCGCTGATCAGATATGAATCAATATTCTGTTACTGTAATGACTATTTCTCTCCTCAGATGTTCTCAGAATCATCTTGTAGTTACTGTTTAGCTGTAAAATGAGAAAGTTTGTGAGAAAGCCGCCATTGTAAAATCTGTTGAAGGAAGCCAAGTTCTGGTCACATGACCTGAGCACAGCCAATAGGAACGCTCTCTCTCTCTGAAATGACCTGTGATTGATCAAAATCTGCCGTCACGGGCTAGATTTTTCTAAAGCCTGAAAACAGAGACATGAGGAGGAGCAGAAGTCTAGTTTTCTCTCAGACCAATTGAATTACAATATGCTGAAAGGTTATTATGGAATTTTTGCCAAATTATGCCAAAAAATGTATGCATACTGCCACTTTAATGCCTATTTCTATCCTCAAATGTTTTCAGAATCATCTTGTAGTTACTGTTTAACTGTAAAATGAGAAAGTTTGTGACCCGGCAGCCATGTTGAGATCTCTTGAGGAAATACAAGCACCGCCCACTAGCCGGACCACAGCCAATAGGAACGCTCTCTCTCTCTGAAATGACCTGTGATTGGTCACAGGCTAGATTTTTTTCTAAAACCTGAAAACAGAGACATGAGGAGGAGCAGAAGTCTAGTTTTCTCTCAGAACACTTGAATTACAATATGCTGAAAGGTTATTATGGGAATTTTTGCCAAATTATGCCAAAAAATTGTTACATACTGCCACTTTAATGAATCATATCACACAGTCCTGATGAAGACTGTTAAACGCTTAATAAATAATACCTAAAAATGTTTTTTACTTTGATTGTTGCTCATTTAGTCATGAATATTTAAAAGGTGCTAAATTCATTATCCAGAGCATTAATAAAGCAGTAAACAACTATTGTCTATGTAAAGATATTGAGGAGTAATGTCTACCTGAACTGAAAATGAAGTCACTCTCCCTCTGTGTGTGTTGTAATCAGAGCTTCTCCTTGCTTTATTTGACATGATGAGGAGCAGAAGTCTAGTTTTCTCTCAGAACACTTGAATTACAATATGCTGAAAGGTTATTATGGAATTTTTGCCAAATTATGCAAAAAAAATTGTTGCATACTGCCACTTTAAAGTCACTTTGTAAATATGGCTACAGAAGCTTTATGATTACACAGCATGTAATTACACCGACACACGTGTGTTGTAACAGACAAATGATGTTGATGGCTAACAACCCCCCCCATACTGTACATGCATTAGAAGCTACAGTAGCTACAAGCTAACTTGAAAAGGTTAGCTCGGTTAAACCTCTCTAATGTGATTATTTAAATCAATAAAACTCTACATTTTACACTCACATCTGTTTATGAATAACTAAGTGAAACTAATCTATTTAAATATAGGAGTAAAAAACAATAAAAAGACAGCTTGTAGGTTGATTTTAAACAGGAGCTCAGTGTGTGGTGTTAGCATTAGCAGGCTAAGTTAGCAGTCATCTCTCCTCACCAGTGCCAGTTGTTAACATTCGTCGCGTCGGCTCTCTCCTCCACGATCCACCGAGGGTCTCCTTCTCCCCATTTAGCCATGTTTACAAGCCTGGAGTTTCACCGTGTACCGCTGTGAGCAGAGAGCAGAGAGAGCAGGTTCCCGGTTGCCGGTTGACTGTCTGTCCCCGGTTGCACGTTGTGTTTCTAGAAGCCTCTCTGTTCAGCTGCTGCTGCCTCTAGCGGTGCTCCTGCGATTAACCGCCGTGCGAAGAAATTGCTGGAAACGGAACTTTGGGAGAACGGAAGTTTCCCCCCCCTCTCTCCCGGAAGTTGTTTTATCTAAAGAATAGTTCCGCTTTATAAAGAAAGAATTAAAACTTTGAGAAACATTGACAGTGGTGGAAGAAGTATTCAGATCCTTTATTATTATTATTATTATTATTATTATTATTATTATTATTATTATTATTATTATTATTATTATTAATAATAATAATAATAATAATAATAATAAATTATATATATAATAATCAAAATCTAAATAATATAATCTAAATCTATACTGCTTATTATATATATACATATATATATATATATAATATATGTTCTTCTTCTTCTTCTTCTTCTTATTATTATTACTATTATTATTATTATTATTATTATTATTATTATTATTATTAATAATAAATTATATATATAAATATAAAATCTAAATCTAAATAATATAATCTAAATCTATACTGCATATTATATATATATATATATAATCTAAATCTATACTGCTTATTATATATATACATATATATACATAAAAACATATATTATATTATATACTGTATATATATATATATACAGTATATAATATAATATATGTTTTTTTCAGCTTGTACATTTGTAAATTAGGTCTTATTGATATAACAATATCAGAATTTATTATATATATATATAATCTAAATCTAAATAATATAATCTAAATCTATACTGCATATTATATACATATATATATAATCTAAATCTATACTGCTTATTATATATATATATATATATATCTTATTATATATTGTTATATATATATATCTTATTATTATTATTATTATTATTATTATTATTATTATTATTATTAATAATAATAATAAATTATATATAAATATATATATATATAATCTAAATCTATACTGCTTATTATATATATACATATACATATATATATATATATATATATATATTATACATATATATACATATATATATATATATATATATATATATATATATTTAAATATATATATATATATATATATATATATACAGTATATAATATAATATATGTTTTTTTCAGCTTGTACATTTGTAAATAAGGTCTTATTGATATAATAATATCAGAATTTATTTGTTGATTATATTTTGTATTATTAAATCTGGAAGGTAACCCGAGCTATCAAATAAATATGCTGAAGTAAAAAGTAAAATATTAACCTCCAAAGGGGGCAAAATGGAAAATACTCAAGTAAAAATACTCTGGTACAAGTAAAAGTCCTGCATTCAAAAGTAAAAGTACATACCGGTAAGTATTAGCATCAAAATATACTTTAAAGTACTCATTTTGCAGAACAGCCCATTTCAGAATAATTTATATATCGTATAATTGGATTATAATTATTGTTGCATTCATGTGTACATGGCTGGGAAATGTGGGGCAAATTTTAATTTATTTATTTATTAGGGTCAATCGATAATATATTTATATTAAATCGCACGATGGTCCATGATTGATAAATCGCATGATGGTCCGTGATTAATCATGATTAATCGCATGATGGTCCATGATTAATCATGATTAATCGCAAATGAATCGCACATTTTTTATCTCTTCAAAATGTACCTTAAAGGGAGATTGTACTGCAACTGCTGCACAACAATTTCCCTTGGGATAAAATAGATTTACTGGGCTGCTTTGTCAAAAAGAAATGCAAAGCTGAAACGATCAATCAATTAGTCGATCGACAGAAAAATAATCAGCAACTAGAACAGAAATAAATAAATCAACCAAAAATCGCCTGGTTTGAGCTTCACCAATGTGAGGATTTGCTGTGTTTCTCTGTTTTGTATAAACAGAGTTTATTATTATTATATACTGAATATCGTTGAGTTCATTACTGTTGGTTGGACAAAACAAGACTCACTCGGGCTTCAGGAAACTGCAATGAGCGGGGTTTTTTTCACAGTTTTATGACATTTTATAGACAAACCAATTGATTGATAATGAATCAGTTGCACCCCTACTGACATGCCCAGAGCATTTACATGGCTCACAGTAAACACAATCCACACAATTTACATATTAGACGGTAAGCAGGCAAATGAAGGGACTGAGCTGTTACATTCTCTCCAGTTTCAAACAGCCTATACCTCTCTTACTGCGGTACGTATCACTGCATACTGAGGAAACTAACTATTTTATTGACAGTATTCTGAAAGTGGGAAGTCAGTGAGGGATCATGTCTGTGTTGCTGCATTAGCGCCCCCCCGATAGACCTTTGTCACGGCAGACATTTTTACTTGTTATAGCAGGAAAAGCGAATCCCAAAGTGTCCCAGCAGGTCATGACAGTGAGCCAGCAGGCACAATACCAGCAGGACCCTGAAACCAGCTCAACTAAATGCTTTTAGGTCTATCGGACAGGGTTATGGTGGTGGGATATATAGGAGGGATAGCATGAACCTCAGTTTGTAAATGCCCCTCCTGCTGAAGCCCCTTGCTGTGAGGTTAAACATAATAAGTTACATTAATTAATTAAACGGCCCTTCCAGGTTTGGTGTGAAAGATAATTATTGTACTTCTTTAGATCAGTGAAGAAATCTAATCAGCTGTTTTTGGCTCAAACCCATAATTTTTTCTTAAAACTGTTGTTAGGTTTCTGAAATACAGCATTAATAATAAGGCAGATTAAACTAACTACCAAGAGTGAAAACAAAAACCTCCATGGCAGAGGTGTGAGCATCACCAGCACTGATAATTACTGATAGATAATTACACACCAGTCTGACTCAAAAGGTGTTACGTGTCGTAGTCTCGGCATTAGAGAGAAAATAAAACACTACTGAAAAGACTCTGGAGGCAGCTGCTAAATAATGGTGCCTTCAAATGGGGTCGTGTTTACCGCGTTCAAGAGAAGAATCCATATGAACGCCCCCCTCTTGTCGTATTCACGACCTCGTAAGTGGAAAGTTTCTGAAAGCTCAGAGTTCACGAGTTGTGACGTGTTTGTTGACGTTGTCAGAAATGGCGGAGGCCATACGGAAGTTCATTTTTCAGTGCATAATAAGTTAATATATTGAAATCTTAGTCATATCTTCAGAATTTTATAATATGTCTGAGGAAAATGTTGATATTCCCAACGGCCTTAAAGAGCGAAAAGACACACTGGGGGACGGGAAGGGAGGTGGATGGGTCCAACAAACACAAGGCTTTCATCCAAGAGACCGCTGTTTGTGTCCTGTGCGTCACGTTACAATCAGCTGCTCCGTTTGTCCCATATTCACAACGTTCAGTTTCATTTTCACTTTGCAAAGTGGTAGTTTTAAGCCCAACCATGTATTTCTTTCCTAAACGTAGTGGTTTTGTTGCCTAATCTTAAAGTGACGCCAAGGGTAACTATAGTGGTTTTGATGCCAAAAATAAAGTGACGCCATGGGGCGCGACAAAGTGGCGGTGTGTGACGAGTTCGGATGAGAACGTGTTGCTCATAGACAAGGGTCACCAACTAGACTTTCTTTTGTGAGGAACCACAAACCAAAAAGGTTTGAAACCACTGGATGTATCTTCAACATTTCATTGTATTGTATGACATTAACATGTGTTTTTCTAATGAAAAATCTTAATCTAAAGAAAGGAAATTTGTAACTACATCCGTCAGATAAATGTAATGGAGTAAAAAGTACAATATATTAGTGGGAGATGTAGTGGAGTAGAAGTATAAAGTAACATAAAATGGAAATACTCAAAAATGAGCAAATGTACTTATTATTTTCCACCACTGGGTACTGCTATTGTATTTACAATTTGTAAATATTCTGAATAAATCTATACTGCTTATTATATATATATATATATATATATCTTATTATATATTGTTATATATATATATCTTATTATTATTATTATTATTATTATTATTATTATTATTATTATTAATAATAATAAATTATATATAAATATATATATATATAATCTAAATCTATACTGCTTATTATATATATACATATACATATATATATATATATATATATATTATACATATATATACATATATATATATATATATATATATATATATATTTACATATATATATATATATATATATATATATACAGTATATAATATAATATATGTTTTTTTCAGCTTGTACATTTGTAAATAAGGTCTTATTGATATAATAATATCAGAATTTATTTGTTGATTATATTTTGTATTATTAAATCTGGAAGGTAACCCGAGCTATCAAATAAATATGCTGAAGTAAAAAGTAAAATATTAACCTCCAAAGGGGGCAAAATGGAAAATACTCAAGTAAAAATACTCTGGTACAAGTAAAAGTCCTGCATTCAAAAGTAAAAGTACATACCGGTAAGTATTAGCATCAAAATATACTTTAAAGTACTCATTTTGCAGAACAGCCCATTTCAGAATAATTTATATATCGTATAATTGGATTATAATTATTGTTGCATTCATGTGTACATGGCTGGGAAATGTGGGGCAAATTTTAATTTATTTATTTATTAGGGTCAATCGATAATATATTTATATTAAATCGCACGATGGTCCATGATTGATAAATCGCATGATGGTCCGTGATTAATCATGATTAATCGCATGATGGTCCATGATTAATCATGATTAATCGCAAATGAATCACACATTTTTTATCTCTTCAAAATGTACCTTAAAGGGAGATTGTACTGCAACTGCTGCACAACAATTTCCCTTGGGATAAAATAGATTTACTGGGCTGCTTTGTCAAAAAGAAATGCAAAGCTGAAACGATCAATCAATTAGTCGATCGACAGAAAAATAATCAGCAACTAGAACAGAAATAAATAAATCAACCAAAAATCGCCTGGTTTGAGCTTCACCAATGTGAGGATTTGCTGTGTTTCTCTGTTTTGTATAAACAGAGTTTATTATTATTATTATATACTGAATATCGTTGAGTTCATTACTGTTGGTTGGACAAAACAAGACTCACTCGGGCTTCAGGAAACTGCAATGAGCGGGGTTTTTTTCACAGTTTTATGACATTTTATAGACAAACCAATTGATTGATAATGAATCAGTTGCACCCCTACTGACATGCCCAGAGCATTTACATGACTCACAGTAAACACAATCCACACAATTTACATATTAGACGGTAAGCAGGCAAATGAAGGGACTGAGCTGTTACATTCTCTCCAGTTTCAAACAGCCTATACCTCTCTTACTGCGGTACGTATCACTGCATACTGAGGAAACTAACTATTTTATTGACAGTATTCTGAAAGTGGGAAGTCAGTGAGGGATCATGTCTGTGTTGCTGCATTAGCACCCCCCGATAGACCTTTGTCACGGCAGACATTTTTACTTGTTATAGCAGGAAAAGCGAATCCCAAAGTGTCCCAGCAGGTCATGACTGTGAGCCAGCAGGCACAATACCAGCAGGACCCTGAAACCAGCTCAACTAAATGCTTTTAGATTTATCGGACAAGGTTATGGTGGTGGGATCTATAGGAGGGATAGCGTGAACCTCAGTTTGTAAATGCCCCTCCTGCTGAAGCCCCTTGCTGTGAGGTTAAACATAATAAGTTACATTAATTAATTAAACACCCCTTCCAGGTTTGGTGTGAAAGATAATTATTGTACTTCTTTAGATCAGTGAAGAAATCTAATCAGCTGTTTTTGGCTCAAACCCATAATTTTTTCTTAAAACTGTTGTTAGGTTTCTGAAATACAGCATTAATAATAAGGCAGATTAAACTAACTACCAAGAGTGAAAACAAAAACCTCCATGGCAGAGGTGTGAGCATCACCAGCACCGATAATTACTGATAGATAATTACACACCAGTCTGACTCAAAAGGTGTTACGTGTCGTAGTCTCGGCATTAGAGAGAAAATAAAACACTACTGAAAAGACTCTGGAGGCAGCTGCTAAATAATGGTGATTTCAAATGGGGTCGTGTTTACCGCGTTCAAGAGAAGAATCCATATGAACGCCCCCCTCTTGTCGTACTCACGACCTTGTAAGTGGAAAGTTTCTGAAAGCTCAGAGTTCACGAGTTGTGACGTGTTTGTTGACGTTGTCAGAAATGGCGGAGGCCATACGGAAGTTCATTTTTCAGTGCATAATAAGTTAATATATTGAAATCTTAGTCATATCTTCAGAATTTTATAATATGTCTGAGGAAAATGTTGATATTCCCAACGGTCTTAAAGAGCATAAAGACACACTGGGGGACGGGAGGGGAGGTGGATGGGTCCAACAAACACAAGGCTTTCATCCAAGAGACTGCTGTTTGTGTCCTGTGCGTCACGTTACAATCAGCTGTTCCGTTTGTCCCATATTCACAACGTTCAGTTTCATTTTCACTTTGCAAAGAAGTAGTTTTAAGCCCAACCATGTATTTCTTTCCTAAACGTAGTGGTTTTGTTGCCTAATCTTAAAGTGACGCCAAGGGTAACTATAGTGGTTTTGATGCCAAAAATAAAGTGACGCCATGGGGCGCGACAAAGTGGCGGTGTGTGACGAGTTCGGATGAGAACGTGTTGCTCATAGACAAGGGTCACCAACTAGACTTTCTTTTGTGAGGAACCACAAACCAAAAAGGTTTGAAACCACTGGATGTATCTTCAACATTTCATTGTATTGTATGACATTAACATGTGTTTTTCTAATGAAAAATCTTAATCTAAAGAAAGGAAATTTGTAACTACATCCGTCAGATAAATGTAATGGAGTAAAAAGTACAATATATTAGTGGGAGATGTAGTGGAGTAGAAGTATAAAGTAACATAAAATGGAAATACTCAAAAATGAGCAAATGTACTTATTATTTTCCACCACTGGGTACTGCTATTGTATTTACAATTTGTAAATATTCTGAATAATTCCTCCACCACTTATTATTTCTTTGTTTGTTTTTCTTTGATAAAAAAGGTAAGTAAATGTTAAATCACTCTTTGGTGGAACTGCGAACAACTTATAGACAATGGACCCCAACTACACTGTTTTTTTAAAACTGTCTACCACTGGATTTATCTTCAACAAGTCATTGCATTGTATGACCTTAACATGTGTTTATCTAATTAAAAATATTAATCTAAAGAAAGGAAACTTCTAACTTGTAACGAGAGCCGTCAGATAAGTTGAAAGAAAGTACAATATATTAGTGGGAGATGTAGTAGTGTAGAAGTATAAAGTAACATAAAACGGAAATACTGAAAAATGACACCACTGGGTATTGTATTTACAATTTGTGAATATTCTGAATAATTCCTCCACCACGACTTATTTGTTTTTCTTTGCTAAAAAAAAAAAAAAAAAAGGTAAGTAAATGTAAAATTAGTGCAGAACAAATATCCAAAATGACTTGTGATCTTTCTTCTTGTCACCTACAGGCTTTCACTTAGTTAGTGAAATGAAAGCTTGTTGCAGGAGAAGAGAGAAGCAGAGAGGAATGATTAGAGAGGAATCCCAGGCATATGGCTGTCTTTTGTCGGCTTTGTGTTTTTCTAATGGAAAATATTAATCTAAAGAAAGGAAACTTGTAACTTGTAACAAGAGCTGTCAGATAAGTTAAAAAAGTACAATATATTAGTGGGAGATGTAGTGGTGTAGAAGCATAAAGTAACATAAAACGGAAACACTCAAAAATGACACTACTGGGAATTTGTGAATATTCTGAATAATTCCTCCACCACTACTTATTTGTTTTTCTTTGATAAAAAAGGTAAGTAAATGGTAAATCACTCTTTGCTGGAACTGCGAACAACTTATAGACAATGGACCCCAACTAGACACTGTTTTTTAAAAAAACTGTCTACCACTGGACCACTGGATTTATATTCAACAATTCATTGCATTGTATGATCTTAATGATGAAAAATATTAATCTAAAGAAAGGAAACTTGTAACTTGTAACAAGAGCCATCAGATAAGTTAAAAAAGTACAATATATTAGTGGGAGATGTGGTGGTGTAGAAGTATAAAGTAACATAAAACGGAAACACTCAAAAATGACACGACTGGGTATTGCATTTAGAATTTGTGAATATTCTGAATAATTCCTCCACCACGACTTATTTGAGTTTCTTTGATAAAAAAAAAACGGTAAGTAAATGTTAAACAACTCTTTCGTGGAACTGCGAACAACTTATAGACAATGGACCCCAACTAGACAGTCTACCACTGGACCACTGGATTTATCGTCAACAATTCATTGCATAGTATGATCTTAACATGTGTTTTTCTAATGAAAAATATTAATCTAAAGAAAGGAAACTTGTAACTTGTAACAAGAGCCGTCAGATAAATTAAAAAAGTACAATATATTAGTGCGAGATGTAGTGGTGTAGAAGTATAAAGTAACATAAAACGGAAATACTCTTTAGAATTTAGAATTTGTGAATATTCTGAATAATTCCTCCACTACTATTTATTTGTTTTTCTTTGCTAAAAAAAAAAAGGTAAATAAATGTAAAAATTAGTGCAAATTCAGAACAAATATCCCAAACAACTTGTGATCTTTCTTCTGTCACCTGCAGGCTTTCACTTAGTTAGTGAAATCAAATCGTGTTGTTAGGAGAGAGAAGCAGAGAGGAATGATTAGAGAGGAATCCCAGGCATATGGCTGTCTTTTGTCGGCTCCCCTCCCCCCCCCCCTCTCTCCCCCTCTCCCCCCCCCTCCCTTCCCAGCTGCCGTCCGCTCCGCAGCAGCAGCAGCAGCAGCACTCACACACACAGAGAGGTAGTTCAGTTTTTTGAAGCCGTGGCATGAATGATCTCATCTGAACCTGATCTCCGCTTCTCTCCCCCCTCTCTGCCGTCGATCCTATGACCGAGACGGGAATAAAATAACACAAACACGAGGTGAGTAAAGCACCACACATAAACCAAACCCGCCGTGTTTAAACCCAGCTAACCCGGGTTGTTGTTTTTAGCAACTTAAAGCAGTCTTGTTTTCGGGGCTAAAGGAGGAAGCAGGAGAGGAGGAGTGGGAGGGAACTGTGGAGGCTAATTAGCTTTAAGGCTAGCTGGCATTTTATGTCATTAAAGGGTAAAAAGAAGAAGGCCAAACTGACACCAAAGCCAGGCGTTTTGTACCTTTTATTCCACTTGAACATGTTAGCCTAGTTAGCTTAGCTTAGCAGCTCGTAAAGTCATAGCATTAGCTAGCCGGCTAGCCGTTAGCTGCTAGCTGTTAGCCGTTAGCTACTAGCGCAAAATGGCCTCGTTGTGATGCTGAAAAAGACAAAGCATGCGGCAGTCACCTCCAGCAGCCTCTCTACAGCTCTCTACACCTCCTCTAACAGCTCTAAACTACCGGCTTATAGTGCTAATGTAGTGTTATTAAAGAGGGAATGCTTTAAAAACAATGCCCGCCCCGTGTTTGTGAGTGTTTTTATTCATTTTAGGAGGTTGTTGGGGTTTTTTCTTCAGTGAGCAGTGGGGGATGGGTGATGCTAGGAGCCCATTGACGTAAAGCGAGGCTGCTATTCTGTTTGGGCTCCAAGGCTCCTAGCATAATACACTTTAGTAGTAATGTTTTTACCTAGAACTGTGTAATAGTAGTAGTCTGTCTGACATATATATATTATTGTGTAATACTAGTATTTTCTTTCACACTTGATTACTCATTTCCTGCTCTCTGCTAGACAAGTTTTTGAACATCATATGTGTCAGCATTTTCTTGTGAAATCTTGTTGAAACAGTGTGAGTAATTTACTATTAAGGGCCCCTTTTTTTTAATAGGAACATAATAGGAATGTGTATGTTTAAATGATTATATTGTGTTGGAAATTATCTGGATATAAATCACTGAAATTAAGCATCTATAGCAGACAAAATATGTATTAATCTTAAAATGTAAGCTTGCAGCAGTATAACTTATGGGTGCATATCAAAATTATTTTCTTGTTGAAACAGGGTGACTAAATTAACTATTAAGGCCCTTTTGAATAAGAATAATAATAGGAAATGGTCTAATGAAATGATCTACATCTCAATCACTGAAATTGAGCATCTATAGCAGACAAAATATGTCTTAAAATATATATTATTATTAAAAATTTAAGCTTGCAACACTATAACTTATGGGTGCATATCAGATTTAGGTTTATTACCAAGTAGGTTTTCACATAAAAGGAGTTTACCTTGGTGTTTGGGTGCATAGCGATAAAATAACAATAAAAGCAAATACTGCCTAAGTCAAGAAACGTAAATATAGAATAGACATATTTACAATAAAATATGTAAAATATATTGTTTTTAAAACGCAACATCTGTACAGTTTGTGCAGGAATGTGCAAAATATCGAATTGTAGAGAATATATACAATGTACAGCGATAATAGCCAAAAAATGTGCGTTAAATGACAAGTTTTTGAACATCATATGTGTCAGCATTTTCTTGTTAAATCTTGTTGAAACAGGGTGAGTAATTTACTATTAAGGGCCCTTTTTTAATAGGAACATAATAGGAATGTGTAGGGTTTAAATGATTATATTGTGTTGGGAATGATCTGGATATCAATCACTGGAATTAAGCATCTATAGCAGACAAAATATGTCTTGAAATATATATTAATCTTAAAATTTAAGCTTGCAGCACTATAAATGATGGGTGCATATCAGAATTAGGATTATTAACAAGTGGGTTTTCACATAAAAGGACTTTGCCTTGGTGTTTGGGTGCATAGCGATAAAATAACAATAAAAGCAAATACTGCTTAAGTCAAGAAACGTTAATATAGAATAGACTTATTTACAATAAAATATGTTGTTTTTAAAACGCAACATCTGTACAGTTTGTGCAGGAATGTGCAAAATATAGAATTGTAGAGAATATATGCAATGTACAGAGATAATAGTCCAAAAAATGTGCGTTAAATGACAAGTTTTTGAACATCATATGTGTCAGCATTTTCTTGTGAAATCTTGTTGAAACAGTGTGAGTAATTTACTATTAAGGCCCCTTTTTAATAGGAACATAATAGGAATGTGTAGGTTTAAATGATTATATTGTGTTGAGAATGATCTGGATATCAATCACTGGAATTAAGCATCTATAGCAGACAAAATATGTCTTAAAATATATATTAATCTTAAAATTATACTATACTTATGGGTGAATATCAGAATTAGGTTTATTACCAAGTAGGTTTTCACATAAAAGGACTTTGCCTTGGTGTTTGGGTACATAGCAATAAAATAACAATCAAAGCCAATATTGCTTAGGTCAAGAAACGTAAATATAGAATAGACATATTTACAATAAAATATGCAAAATATATTGTTTTTAAAATGCAACATCTGTACAGTTTGTGCAGGAATGTGCAAAATATTGAATTGTAGAGAATATATGCAATGTACAGAGATAATAGTCCAAAAAATGTTTGTTAAATGACAAGTTTTTGAACATCATATGTGTCAGCATTTTCTTGTGAAATCTTGTTGAAACAGTGTGAGTAATTTACTATTAAGGCCCCTTTTTAATAGGAATGTGTAGGTTTAAATGATTATATTGTGTTGGGAATGATCTGGATATCAATCACTGCAATTAAGCATCTATAGCAGACAAAATGTCTTTAAAATATATATATTAATCTTTAAAGTTGTGCTTGCAGCACTGTAAATGATGGGTGCATATCAGAATTAGGTTTATTACCAAGTAGGTTTTCACATAAAAGAATTTGCCTTGGTGTTTTGGTGCATAACAATTAGTGATGCACCGATACCGGATCGGATATCGGGCCGACATTGACTCAGATAGCTGAAACACTGGTATTGGATCGGTAATCGGTATCGGCCGATACCGCAAGCCCAGGTACTATCGGTATCGGGACTGAAAAAGTCGGATCAGTGCATCCCTAATAACAAAAAAAATAAATAAACAAAAGCAACTACTGTTAAAGTCAAGAAACATAAATATAGCATAGACACGTTTACAATAAAAAAATATATTTAGTTTTTAAAATGCAACATCTGTAAAGTTTGTGCAGGAATGTGCAAAATAAATAAATTATAGAGAATATGTGAGATGTACAGAGATAATAGTCCAAAAAAGTGTGCGTAAATGTAACTTATACAGACAGGTGTGGAGGCAGAATAGCTCAATAACCATGCATTATAAAGTTTATAATGTTTAACAACTCAGAGGTTTTTGTTCAATTTCAGGCTGTAGTTGTTGGTGTGAATACATTACATTTTGTGTTATTATAGTGTTCTGTTATTTTGTCCAAGAGGGTGTTCATGTAGTTGTTTCAGTTTTGAAAATTTCTCTAAATTTATTGAAAAATATAATTGATAATTAGAAAATTATAGTGTCACTATTAGGGCCTGAGGTTTTGCTAATTGATATATCTTTATTTTTGTCCTGTTTTTGCATCAGTTGTACCGTTTTTTTTTTGTCTGCTACAGGTGCAACATCAGAGTGATCCAGATATAAGATATATCCAGTCTGATCTGAGACTTTACCACAATAAAGAAAATATATACAACTAATATTACTCTGTTGTCTTATGTTATTTCCAAGTAGAATTCTTGAGATTAAACCCCAAAATGCTAAACTATAGGGTGTTCAAAAACCAGATTTATCAATATACTTGTCATGTCCCAAACTGTTTTGTCCTCACTGTGCAGTGTGCTTTCTCTCAGGTTGTAGGTCTTCCTGGTTGTATTTCATTTTTACACATTGTTGTTGTTGTTTTTCCTTCAGGGAGATAGTGCTCTCTAGTGTCTCTTGTTTAACAGGGGCCAGCCACAAATGCACCACACAAGACGACAACATATGTCCATAATTGTTTTCTCACCCTCTTGTATTTTAGATCTTCGGGCACTTTTCATAAATGACTTTTTTTCCTATTCTGTCCATTGTCAGGAAATGTTATTCCCTATGCAAGCGAGGACTCAAAGAATTAGATCCACTTCTGTTTTTGTTGGTATGGGTTATATAATTCATCTGATCAATCAGGTGTAGCTGTAATTTAATCTTTCTTTCTCATTTTATGTCAGGTTTTCACGTGTGTAAAGAAGCACAGTAACTCCCCCTATTGAAGGCTGAAGTAAAGGAGAGTTTACAGTCAATCCCTAATTAGAAATCACTAATTTGTTTGATTAAATGTTATATTTTTGTCATCAGTTTTTGGCTGTAAAATCGTGCACAACACTCCCGAGTGCTTCAGTGTTTGCACAGATTATAGGGCCTTAGATGAAAATTGAATGTTCTGCTTTGTTGGAGATGAATTGTGACAATAACAGCAGTGTTTTGTGCATTTAGTTTAATTTTGGTTTCCACAGGAAGGTGGGCAGTTTTTGTAAAATTGTTAACAACTCTTTTGCTGTTTGCTTTCTACTCTGTAAACCCTAATGCTATGCTTTTACAGTGTATACTATTCTCATTGTGTCCCTACTTTTTGTGATTATTTTTAAATAAATGTATCACAAATAGAAATTTGAAGTGGAATCATTCACCCAAACGCCCTGCCAACAGTTTTTTTTATACAGAGGAGACACAGCCGGACGCTGCACACTATTTTTCTGTGTGGAAAATTAAATGCTGCAGGCTGCCGTTCAGAGCTCAGTCTCCTATTTACTTGCATCCCGTTTATTTTAGGGAGTCAGAGGGCCTTTAATGTTGGCAGGAGTGTTGTTTTGTTCCTGTAAGACATCTGTGTGCCAAACGGTGTGTAATAAGGAAGTTGACTCTACTTTTCTTCCCCTCCCTCAGTGAAGAGAAAGTGAAAATCTTGTTCTACTAGTTTCTGAAGCGTGGTGTGTGTGTAGACCCGGAAACCTGATGTCCCTTGTAAATATTAGTGGTTCATGGTGGTATATTGTATTGTGATATTGTAAATGCTTTTACTTGTCTTGTCACTTTTACCCCTTAAAAGCACCTTATTGATTAGGATATTTTCTTGATCACAGGTGGCAGTGGGAAAGAATATAAGTGCACTGATCATGTAACTTGAGTGCTGTGTTTGTTTTCTGACAAAGGTCTCTGTAGTCTGTGCTTACTTTGATGCAGCGTTTGCATTTAGTTGGTAACCATGCTATTTTCGGTGGCTCAGTGGTCTGTTAAAAGTGTGGTTGTTCCGCCCAGCAGGAGTCTTGCCTCAGACTGGCCTAAAATGGGCAGAAATGGTGCTGAACAAAAGCTGCTTGTCGCTCGTACAAAAGTACTTGAAGCGCTGCAGCCGGGACCAAGCTGCATTGCTATTGCCTGTGCCTCTCAACAGGAAAGGTATAGCAAACTTTAAGAAAAAAACTACAACAAACAATTTACTGTTTACTGTAGTCCATAAAGAGTTAAAACCTGTAGAGTTTATTTATAAAGTCACAGCTGCTGTTGAGCAGATTGTAGCCCTAGCTCCCTCATGTCCATACACAAATACTACACCACATAGCCTCATTACATCACACATTTACATAATTAATTACATGGCACTTATTTTTTTCACTATGATCTTAGCTAGTGAAATTCACAACAGTAGGCATTTTGTGTGTTTGTCAGTGTGATAAATTAGTTAATTTTCTGTTAAGTGTGGGATATTGACTGTGTTTCTGTCTCCTCGCCGTCACCAAAGAGAGACAACATGTTCCCGAAGGGCACTAAGCGCAAGTTCTCAGATTCCGGGGAGGAGCCGGTCTCCAGCGGTGACCAGGTCCCGGTAGCTCCATCCGTGGCGGCTCGGGCGCTGACGTCGTCCTACAGCCTGCAGCGGCAGTCGCTGCTTGACATGTCGCTGATCAAGCTGCAGCTCTGCCACATGCTGGTGGAGCCGAACCTGTGCCGCTCGGTGCTCATCGCCAACACGGTGCGGCAGATCCAGGAGGAGATGACCCAGGACGGCACCTGGCAGATAATGACCCAGGCCCTGGCAGCCGCCCAGTGTCCCGCGGACCGCCTGGTGGCCACCGAGGTGCTGTGCCGGCAGACGGACGCGGCAGCTCAGGCCGGGCAGAGCCCGAAGCCCTTCTCGGTGGTCGGCCTGGAGGAAGGCTACCACGCTGAAGAGGTAGTGATGGAGGGAGACGTGGAGACAGAGGTCACCATGTCCACTTTGTCGCCCGTCTCCCCCCAGCTGTCCTCTGCTTCCTACCTAGCTGGTCCTTTTGGTATGGGACCCTGCTGGGAGGAGGAGGAGGAAGACGGTGAGTGTGAGGAGGATGAAGAGGAGGACAGCGAGGAGTGTGTGTCGGAGGGAGAGGAGGGAGACCGGGACCACCTGAGCGCAGACTCCAGGACAGGGGAGCAGGTTTTTGGGACTTTTGAGATCAAGCACCCGGCGCCGCCCCCTGACCCTGCGCTCGAGGAACTGTTTTCAGACGTGGACCCGTCCTACTATGACCTCGATACGGTGCTGACAGGCATGCAGAGCGCCCCAAAGATGGGGCCTTACGATCTGCTGGAGAGCCTTTCCTCTCACGGGCCGACGGCCCTCAGCTCCAGCTCGAGCTGCAGGTCAGACCTGAACGAACTGGACCACATCATGGAGATCATAGTGGGATCCTGAAACTCTGAACATTCCTCTGGCCTGTACTGATCCCTCAGACTCTTTCCAGACTATGCACAGTACACATGTGCATGTTCTGTATGTGGTATTGTTACACGTGGAGATTGTTGGAGGTTTTGGGACAAGGTGGGAAATTAACAGCAAGCCGGGTAGATTTTGGGATAGGCTGTTAGAGGTGTAGTTAGTCTGCTCTAACGGCCACTTAGGCAAGTCGGCAGCTGCTGTTGGGACCTTCATGTTTTAGTCAAAAAATGTAATTGGCAGTAAAAGTAGTGGCGGTGAAATGAATGAATTTTGGGATTCACGAGCCACGCTGGCCTGTGGGCGACGCAGTTAGTTTCCTACTTTGTTGATGAAATCCAAAACTTGACAATATCTGTGAGGGGGCAAAGATAATTACCTATACCATGATGCATTCTTATTTACGTACTTTCCATGTTTACGTCTGTCATACATTCTGTCATACTAGCTCCTTCTCTCTGCCATTTTGTCCATTTCTATTTATTGTAACATGGACTGAGGAACAATTCATCACACTACATGCATCAGAAACCAGAACAAATTGTAAATCCAAATCTATGAATCAATGCATATTTTCCTAAAGATTTGAGCAATTATGAATGGAATATATGTATATGTACGTATGTGTATATAGAAATATATTTTTTTGCATTATACAGCTGGGGGGATTTTGCAAGTATCATTTGATATTATTATTATTTTTCCCTCCCAAGCGGTTTTTAAGATTTTAATGTAGCCAGACTCGAGACAGTGTCTTCCCATGGTTTGGTATAACAAGTCGACTGTAACCGGTGTCAGGACTGGCATCGTCACACTTTAAAGGCACTGTTCTTTCATTTTCTCAAAAGCTTTACGCAGGGCAGGGAAATTACTGCCAGCCACCAACCAAGTGCTGGTTAAGATTTGACTGTTTCTGGTAAGTTTACAGTAGCCAGTGGACAAATGTAGGTAAGTTTCCTGCCCTGCTTTACATACAGATGTAATAACAATAATAACAACAGCTCTTTCCTGAAGCATTTGGAGAAACCCCGGGGTGATAACTGCATCAAGAAGCCATATTTCTTTCTCTCATTTGTTAGAACAACAAATGAAGAGGTCTGTGTGTTAACCCAATCTAATTTATTGTTGTTTTATTTATTGTATTTATTATATCTAGGTACAGACATGCCATATTGACGAAATCAACCATGAGGCCCGATGAAATTATATTTATCCAAATTTTGCCCTCCGTTTTGAATGCAGTACCTATTTATTCCTCACATTTTTTATTATTATTATTAGTAATAATAATAATAACCGGGTTACTATTCAAATCACTATGCAGCTCTGTCATACGTGTTTCAAAATGATTGTATACGACTCAAATGTCCTTTAATTCCTTTATGCAAACAGTTGCCTTTCTCCTAAAGATGTGGAAAAATCAAATGCATTTTTCAAAATTGTTCCTTATCATCGTGATGAAGAGATTTTAACTCAGGCAAACAAAATGTATTGACAAAAATACAGTATTACGACACGCTTAATACCTTACCACAACACTCCTGAAGGATGTCACTCTGGTCTGAATGGGAGCTAGAACTTCAAAGACTAATTACCGTTGTAAAATGTATGCATTTTTTTATATTAAGGAAAAAACATTGTAGCATCTTTGTAAATATTTTTTATAATAAAAGGTGCAACTATTGATCGTGTGGTGTCGGTTTGATCACTTATTTTGGTGTTATTTGGTTTATTATTTCCTTGTTTTCTTTACTGTTTTTATCATACACTTGTTTTGAACTTTTGGATTTGGGTGAGCTTGAAGGATACGGCTGGTAATATACAGTATATTATTTGTATTGTCAACACCCACTTCCTTATGCGGTCTGTGGCACTTGGCCCCAAGCCCATTCATTTCCACTGAAGACAAATCCTTAAAAATGTGTCACATAGTTAGTTTTACTGAGGCTTTTATAAAAGTGAATTTCCTGAAAAAGCTGGCCACTGTAGTTTTTAGAAAATGTTACTCAAACAGGAGTAAATGATGCATTTGTTTGGGACTATTTTCAGCCACAGATTTACTACATGTTTATTATATTGAAGGAACATGTCCTCCAGTGCAACAGTGTGGCTCATTGATGAGTTTTTAATAGTTGTTGGACAATAATGAAGCTCTAAGAAGATATATAAGGCTCTGATACACAATACTTTTTGGTAGGATCAAGTCATTGGTTTTGGTCTTTTCATGAGATTTGTTGACAAATATAGAAAAATACAGATATCCCCAGCCTTATCCTTTTAAAAGTACAGTGTTTAGGATTTAGTGACATCTAGTGGTTTAGTTGCAGATTGCAACCAGCTGAGTTCCCCTCCACTCACTCCTCCCTTTCCAAAACCGTGGTAACGCCATTCGCCTCACTCAGAGGCCATCCTTACCATAATAACACTACGTTAGGAGCAACGGAAGTCAAGACGGCGGCTGGCGGTACCACGGTTTCGCACTCTGCGACTCACGTTACCGCACTTTCACAAGCATGTCGGAGAACTACGGTGGCCTTCAGGTAAGGTAAAAAACGTGAAAGTCTCTCTCGAGCCAGAGTTTGGTTTGTCCGTTCTGGGCTACTGTAGAAACATGGCGGACTCCATGAAGAGGACTCGCTCCTTATGTAGATATAAAGAGCTCATTATAAGCTAACGAAAACACAACGATTCTTAGTTTCAGGTGATTATACACAAATGAAAACATAGGTGTGAATATTATATTCCATCTCTGCTGATAGATCCCCCAAAGTCCTACACACTGTTCCTTTAATGTGCTATTTTTAAATTCTAGTTTCTAGTGGAGACGGTTGACATGCAGAAGCACGACTGTTACTTCTCATTCAGAGCAACAGATCTCTGACCGAGGCAACTATTTGGAACTGAATTAGAGTAAATTGGCAGTTGTAAGGCTGGAAATTGTAGTAAACTCCTCAGTACTTGTGCCAATGCAAAACCAAAGTGTCTGCACGATACCAAGACGCTAAACAGGCCAAACATGTTTGCATAAGTATTTAGAGTTGTCTTTACAAACACTAGAGAGAGCTGTAGAAAGACCATCTTGCGATCTTGTCTCTCTGCCACAACGCCAAATCGGTGTTTGTGATGCAATGGAGCACATGACATGAGAGAAGTGAGTTTGGCTAAACAGGTGAACTGTGACAGATTTATTCAATTTGTCTTACTACCTTGCAGGGTTACGTTTTAACCTATGTTAGTATTGACATACATGATTATGCGTTAACAGTTAGTGTGTTAAGTGTTGATCAAAATGAGATCATGTTTGAGTTGCCAGGTTGATTTGACTCTGAGGAGACAGACAGCACGCATGTGTGTGTGTGTTTGTGCCAGGGTTATTATAGTAAACTAAAACTGAAACTAAAACGAAAATAAGCAGTGAAAAATATTGTTAGTAAACTGAAACTAAATACAAACTATATTCTTTAAGAAAAACTAAACTGAAATGATATTGCCTGCTTAAAACACGAATACATATAAAATAAAAATGAACTAGGGCTGTCTATCAATTAATTAATTAATAGTTAATCACGATAAATCCCAAATTAATCACACATTTTTTTATCCGTTCAAATTGTACCTTAGAGGGAGATTTGTCAAGTATTTAATACTCTTATCAACATGGGAGTGGAGAAATATGCTGCTTTATGCAAATATATGTATATATTTATTACTGGAAATCAATTAACAACACAAAACAATGACAGATATCATCCAGAAACCCTCACAGGTACTGCAGTTAGCATAAAACAATATGCTCAAATCATAACATGGCAAACTGCAGCCCAACAGGCAACAACAGCTGTCAGTGTGTCAGTGTGCTGACTTGACTATGATTTGCCCCAAACTGCATGTGATTATCATAAAGTGTGCATGTCTGTAAAGGGGAGACTCGTGGGTACCCATAGAACCCATTTACATTCACATATCTGGAGGTCAGAGGTCAAGGGAACCCTTTGAATATGGCCATAACAGTTTTTCCTCGCAAAAATTTAGCGCAAATTTGGAGAGTTATTTAACCTCCTTCACGACAAGCTAGTATGACATGGTTGGTACCGATGGATTCATTAGGTTTTCTAGTTTCATATGACGCCAGTATCTTCACTCTAGCTTTAAAACTGAGCCCGCTACAAATTGCGGAATTTGTGGCGTTAAAACGAATTTGTGTTAACACATTATTATCGCGTTAACTTTGACAGCCCTAGAAATAATGAGTTGTGGTAGAATTTGTCCTCTGAATGCATCTCCACTTCTGGCCACATCACTCAAGTGTACTGTTAGAGTACCTGTTGAGTATGTTTTTGTGGGTAGATTTCTCTTTGTAATAAAGTCAAAATGAAAGTGAACTAGATGTGACTGGGCTGGGCTGGCTGCAGAAGGACCTTTGTCCTCACGTGCTCTCACGTGATGACGTTGGACTGTGAGATTCTGCATTAGATAAGCAGAGTTGGATTCAACAGAACAAGACTTCTGTCTGTTTGCAGCTCAGGACATGCATACCCATAACCTGTCCATAGTGGAATTATTCTATTAATAATGAATATTAGTCTGCTGAAGAGAGACTTTTCATATTCTTAAACATGCATAAAGTCTTGTCTGACACTGTCAAAGGGTACTTGTTCATAAAATCCCAGCTTGCTCTGCATGTTGGCCTGCCGCCTAGTCTTCGTTTGCCCATAGTTAAAGATTAATGGCCTCTCGGTGACTCAGCGAAAAGGCAGCCCGAGGAAACAACGAGTCATTAGAGAAAGAGACTATTGTGTCTTTAAAAAGCAGCAACAGAGAAAACAGTAAATGTGATGCAGAAAATACATGCAGTGTTTCAGAGATGCACTTCTGAGATATCAGATATAATATGCTGTACTTCTAATACAGGTGTTGTCTACTGTCAGAGGACTGCAACGCCTATAAAAACGTGAGTGGGTTCATTTTAATTTAATAAGTGCTAACGTCAGCCTTCAGGTGCTTCTCATAAACTTGAGATCTGAAGTGACAACCATTTATCACAAAGGAATACATTTTATTTGGACTTAATTAACATAAAAACAACAAAAACTGTATTATTTTACAACAAACACCTAATTATCTAACCTCTGCATACATAGCGGTCATAATTTACTTACTAGATCTTGTAGTTTGTCTGTTTTTTGGGCACTGATGTGAAATTTAAAGAGCTCAAATCAGCATTTTGGGTTTTAAGGTGGATTTTACTAGACATGCAGTCTTCTCCAAAACACCACAAAATGTAGGTCAGCTATAATTTTCGTGATGTTGAATATTTACTTTCTGTTCATTAGAAAAAGAAGAAGAAGAGGAAAGCAGAAGTGGAAGTGTAGCTGTGAGAGCTTCAGGAGGAAGAGGCTGAAAAAACGTGAATGAAGAGTTTCCTTATTTGGTGTTGACCCTCCCCCGTCCTTCCTGTCACGTCCTCCCCCCCTCCTCTCTGAGTCATCTGTCTCTTTAAAATGCTGCGTTCAGGTACACACTGCAACTTTCTACGCCGTCTAGATTTTATAACACTGATATATTGATATTTGTTTGTTAATATTTTGATAAATACTTTTGAAATACATTATTTCTATATATTCTATTCGTGCTCCCTGTTATATTCAACGTTTTACATGAGATATTTGGCATAAAAACAAGTTTATAAGCCACAAAAATGTAGAAACCCAGTGTTCTTGTATTATTAAAAAGGAACATGTGACAACAGTTAAAGACTGATAGTAGAGTTATTAATAACAATGTGATATAACAAAATACTTCATACTCTGCCACTCTTAATGCCACGTGTTTCAATATTATTTGATATCATTAGCCACAACACTGCTCCTCAAAGTGCTATTAACCTAATGATGTAAGATGGCGCCGTAGAGAGAGGGCGACATGCCGGGAGCTCCGTACCTGTTTTGGTTATTTTGGTTATTTTTGTTATTTTAGGTTTTTCTTTTAAGGTTAGTTTTGTGCACCCCCCCCACGCCACCTATTCCCCCCTGCACTTCCAGCCCCCATCCCCCTCCCCCACCTTTAACACCACTGTCCTCCTACAATGACACCCCCCCTCCCTCTACCCCCACCTCAGCTGAAAACCTGGATTGCCCACCACCTCCACACCGCTCCTCCACGACTGCTGCAGAACAGGACCGTCCACTTTCCATCACTGTGGCTGATGTTCGCCGGACCCTCCTGCGTATTAACCCACGCAATGCGGCCGGCCCAGACGGCATCCCTGGACGTGTCCTGAAGACCTGCGCACATCAGTTGGTGGGGGTCTTCACAATCATCTTCAACCTGTCGCTCTCCCTCCGGACTGTCCCCAGCTGCTTTAAATCCACCACCATCATCCCCATCCCCAAACAACAGAGAGTGACCAGCTTAAATGACTGGCGCCCCATAGCCCTCACCCCCATAGTCCTCACCCCCATAGCCCTCACCCCCATAGTCCTCACCCCCATAGCCAGCAAGTGCTTTGAAAGGCTGGTAAAATCCCTCATCTGCCCCATGCTTCCGCCCACCCTCGACCCCCTACAATTTGCATACCGCTCAAACAGAGGCACAGAGGACGCCATCGCCCACGTGCTGCACACCGCACTCTCCCACCTGGAAGGGAGGGACACTTATGTGAGGATGCTGTTCTTGGACTACAGCTCAGCATTCAACACCATAGAGCCCTCCAGGCTCGTCACTAAGCTGAAGGATCTGGGCCTGAACACAACACTGTGTGACTGGATCCTGGACTTCCTGACTGAACGGCCCCAGGTGGTGAGAATGGGCGCAATCACCTCCACTTCATTGACCCTCAGCACGGGAGCACCACAGGGCTGTGTCCTCAGCCCCCTCCTGTACTCCCTCTACACCCACGACTGTGTGGCAACAAGAGCTTCAAACACCATCCTGAAGTTCGCGGATGACACAGCAGTCGTGGGGTTGATCTCCCGTGGCGACGAGACGGCCTACAGGGAGGAGGTGACCACCCTGGAACGGTGGTGTCAGAACAACCACCTCTCCCTGAACGTTTCTAAGACTAAGGAGGTCATTGTGGACTACAGGAGGGGGGGTCGCACTCACCCCCCAGTCACCATCAACAGCACAGCGGTGGAGAGGGTGGACACCTTTAAATACCTGGGTGTCAACATCCACAAGAACTTGACATGGGCCACCCACACCACCGCTGTAGTCAGGAAGGCCCAGCAGAGACTATACGCTCTGAGGCGCCTCAGGACCTTTGGACTTAAACCAGGAATCCTCAGGGACTTCTACCGAGGCACCATAGAGAGCCTCCTGATCTACCGAGGCACCATAGAGAGCCTCCTGACAGGCTGCTTCACCACCTGGTACGGCAGCTGCACCAACGTGGACCGCAAGGCGCTGGGAAGGGTGGTGCGCTCGGCCCAGCACATCACCAGTTGCGAGCTGCCCAGCCTGCAGGAGCTGTACACCCAGCGGTGCCTCAGGAAGTCCCTGAGGGTCATTAAGGACACCTCACCCCCCCACAACAGCCTGTTCCCCCTCCTGCCCTCTGGCAGAAGATACAGGAACCCCCAGGACTCACACCAGCAGACTGAGGAACAGTTTCTTCCCCCAGGCCATCAGACTGCTGAACAGATAAATCACACCCCCAAACACCCTCTCTCCCACTATGTGCAATAATAAGTACAATTAAAAAGTGCAATACTGAATACATACCTTTGTGCAATATAAAAACAAAGATGCCTGTGCAATACTTGTATATACTTACCATACACCACTTTTCCTTATTATTATACTGTATATTATTGTAAATACACTATTTTATTTTACTTTTACTTTATTTTATTATGTTATTCTTTGCTACTTAACTGTTTCATTCTTAATGGAGCTTCCCAGCAAAAAGTATTTCACACGATTGTACCTGTATAACCGGCGTGACAATAAACATCTTGAATCTTGAATCTTGATCTTGAATCTATTAGTACCTATGAATCTTCTTTTACTGTTTTAATAAGGTGTAACAAAACATCATTTTAGGGATTTTTAGTATTATCAACCACCATTGGTGGAACGTAACTAAGTATATTTAAGTGCATGTTTGAGGTGCGTGTACTTTAGGTAACTTTTTCCATCTGATGTTACTTTATACTGCTACTCCACTACATTTCGGAGGGAAATATTGTACTTTTTACTCCCCTCTATATTCATCTGACAGCTATTTGTACTTTTTACTTTTAGATTAAGATATTATATGATTAAATATGATCAGTTTGTGAAATATTATGTATTCTTATAGACGGGTTTCTGTGGTACGTCATCACAGAGATGCGCACGCAGCTAGGGGTCAGAAAGCACGGCATTGCTAGCAGAGCCAAGCTGCAAAGCAGAGATGATAAAATTGTTGTTGTGCAGTAAACTGCACCAACCAAAGAAAAGATGGATTAAAAATGTGCAATTATACGAGGGGATCACGTCTTTGCTAAAAACAGAAGGAGATTATAGATCCAGGCCTGATTGGCAAAAGCAGTCACACAGCGCTAGCAAAGCAGCGGGTCGTCATGGCGATCTGTCATGCTCCACAGATCAATATAAATGAACTAATCAACAACAGGGGGATCGACACACACTCCAAGGAATGATCAAATATGAATCAATATTCTGTTACTGTAATGCCTATTTCTCTCCTCAAATGTTTTCAGAATCATCTTGTAGTTACTGTTTAGCTGTAAAATGAGAAAGTTTGTGTCGCGGCCGCCATTGTAAAATCTGTTGAAGGAAGCCAAGTTCTGGTCACATGACCGGAGCACAGCCAATAGGAACGCTCTCTCTCTCTGAAATGACCTGTGATTGGTCAAAATCTGCTGTCACGGGGTAGATTTGTTCTAAAGCCTGAAAACAGAGCCATGAGGAGGAGCAGAAGTCTAGCTTTCTCTCAGACCGCTTGAATTACAATATGCTGAAAGGTTATTATGTTATTTTTGCCAAATTATGCCAAAAAATTGTTGCCTACTGCCACTTTAAGTTGTCCGTTTTAGTTTTAGTGTCTATATTTATGTGTATTTAATAATACGATCAGGATTTTTATTCATACTTTATCACAAAATAGACCTATTTCATCATTACAATCCAAATATCCTCCATCATAATGACCGCTTTCGCCGCTCACGTGTGCTCCGGTATAGTTTCTGATTTTCGTGAGGCGCCCCTGAACGCAGCAGCAGCTCGCAGCAGGAACACTCGGCCTCACATTCGCTGCCCCGTGAGAGGCGGGGGCGGAGCTCTGATCAGCGGGGGAACGGACCAATCACAGGCCGGCCCCTGAGCTCCACTACTCCCCCTCCTCCTCCTCTCTCTCCAGGACGCGGATCGGCCTCCTCCCCCCGCTGCTGCTGCTGCGAGCGGACCGAAACATTCCTCATCTTCCTGGAGCTCCACAGCGGAGGAACGCGTCGACGACACGACGGATTCACACACTTCATGATACTTTCCAAGGACACGTAAGGTAGTTTTTAAAACCTCTTTTATTTATTATTAACTTAAAATAAGTATTCTCTTATTTTACTACTATAAAGAGAAGAAAAAAGTAGGAATATGTTAATTATTATTTATTTTATTTCTGTTCCTAATTCTGGTGACATTACTGCCACTTTAAGTCTTGTAACTTATTAATATTAATGTTATATTGCTTATTTCCTTTATTGTTGGGGGTGGGAGGAAAAAATGGATGAAAAATAGAAGACTACTTATTTGCTCTGTAATATATATGCCTGGCAATGTTCTTCCAATAAAAAAAAAAGTAAAAAATGTTATTTAATCATATATTTTACTTTGGTCAGCTGCTCATCTCTCTGTTAAATCTCTTCAGATGGGGGTTAATCTCTCATCAATGTGATAGTTTACTTTGTTCAGCTGTTCATCTCTCTGTTAAACATCTCTCTGTTAAATAACACCAAGCAGCTTTTAATCCCTTCAAATGGGGGGTTAAACTCTCATCAATTTGCTGTTTTTTGGTAAAACATTTGAGACACAATGATCTCTAACTAACTTACTCATGTCTGTGTGGATGAGTAAAGTCTCTCAGCCTGCAGGGGAGTATCACAGTGACTCATAACTGTTAGAATTACTCACTTTTCTAACATCTCAAATGGAGGAAAAACTCGTCCCAGCATGTAAAGTTTGAGCAGCATTTGTTTGTAAGTGTGTTTCTGGTGTTTATTTAGAAGTTTAAGTTTATTGGAAAACTACTAGCCATGTTTGCTAGGCTGGTTTGGTGCTGTTACATAAACTGGATGCAACGTTTGTTACATGTTAGTGCAGCCTGAACGTGTCTCCCAACAAAATAATAATCACCTGGTTTAAGCTTCTATCATCAAAGTTTGTTTCCTATTTGCTGTAAGTTAAGCAGACAGAAAGTCTCTATACATTACTTTACATATTACAGGTGATTATATATCTCTGAGATGAAAATATTAGTTAATTAATCTCTACAGAAAATGAATCAGAAACGAATGCTAATCAATTATTTGTTTAAATCATTTTTTAAGGCAAAAGTGGTCAAATTATTTGATTTTTAGTTGTCTATTTGTTTATGTAGATCTTTTTTTTTTTTAGCTCAAGACTTGTCTCACAAGATAAATATTCCAATAAAAAAAATGAACTATATATAATTAAAAAATACTATATAGCACACATACATACACTTCATGTGTACACACATGATTATAAATACCTGAACACACAGTCAGTTAACCCTCTGAGACCCACAATAGACTAGTTTTTGTCTTTTTTAGGGGTCTTTAGGGGGAGATAGCAGGTCAACAGGTCAACTACTGCATGGTTTATGCCGCAAACTGCATGTGATTATCATAAAGTGGGCATGTCTGTAAAGGGGAGACTCGTGGGTACCCGTAGAACTCATTTTCATTCACATATCTTGAGGTCAGAAGTCAAGGGACCCCTTTGAAAATGACCATACCAGTTTTTCCTCACCAAAATTTAGCGCAAGTTTGGAGCGTTATCAGTATTGGTCAAATGCGTTGTACATCAAGTGTAACTGGTAATCTATATATGTGTTGATGTAGGTCGATGTTGGGTCGCGGTGTGAAGCGGAAGTGGAGCTGCCTGGAGGAGCTGGAGGCAGAGACGCTCTCTGATGCTGCAGCAGAGAAGGAGAAGAATGGGGAGGACGGCGGGGACGACGAGGGCGGGTTCCTCGTGGGTCCGTCCAAACCCGACATGAGCCACCTGCAGCAGCGTCAGCTGGTGCTCGGCCTCTGCATGGAGAAGCTGCGGGGCTACCATGCCGGGATGGAGCTCAGCCTGCGGCGCTCCGTGCTGCTCATCAACACGCTCAGGCAGATCCAGGAGGACATGCAGAGCGACGGCGTGGGAACCTGCACACCGGAGGTACTCCTCAACGGCGCTCACCCTGACTCCTGCCTTCTCAGGGACGACTTCAGGAGCGAGGACATGCCGGTTACGTGTCCCGGGTGTGCAGAGGGTGATGAGGACAACCTGTCTTCGCCACTGTCCCCAGAATTCCCCTCTCAGGAGGCAAACAGTTCGCTCGACCAGCAGAAATCACTACCTGCTGCGACCATCAATACTTTTAGTGATGCAGTAAACGCCATGGGCTACCTCAGCGACCTCGCTCTGGACGACATCTTTGAGGACATTGACACATCAATGTACGACACCTCAGATCTGCCTTCTGCCTGGGCGGCGGGCTCGCTGTGGCCCGTCAGTGTGTCGCTTTGGGCGGAGGAGGACGTCAAAATGCGCTCTACCAGCCACGCGTCAGCTGGGAGTCTCCAGTCGTGTCTGATGGACCTGAATGAGCTGGACCACATCATGGAGATCCTGGTAAAGTCCTGATCGCTAAGACAAACTCCTGAACGTTTACTGCACACAATCGAGGAGTCTGATCATAGCTGAGGAGGCGGGGAACAAGGACGCTAACGTGACGAACTTTGATTTTTAAGGCTCCATCTGATATTTTGGTTGAAAATGCCATTTAAGCGTCAGCTAGTTTTCTTGTGCACATAACTCATTTTTGCATTTTATGTGCATGAACTTGTGCCTCAAATTAAACACAAAATATTTATTACAATAGATGAAGAATGAGATTAGGACACATTAAGGAAACGTCCACTCTTAAACGCTTTTATACTGTTTATAGTTGTTATAACTCAGGTGGATAACTGGCCAAACACACTAAAAGTGATGAGAAGGCATGTACAGATATTTCTAGAAGTCTCAGTGGAATTAAATGGTGGAAAACTTTATAGTTGACCTTCAACAAATGCATCTTTGAACAGACAGAGAGACCAATTTCTGCAGCCACAGTAGCAGGAAACAGATCAGATAGCTCTGCAGCTTCAAGTTGTGTTTTGAGTATATGGAGTCACTTTTGTGTTAGTATTATCCAATCAAACAGAATAGATTAGAGAGCAAAACTAACGACACTGCAATCAAAAAATGTTTTATTACAATTCCAAAAGTTTTGTCTTCATATAGGCTAATAGGCAGCCTGGGCACATAAACCTATGACGAGCGAGTGACTAGCTAATTGAGCTAAGCTAGCAGCTACATGCTGACAAAATCATATGTTTTTTTTTTTTAACTCATTACAATATCACAGATTGTTAAACAAAAGCAATCTACATGCACCAGTTCAAGCATAACATTCTTTCCATTACTAAGACGGATTTGCAAACAAAACTTTTTGATTTGCATTAATACATTTTTAATCACAAATATATTTTACTTGCAATAAGACATTCTTTTGATTGCATGTCGATGGTTTTGCTCTCAAACCTTTTCTGTTTGCTTGCAGAATAAAGACAAAAAAGTAACTCCATATGAGGAGTGGGTCAATAATCTGTAGTAAAACTAGAGGAGGCACGTCTGAACAAAGTCGGTACACCAGAAGTATATTGCAACACTTGTAAGGTAAGGAAGAGCGTTAAAGGTGGATTTTCCTTGATTCGGTAAATGCAGGTGGACCCTTAAACTTCCAGTGTTTATGCCACTTTTCTCTACTGTTTTATAAAATTTTAGTAAAAGCAGCAGCACCTCTCTGAGTGAATCCACGGCTGAGGAAGAGGGAACCTGAGCTGCCATGGTTTGTGCGTCACTCAGACTTTGGTTGATTATTAATTGAAATCCCTTCAATTACTTAAGAGGGTGTGTGCTCCAGCCAGCCAGGAGGGCAAAGGCCCGGGTTTCCTTTCAGTATTGGGACTGAATGGTTTTTATCGCTGTGTTCACACGGCAGTCAGAGGGTGGAGAGTCTATGTATTTATTTGGCTTGTGAAAACGTGAACCACTGAATTTGGGGATTTACCAGCCAAAGAAGTTTCCAATCCCTGGAAGTGAACGCCACGTTCACGTCGTATCACAAGAAGCGGGGGAAAATGGATGACATCTTGTTGCTCCGATAGAGAATTTTTTTTTGAATTGTTGGTATCTAATTTTATTCTTATTTATGAATGAAAAGTCAACCACAAACTGCAGCCGATATGATGTGTATGTAGAGTCTATTGTTTGGGTGTGAGTGTAACTTATAATTCAGATTCTTTATGACCTTGGACTGTCTTCTGCTTTCGCACCGTTTGTGACATCAAATGGGACAAACTGAGCCATCAGAGCCTGTATGAGAAATATAATCATCCTTTCACCAGAAGGTTGAACCGTTCATCCTTCTCGGCAGCTTGTATTTCAGCTCAGTCGCACAGCAGTTCGTGTAATAGTCACAAAATTGAATGTGTTGATTCGTGTACCTACTGTAGAGACGAATTTTAGTTTTTTCCCCGTGATAGTCAGCACGAAATCAATTCTTATGTAATCCACGTAATTGTGAACCGGGAAGTATATGAGTGGGTCAAAAAACACAGGACTTTTGCTTAGGAGACCGGCGTTCGTATCCCGTGTGAAACCAGTAGTCAAAGTTGATTTATTTGTCACGTAACTTCCGTACTTAAGTTACGCCACTTGCGGAGTTATTTAAACCCAAACCGCGATCTTTTCCTGAACCTAACAAAGTAGTTTTGTTGCCTAAGCCTAAAAAAGTCAATCTATTCCTAAACCTAAGTAGTTTGAAAAGACTGGAGTGGAAATTGACACGTGTGTCTCGTGTTGCTGGACATTCGTAGGAAAAAGCACGAAAAAGACGTTGAAAGTCGTGCTGAGCGTCACGAAAAAAAAAGGAAATTCATGTCTATTTACACGAATCAAATAGATTAAATTCCGCGACTATTTCACAAACTGCCGTGAGACTGAGTTGTGTATTTACGGTAAATCCAACATGTCATGAACGCCGTATAAAACATGTATTTTAAATGTTCTGGTTCTGACTGAGGAGCTGATCGCCTCAAGTCCAACAATCAGGACGACTTCGCCATGTCTCAGAATTGTAAATGACAACTATGTATTTTTATGGCCGTGATGGTATGGATTTTTATTGCAATGTTTTTTAAAGACAGTTTTATATGTGTTTCTACCAGTAGAAGAAAAGCAGTACTGCAACGAAGCAGATGTTCGACCTTCACTATCTGTGGTTTACTCCTGTTCTACCTCCTGATGTTTGTCTGTTGTTGTTGTACCTGGACACTCCTGTTTTTCTCTGATAGAAAACATTAATGTTTTAACTCAGCTGAACATCCAGTCCAATGGAATCCAATTCTTTCCTGTCAGACCAAAGCAATCCGTCCTCTCATCTCATGTCGACAATGTGCCTTACTACTGAACCTAATTTTATATTCGTGTTGAGGTTTATGTGGCTGTCTGAGCTCAAGCTTCATTGATAAAAACCTAAGAACTGGCGCGGTGTTACGCAAAACACTAGAAGCCAGAGCCGCCATCGCTTCTTCCTTCTACTCGGCCTTTTTTTCTCTGAACACGAGTGGCATATGAGCTTAATGTATCCTGACAGGATGACAGCAAACTAGCTGAGGGAGGAGGTGGCAGCGAGGGCCAGGAGGGAAAAATAAGAGGAGGAGGAGGGGTGGGAGGAAGCAGCTTGCGTCACTTGCTCAGTAGGAGGGGTTTAAAGCTTGTTTTGCCCAGACTCAGACCACCGACCAATCACACGAGATGTACGAGGAGCACACTGCTGCTCCAACAACAACTTGTTTTTGCTCCTGATGGCTCTGCACAGAAATACAGTGTGAATCTGTTGGATTTCAGCCTCTGAAACAAAACCACTTCTCTGTTTTATATTTTCATTTACAAAATCTATCTGACAGGACTGAATACAGAAAGCTGTAGTGTTATTTATAACTGTATGAGAGGTTCTGTAAAGCACAAGCTGTATGATGTTGATGCTGATTATGATACAAATGTAACTGAAGGATGCTAGGTAATCAGATGATAATTAATAATGTATTGTATTTTTTGTGGAATATTTTATAGGTTTATTCAATACAGTAAAAATACCCGAACTGCCTCGTGTGAGTCTTTATTCTTTACGCCTTATTATGTTTGTGTGGTTGTGGGCTGCTACTAACGATTATTTTCATTGTTGATTATTTTCTTGATTAATCAATTAGTTGTTTGGTCTATAAAATGGTGAAAAATGTCGATCAGTGTTTCCCAAAGCCCAAGATGACGTCCTCAAATGTCTTGTTTTGTCCACAATTCAAAGATATTCAGTTTACTGTCATAGAGGAGTAAAGAAACCAGAAAATATTGCATATCATAAATATATGCAATCAGAGAGTTTTTACTCTTTTTTTCTTAAAAAAATTGCTCAAACTGATTAATCAATTATTAAAATATCACCTAAAAATTATTGCAGGGGTTAGACCCTACCTTTCCCTGGAAGATGCCAAAAAAGTTGACCCATGCTTTTGGCGAAGGCAGACCAGATTTTACTGCGCATGTGTCATAGCCCCAAAGATATGACGCGTTGATGACGCGTTGTTGATGACGCGTTGATGACACGTTGAGGACGCGTGACCCTTCAATAGGCCTTGACAAGAACCAGGAAAAGAGAACATATCACACCAGTTTTGGCATCATTACACTGGCTACCTGTAACACTGAGGATTGATTTTAAAATTCTTATTCTTGTCTATAAGGCCCTCAATGGTTTAGCACCTTTATAGATGTCTGACTGCTCGTACAAATATGTTCCCATCCGTCCCCTGAGGTCGTTTAGTGCTGGCTTGCTAAATGTACCAAAAACGAACTACAAAAAGCACGATGAAGCAGCCTTCTGTTATTATTATGCACCAAAGGTTTGGAATAAACTCGCATCACGAATCAGACAAGCAACTTCTGTTGATATTTAAGTCAAAACACAGCTCAAGACTTATTTTTATGATCTTGCTTTTAATTATTTATTTTTTTTACCTTTTTTAACAGAATTGTTTTTATGTATTTACTGTTTTATTGGTCTTATTTATTGGTACATTTTGCTCCTGATGACCTCTGTCTTTTGTGGTGCCATTTTTCTTGTAAGGCACTTTCAGCTGCATTTTATGTATGAAAGGTGCTGTATAAATAAAGTTTATTATTATTATTATTATTATTATTATTATTTGGCGATTAATTCAATAGTTGACAACTAATCGATTAATCGTTGCAGCTCTTCTGCAACCTCTCAAAAAACGTGCCTTACTGCACACCTTACTGCACACCTTACTGCACACCACCATGCATATACAATGAGGTATTAGTCAACACACGACTGACTGCATGTGGTTTAAAGATGGTTTTCTTTGCCCTGATTTAGGCCTCCCAGGGAAACATTTTTCTCTAAAACTTCACCAAAATCCTGCCTTCTCAACCTTCGACTGGTTTACCAAAATGTGTAAACATCTCTAACCTACAGCATTAAAGCTCATTACAGGCAGTAAACACCCTGGGAAGCTGAGCTCAGGGCAAAATCTCCCTTTAAATGATTTTCCACAGGAGTCAAAAGGAAGCCTAGACTGCCCTCTGGTGGTAGTTTGACTGAAAAGCAGATGTGTGCTGAAGGTAATCATGACGGTGCAAATTCAAACCATATGTTCGGTGGTGTTAGTTGATGCTGTGGTCTGGCGTTTCTGCTGCTTCATCACAAATCTGATTCTTGCACAAAGCCAGCGTTTGTGCTCTTGAGTGAAATAAAAACCAGTAGCTCTTACAGTGGGGTGAACTGGAAACTATCCCAGTTATGGAAAGTATTGAGTGAGAAGCCTAATCTCATGTTTCACCCTCACCTCTCTGCTGCAGAAACATCTGCAGTACTACTATTCAAATCCTTATTTCACAATGAAAAAATACTGCATTACACAAAAGGCAATCAAATTTACTTGAGTGTTAAAAATAGTAAAATATTTACTCGCGATTAATCACGATTGTCTCTAGTTAGCCGGGATTGACCGCAAATTAATCACACATTTTAAAAAGGGAGATTTGTCAAGTATTTAATACTCTTATCAACATGGGAGTGGGCAAATATGCTGCTTAATGCAAATGTATGTATATATTTATTATTGGAAATGACTGCAGCCCAACAGGCAACAACAGCTGTCAGTGTGTCAGTGTGCTGACTTGACTATGACTTGCCCCAAACTGCATGTGATTATCATAAAGTGGGCATGTCTGTAAAGGGGAGACTCGTGGGTACCCATAGAACCCATTTACATTCACATATCTGGAGGTCAGAGGTCAAGGGACCCCTTTGAATATGGCCATGACAGTTTTTCTTCACCAGTTCTTTGGTGTCGGCTTGGTGCGTCTGGGCCTTTAAAGGTCTGATCCTAGAATTGCCACTGTTTTATGGTTTGTTAATTTTTTATGAATCTGTTCATTGTTGTTAGTTTTTTAACAGGGACTATGCAGATAAACTTTGCTGCATAGGAAAAGAAATAAAACAGATATAATGTACAGTGTACAGGGCTTCTAGCTGAAGTTAATTTGCAGCCGCTGTCTGTGGTTGGACTTGGACTCGTTGGACTACAATAAAACCAACAAACAGATAAAACAGGAATGACATGAATCTTTTACCTCATACACTTCTTTTACCGCAGTGTAATATTTTACTGCACTTCATCCTTGTTTCAGTAAACTACAGAGTCTGATTTCCCTCCAGAGAATAAGACAGAAGTAGATTTACTGTAGATGTTGTTAGTAAGTGGACTGGAATTCAGGGAGTGGTCACACACGAGGAGGAGCAACACGTGAGCTACTGCACACAACCACTGCTAATGCTGCCATTAAACACATGTAGAGAGAGCCTACCTACCTATCTACCTACCTATCTATCTATCTATCTATCTATCTACCTATCTACCTATCTATCTATCTACCTATCTATCTATCTATCTATCTATCTATCTATCTATCTATCTACCTACCTATCTATCTATCTATCTATCTATCTATCTATCTATCTATCTATCTACCTACCTACCTATCTATCTATCTATCTATCTATCTATCTACCTATCTATCTATCTATCTATCTATCTATCTATCTACCTATCTATCTATCTATCTATCTACCTATCTATCTATCTATCTGTATAACTGTATAAATGTATAAAGGTCTGCCTGCAGCCTGGCAGATTGCTGCAGAGTGAGTCTGGGTTTAATGTTTCTCTGCAGGCAGACATCAGTCTGCTGCGGCGGTATAAAACCGGGCTTCGGCTGACTCAGCACACACTCACAGAACAAACAACCTCTGCTGCTGCTGCTGCAAAACAATGGGATGGATCGACGGGGCTGAAGGATAGATACTGTAGATCCAGCAGCACTTGGCGAGATTTAAATGTAAAAGAAACGTGTTTTTAATGTAAAGAAAAACATGTTTTATCAGTAAATGATGTGTGAGGTGTAAAGTATTTGATAGATTTTAACAGCACAGATCAGTTCTGATGTTGGGCATGGTCACTTCTGCTCACAGGAAGTGAAACGTCTAAACTTAAAGGATAGGTTCACAATTTTTCAAGTCTATCTTAAAACAACAGTCAGGTGTCCATATTAACACTGAAACAGGTTTTGCTAGGCATTGAGTTATGCCTGGTTCAGACTACATGATATTTTTGTCAGTTACGATGGTCACTATGTCAGATTAGGCGATCGAGAGTCACAAATTCTTGTTGTGACTTGGCCGAGAAACACGACCGACTACACATCTGTCCCCGACCACATCCAACTGTGGGAAACTCCGGGCCTGAGAAGTGAAGCCAATGCTGAAGTGCCTTAAACTGTCATTCTCTCTAACAGCCAGCAGGGGGCGACTCCTCTGGTTGCTAAAAGAAGTCTGATTGTATAGAAGCCTATGAGAAAATGAGCCTACTTCTCACTTGATTTATTACCTCAGTAAACATTGTAAACATGAGTTTATGGTCTCAATCGCTAGTTTCAAGTCTTCTTCAATACAGCATGATGTTCATTTAGTAAATTATGGTCCCATTTAGAGTCAAATAGACCATAAAGCAGGGGATGCTTTAGGGTGGGGCTACCTTGTGATTGACAGGTCGCTACCACGGCGTTGTCCGGTCTGGGAGTTGTCCGTGTTTTCGTTTTAGAACTTTAACCCTTTCACAGTGTGTTCATGAAAGTTAATTATAACATTTTTGGTCCCCTAAACATGACTTAGTCAGCATTTGGTTGTACTTAGCTCCACCCTCTTGTGAAACTTCTGGTTGCAAATAACCAAGATGGCCAGGATGACCAGGACGGCCAAAATGCCGAACTCGAAACGGCAGTCAACAAACCAATGGGTGACGTCGCGTTGAATACGTCCACTTCTTATATACAGTCTATGGGCGTAACTTAAGTACGGAAATTACGTGACAAATAAGTCAACGTTGTCTTCCGGTTTCTCACGGGATACGAACCTACGAATGTCCAGCAACACGTGTCAATTTCCGCTCTTTACATGCATACATTCTTTTCAAAATAAAAAAAGATCTTAGATCTACTTGGTTAGGTTTAGGCAACAAAACTACTTAGTTGGGTTTAGGAAAAGATTGTTGTTTGGGTAAAAGTAACTCCAGAAGTGGCGTTACTTTCACACGGGGTATCCTGGGCGAAAGTCCGGTGTTTTATTCACCCACCCTGACCTACTTCCTATGGAGCGTCTGTTGCTCTTTATACTTCCTGGTTCACGATTACGTGGATTACATACAAATTTATTTCATGGTGTATATACGAATTACAGTGCGTTACTTTTCATAGGTAAAGCTATGAACAGTGTATGAGACCAGCCTTAACAACAACATGTAAACGTGTGTGACAAAGGAATTACAAATGAATGAAATCTTGTGACTCTGTCTCAACTTTGGCTTCTTTCCCGATGAAGACAAATGTGGGACTGTGTGTGAGAAGCTACGTGACCCTGAGGAACAAATTCCTTTTGGTCTGATTATGTGTAAGTGATTTACAAGGTCCCCCAGACACCGTGGAGATTCAAGAGCAGGTCCGAGATGTGACCTGAACACATGCGTTCACGTAGAAATGGATTTCAACCGGCGTCTTCCGACTCATAGGCCGCCATTCACTTTTTAAGGGGAAACAAATTAGCTGCTGGTATGTTGTTTTTCTTGACTAACTGTACGACAGAGACAGAGCACAGTAGTAGTGATTCGACTGTGACCCCGGACCACGTGGACTCGCTAATTGAGAGGGGAAGTTAGCGACCAGGTCATTTCCAAACAGTCAAAACCTTATCGGTCACTGGATCTGACATGGTGCTATTTTAAAACCTCTAACTGGAACAGATTAAATATGACAAATTGTGAAAGTAATCACATTTTGTTGAACAAGATTTAAACATTTTGGCACTACTGACATTTTTTAAGAACTTTCTTGATCTGCTTTGGAGCAAATGTATTAGTACCAGTGGTGGAAAGTACATTTACTCAAGTACTTTACACATTTTACTTAGGTGACTTTATAATTTACTACACTTCAGGGTGAATTACTGTACTTTTTACTCCACTAGATTTATTTGACTACTATTGTAATCGGTTACTTTGCAAATAAGGATATTACATGCAAACTATATGATGAGTTTTAAAAATAACAAGCATTACATAGATTGAACAAGCCAACAGTTTATAGAGTCACTAAAATTAGTTTTACTTTTACCAGCAACAAAATAAAATGCTGCATGCAGACCGACAGTAACACTCACACGGGTCATTCTGCATAATATAAGTACTTTTACTTTTGATACTTTAAGTACATTTTGCTTCTAATACTTGTGTACTTTTACTAAATCAGTATTTTGAATGCAGGACTTTTCTTGCAATGCAGCAATTTTACCTTCAGTTATTGTTACTTTTATGTAAAGGTGCATTGTGTAGGATTTGGTGACATCTAGAGGTTGCATATTGCAACCAACTGAAACCTCTTCCTTGTGCCAAGCGTGTAGGAGAACTGTCTGACGCGAAAACGTGAAAACATGAAAACGTGAATGGCCCTATCTAGAGCCAGTATTTGGTTTGTCCGTTCTAAAGCTAGTGAAGATACTGACATCATATGAAACTAGTAAACCTGATGAATCCATGGGTACCAACCATGTCATACTAGCTTGTCGCGAAGGAGGTTAAATAACGCTCCAAACTTACGCTAAATTTTGGCGAGGAAAAACTGTCATGGCCATTTTCAAAGGGGTCCCTTGACCTCTGACCTCCAGATATGTGAATGTAAATGGGTTCTCTGGGTACCCACGAGTCTCCCCTTTACAGACATGCCCACTTTATGATAATCACATGCAGTTTGGGGCAAGTCATAGTCAAGTCAGCACACTGACACACTGACAGCTGTTGTTGCCTGTTGGGCTGCAGTTTGCCATGTTATGATTTGAGCATATTGTTTTATGCTAAATGCAGTACCTGTGAGGGTTTCTGGACAATATCTGTCATTGTTTTGTGTTGTTAATTGATTTCCAGTAATAAATATATACATACATTTACATAAAGCAGCATATTTGTCCACTCCCATGTTGATAAGAGTATTAAATACTTGACAAATCTCCCTTTAAGGTACATTATGAACAGATAAAAAATGTGCAATGAATTTGCGATGAACTATGAACAATCATGCGATTAATCACGATTAAATATTTTAATCGATTGACAGCTCTAGAAGGGACTGATATTAAGTACAGTTCGTTTGAGGTAAGTGAGTATAAACCAAATAAACTACTATAAACCCTGATTAGTATTGATGTTTGCTTTTTCGATTAATCATTTAGTTTATAAAATGTCTGAAAGTAGTAAAAAAAAAATGCCCATCACAATTTCCCAAAGCCTATAGGGGACGTCATCAAATTGCTTGTAGTCCAAAAGTTTATAATAATATAAACCAGAGTAAAGCAGCAAATACTCAAATTTGTGAAGCTGGAACCAGTGAAGATTTGGCATTTTTCATTCATAAATTACTCAAACGATTATCTATTATAAAAATTGCTGTTTTCCTTCGACGTGTAACATGAAAAACAACAATATGATTTCCACACGATGACATTAATGAAGATGTTGATAATAAATGATGATGGTAAGTCCTCAAACAAGAGTGACAGTGTACCACATGGCTGCGCTGCCTGCAGGGTTCAATCTAATTTTCTCCAAATTAATTATAAATGTGGGTTATTAAAGGCAGAGTAGAAGCTATTAGTCACAGTCATTAGCCACCGGTCGCATGCAGATGAGACACATGCATGTGGCAGATGTGCTTTTTCACCAACATGTATGGAGGCCCATCATGTGGTAATCACATGAGAGAGGGGCAGACTTTCAGAGCTTTATACTGTAATTACATTGATTACACACATTAGTTAGAGCTTTCAGTCAAGCATAATAATGTTATACTATAAAACCTTTTATTTGACTTTAATCACTTCAAAGATCTTTATATAATATTTGGATTAAATTAATTTCATCTTTGATGTCTGCGGCCAAACTGTGAAATTGTGACAAGTATGTGTGTGTGTCATGAAGATAAAGTAAAAAATCAGCAGCAATTTGTAATTTCCAGAGCTGGATGAAATGTAGTCATATCTTCCAAATAATAAGTTACAATCTTATAAAGCAAATTCCCCAACTGTTTGTTGAATATATTGCCAGAAAAAAAAAGATAATTAAAAGCTTCACATATTACATCACATATTTGATTTGTTTGTTAAGATTTGATTTACAAAACAGATTTTAGGAGGGGGATTTTTTTTTCAAGGATTCGATAATTTTCCAAAACTGTGGTGCATTGCCAGAGGTATTTACAAGTGAAGACAACTAGAAATCAGATTTGGCTTTTGCCTGAAATTCTGCCAGTCAGTCAGATGATTGGTGATTTTGTCGTCCAAACTGCATCGCTGACAATAAGAGCTTTGGAAATGTTTGGGGAGAACTAAGGATTAGAACGATGTTTTACTGTAACATTTTATAGGGAGCATGATTATTAGGTTGTTAAAAGTCAGAGTGATACAAATCATTTAAAAAGTGTTGCTCAATAAAATGTTAAAAATTCCTTTCAATTTCAACTATATTTGTCCCCAAAGGACAACTGGTTTTGCAGCATAGCGTGCAACATAAAACAAACATGAAACAACATTAGTCAGAGTAACACAGCCTCAGCAGATTTAAAATGTGAGGGTGCTCGTGCGAATCGATCAGACTTTGGACAGTTTGGGGGGTAGAAACCAAGGGAGGCACTGTCCCACTAATGATTGGTCACTTTAAATGCGATCACACCGACACGGACTGCTGTATGTCGCGTCCGCCATGTTGGAGAGGCAAGATCGACTCTTGTTCACTTGATTCTCAATTGATTTTCATGAAATTTGTTTTGTTATAAATGTAAGAAATTGAACATGATACTAGTTAAACAATCTTGTAACAATCTTGGAAAAAAAAAATCATGATGTCCAGAATAATATATTCAAAACTCTCTGGTAGCGTGACAGCAGCAACATGATAAAAAGATTTTGAATGTCAGGGCAGCATTTGTTTACCAGGATGTGAACAAACTCCATTTTAGGTAAAAGGCTCCTAATATTCAAGTGTAATAGCCCAAGGCCTTGATTAATTATTTAAAATCATGCAGAGACCTCATTGCAGTAGTGGTGGTTGTGCAACGGATGCATGAAATCTCAGGAGTATTGACCTTTATATTGTTGTTCAAGCAGAACCTTTTGATCTAGAATTCAAGCGAGCCTGTTGGCCTGTTTATGACAGCAGTTATATTTGTATTTATGTATTGATCATATGAAATAAAATATTGAGAATTACAGAAATAATTTAAATCCGATATAGAAAAATAACTAGGCCTACTAATTGGTATGGTATTAGTATTTGTCTCAGCTGAGGCAACAGCATTGCATGATGCAGAGCTTCCCTACTTGATGGGTGTCAGAGTTAAGGTGGCTCTGTGGGGGGGGTCGGAGCTTGAGGAAAACTGTGTGCCGAGGGGATGTGACCAAATCCGTGTCCGCGGTGGCTCAGGTGTGATCAATGATCAGTCGTGATCCGTGTGGAGAAGTTGAGACACTGTGGAGAATGTTTGCAGTTAATATCCGTGCTCACCATCACCGTGCAAACATGCTGATGTTGTAGCTGGAATAATGTTACCATGTTCACCATCTTATTTTGGCATGTTAGCATTCATGCATTATGTCCTGATGCTAGACGAAAAGTCTGGGGAAGATGGTAATTTCATGGCAATCCATCCAATAGATCTGCAGATATTTTCTTTCTGGACCAAAGAGGTGGAATGACGGAGCGACCGACCGACCGACCGACCAACCGAGCGACCGACCGACCGACCTTAGCATCCCTTGAGCCACGCTGCTAGTGCTAAGAAACGTGATAGCAGGTCCAGTAATGTGGTAAATATGGGGAATATCCTTGTGGATCAAAGACTTTGAAATGGCTCCAGTTGTTGGAAACAATCTCTATGTTAATGTTAACGTGTTTAGGCGTAGTTAAGTAATCCACCCATCACTCATTATCAAGTGTTGAAACAGATGAAGTCTGTGGGTCTTTACACGAAACGATCTGATGAAACACGAGCATCAACTCTTATCCTCTAAATGCCAAACACGCTGTCGTAATCTACATAATGACTTACACACAACAACAGTGAAGATGGAGCACGAACCTAAACTATAAAAACATCTCTAGGTATTTTATTTATCCAACCCTTTGAGGGTTTTTTCTCAGAAACGCCCTGTTTCACAATCACACCAGCTCATGTTGCTTTGCTCAACAACACTTAAACAACAGCTGCTGAAAGAGCCGAGAAACTGACGTAACAGCTTTTTATTTACCTGTCTGTGCGGGGATTTGAACCAGCAACCTTCCAGCCTCAAGTCCACCTCTTTAACATGTCAAATGTTGGAAGCTGAAACAAATATGAAGGAAAAAAAACATGTCAATGTCAAATATGGAAGTAAACTAGAGTTTGTTTTCACATTGTCTGCATTCTGATCATATTCTACTATAAATCAAAAACACTTTGGTTTCTGTTATGCAACAATATGAAGAAGCCACATGATAAACTGTTACACAGATTGAGTAATAAGTCCAGTCATCCGTAAAAAAAATGCATTTCAAATGATGTAAAGTGAAAGAATGTCAGTGCAGCATTTTGAACACGCGTCTCCTGTCCACCTTTGGTTAGTTTTCATGTCCGTGGAGAATCAAATCACGCTGAAGATATAATTCATTTCCAACACTGCTGCTGAGTGGAAAGCATGAAGCTGATGGAAATCACCAGCTGAGATATTTACTGTATCCCTGTTACACAACGGAGGACTGCTGCAATTTCAACACAGCTGTAAAGGAATTCACTCAAACAAAACAAGAAACCTCATAGCGACATATCTCAAATGAATTATGATACCAGGGTATAACTACCATAAACAAATGAGAACATTGGTGTATTTCACACTGTTAGTACTGCTTGTAGTGGCGTTTTTCAAAATAAACCCAGCTGCAAAGAGAAATTTTGAGTTCTGCCTACATTTGAAGTGAGTTATATGCTCATAATGGAGACGTGACAATAAAGTACACTTTAAGATCCCAACATACTTGTTTTTGAGTGTGGTATTATTGCTTGGATGCTTCTATTTTCTCACTGTGCAACACTTCGCTCAAACACTGCAGACAGTGTCGACACTTTAACTAATGCTATCATTGGGTGTCCTGTTGGCCTTGGAGTTTAAGATGCTGACCATGTATTCAGTCTGGCTGAGGCCCGTCTTTCTCCTCTCATTTCCTGTCACATCTCCACTGTCAACTATCTAATAAAAGCAAAATGTCCCCCAAATAAATCTTTAAAAAATGTATCACGATGGATCACCAAGGTGACCAAAAGCCTTATTAATCGCTGAATGTAAAGCTGTGAATGAAAACAGACACTTTGCTCTTATGTTATTGGTTTTCAGATGAAAAAATATGTAATCTTTTGGAAGAAGTGTGTCTTTTCAGAGCGGCTACAGCGCTGTAATGCTGTGTTCACACTACGAGCTGCACAGCAACAGGCTACAAGTCATTTTCAATGGAAGCCGGTGGAAGTCGTCTCTCAACTCCAACTCCAGTCTCGCATCTGAAGTTGCTGATCGGACTGTAAACAATGAGCAGCAAATGGAAAAGGAAATCTTGGCCCAGATATCCGCTGGCTGAACCAGAACCACAGAAATATTGCCCCTTTCCTGCACGGGGTTATCTGTCGTCAGACCGATAGCTGATGCGTTCAGAGATTGGGGAACCATAAATGCCTGCTCCAAATTTTTGTGCCATTCCATCTGGTAGATGTCAAGATACTTTACTAGATAAATGAAACCTTTGTAGTCAGTATGATTCATCCTCTGGGGACAAAATTTCATGTCAATCCATCCAATAGTTGTTGAGATATTTCAGTCTGGATCAAAGTGGTACACCGACCAGCAGACTGACATTACCCTCCCTATAGAGCCACAACGCTAGCATGGCTAAATCAAAAGATTGGACCACTTTCAAATGATAAAAGGGGTTTTATGATCAAAAGTTACTTCACTGGTGATTAGCGTCTGTATTTGCCCTGAAGTCACCCTTAGTGAAGTGGTGTGTCTGTGCCCTCTGCTACTGAACATCAAGTGCTTGAATGTCTGATATAAAATCAGCATGACTCCAGCAGAGCATATGGATCCCTTACAGTCTCATCCGTGCACATAAAGAGTAAATATGTGCCTAAGAACATACAGTATGAAGTCTGTGGTATGTGTCTGCATGAATGTTCTATGTGTGTGTGGATCATAAGGCTTCATTGTCATGTGATGCTGGCTCGTCTCTGGGACCGTCAGGTTTTGCTTTTCACGGTGTGTTGTGTGGAACTGAACGCTCATCAGGTTGCATTTCTCTGGGAACTGAAGTGCATTTCTCACAAGGTCGCTCACCTTGACATTTTCACAGCAGGTTAGCAGCAACCAATCCATCAGCACTGCTTCAAAACAAGCAAAGAAGGATTTTAAACTGCTACAAACAAAATGGGAAACTGTGTTCTTGTTTATGACGCTGAAGTCGGCTTGATGTAGGTGCACATCTAATGGGGAATGTCACTTTTGAATATAAATAGTTACTCCAGTTTCAGACAGGAGTTACCGCACAGAACCAAAGCAATGTACTGCTGTGGACGAGGGTGGCAGTGAAACGTATTTTAGCCACCTAAAAACAAGGCCCACCTAAAAATAATCAATATCAGTCTAAGTGTACACTATATTGAGAATATTTTCACAGCTTTACCTTGCTGTCAGACAGCCCTTTTCGACGGGGAACTGAAGCCGTTGTATCCATCTATGCTTTTGCCAAAGCTACCAGACTCCATTGAAAAAACCTGTAATTTTATCTCGCAGAACATAGGAGTTGCTGGTCTTGATCAGTTCGTCTGTTTGTGTTATGGTGCGACTTTGGTGAATCCGAATTATTTTTTTAAAACACCAAAGTCACCCAATAACACAAACAAACTAACTGATCGAGGCAGCGGTAGACCAGCACCTCCTCTGAACTACGAGGTAAAATTACAGTTTTTTTCAATGGAGTTTGGTAGCTTTGGTGAGAACATACTGTATATGGATACAACGGCTTCAGTTCCCCATCTGAAACATAGACTGTATAGCTGTCTCACGGCAAGGTACACCGGCAAAAATACTTAATTTTAAAATTTATAGCGTGCACTTAAACTGATATTGATTTTTTTAGGTGTCTAAAATCCGCTTTGCTGCTGCCTCCGTCCACAGCAGTACATTACTTTGCTCCCGTGCTGGTACTCATGTCTGTTTCTCCAAACTGGGGGCTCGCCAACCGTCATCTACTGTAGGTAATACATTGACTATCGATAAGTAACTCATACAACGCCACATCAAAACATCCGAACTATCCCTTTAATGCAGCTTTTAAGGAACAATTGTAGCTCCATGATTTGTGCTGCCAAGTTTATCCATTTGTGTTTTAAAATTAGATGTTTATCCTTCATTTAGCAATGTGTTATAATCCTGGCAAAACTGTGCAAAGACACAGTGGCTGATCTTTTTTTGAAACATAAATCTGAAGGTATAATTGGATGCAATTCCAGAATCATGTTTCATTTTTATATATGCAACGCCTAATTTTAATGTTTTTGAATGAGGTTTGGGAGTTTTGTAGAAATCAGCTGCATAATCAATAATGTTTCTGACTGATCTGAATGAAAGATGCTTTCCAGACTCTCCAGACTACATACATTTACATAAAGCAGCATATTTGCCCACTCCCATGTTGATAAGAGTGATACTTGACAAATCTTCCTTTAAGGTACATTTTGAACAGATGAAAAATGTGTGATTAATTTGTGATTAATCACGATTAACTATGGACAATCATGCGATTAATCGCAATTAAATATTTTAATCGACTGACCCTAGTATTACTCCTTTCAACCTTGACAAAGGCAGCACATACCAGATCTACTCCCTCTGTTCCTACCTTTCACAATAAAACATATAATATTTGCAGGCGAGTATTTTTGTGTTGTTTATTTGTTTATAACTTGCTATTGTGTGAATTAGTTTTTATCTTGCTTATGTGATATGAAAAGAAAGTTGATTCAAAGCATAACACTTAAAATGACCTACTCTCAATGGTACATAATATAATCATATACATAAATAGGACTTTTGTGACATTTTGAAGGTCACTGAGACATGTTACCTGAGAAGGATAAACAACAAACTACAGAACAGCACAATCGGCCTTTTCGGACTCTGGTATTGATGTCCACATTGTTCTGACTCGTGTCTTTTTGTCTTCTAGCATTCTCACGTAACACGCTTTTTGTTAAATGCTTCAAAAATGTAATTTAATACATTTATTATCAGAAAATAAACAACCTGAATATGGTGGGACATCAGTCTAGTTAAAAAAGACTGCAGCTGTTGTGAATATTTTTTCCCCTTTTTTCCTGCAGCCAGAAATTGATTTAGGTTTGGAAATGTTTTTTGAACTTGTGCCAAAACTAAATGCTGTGTCATTTTGTGTGCTCATAGCCAAGAAGAAAAAAAAAAGATGTAAGAGATTATCTCATCTGCCTGGATCTGCACAGACTTGAATGCAGATTCAGAATAAGAACATTTATAAAAATCACAAATGTGGCATTGTTATAAGCAGAAACTTGATCATTGAATTAATTTAACTGATGTGTGGTTCGATATATAATGGGATGAAATAACTGTAATTGTTTCCTCACATTTGAATAATTGCTCATTTGGTTTTATCAGATCGAACTGCTGCATCACTGGAACGTAACTGCATGCTAAGTGAGCAGCAGCGTTTGAGAATGAGCCTAAAATATCTGCCCGGATACCTGATATTATTATCTTTGCCTCGCTGTGGTAGACACACCCATCCAGAGGAGCACTAGGAAGCATGATTTGGAAATACTGATGCTCTCTCTCTTTGTTATTTAACACATACATGTAAAACATCGTAGAGGAAGAAACACATATTAGAGAAAAGGCCTGGATAATACGAGCCACCTGATACCTGTCACGCCATAATGCTGCCTTGCATTTCTGCGGTATTGATCCGAGTGCTCGTCCAAACGTGGCTAATGCACCGCTAGCTTCACTCTCAGGTCCAAACATCACTTAGCACTGACTGACGATCAAACACAAGAGCGCACACAGGCGTTGTGAGTGCAGCGGGGATTTGTTCAGATTTGTGGGATACTGGCCAGCAGGCAGGTAAAACGCACTAATAGATTTTATATTAAAACCTGATGCTGACAGACGGGATGTGTGCAGAATTTTGAAAGGGATGTCATCCTGCAAAACCAGCACCTGAGTAAATATACGGTGGACATTAGTAACCTCCTCCTGTTGTTTTGGTCAGCAGCCACATCTTAATTGATCAGTTTTAAAAAAGCTCTTAACCTGCGTCCTCTCCTTCACGTCCATCTGGCCTTCATGATGTCACTGATGTAATGGCTTGAAGTCACATGTTCAGGTTATTTCAGGGAAAGACCTAATGAGTCTGTTGTTTCAGGATTTCAGGTCAAGCAGGCCTCTGGTAAAGGAATAAATATAAAAACTACTACACTATTTCCTAGAGCCCAAGGTGATTTCTTCAAACGGCTTGAAATAAAAAGTCATTTTCAAGCCACAAATCCTCACAACCTGAGAGCGTTTAGCTAAATTACTGAAAGGTCGGGTCCATTATTTTGGTATTTTTTTAGGTTTTTATATAATTTTGTAGCTTCCCAGTGGTGTTCTTGATGTATTCAAATCCGAACATTCAAATTTTGGTTAAAGTATGTTTTAGTGTCAGAAGGCTATTTTCCCTTCAAGCCCTTATAAAAACTTTTCCCTATGTGACCTGACGTAGTTTTCTGCATGACGACGCTGCCACATATACAGTATACTGTATATACATGTACATCCTTATTGTCAGTGTATTAACGTTACATACAGTAACTTAGATGGCGGTCAGCATACCGGCAGGAAGCTAAGCAATGTACTGCTGTGGACACCACGGATCAATGCAGCGGTGTTTTGCGAGGTAAAATTACTGTTTTTGTGAATAGAGTCTGGTGGCTTTGAAGACAGCGATACAACTGTTTCCTCTCACGCCTCTCTGTTGCTTATTTATTCAATTAATTAATAAATCCTTTAGTGTATAAAATGCCCAAAAAATGTTAAAAATGCTGTTAAAGAGGACCTATTATGCTTATTTTCAGGTGCATACCTGTATTTTGTGTTTCTACTAGAACATGTTCACATGCTTTAATATAAAAACGCTTTACTTTTCTCAGACTGGCCTCTTTTCACCCTCTGTCTGAAACGCTCTGTTTGAGCTCTTGGCCACTTAAAAGCACAAAAGCATAATAGGTTCCCTTTAATAAGTTTTCAGAGTCAAAAGAGAAAAGTGGCGAGCAAATCCTCTCATTTTAGAAGCTGAAGCCAGAGAATATGTGACATCAATCAATGACGATTGAATGGTTTTAGAAATTGTTGTCCATTATTTTTCTGATGCTCAACTAATTATTTATCGATTCGTCATTTCAGCACTAGTTGAGCTGAAGTTGAACTTGTGTCTGTGCAGACATAAATCACAATATCTAATCACAAGATAACAATGTAAGACAGACTGATGTTGATTTTTTTAAACTCACAACTTCAGCAGTTTCACTGCTCCCAGGTTCATTCTTTCCATATTCGCACATCAGCATCTATAATTCATGACGTACGCTTTTTCAACAACTGACACAGTTATTTGCTATTTGAACATGTATTTACGGCTTCTATTGGTGTTTTACATGTGGTCACAGTGCAAACTGAATGCCACATACTAGGGGTGTCACGATTTCGATCCAAAATCGGAAATCGATCGAAATTAACTTCCGATTTCGACCATCGAAATCATAAGCAGGATGGACGATTATTTTTATGCGCGCGTATTATGGAAAATACAGCTGTACTCAAGCAATGTAACATTAACATTAAGTCACTGCATCTCCCCACAGACCAACACCACGGTTGAATTTCAGCCTACAGGCACGTTTTTTCTGCTCAACGTTGTTGAATCAGAGCAGCGGATATTGGCTAAGTGCCGTCTCTCAGCGCCAAAGCTCCGCCTCCGCACTCGGTGACACACAGCCTAATTTTTGAAACACTTTCTAAATAAAAAGGGAGTTCAGTCCTGTTTTTAAAGAAGAATTTGAAAGGGTAAATGACAGTTGTCAGGGCATAAAACCAATGATCTGTTGATCTTTACGAATCAAGACTCTATAGTAACAATGGCATGTTTAAATCGAAATCGTGATCTTAAAATTGAAAGTCAAATCAAATCGTGGATTTGGAGAATTGTGACACCCCTACCTCATACTGTGTGTTACTGAGCTACATGCTTATTTTTGTGACTGGATACAGTCTAGGCCAGGATGTACTTTGACTTGTCATTGTGAAATCTTAAAGTCTGGGAACTAACTGCTGCTTGTCCTGACCTAAACACCAAACGTTATCAGCCTCACAGGCCAACATGATTGTACTCATGTAGCATGTTTAATGATTTCCCTCGTTTTCCTCTCTCGCTTTCCCAGCTGAATTCTCCATCATCTTGCCTCCCCGTCCACAGTGAGGGGTTTTAAACTAAAGTGTACACAGCGTAAAATTGAGTTATGGCTCCATGTCAATAAACTGTTTCACCCTCTCCCGTCACTGCTGGAGCCAGAAGCTGACATCGTGAGTGTCCTTGTCCGATTAGGCCGATCAATGAGACTGAACAGAGAGGAGAGGAAGAAGAGGAAGGAGGAGGAGGAGTAGCAGGAGAACTGAGGGATGTGTCTGTGTGAGTTGAGAGGGGGGGGGGGCAGCTCCTCCCATAATTAACTTAGCGTGCTGCGCTGGAGGTCCATGTTTACGGGGCAGGCGAGGGAGTTTCCTTCACTCGGTGGACAGCTCTGAGCTCGGAGAAGGCAGCAGTCGGCGCTCTCACTCTCTTCTCTCTCTGGTTATTTCTGCAACTCATCCCTCGCTGCGCTGCGACTAGCGACCTGCACGCACAGGCTGATCCAGGACGAGCCGGGGGGGGAGTAACAGCAGCAGCAGCAGCACCTGCCTAACCCTCCACCGACACCAGCACCACCCTCCCTTCCTCCCTCCCTCCGTCCTCCCTCGCCTGCCCGGCCTAGGACCTCATCTCTCCTGCCGCCGCTTCCACCACCGCTGCCATCATGTGCGACTGTTTCCACCTGGCCTTCCCCAACTGGCACGCCGACTCCTCAGGGACGGGTGGGCATCGCTCTCTCTGCTCTCTTTTCCCTCTCTCTATGACTTTGTCTGTGCTGTTTCCCCCCTGAGAAATTCCCTGAGTCAGCAGCAGTGTTCAGTAGTGCAGTGGGGGAGATTACATTTGTTTTTGTGACGAGGAGTGAGTGAGTGAGTGAGTGTGAGGCTGCTGGTGCTGATGCTGAGTTGTGATGCTGACCTGCAGTGAGCGCTGGGTGTGTCTGCAGAGGGAGCGTTTGAAGATGTCATCATCGACGATGTCAGGCAGCTCTGTTTCCCTCCCGCTGTGTGTTTGAAGCAGAGGCTGAAAGGCAAACAGACTCGGTTACTGTGGCTCTTCAGTGAAGCAGAAATAGTGATAACTTCCTGGGGGTAAACATGAAAAAGGGCTACTGAAATGTGGGAACATTCCCCAAAAAAACCCCACAGATCTAAGCTTTAAAGCTGCAGTCTTTGTGTGAAAGAGGGAAGAGCTACTACCTGTAACCTTGCAGCACTTTTACTGTAGTAACCTAAAAAATATTAACATTTCTGAAGGTTTAGGGCTCTAAAACCTACGCAATGCATATCTTACTGCTTCTCTTGATGCATCCCATTATGGATTTTTCACGATTATAAGCGCAGATTTACATCAAATGGATGTTGATGATCCGCTTACATGTTTTAACATGTCTACATGCCATCTAAATAAACCATATCTGATCACGTATGTGGGCTTAGAACATAGTTATGTTGTTTGTGTGAAACTGATTACATTCAAGCTTTATGTTTGTGATGGTGCTTGTAATCGTGAAAATATGCTGCGGAAAAAATAGATGCGTTACGATTCACGTTTGAACTGCAAATCTGTAAAAACATATGATTTATGACGTAAAGCATGTCGTAAAGCACGTAGACGACGCTGATTTTAAAACATTTTTGCTGGAAATAGTTCCTGTAGATGTAATTTACACAAGTTATGATTTATTCATAGTTTCCGACACATGAGCAACAATTTTATAGACGTTGTCGGTAAAAATTGATGTTTTAAAACGCTACAGGGTAGGAGTTCTTGCTGAGGAGGAATAAATCAAACCGTAAAATGAGCCAAAAAAAATCGCTGCATCACCAACATGACATGTAGATGATATATGGTCAGGAGAGTCTGGAGAGAATCACCACAAAATCCTGGAAATTATAATTTGTCCCATTTGACTGCCTGTTTCAAGTACCTAGAAAATAATAGTGTTATTTGCGTGTTATTGTTGTATATTGTGATATATGTTGTGTTGGCTGATGTTGAGGAAAGGGCTCAGGTTGATGTTCGCTGTTAAAAGGAAGTGAATATCTGCTGTCTCATTAATTTATATTGCCCATTTCCATTTCCTACAATTCTCCTCATTTAGCTCTGCTGCTACTTTTAATCAAATCTGCCTGAAGATGTGGAGAGATTTGTGTTGCTGTGAGAGGCTTCTCAAGGTCAGAGAGAGAGAGAGAGCGATAAAGAGGGAGAGAGCTTAATTTACTGCTAGGAAGCGAGCCAGACAGAGAGGCCGCTCTGCTCGGCAGTGGAGCCTAAATCAGACGATCCTGATCCATTACGAACCACCAGCCTCTCAGTCGGGACAAATCCTGCTCTTGAATCAATATCGCACCACTTGAATAGTTAATATGCGTAGCTGCTGTCACTCTGTGCAGACCTGCTTCAGTGGAAAGAGTCAATCTGAGGATTTGTTTTAACCTGCTTGGTGCATCAGGTGGACATTGCTTTACATGTTTGTTTTTATTTACAATTCTGACAATCAGTTGGGGTTCTAGGAACTCGTATTTAAAGTCGGGGTAAAGCAAAAATAAATATGTGTTCTGAAAAATGTGTTATTAACCACCCAGCCAAATTTGAATGATTAAAATAATCTGCAAGTATATAAAATTAGGTTTCAAAATCATAAAAGTAAGCAGTATTCTCTGCTCTGAAACATTGGAGGCGTGTCCGCTGAAGGCTCTGAAACCACGCCCAATCGCTGGTTAGAGTTGAATACACAAACTGTATATAAGAAGTGGATGTAGTCACTGTGACGTCACCCATTGGTTTGTGGTTTGCAAATTTGAAGCCTCGAGTTCGGCCTTTTGGCCGTCGCCATGTGGTTTTTTTGCAACCAGAAGTGACACTAGACTGTGGAGCTAAGTACAACCGAACACTGAATAAGACATTTTTAGGCGACCAAAATGTTATAATTAACTTTCATGAAGTGAAAACACACTGTGAAAGGGTTAAAGCTCTAAGACGAAAACACAAACAACTCCCAGACCGGACAACGCCGTGGTAGCGACCTGTCAATCACAAGGTAGCCCCGCCCTAAAGCATCCCCTGCTTTATGGTCTATTTGACTCTAAATAGGACCATAATTTACTAAATGAACATCATGCTGTATTGAAGAAGACTTGAAACTAGCGATAAACTCATGTTTACAATGTTTACTGAGGTAATAAATCAAGTGAGAAGTAGGTTCATTTTCTCATAGACTTCTATACAATTAGACTTCTTTTAGCAACCAGAGGAGTCGCCCCCTGCTGGCTGTTAGAAAGAATGAAACAAACACAAGACTTTCGTCGCTAGTCAGTGAAGTTAACGTCAACCACGACCGTTTCCTAACCCTAACTAAGTGGTTGTGATGCCTAAACCTCACTTCCTGTGAAAACAAAGTTTATTTTGAAAGGACACTATGAATGTAACAAGTGTATATTGACACGCCGTCCCTGGTCCGTCCAAAAGAAACGCTAGAGGGGTACCCCGTGCGTCGGTCTCCGAAGTCGAGGGGCACTGACCAAGCGGCGGTATTTGACGAGTTAGGAGTGAGAATGTGTTGGATTTTACTTTACCCGGACTTTAATCAACTTCCATCTTTATTTTCATTCGTCAGGGAGGACTAGAAACATCTTTAAGACCATTATAAGACACTTAAACCCAGACTAGACGCAGACTAAGGGAACTTTGAGTTGCTTGGCATCAATTCTCAACATAACTGAATGAAATGAAAAAGGATCCAGACTATTTACATGGCTGTGGTTGTTAGTACAACTGTGGTAGTAATCGGTTCAATCAACTAACTCAACTAAATGATTAAATCTGAGTCACTTTGTGCTCCAGGCATGCGAAGCAAAACAAACACCAGGGAGTGTTTGCAAACACAGTTCAACCCAGGTGAACGCTGCTGACCTGCAATAATATCGTGTGTCTATGTTTTTGGTGTAATTGCATGTCGTGGCAATACAAGCAGATTAAGATACGAATTCCAGAGCTGTGATGAAACTCGCTGTAAGTTTGCAGCAGATTGAAAGCATGCGCTTTTGCAGTCTCATGTTCATATAATCCATCCAGAAAATCTAATTTTTCCTTCCCTTCACTCAAATCTTATTATAATTTGGATCCAAACAGATGGACTTCCAGTGAAAAGGAGCTTGTGTCTCACAAAAAAAATGAGCAGAATCCAAATCCAAGAGCACAAATAATGAGCTGTATAACTTTACATTAGTTTAGTGAAGAGGGGAGCTTTAGGGAGCCTTCCAGGTGTTTTTTTTAACAGGAAACACAAACTGGAGCAGACGGTGGTTACGTAAGGGATGAGCTGAGGACAAGCGACTAACACAATACAGTTCGGCTTTTCAGTCAGGAGTAAATCCACAAACTGATTTACATTTCTAGGATTTTGTTTTTGAAGATCTTTTGATTTGAATCAATGTCAAGACAAGTATATGAGAGGTTCACTGTCACAGCAATGTGTTGGGACAGATGAGTTTAAATGCCCTCATCAGTACTGTTTCCAGTCGCGGTAGTTTCTAAGCCTTCGTCACATCAGCACTGAGGGACGAGCCACACCCAAAATCCAGAGCTGCAGTTGCACCCAAATATGAATCATGCAGGATCTGCACCACAAAAGACTTCAGCATCTACCGCTTATATACCTGCAGAATATCGCCGTCAAATTAGCTCAATCAGCTAGCGGCTTTATATTATAATATTTACTATATCTAATCTGCAACTCAAACAAGTAAATATGTGATTTTATTTTGACAATTTTAGTGGGCAGTGAGCGTTGTTATCAGGCTCTCTGCAGCACCCACATGACAAATATTTGAGAAAGGAGTTTCTACATGTACGGTGCCAGTAGTTGGGGCAGGAATACTGGACATCCGCCCGAATTAAAGAGGTGAATAACATCAGAAACACATCATCCAGTCATGCCAAGCAGGGCCTGAATCCTCAGCAAAGCTCCCTGCACACATCGACGCCATGATTCACAACTACAGCTGCTACATGACACATGACAGATTTCAGCTGCTCTGGTTAATTCAATTAAACTATTTAATTCTGTAGCTGTAAACACACTGTTTAAACAGGTTGTGTAAAAACAAGAAAACTCATGGGAAACTTCTTATGAGATGGTTGGACAGTTGTCAGACTTGAATGTCAATATGTCCACACCTTTTATTTCTTTTCCACCTCACTATTTCAATGTCAAACTACTTCCTGTTTCTAGGTGTGTCCCCTCCATCTAATCCGTTCTTCATGGCTGAAATATCTCCTGACCTGTTTGCATTTCAAGAAGCACATTAGACATATTTGGAACTTTTTGAGACTGATGCTTAAAGTGATATGTCTACAGTAGGTTATAGTCCTAAATGCACCATGTGTGTAACAACCAGATAAGACTGGAGATAGACTTTACACTACCAAACAAAACATTTTCATGTCTCTTAACACCTTAATTGTTTCCATTAAGTAAACTGCACTCTAACAAGCCTAAAGCTCTATTTGCACGGGATTAGTATAACCTGGGGACCTCTAGTAATTTGTAGTAATTGCAGAGGTCGTCTGTTATCCTAATCCCATTAGCATCTGCCATGTCTGCAATTTGTCCAGTAAAAATTCCACGGCAAATTACCTACCATATTTCACCAACACGTGATAATATTAATCCCGTCGGAATCGGCGTCTTTTTTTTTTTTTGCAAGTTTTTTGTTTTCCCCGGTCCTTTTTTCTGCCTCTTTCCCCGTCAAGAATTATGGAGGCTGCGTTGGCAATTAGAAATCAAAGTTTGAAGCATTTTGGCAGCAAATTTAAGAGGCTCATTTCGCTACACGGCATGGAGACCCATTTGCACATGAGCAAGAGGTCTTTGTCAATATTATGTAAACGTAAATAGGCCTATATTATATAATAATTAAGGCTGTCAATCGATTAAAATATTTAATCTTGATTAATCGCATGATTGTCTATAGTTAATCGCGATTAGAAAATAGAATTTCAAGTAAATTCTACTTTCTAGCTCTTTGAGGTTGTACTGTGCTTGAGCTAAATGCTAATATCAACCTGCTAACACTGACAATGGTGATTAAGTGGTTTTAATGTGTTTTGTGCATGGGTTTGTTAATGGATTGCTTATGTGAAAAGACTCATTAAGTTTCTCCGGATTCCATTAAATGTCCCTTGATTCATTACCTTCGATTCTACTTGATTACAAGTATTACGTTTCTTTTTGTAAATTCATCAAGCCTATATAAAATATGAGGTTTTGAGATTAAAGTTGTTTTAATCGTTCTATCTCTTAATTGTTTGCTATAAAATCAGTCAAAAATTGAGGAGTTTTTAAGATGTTCTTCCCCTTCATTAATGAATTAAGAATATTTAAGAGGGAGTGGTATTAATTCATGATAGATTGATGTAAATGTAAGGTTATTTTCAGGAATATGTGGTGCAAAGTCTGTGAACCAAAGTCAACATGAGGACTTAATTCAGTTTGGGAGTGACTCTAGTTCAGGCGAGGTGTGACTGCAGCCTGAAAGTGTCCCGCCTCCTTTGTCCATGAGACTGAACAAATCACTTTAGCCACTTTGGCAGTCACACTCACTCACAGGAATGTTTAAAGGCAGTTTGGACGGCGTGTTATTAACACCTCGGAGTTAAACAAACAGCAGCAGCAGGAAGGTGAGTTCTTTGATTCCACATAATGGGCTCTAAAAATTAAAAATCGGAGAGTTTTGTTGTTAGTCATACCTGGTGTGAAAGAGAAGGATGGTGATGAGAAGGATGGTGCAGGCAGCTGATTGTTATATTTCACAACACTGTGGTGCGTTCAGAGTTCACAGCGTGAATCTACTTTTCTGTCAGATCAATGTTCTCTGATGTTATTTCTGATCCTGGCGTCAGAGCAATGTATGTCTACGATGATAGTGCAGGTTGTGTTTCAGGTATATTTTCAGTATCAGAGCTATAATGTCATTTGATAGCTCTTTGAACTTTCTTGGATTATCAACCTCGAGGCAGCGACACACCCTGATACAGTAGGAGGTTTTTTAATACCATCAGTCTCTTGCTGTAACTGTCTTCTAATGCACTTAATCAGGCAGTCAGAGCTCTTCACATGACATACATTAAAGTAGTGGGTGTTAGTTGAGACACTACGGTGCTGCAGTATATATGTTGAATACAGATTCTGAAAAGTGAAGCCAATGCTGAAGTGTCTTATAACCTGCATTCCTTCTAACAGCCAGCAGGGGGCGACTCCTCTGGTTGCTAAAAGAAGTCTGATTGTATAGAAGTCTATGAGAAAATGAGCCTACTTCTCACTTGATTTATTACCTCAGTAAACATCGTAAACATGAGTTTATGGTCTCAATCACTAGTTTTAAGTCTTCTTCAATACAGCATGATGTTCATTTAGTATTGACAGCATACACTTAAATACCCAAGATTTTAATTATGCTGCACAAGTATTTTGAGTTTTTATTTACTGTTTTTTAGGCGTGTCAAAGTTAACGCAATAATAACGTGTTAACGCAACTTCTTTTTAACGCCACTAATTCCTTTAAGGCATTAATGCTATCGATCTTTCGGAGGTTGTAGCAGGCTCAGTTTGAAAAGAAACTGGCATCATATAAAACTAGAAAACCTCAGGAATATCATACTAGCTTTTTGCGAAGGAGGTTAAATAACGCTCCAAACTTGCGCTACATTTTGGCGAGGAAAAACTGTCATGGCCATTTTCGAAGGGGTCACTTGACCTCTGACATCAAGATATGTGACGCCTGTTGTTGCCTGTTGGGCTGCAGTTTGCCATGTTATGATTTGAGCATATGTTTTATGCTAAATGCAGTACCTGTGAGGGTTTCTGGACAATATCTGTCATTGTTTTGTGTTGTTAATTGATTTACAATAATAAATATATACATACATTTGCATAAAGCAGCATATTTGTCCACTCCCATGTTGATAAGAGTATTAAATACTTGACAAATCTCTCTTTAAGGTACATTTTGAAAAGATAAAAAATGTATGATTAATGGACAATCATGCGATTAATCACAATTAAATATTTTAATCAACTGACAGCCCTAATAAAAACCTCTCAAACTACTTGGGGAGCAAAAGGCTGATTACATTCCAAACACACGTTTTTTTCCAGTAAATCATGCAAAATCTCGTAACCCTGACTCACAGGCTTCCCATTATTTGACACTTAAATATACAAGATTTTAATTATGCTGCACAAGTGCTTTTACTTAATGTTTTAATATTGTTTTTGCAAAAATTGGTCACTGATTATCTTTACTGCTCCGTTACATGAAAGAATTGAACTACAAACCTTTTCATCTGTCATTGCAGCTTATGGGAGTTGATACGATGTTGAAGCAAACATTATACGTTCTGCGTGACATTTTCCTTTAATTTCTTGAGTTGAGTAATTTAGTTTAGTTTAGTAAGACTAACAAATACAGCAGTGTTAGTGCTACAACTTGCCAGCTGTCCCTCAATAGAAATAGATTAATCATCTGCTTAAAAATAAAACATATTTATCTGCAATGGAAATAATTTGATTCTCCATGTGGGAGCGAACCGCATTTATTCACTACTAATTTCTACTGACAACATAACATCTGCTGATTGATGGTCTCTTGATGATATGAATTAATTAGCCAATAAGGATCTAAAACCACAGAAAATGTGGAGGACAGAGTACAACACATTTCTCCATAATCCTTGATTTATGCACTTATAAATTTGGGAATTTGCTTTTTTAATTCCAAACATTTGATCTACTAACAAATGGACTTCATCCCGAAGTAGGAATCCTGATACCTCACATTAAAATGGCCTGAATGGGTTTGAAATGGATTCAGATCAAGTAGAGGTTACAGTAGGTTTCAGAGAGGGTAATAACAATAATCTGACTAACCATATTTATTTGGAGTCAGACTTTCCCTTTTCAGCAGCCTTGAGGGAATGAGCAGGGAGTCTTATCTGTGGATCAATAGAGTGGATCACTTAACAGGCAAAGGAGGCAGCGGGTCTCTGGAGAATTATTGCCAGGAAGAACTCTAAATAGTCTCATCATCGGCTCCAGTGTCTCTCTGAGCCTCACAACAACAGTCAGGAGTCAGACCGGGAGAAAGGCTCAGCTTACAGCTTAAAAAATAGAAATGCAGACAAACACCAGAGCTTGACTTCTGTTTTTGTGCATTTTACATTTGTGCAGTTTCTGTGTTGCATTCATTCATTCATGCAACAAAACTCAGCTTGAGATAACTTTACAGAGTGTACTTTTCATATTTACTACAATAAGATCAAGTAATTATGTACGTACACTTGTTGAATGAAGCTGGAGGTGGGAATCACCAGAGGCCCCACGATACAATTTCATCACGATACTTCTGCGATAAGATATCTTGCGATTAGGGCTTTCATTCACACCACTTGAGGTCAGAGGTCAAGGGACCCCTTTGAAAGTGCAGTTTTTCCTCACCAAAACTTTATTTGGAGTGTTATTTAGCGTTCTTCCTAACAAGCGAACATGACATGGTTGGTAACAATCGATTCCTTAGGTTTTCTATATGATACCAGTATCTTCACTCTAGCTTTAAAACTGAGACCGCTACAACCTCTGAAAGACAGAACAGCGGAGGTTAAGAGGTTAATAGTTTATATAATAAAAGATTGATACTTGATGTCCGTGTATCGATACAATATTGCCACGCGAAATATTGCGATACTATGATTTATCGATTTTTTCTAACACCAATAAAAGAAGCTCTACTATTTACTAAAATACTATTGTAATAAGCAGTTGTGATATCAGGTGTTATTTTGGTATTTATGTTTTGTCTGTTTTCTGTGTTTTCTTGTGAACAGGTGCTGGTCGAAGGCTGAGAGCACCCGAGCCTGGTACAGAGGACGATTCAGTGAGTGACTTCACTGTGACTCACAGTGAAATTCATGTTTTAGTTTATGTGCAAATGACACGCGAAAAGGCTAAAATGCGTACTCACGACACGTGGAATGTCCCTGTAATGTTGTTGTATTTATATGCCTTCCTGTGAGACCGGGCTGAAATTCCAATGTCTGGAAAACAGCATAATGTTTGCATGCAATTTTAGCATTAATCACAAAGTAAAGCTAACAGGATTTCAGTCATTAATTTCAGAAATATCCTTTCACAAACTGTTCGACCGGTTAGTGGTGCTAGGTAAAAATTCAGAGGATCACCAAAGTCATTAGGATGAATCCTCTGGGGACCATTAATATCTGCACCAAATTATATGAGAATAAATACAATTATTTTTGAGATATTTTGCTCTGGTGTTGGACTGACAGACCGGCCAACTAAAGTGACAATTATGAAATGCCACACAGTCAAACACCCAGGCAACGCTGCCTCTGGCATAGCAAGGTGTTATCACACTATTTTAGATACAGTTTTCTCCACACCTTTGTGGTTCATGCTGCAGGCGCAGCTACGTGAGTTTTAACATTAAAACTGTTTTTCAGGTGGCTGAAGGAGAGGAGATGCTGTTTAGACAAAAAATGTCTGACTGAAACTGACTCAAATGTCATGATATATCTTTGAAATGATGCATTGCTGTTTTGGGAACAGACCATGTGACTGACTGACCTTATGTCCACGCAGACATGTGACGAGCCATCTCAGTTCACAGAGAGAGAGAGACCGCGGCCTCAAGGATCGTCCCCCGTCGAGGAGTATCCTGAAACTGAAAAATACACCGACAGTGACAAAGAGGTACACAGCACCAACACACCATCATTAGGGGTGGAAGAAAATAAAGAGTATCGCAAGATTATGTTTTGTGAAACTGTTTTTGATTCTCAAAAACAATATTGATATTTAATTAATTGTTTACATGCAAAGAAATGCACCCTCTCAGTGTAGTAACCCATGTATCATGATACATATTGTATCGCCAGATTCTTGCCAATACACAGCACCAACCACTATGTTGCATGGGCGCAACAAACCAGATTACAGGGAGAAACCAGGTCAAGACAATAAATCAGAGAACATGTTTACATGCACTTCAATAACCTGGCTATGCAATTAAAATATAAACATCCAGTAGAAATCACTGGGTTTAACTTAATCTCTCACCTCAACTGGGGTTTCTTTTTAACATGACATTTTAGAAATCAGGTTACTACAGAGAACAGACTATAACCTGGTTACTTAAATACTTGTAAGCACACTGGGTCATTCAACAGTCTATCTTGTTTAGGCCGTAGACAAATGAAGTTAGAATAATAAGCTTGTGACCAAGAGAAGCAAGCTTGCATTTGGCTCATTTATGCTCACATGGAGCTATTCGTCTCCTAAAATCAAAGTGTGAGGAGTATCTGTAATGACTAAAACAAAGAATAGTGAAAGAAGATTGCGATTGGACTGTATTCTTTCAAAGCCTGTTGATGAAATATCTCTGTTGCCTTTTCTGTTTAAATAAGGCGGAAGCTCTGTAATCTCTTTTTCAGTATCATGTTTAGTTAGAATTAAATTTTCTTCTATTTTTCTTTTAGTGTGAAGCGGAGCATGACCCACACCACAAAAGTGGAAAGAAAACTAAAAAGTCTGGGCTCGGGTCCATGTTTGAGAAGCGCTCGACTCCAAAGATGAGTAAACTGAAGGTGAGACGTTCCCACCTTCTCCTCTCTGTACTGTATCTGTGAATGCCTTCAGGCTGTGTTGCAGCGGAGAATAGCACGGCTAAAGGTAAAATGATTTTATCCTGTCTATTCTGATGTGTTGGCAGGAAGTTCACAGCCCTGAGTCTGAGGTGATCGTGAAAACAGCCAAAGATGGATGTGCAGAGGGTCTCGTTTATGGTGGAGGAGGGAAAGAGGGGATCTTCATTAAGGAAGTGGTACCGGAGTCACCTGCCTCAAAAAGTCTGCAACTGAAAGAAGGTAAACTAGCAGCTGGAACAACCTAGTCTCACTCCCAGCTCGCCAAGTACCACCGCTTGGTAAGTGCCGCTCGGCATCGGATACTGTTGATACAGTTAGCGACTGTACGCGACGCACCAGGCTTTCAACTAACTCCAATGTAAACCCATCCGCGGCGTTATCCGACACTCAGAGCAACTGACGTAGCAGCTATTAAAAGCGTGAGAGTTCGCTTAGGGTGACGGGAAGAGTGGAAGGATGGGTCAGACAAACACAGGACTTTGCTGTCATGTGACGCTGTTCAAAGTCCGTGTGAAACTAACAGTAAACGTTGACTTTTTTTGTCACGTGACTCGATAATATCGTTAATCCCGTGAGTCACGTGAGTAGGGATGCACCGATCCGACTTTTTCAGTCCTGATACCGATAGCGATACCTGGGCTTTGGGTATAGACTGATACCGAGTACCGATCCGATATCAGTTTTTAATTAATAAGCTGTATGCCTCACTGTGTGGAAGCAACTGGGATCATTCTTTAATGTGTAAGGCAGCATCAGGCTTGACTTAAACATTGCTTTCCTAACTTTGTAAAACTAAATGTAACAAATAAATAGATAGATATAAATTTACTGAATGTTATATATTATTAAAATACCATATAATAATCGTATACCAGAACCTTGGTAAAAGAATCTTCAAAATTAACAGGAATTATTTACATTAATTACAATTAAACCTTTTTAATGCAGCAACAAATTGGTCAAAACTTAAACAGGAATTAAAATTCCAGTATATAATGTAAATAGTATATAAACATAGAATTGAATTGAATAGATCGGCCCCATGTCACCGATACCCGATCCAGCTATTTAAGTCAGTATCGGCCTGATATCCGATCTACACGTGAGTCGTCAGTGAAGTTAACGTCAACCACAACCGTTTCCTAACCCTTACTAAGTGGTTGTGTTGCCTAAACCTAACTTCCGGTGAAAACGGAAGTTTATTTTGAAAGGACACCATGCATGTAACGAGCGTATATTGACACGCCGTCCCTGACACGTCCAAAAGTAACAGCGGTCGGTCTCTGAACCCGATGGGCTCTGACCAATTGGCGGTACTTGACGAGTTGGGAGTGAGAATGTGTTGGTTGGAAATGAGAAACAATTATAGCGACATTTTCTTTCCAATTATAATGAAAAAAGTAAAACTAATTTGATTGAGAAAAGTGGGATTAATGAAGCTACTTATTGGGTCCATTGGAAAACCAATGGTACTTTTAAATTTTATGTTGAATGTTGTTGTATATTTTCCAATTTTAGAGTTTAAAATCCCATTACAAATATCTACTCCTAACATTTTTGTCCATACAAATGCCGTTACCTTAACTGAAGAAACTTGCAAACTGACTAATGACTCCTCATATTTTATTTTACACCCTTCTCATCCGTGTGCTTCTGAAATATTTTGCTCTTGTTTACGCAGGTGATCAGATTCTGAGCGCCACTGTGTATTTTGACAACGTGTCATACGAGGACGCCATTCAGATTCTGGAGCACGCTCAGGCTTACAAAGTGAAGCTCTGCTTGAAACGCAAACCAGAAATCACAGAGACCGAACCATCCCTTGAATCTGACGTCATACCTGTAACTATTTTCAAGTTGTCAGACTCTTTGTGATAGGTAGTCTTGGGCATAAAAAACTGACATTTAACTTTTTTGCTCAACAGGAGGATGACGTCTACGTTCCAGAGATGAGGGAGCAAGGAAAAACCAAAAGGCGTGGCGATGCTCGCATTTCATGGCCTAAGTTTCCCTCCTTTGGAAAAGGACGCAAGTCCCGTTTTACGAGGTCTCACAGCTCCTCAGAGGCTGATGAGCAGAGAAAGCTTGAGCTTAGCCCCACCACAAGTGACACAGAGTCCCCTATAAAATCTCAGGATGCTCTCAAAGGCAAGAAGAAGCATAAAATGAAGCTTTCTGTTCTGCCAAAGAGAGGCCGCATAAGTTCATCTGAAGACCAGGACACAGACGCACCAACGACCGTGCAGATGATTTCACCTGAGCGCCTTGAAAGCTTCTCAGGAGAAACACCTCAAGTCTATGTGACAGAGGATCTGAGAGTAGTGGAAGATTATCAGAAACTGACTGAACCTCTAACTGAGCAACACAGGGTGGAACTCATCACGATAGATAGCACTCTGAAAACAGAAGATCTAACTGTGGCTCTGGCAGGTCAAGAAAGCCCCTCTGGTAACAAGTCCCCTGACGGGAAGAAAAAGAAGAAAGAACGGTCTGAATTAAAAATGAGAATCTTGGGGAAGGATAAATCAAACAAGAAAGCGAAATCGTCACCAAAAAGGCTGAAAACGCTGGGGGCAAGTATTGAAATTGCAGACCAACCTGAAAATGAAAAATCAGATGCCCTGCTAAGTTTTGAGTCACACACACATGAAAATCAACTTGCGCTTGATGCCAACACCCAAATCTCAGCCAAATCACCGATGGAAATGAGTGTACCAAAGGTGGAACTTGAAATATCTGACGTTGCTCTGATACGAAAATCTCCTCAGAAAGGTGAAGAAAAAGCAAAGAAAGGCAAGGAAAGCAAGACAACATTCAAACTGCCTAAAATAGGCTTCACTGACATTGACACTGAGGAAACAATCCCAAGTATGAATGTAAACGTTGAAGAAGGCACAGCTAAAATTGAGCTGTTTACAACTGAGGGTGCAGAAGTGAAAGAAGATCCTTACGAGCGACTGTCAAAAAGCAGTCTTTCCAGAACAAAACTTCCCAAACGTGAAGACATTGAGATTCCAGGTATGGAGGACATGTCTATGAGGACCAGAGCCAAAGGAATTAAAGAACCTAAAGCTGTTTTTACAGGACATTATGAAGACATTCAAGCTGAAACTGTACAAATGTCAATTGATGTTGACAGCGTTAAAGAAGCAGTTTCAAAATTGCCTGGCTTTAAGCTGCCAAAGGTTGACACATGTGGAGTGCCTATTCCTGAAGAAATCACTGTGATAGACGCAAATGCACAAAGAATATCAGTGAAAACACCCACTAAAATAAAACATGACGCACACTTGAGTAAGTTTGACGTAACTGCCTCTCCAGAAATCTACAAGACAACAGTCAAACTACCAAAGATCTCACCTGCTGATTTAACCTCAGAGGAACTTTTAATGGTGACCCACGTAAAACAAAGCGAAAAAGAGGTTTATAAACGAGAACATATCATAATACCTGGAAAAGAAAGTGCACAAGATGTAGACCTTCTTCAGACACAAGAAACACAAGGCACCAAATCTGAATATCAATCTGCAGCTACATTCAAATCAAAGAGGGCAAAGATAACAATGCCCAGCTTTGGGATTGGAAAACCAGACATAAAAATCCCTGACGTTGGAATTCACTTGCCAAAAGGTGACAACGAAAAAATAGAAAGGAAAATATTCCTCCAAGAAGTAGAAATCTCAAAGACTGAAAACAAGATTGGAGGAGTCATATCGGATGTCAAAATACCTGAAATTGACGGCATTGAATACATTGATTCAGTCGATGGTTCACCAGCCAAAAAGGATGGTGGCATTACGCTGACAGGTTTTGATTTTAATCTGGATGCTGCAAGCTCAAAGGCTGACATCTCCTTTCCAGCTGTCAGAGGTGAAGAAAGAGATATTGAAGCTGAGGAGCACACATTCAAACTGCCCAAATTTGGAGCAGTAAGTCCGAACATCAGCGTAAATGTGCCTGATGCAAATAAAGATATAATCATTGATGGGGCCGAGATAAAAACACTTGAAAGGGAGGGAAAGGGTGGCAAGTTTAAAATACCAAATCTTGGCATCTCCATGCCAAAGGTGAAAGGACCTACAATTGACGTAAGCCTATCAAAAAAAGATGTAGATGTCACTCTACCAGAAGCTAAAGCTGAGGTTGAACTCCCAGACATTCCTGAGGTTGACGTTACTCTTGGAAATGTAGATGTTTCTATTCCAGAGCAAAAGATGGACATCAAAAAGCCTGAACTGGAAATCAAACCTTGGCAGGTTGAAGGCGAACTTGATGGACAAGGAAGCAACTTCAAGAAGCCGAAGTTTGGAATTAAAATGCCAAAATTGAAAGGACCTGAATTTGATTTAAGCTTATCAAAGAAAGACGTAGATGTCACACTACCAGAGGCTAAAGCTAGAGTCAAACTCCCAGAAGCCCCTGAGATTGATGTTAATCTTGGAAGCGTAGATTTTTCCATTCCAGAGCAAAAGATGGAAGTTCAAAAACCTGATTTGGAAATCAAACCTCTGAGGGCTGAAGGGGAACTTGATGGACACGGAGGCAAGTTTAAAATGCCAGAATTTGGTGTAAAAATGCCAAAAATAAAGGGGCCTGAATTTGATTTTAGCTTATCAAAGAAAGATGTAGATGTCACATTGCCTGATGCTAAAGCACAAGTCAAACTTCCTGATGTTGAACATACAGAACCCGGTATTAAAGTAGAGGTCAAAGCTCCAGAGATTGCAGTTTCCCAAAAGGATGTTGAAGGATCACCATCAAAATTTAAGATGCCGACATTTAAACTACCATCATTTGGAGTTGGAACTCCAAAAGTCTCTGTGGAAGGACGTGATATGGACAAAGATGTCAAAATCGCTGGAGCTGACGTTAACAGGCCTGCGGTTAACATTGAAGCACCCAGCGTTGACATTGAGGGTCCTGAGGGGAAAGGAAGCAAGTTTAAAATGCCACATCTTGGGTTCTCCAAGCCTAAAGTCAAAGGGCCTCAATTTAATTTAAGTTCATCAAAGAAAGATGTAGATGTCACACTGCCAGAGGCCAGTGCTCAAGTCAAACTCCCAGAAGCCCCTAAAATTGATGCCAGTCTTGGAAATGTAGAAGTTTTGATTCCAGAGGCAAAGGTGGAAGTTAAAATACCTAACGTGAAAATGCAGACTGACGTTGAACTTGAAGGACAAGGAGGCAAGTTCCAAATGCCAAAGTTGGGAATGTCAATGCCAAAAGTAAAAGGACCCGAATTTCACTTTGGCTTATCAAAGAAAGACGGAGATGTGTCGCTACCAGAAGCCAAAGCTGAAGTAAAAGTACCTGATGCTCCTGAGGTTGATGTCAGTCTTGGAAAAGCAGATTTTTCTCTTACAAAGGGAAAAATAGAAGTTACAAAGCCTGAATTAGAAATTAAACCTCTGCAAGGTGAAGTTGAAATTGACGGGCAAGGAAGCAAGTTTAAAATGCCAAAGTTGGGAATGTCAATGCCAAAAGTAAAAGGACCTGAATTTCACTTTGGCTCATCAAAGAAAGATGGAGATGTGACACTACCAGAAGCCAAAGCTGAGGTTGAACTCCCTGAAGCTCCTACAATTTCTGTGGATATGAAATCACCAGAGTGTGAAGGAGAAATTGGTGGGCAAGGAGGCAAGTTCAAAATGCCAAAATTGGGAATGTCAATGCCAAAAGTAAAAGGACCTGAATTTCACTTTGGCTTATCAAAGAAAGACGGAGATGTGTCGCTACCAGAAGCCAAAGCTGAAGTAAAAGTCCCTGATGCTCCAGAGGTTGATGTCAGTCTTGGAAAAGCAGATGTTTCTCTTCCAAAGGGAAACATAGAAGTTACAAAGCCTGAATTAGAAATTAAACCTCTGCAAAGTGAAGTTGAAATTGACGGGCAAGGAAGCAAGTTTAAAATGCCAAAGTTGGGAATGTCAATGCCAAAAGTAAAAGGACCTGAATTTCACTTTGGTTTATCAAAGAAAGATGGAGATATAACACTGCCAGAAGCCAAAGCTGAAGTAAAAGTACCTGATGTTGAACTAAAAAAACCCTCTGCTGAGGTGGAAATTAAAGCTCCTGAAATAAAAGTCGGGGCAAAAAGCAAAGAAGGATCACCATTGAAATTTAAGATGCCGACGTTCAAACTACCAAAATTTGGAGGTGGTACTCCAAACGTTTCTGTAGAAGTACCTGATATGGACAAAGATGTCAAAATCGATCGAGCTGATATAAATATCCCTGATGACGGGGCTGCGGTCCACATTGCAGCACCCAGCATTGATATTGAGGGCCCTTCAATCGATGTGAAAACTACAGGAGCTGAACAGGACGGGAAAGGAGGCAAGTTTAAAATGCCACATCTTAGTTTCGCCATGCCAAAAGTGAAAGGACCTAAAATGGATGTAAGCCTATCAAAGAAAGACGTAGATGTCAAATTACCAGAGGCAAAAGCTGATGTCAAACTTCCAGAGGTTGATCTTGGAAAAGTAGATGTTTCAATTCCAGAGGCTAATATGGAGATTACAAAGCCTGAAATGGAAATGCAGTTCTCACAAACTGAAGGTGAACTTGATGGACAAGGAGACAAGTTCAAAATGCCAAAGTTTGGAATCAAAATGCCAAAAATAAAAGGGCCAGAATTTGACTTGAGCTTATCAAAGAAAGATGGTGATGTCACACTACCAGAGACAAAAGTTGATGTCAAACACCCAGATGCCCCTGAAATTGATGTCAGTCTTGGAAAAGCAGAAGTTTTTATTCCAGAGGCAAAGGTCAAAGTTGAAAAACCTGAGCTGGAAATTAAACCTTTGCAGACACATGTTGAAGGACAAGGTATCAAGTTCAAAATGCCAAAGTTTGGAATGTCCATGCCAAAAGTTAAAGGACCTGAATTTCATCTAGGCTCATCAAAGAAAGATGTAGACATCACACTACCAGAAGCCAAAGCTGAAGTCAATCTCCCTGATGTTGAACTAAAAGAACCTTCTGCTAAAGTAGAAATTAAAGCTCCTGAGATTGAAGTTGTCTCGAAAGACAAAGAAAGATCACCTTCAAAATTCAAAATGCCAAGTTTCAGTTTCTCTATGCCTAAAATCAAAGGACCTGATATAGATTTAAGCTTATCAAAGAAAGACACAGATATCACATTACCAGGGACCAAAGCAGAGATCAAACTCCCAGAAGGCCCTAAAATCGATGCAAGTCTTGGAAAAGCAGAGGTTTTGATTCCAGAGGCAAAGGTGGAGGTTAAAAAACCTGAAGTGGAAATCAAACCTATGCAGACAGACATTGAACTTGAAGGACACAAAGGCAAGTTCCAAATGCCAAAGTTTGGAATCACAATGCCAAAAGTAAAAGGACCTGATATTGATTTAAGCTTCTCAAAGAAAGATGGAGATGTGACACTACCAGAGGCTAAAGCTGAGGTTGAGCTCCCAGACGCTCCTAAAATTTCTGTGGATATGAAATCACCAGAGTGTGAAGCAGAAATCGATGGGCAAGGAGGCAAGTTCAAAATGCCAAAGTTTGGAATCACAATGCCAAAAGTAAAAGGACCTGATATTGATTTAAGCTTCTCAAAGAAAGATGGAGATGTGACACTACCAGAGGCTAAAGCTGAGGTTGAACTCCCAGACGCTCCTAAAATTTCTGTGGATATGAAATCACCAGAGTGTGAAGCAGAAATCGATGGGCAAGGAGGCAAGTTCAAAATGCCAAAGTTTGGAATCTCAATGCCAAAAGTAAAAGGACCTGAATTTGATTTCAGCTTATCAAAGAAAGATGGAGATGTGACACTACCAGAGGTTAAAGCTGAGGTTGAACTCCCAGATGCTCCTAAAATTGCTGTGGATATGAAACCACCAGAGTGTGAAGCAGAAATCGATGGGCAAGGAGGCAAGTTCAAAATGCCAAAGTTTGGAATCTCAATGCCAAAAGTAAAGGGACCTGAATTTGATTTCAGCTTATCGAAAAAAGATGTAGACGTCACACTACCAGAAGCCAAAGCTGAAGTCAATCTCCCTGATGTTGAACTCAAAGAACCTTCTGCTAAAGTGGAAGTTAAAGCTCCTGAGATTGAAGCTCAATTAGGTAGTGTGAAAGGATCACCATCCAAATTTAAGATGCCAACATTCAAATTTCCCAAATTTGGAGCTGCCACTCCAAATGTCAGCGCTGAAGTACCTGATATAGACAAAGAAATCAAAATTGATGGAGGTGACATGCACATATCTGTGCCACACACAGATGTTGATTTACCAGAAGTTAAAGCAGAGGTCCATCTGCCAGAGGTTCAAGTCAAAAAGCCTTCAGGCGGTGTTTTGATAGAGCATCAGCCAGGTGTTGAGGTAGATGCAAAAGTGAAAAGGCCAAGGTTCTCACTGCCCAGATTTTCTTTTTCAAAACAAAGTGTTAAGGCCCCAGAAGTTGATGCCAGTCTTCAGGATGTGAATGTTGCAATTCCAGAGGGAAAGGTGGAAGTGAAAGGAGGGGAAGTGGATATGAAACTACCAGAGTGTGAAGCAGAAGTTGAAGGAAGCAAGTTTAAAATGCCAAAGTTTGGAATCACAATGCCAAAGGTAACAGGGCCTGAAATTGATTTGAGCTTATCCAAGAAAGATGTAGATGTCACGCTCCCAGAAGCCAAAGCTGAAGTTCAACTCCCGGATGTCAAAATAAAACCACCATCTGCTACAGTGGAAATTAAAGCTCCTCAGATTGAAGCTGAAACCGGTAATGTTGAAGGATCACCGTCCAAATTTAAAATGCCAACATTCACCTTACCCAAATTTGGAGCTGCTACTCCAAAGGTCAGTGTGGAAGTACCTGATGTGGACAAAGACATTAAAGTTGACGGAGCTATAGTGGATGTCACAGCACCCAGCATTGACACTGAAGGCCTATCTGTAGATGTGAAAGCTAAAGGAAGTGAACTTGAAGGATCAGGAAGCAAGTTTAAAATGCCAAAGTTTGGCATCTCAATGCCCAAAGTTAAGGGGCCTGAAATTGATTTGAGCTTATCAAAGAAAGATGTAGATGTCACATTACCAGAAGCTAAAGCTGAAATCAAACTGCCCAATGTTGAAGTCAAGGAACCTAAAGTGGAAATTAAAGCTCCTGAGATCAAGGTTGCGACAAAGGATACAGAAGGATCACCGTCAAAATTTAAGATGCCAACATTCAAATTACCAAAATTTGGAATTGGTACTCCAAGTGCCACTGTGGAAGTGCCCGATATGGACAAAGACATCAAAATCGATGGAGCTGACATTAAAATTCCTGAAGAGGTTCTTGCAGTTCACATGGCAGCACCCAGTGTTGACATTGAAGGCCCATCAATAGATATTAAAACTACAGGAACTGAACATGAAGGAAAAGGAAGCAAGTTTAAACTACCAAGTCTCAGTTTTTCTGGGCCTCAAATCAAGCGGCCTGACATTGATCTAAGCTTATCAAAGAAAGATGTAGATGTGACTCTACCAGAAGCCAAAGTTGATGTCAAACTCCCTGACGTTGGAGTGAAAGAACCTTCTGCTGAAGTGGAAATTAAAGGTCCTAAGATCAAGGTTGCAACAAAGGATACCGAAGGATCACCATCAAAATTTAAGATGCCAACATTCAAATTCCCCAAATTTGGAGTTGGTACTCCAAGTGCCACCGTAGAAATGCCTGATCTGGACAAAGACATCAAAATCGATGGAGCTGATATTAAAGTTCCTGAAGAGGTTCTTACAGTTGAAATTGCAGCACCCAGCATTGACATTGAAGGCCCATCAATAGATATTAAAACTACAGGAACTGAACATGAAGGAAGCAAGTTTAAACTGCCAAGTCTCGATTTTTCTGGGCCTCAAATCAAGCGGCCTGACATTGATTTAAGCTTATCAAAGAAAGATGTAGATGTGACTCTCCCAGAAGCCAAAGTTGATGTCAAACTCCCTGACGTTGGACTGAAAGAACCTTCTGCTGAAGTGGAAATTAAAGGTCCTAAGATCAAGGTTGCAACAAAGGATACCGAAGGATCACCATCAAAATTTAAGATGCCAACATTCAAATTCCCCAAATTTGGAGTTGGTACTCCAAGTGCCACCGTAGAAATGCCTGATGTGGACAAAGACATCAAAATCGATGGAGCTGATATTAAAGTTCCTGAAGAGGTTCTTGCAGTTGAAATTGCAGCACCCAGCATTGACATTGAAGGCCCATCAATAGATATTAAAACTACAGTAACTGAACATGAAGGAAGCAAGTTTAAACTGCCAAGTCTCGGTTTTTCTGGGCCTCAAATCAAGCGGACTGACATTGATTTAAGCTTATCAAAGAAAGATGTAGATGTGACTCTCCCAGAAGCCAAAGTTGATGTCAAACTCCCTGACGTTGCTCTGAAAGAACCTTCTGCTGAAGTGGAAATTAAAGGTCCTAAGATCAAGGTTGCAACAAAGGATACCGAAGGATCACCATCAAAATTTAAGATGCCAACATTCAAATTCCCCAAATTTGGAGTTGGTACTCCAAGTGCCAGCGTAGAAATGCCTGATGTGGACAAAGACATCAAAATCGATGGAGCTGATATTAAAGTTCCTGAAGAGGTTCTTACAGTTGAAATTGCAGCACCCAGCATTGACATTGAAGGCCCATCAATAGATATTAAAACTACAGGAACTGAACATGAAGGAAGCAAGTTTAAACTGCCAACTCTCGGTTTTTCTGGGCCTCAAATCAAGCAGCCTGACATTGATTTAAGCTTATCAAAGAAAGATGTACATGTGACACTACCAGAAGCGAAACTTCCTGATGTTGAACTAAAAGAACCTTCTGCCAAAATGGAAATCAAAGCTCCTGGAATTGATGTTCAGACAAGTAATGTTGAAGGATCACCATCAAAATTGAAAATGCCAACATTCAAACTACCCAAATTCGGAGCTGCTACTCCACAAGTCAGTGTGGAAGTACCTGATGTGGACGAAGACATTAAAGTGGACGGAGCAGATTTAAAATTACCAGAAGCAAAAGCTGAAGTCAAACTTCCTGATGTAGATATCAAAGAGCCAGTGATAGAGGGTGATGCCAAGTTGAAAAAGACAAGCTGGACAATGCCAAGATTTTCATTTTCAAAGACAAGCGTTAAGGCCCCTGAGGCTGATGTCAACCTTGATGTCCCAAAAGTTGACATTACACTACCAGAGGTCAAAGCAGACGTACACCTTCCGGATATTGATATCAAAGAATCCTCAGATATTTCAATAGAGGGGGCACCTGCTACAGACCTTGATGCCAAATTGAAAAAGCCAAGGTTTTCACTACCCAAATTTTCATTTTCAAAGCAAAGTTCAAAAGAGTCTAAAGTTGATGTCGGTCTCCCAGATGTTGATGTTTCTCTTCCAGAGGTAAATGTGGAAGTCAAACAACCTGAAGTGGAGTTTAAGGCACCAGAAGTTGATGTAGAATTAGAGGGGCAGGAAAGCAAGTTTAAAATGCCAAAGTTTGGCATCTCAATGCCCAAAGTAAAAGGGCCTGAAATCGATTTGAGCTTATCAAAGAAAGATGTAGATGTCACACTCCCAGAAGCCAAAGCTGAAGTTCAACTTCCGGATGTCAAAATAAAACCACCATCTGCTACAGTGGAAATTAAAGCTCCTCAGATTGAAGCTCAAACCGGTAATGTTGAAGGATCACCATCCAAATTTAAAATGCCAACATTCACATTACCCAAATTTGGAGCTGCCACTCCAAAGGTCAGTGTGGAAGTACCTGATGTGGACAAAGACATTAAAGTTGACGGAGCTATAGTGGATGTCACAGCACCCAGCATTGACACTGAAGGCCTATCTGTAGATGTGAAAGCTAAAGGAAGTGAACTTGAAGGATCAGGAAGCAAGTTTAAACTACCAAAGTTTGGCATCTCAATGCCAAAAGTTAAAGGACCTGAAATTGATTTAAGTGTATCTAAGAAAGATGTAGATGTCACACTACCAGAAGCCAAAGCTGAAGTTCAATTTCCTGATGTCAAAATAAAACCACCATCTGCTACAGTGGAAATTAAAGCTCCTCAGATTGAAGCTCAAACAGGTAATGTTGAAGGATCACCGTCAAAACTTAAAATGCCAACATTCACATTACCCAAATTTGGAGCTGCTACTCCAAAGGTCAGTGTGGAAGTACCTGATGTGGACAAAGACATTAAAATTGACGGTGCTACAGTAGATGTCAAAGCACCCAGCATTGACACTGAAGGCCTATCTGTAGATGTGAAAGCTAAAGAAAGTGAACTTGAAAGATCAGGAAGCAAGTTTAAGCTACCAAAGTTTGGCATCTCAATGCCAAAAGTTAAAGGACCTGAAATTGATTTAGGTGTATCAAAGAAAGATGTAGATGTCACATTACCAGAAGCTAAAGCTGAAATCCAACTGCCCAATGTTGAAGTAAAAGAACCTAAAGTGGAAATTAAAGCTCCTGAGATCAAGGTGGCAACAAAGGATACAGAAGGATCACCGTCAAAATATAAGATGCCAACATTCAAATTACCAAAATTTGGAATTGGTGCTCGAAGTGCCACTGTGGAAGTGCCCGATACGGACAAAGACATCAAAATCGATGGAGCCGACATTAAATTTCCTGAAGAGGTTCTTGCAGTTGACATGGCAGCACCCAGAGTTGAAATTGAAGGCCCATCAATAGATATTAAAACTACAGGAACTGAACTTGAAGGAAAAGGAAGCAAGTTTAAACTACCAAGTCTCAGTTTTTCTGGGCCTCAAGTCAAACAGCCTGACATTGATTTAAGCTTATCAAAGAAAGATGTAGATGTGACTCTTCCAGAAGCTGAAGTAAAACTGCCCGATGTTGAAGTCAAAGAAACTGAAGGTGCCATTTCAGTACCAGATGCACCAACAGTTGAGGTTGAAACCAAGACGAAACGACCCAGCTGGGCATTTCCAAAATTTTCATTTTCAAGGACAGGTGGTAAAGCCCCTGATGTTGATGTCAACCTTGAAACACCCCAAGTTGATGTCACATCACCAGAGGTCAAAGCCGAAGTCCAAGGACCTTCAGTGGCGATTTCAATGGAAGAGCCACCTGCTGCAGAACTTGATGCAAACTTGAAAAAATCTAAATTTTCACTACCCAGATTTTCTTTTTCAAAGTCAAGTGTTAAAGAACCTGAAGTCAGTGCTGAGCTTCCACGTGTTGATGTTTCTCTTCCAGAGGGAGAAGTGATAGTCACGCAGCCTGAAATTAAAATTAAAGCTCCTGAGCTTGAAGCTGAACATGATGGGCAAGGGAGCAAGTTTAAATTGCCAAAGTTCGGCATTGCACTACCAAAAGCGAAAGTAACTGAAGAAGATTTAAATGCATCACAGAAAGATGTAAGTATCACACTGCCAGAAGTTAAAGCAGAAGTCAAACTCCCTGAATCTTCAGCTAGTGTGGAAATTAATGCTTCTGAGACTGATGCTAAAGTTTCACCATCGAAATTTAAAATGCCAACACTGAAAATGCCGAAATTCGGAGCTGCTACCTATGATGTCACCGTGGAAGCACCTGATGCAGAAAAAGTAGCTGAAACTGTTGGAGCTAAACTTAAGGAGGGTGTTACTGTCAACATCGAAGGTCCAAGTGTTGATATTAAAACAGATGTGTCCAAAGCAGCAGATGCTGAAACACCAAAGACTGAGACTGACAGCGTGGGTCTTGTCTCTCCAAGTAAATTCAAACTACCATCATTTGGTGAGATCCTCAAGAGTCTTGATGTTGAATTTGATGTTCCAAAAGCAGAACAAAATCTTGAAACCTCAAAGGAAGTTCATGAGACAAATGAACCCAGTGGAAAGCAGTTAGAGGAAAAGGAAACAAAGCAAGATACTATCAAAAGTCCAGAGAGGACAGGTTGGTTTAGATTCCCCAAGTTTGGACTGTCCTCCCCATCAGAACCTGCAAAGAGCGCTGAAAAAGACGAGAGTAAGGATGAAAAGAGCACAGTATGGGAAACGGCGGATGAGGAAATAAGCCCCACCTGCTCTGTCCAGTCATCAGACGCCTTTGCTGATATTAGCTCTGCGATGACAAGTGAGCATGTTGGCCTGTCCTCATCTTCTCCAACCAAGGTAACTGTCAAATACTCCGATCCTAACGCTGCTACAGGGCTTGGAGAGATGCACAGTAACATAGTTACTTCCACCACAAGGACTGAGCTGATCAGGGTTGAGCCCAACTTGCCTGAGAAAATCACCATTCTGTCGTCTGGAGTTTCATCTTCGTCGGAAGACACGCTCAGACTGGAATCAGGAAAAATACACGTCATTACATCAAATATACAAGCAACCCCAGAAGCAGAGCATGCCAGGCTACTAAGTTCTGTCCAAATCCAATCAGCTGGAAGCTTTCCCCTTGAGTCAGAAGCTAACGAAGCTGCATCATGGACTGTCGAAGATTCACAAGGCGGCAAGAGAACAGTCTTCGAGAGGCATTTAGTTAGGGAAACATCAAGCGAAAGAAGTGAAAGCAAAGAAACAATCGTTATAACTAAACAAATCACGCGTAGGTTTGACTCTTCTGAGCCCATCTCAGGTGAGACGGCTTCATCCATTCAACGACTGAGAGACTCTGTGCACTCTGAGAAAATGAGGTTCTTTGATGGCGTTGACGAGTGAAATAACTTGATGTAAATTATGTCTGAAGATACAATCCCTCATTATCCATCCTCAGTGGGCGTTGGGTTACTGAATGTCACTGTGACAGAGAGGTGAGATAGAAAACATGTTGGCAAAACTGGATTGTTAGCAAGTTTAACTTACCAATAACTGGAAAGAATCAGTCAGGTCTTCAATCTCTGGTAGCATGTTGTTGACCTGTAAAGAGATAGATTAATGTAATTCACTGACTGATTAAGTTGTTAATAAGCTGAGTGCCCTTACTGCAAATTATGACCGGACTTCACCAAATATCCTTGCTTATTATGGTACAGAAGTAAAGTAAGCCATGTATTTTGCTTATCAAAACTTATAATATATTTGTTGTTTCATATTTTTCAATGTACAACGCTGATCCAACTTACTTGTGCTCTTATTTATCGGATGATAATCACCAGTGCATTTGATTTAAAAATGGTTTATCAGAATAAGACGATCAATGTTACTGACATTCCAAATATGTTTACAATAATTTCACTGTAAAGTTGACAGTAGAGAAGAACTACAATACAATAGGGCAGTATATATGATAGAAAATATGTACATGTACCACCGAGATATTCTTGTTGCTGTAGCTGAAATGTAAAGAAACAATAACAATGCAGAGCTGAAATGAAACGCTTATGATCAAACACAGCAAGTGTACTGCTGCAACTATATTTTTTATTAATATTTTGCTTAGAACCTAATTTGCTAAAGTAAAAATATATATCAACAGTATGTTCTCTTTCAATATCACTGTACAAAGTGGGAATATTAAACTGGCTGTGTAAATAGCTTTTAATGATCTCTGGAGTTTTATTTGATTACTGCTCCTCTGATGCATCGTGTTTGCAAAGTTATGAACAATAAATAAATAAATAAATATTATTATAAGTAAACCTGTGGCTGAAGCTGATGATGACTGTTTTGTTGCACCAATTCCTGCTTTTTCCTGTTTTTCCCTGTTTATTCTGGTTTGATTCCATTTGATTTACTGAAATAGGTCAAATTCTAGTGAAGTACATTTACTCAAGTACTGTAAATAAGTACAAATTTGAGGCACTTGTGCTTTTCTTGAGTATTTCCATTTAGTGCTGCTACTTTTATCCGTATAGTCCACTAAATTGTGGAGGGAACTGTTGTATTTTTTACACCACTACATGTATTTGATAGGTTTAATTACTAGTTACTCTGCAGATTTATACTATTAATACAAAATACTGATAAATGATGATGTATTATTACAGATTAAGCTACGCAGCAGTATGTAAATAATGAAAATTAGCTCCTCCTTACCAGCTACAATATTAAAGTGATGTACACATGAATGCATCAAAAATTATAATCTAATAATATATGATTCTGAAATGGGCCATTCTGCATAATGAGTACTTTTACTTTTGGTACATTAAGTATATTTTGATGCTAATACTTTTGTACTTTTACTTGAGTAACTTTCTGAATGCAGGACACTGTGGTATTACTACATTTACTTAAGTAAAAGATTTGAGTATTTCTTCCACCACTTACTGTGCTTGAATACAATTTTGAGGTACAAGTAGGCTACTTTATTCGAGTTTTTCCATTTTCTACTACTTTATACTTCTGCTCCACTACAGTTCAGAGGAAAATATTGCACTTTTTACTCAACTACATTTTTTTGATAACTTTACTTACTGCTTTACAGATTCAGATTAATAATACTAAATATAATGAACAAATAAATTATGAAGTTATTACATCAATAAGACTTTACTGATCCCCAGGAGAGAAATTCACAAGCTACCCAGCAGTACATCAAGTGATATAAAATATATATAAATATTTTAAATTTAGACCCACATTTACCAACTGCAATATTAAAATATAATAATCATAATTAAATAATATATATTATTCTGAATGGGCCATTCTGCAAAATGAGTACTTTTACTTTTGGTACTTAAAGTGTATTTTGACGTTGATACTCTTGTACTTGTACTTTTACTTAAGTAAGATTTTGAATGCAGGACTTGTACCACAGTACTTTTACACTGTGGTATTGCTACTTTTACTCAAATACAAAATGCTGAAAGGCTGATTATTATTCTGTTTTACCAGAAAAACAGCAAAAAATTGAGTATTTGTTAGAAAAAAAATGGATGATTTAAAAGTAACATTACATTACTCAACGTAGGTTATTATGTCATATTTCGTACGTATTTCCATTTTATGCTACTTCATTACACTACATTACTTTAATGGGGGTATTATTGCACTTTTTACTCCACTATATTTGTTTGATACCTTTAGTTACTTTGCAGATTCAGATCAATAACACAATATATATATATATATATATATATATGGTATAAGTGACATAAAACATATTAAAATATTTTAAATTTAGACCCAATTGCAAAATTAAAGTATAATAATACAAATGAGTACTTTTGCTTTTGGTAATTAGTATATTTTGATGCTAATACTTTTGTACTTTTACTTCAGCAAGATTTTGAATGCAGGATTTTTACTTGTACCAGAGTACTTTTACACTGTGGTACTGCTACTTTTACTCAAATACAAAATGCTGAAAGGCTGATTATTATTCTGTTTTACCAAGAAAAACAGCAAAAAATCGAGTATTTGTTAAAAAAAAAAAAAACACTGTCATAAGAAGTATTAATACATATATTTACACACTAGAGGGAGACAGCTCACAAGTATATCTTTACTATAACTGTGTTCTTGGGATAAAATAAGAAGCGAGTTATCTGTTAGCTAACATATAGCCTGTGCTAGCTTGATTAACATTAGCTACAATTAAGAAGCAGATTTAATTGTTTCTGTTTGATAGTTAGCATTACAGAACCCTTAACTGACTTTACTTTGGTGTCATAGCATAAAACAGGCTTATAGAAATATACAACATATTCGTGTGTCTTTAAGTTCAAGTTTTAGAGTATAAAAAGTGACAATTTTACCTGATAAATTCAGCTAACTGCTAACAACGTTAGCAAATTAAAAAATCATCAAACGGCTGCTCCCTTCGTCACCTTCAATTAGGTGCTGCCTTAAAGTGCTCCTCGTAAATCCCAGCTTCTAGGATAACCGCCTCTAGAGCCACACTTGTTGGGGGAATTAAATAAAAAATTGAGTTGTAACAAGTTTTCTGATTGTTTGTGTTTCATCAAGGAACGAGATAGATGAAGAGAATATGCTCACCGCTCACCGAGTATAGATTCAGAGTTCAATCACTTAATTTGCATAATTTGGCCTCGTAACACCAGAGATAGAATGTATATTACACAGTATCTTTGGTAACACCTGAATGCGTCACAGCTACAAGCCTAGTTGTAGCTTCCCTTCAAATTAAAAGCACATTTTGTCAGTGGTGGAAAGTACATTTACTCAATTATTGTATTGTACTTGTACTTTACTTGAGTATTTCCATTTTATGCTCCTTCATACTTCTACTCCACTACATTTCTCTGGGAAGTATTGTACTTTTTACTCCACTGTATTTGTTTGATACCTTTATAGTTACTTTGCAGATTCATATCAATAACACAAAATATAATCTACAAATAAATGATGATGTATTATTGTGGTTTAAGAAATTCACAAGCTACCTGGCAGCGCATATAGTGAAAAATAAGCCCCACTTTTACCAGCTGCAACATTAAAGTAATGTACATATTAATGCATACATAAATATAATTCAGTTAAATAATACATATTATTCTGAAGTGGGCCATTCTTCAAAATTAGTACATTGAATGCAGGACTTTTACTTGCTAACAGAGTATTTCTACACTGTGGTATTGCTACTTTTACTTAGGTAAAAGATTTGAGTACTTCTTCCACCACTGCCATTGAGTACTGTAGCCTACTCAAGTACAATTTTGAGGTAATAGTACTGTATTTCCATTTTCTACTACTTATTACTTCTATTCCATTACAGTTCAGAGGAAAATATTGCACTTTTTACTCCACTCCCAAGCTACCCAGCAGTATATGTGATATAAAATAGTAAGTATATATATATTAAGTGATATAAAACAATCCAATCCAAACAAGTACAAGTCCAAACAATCCAAATGAGTACTTTTACTTTTGGTTCTTAGTATATTGTGATGCAAATACTTTTGTACTGTTACTTAAGCACGATTTTAAATGCAGTATCTTTACTTGAAATAGAGTATTTTTACACTGTGGTACTGCTACTTTTACCAACTTCTAAACTTCTAAATACGTCTTCCACAGCTGGTATTGGAAAATTCAAAATATAAAATGCTGAAAGGCTGATTATTATTCTGTTATACCAGAAAAATAGCAAAAAGAAGGATTTTTTAAAAATATGACGATGACATTTAAGTAAAAATGATGTAAAAAATGTGTTACATTAAAGTAATAAAGTAAAAGTTACATTACTCAACATAAGTTATTATGTTAAGTTATAAATATAAGTGATATCAAATATATATATATAAACATTTTAATTTTTGACCCACATTTACCAACTGCAATATTAAAGTATAATAATCAAAATGAGTACTTTTACTTTTGATACCTAGAATATTTTGATGCTAATACTCTTGTACTTTTACTTGAGTAACTTTTTATTTATTTATTAGTTGATTTGACAGGGACAATACATAGGCATTGTTACACTTAATTAAAGTGCAACCGATGCAACGTATATAGGACTTCTAGCCATAGCTAATTTGCAGACCTTGTCCCTGGTTAGGCTTTTAAGAAAAAGAAGATAAATAAAAAAGAAAATACAGAATAGCACATCATACATAAAATCACATAATACAACATCGTACATTACAATCAATTTAAATATGTATGTATTTGAATGCAGGACATGAGTATTTCTGCACTGTGGTATTATTAAGTATTGTGGTACTTCTTCCACCACTCACTACAACAACACCTCGCTCCTCTTAGTAATCACAACGTTTCCGACAGTCCCTGAACGCAGCGCCGGTCCGGCTCCACTGCGCAGTCTCCGAACACTTCGATACGAGCGGCAACTTCACCGGGAGCCTCGAGCGCCCTGCAGCCGCCTGTCGCCCACAACAGCCCGCATCATCATCATCATCATCACCATCATCATCATCATCACCATCACCATCATCATCCTCATCATCAGCAGCATCAGTGTGATGAAGCAGGAGACCTTCCTGCTCTGAGACACTGGATCAGCCCACAGACAGGTGAGGAGCTTTTTATTATAACAATCACTCTGGAAAACACAATCAAACACTCATATCTGCTTTTATTTTTTTTCATAAAACTAACTGATGAGTTTAATTATTTAAGAGGTTTAGAAAAAATCATAAAAGCTGCTTCAGTTGTTGGTTTTTCTGCACTAGTGATGCTCATTGTGTGGGATTGTGGGCAGAAAGAAAGCAGCCTAAGTGTAGGTGTAGCAGAAGCTGTGTTTTATACACTGCTATTTAAATCTATTAATAGTATCCGCTACCTACCTGTTGTGTGTGCCATGCAGGTAAATCTGTGTGAACATTTATTAATCATACTATTATGATGTATAAAACTTTCTGTGCCATTTGAGGCAAAAATAGAACAGGAAATGTGAACTGGGGCAACAAACAGATGAGAAATGAAAGAAAAACAGAGCCGTGGAGCATTACAGGAGGCTGTGTGGTGAGTAAAGAAGAGTATCACTATATTTGGGCATGGATTGGATTTTTTTATTCCATGTCCTTGGGCTGTAAAAACTTACTGGATTTATCTGAGGAAGCTGCATTTTGAGGAGGTGGTGTTGCTGCTGGCTCTGATTTAGCTGCAGAAATGTGGAAAAAAATACATGTTTGAAGTGCAGCTGGAGCGATAAGAGGAGAGGAGAGTAGAGCGGTCATTCTATCGATATCCTGCAAATATTAAATAGTGGAATTAAACAGGCATTGTGGGAAGCTGCTGCTCCTTTAACTGGACCGACTCCACCATGATGAATCTGATGATGGACAGACAGAAGAAGAGGAGGAATTTTAATCCGTGAGGTCACACCAGATGCACATCTTTCATCTGAAAAGCAAACAGTGAAATGGAAATGAGACTGCAAGAAGAATTATTTCCTGGAGATTTAATTTTTTTTTTTTTTAGTAGGTGCAAGTATCTGGCTTCAAACTCCAGTCTGTGATGCTGCAGTACATCAAGGTGATCCTGTGGGTTTTTGGCTTGTACAGTTGATTTTTCTGGCTGCGACTGACAATTGTTTTCATTATCAGTTAATCTGGCGGTTATTTATTAGTCTGTAAAATCAGAAAACAGTGAAAAATGCACGTTAAAATGTCCTAAAAGCCAACAGGATGTCTTCAAATGTTGTGTTTCATTCGACCAACAGCCCAAAACCAAAGAAATATTCAGATTATTATCAATAAGACAAAGAAAAGTAGCAAATCATCCCATTAAGAACATTACATTAAGTAATTTTTGCTTAAAAAAAGGACTTTTAAAAAAATCTATTATCAAACTAGTTGATTAATATTCTGTCGTTTGACTAATCTATTAATCGACTAATCATTTCAGCTCTAATTGATAAAGACTTTTTATTTTTTAATAAATTATTAAAGTGCTCCTGCAGTTTACCTTTTTGAAAATATATAGACAACAGATATTAATAACAAATAATGACAAGTGCAATTAGTCAATCAACAGAGAAGTAACCGATGACCGTTTGATATTTCATTAGTTTTTAGCAATTAATTGTCAAATAAATACACTCAGTGGCTCAACGCAGTCTTGGAAAGGGAAGAGTGAGCGGAGGGGTTCTCAGTCGGTTGCAATCTGCAACCACACCGCTAGATAGCACCAAATCCTACATACTGTACCTTTAATGGTGCCCTGTGGAGGTTTTGACCACTAGTAGCGCTATGGAGGAATGTTGGTTAATATTAACGCTGTCAAAGTTAACGCGATAATGACGCGTTAACACAAATATGTTTTAACAATACTAATTTCTTTAACACATTAACACAACTTACAATTTTTAGGTTGTAGCGGCTCAGTTTTAAAGCTAGAGTGAAGATACTGGTATCATATGAAGCTAGAAAACCTAAAGAATCCATTGGTACCAACCATGTCATACTAGCTTGTCATGAAGGAAGCTAAATAACGCTCCAAACTTATGCAAAATTTTGGCGAGGACAAACTGTCACGGCCATTTTCAAAGGGGTCCCTTGACCTCTGACCTCCAGATATGTGAATGTAAATGGGTTCTATGGGTACCCACGAGTCTCCCCTTTACAGACATGCCCACTTTATGATAATCACATGCAGTTTGGGGCAAGTCACTGACAGCTGTTATTACCTATTGGGCTGCAGTTTGCCATGTTATGATTTGAGCATATTTTTTATGCTAAATGCAGTACATGTGAGGGTTTCTGGACAATATCTGTCATTGTTTTGTGTTGTTAATTGATTTCCAGTGATAAATATATACATACATTTGCATAAAGCAGCATATTTGTCCACTCTCATGTTGATAAGAGTATTAAATACTTGACAAATCTCCCTTTAAGGTACATTTTGAACGGATAAAAAATGTGTGATTAATCACGATTAAATATTTTAATCGATTGACAGCCCTACTAATAAGTCAAGGACCAAGAAATCTTCACTAAAGTTTACTTTAACACAAATAAGATACAAAATAAAACAGGGCTCCAGTGTAAAAGCTTAGTTTTTCATGAAGAGTTGAGCTCAATTCAACTCAAGACCTATAATATTTATAAGACATACTTTAAAATGCAAGATGTCGTCATTTGAACCACCAGTTGAAACCAGCTAAAGAGCCTTAACATTTCATTTCTCTGTTGAAGCAGAAGTGAAGCGGCTTCCTGCAGACATTAACAGATGGATAACCTTGTTCAGACCTAATGACTCAAATAAGACATTATTATTATTCAGCTGGAAAGAGAGAGAGAGAGAAAATAAAGCGTGACAGTCACGCCTGGCATCAACATTTAAATTCTTGTGTCTGTTACGCCTCAGTGAAGATCAGACAGGAATCACGTGCAGAGCTCCACGGGCATAATCTCCAGCCGCTACCTTCATGAGACCGGCCGGAGTGACTGCACAGAGGAACAATACCAGCCTCTGATGGCGAATAAAGGCCGTATTGTCTCAGCGCTGCTCTTGATGAAGGGGCAGAGAAGCAATTCCAGGTTTCACAGAGAAGTCTCACCACAACAACAACGCCGCCGCCGCCGACCCCGAGTCCTGACGGCGGTAATTGCTGCGTAACGGCACACATGAATACCCCCCAAATCAGCTCTCGGCCTCGCTTGTGCGCTCAGGGAAAGTGCACTACTCAGACAATCAGAGGCATACAATCTGAAACGCTCGTCCCCATGGCAACAGCAACTGCCGGTCTGATTGTATGGAAAGTGGTGTTTCTGATAACTTGTCACATGTTAAAGTCTAGTGAGCTGAAGGCTGGCTGGTTTTTAAAGAGGCAATAATTATATTATTTAAAGTAAGTGATAATGGACGACCACGTGTCTTAATATAAGAAAAAAATGGATGAAGTGGAGGACGCCATGATATCACATAGAGGCATGGTGTCACAACATCAGTCAAAGCAGCTATAATCAATGTTTTTAAGTGTTCGCTTGTAGTGATGAACCTACAGAGAATTAGCAGCTGAATTAGCAGCTCCTCTCATCTTTTCGGATCTTTATAGTGAGTTTCAGCTCAGTGTTTATCCGTCAGACCCACAACTTTACTGTTCTGGTTCACTCTCACCGCTCTCATAGCGTCGTTTTTTAGAGAAAAAGCTGTAAAAAGCCACTGTCCACAGCCTGCTCAGCAGCAGATAGACACAGTTAGATACTAGCTGCTGAACAAAGTGGAGCATTTAGCAGTTAAAGAGACAGATATTTCCCTCAGGAGTTGGTGGAGACCAAAGAATGTATATAAGAAGTGGACGTAGTCACCGTGACATCACCCAATGGTTTGTGGACTGCCGTTTTGAAGCCTCGAGTTCAGCATTTTGGTCGACGTCATCGTGGTTTTTGGCTGTTGCCATCTTGTTTTTTTGCCACCAGAACGAGAGGGTGGAGCTAAGCACAACCGAATGCTGAATAAGACATTTTTAGGCGATGAAAATGTTATAATTAACTTTGATGAAGTGAAAACAAACTGTGAAAGGGTTAAAGATCTAAGACGAAAACACGAACAACTCCCAGACCGGACAACGCCGTGGTAGCGACCTGTCAATCATAAGGTAGCCCCGCCCTAAAGCATCCCCTGCTTTATGGTCTATCTGACTCTAAATGGGACCATAATTTACTAAATGAACATCATGCTGTATTGAAGAAGACTTGAAACTAGTGATTGAGAACATAAACTCATGTTTACAATGTTTACTGAGGTAATAAATCAAGTGAGAAGTAGGCTCATTTTCTCATAGACTTCTATACAATCAGACTTCTTTTAGCAACCAGAGGAGTCGCCCCCTGCTGGCTGTTAGAAAGAATGCAGGTTTAAGGCTTCACTTTTCAGACCCGGAGGTTGCCCACTGGTGGAGACCAAAAACAGAGCTAAAAGAGAGAGAAAATAGGACTTACATTCAACAGATGGACACAAACACGACTCTAAATAAGCAACTGTTTGCTAACTAGTTCATAAAAGGTGATGATAAGTCAGTGTTGTTTTCACAACTTGTTTCTGCTGCCCCCAAATGGCCAAAAAAAATCAGTTATTGCAGGTTTTAAGGCCCTGAAACACCAAGTAGACGGTCGCCCGTCAGCCAGTTTCAGGCCGGTGAGCGTCTGTCGGCCTAGTTTTTATGGTGTGTCCCGTATCGTTGGCTCTAGTCTGCCCGTGACGGAGGTTTTTCGGCCGATTCAGCATCTGTCCATCTTTAACGAACGAAGGAGAGAAACGGACGTGAGTAAAGCAAGCCAACGAGTAAAGTAACACAGAAGGCTCTTCTCATTTTTCATCTTCATCTCATCTGATCGTTCCAACACACGGATATTTTCACAGAGACATGAACATCTGGAATGAAGCTAAGTTGTGAGTGAAAGTGGTGTGAAAATGGTCGGCAAACGCCGCTTTGTTTCATGAACGTATCATAACAACAGCTTGTATATCCTCCTTCCTCGGTCTTCTGGTTTCCCTTTTTGAATGATGAATACAGACTACGGCCAGCTGCTGGTGGGAGAGTTATTTCATCTCACGCAGGCGTAGAGCAAACATGGTAGTTGGCCTTTGGTTGTAGTCTTGCGGTGTGTTCGAGTGCAGCTTTTTGAGTCAGTAATTAGAAAGTATTGAGGAATGATACTCTGCAGACAGAGTTTATTGATCGGTGATCATCATCATCATGTGTTTCCCTGCAGGATGACCGAGGTGATGAACTCTCTGGAGCCCGGGACGGAGGACTTCAGCGGAGCAGGAGCAGCTCAGGGCGCCGTATCCTTCCAGGTGTGTTTTGATGGTTTCAAACCAGTCCTATTTTACTGGAGTAGAAAACACACAGTGGGGAGTCACAGGAGGGACGAGCAAGAGTAAATGTGGGTTGACATGACGAAGGTCATTAGTTGGACTCTGCTGTGAGAGCAAACGGTATGTGTCTTATCCAGCTGAGTGATTTATCATCTACTACTGTACTACTGCTTTATTTTATAAACATAATGTATCATCATTATGTGTAAAGAGTCATCACTCATGCTTTATTATTCTATAGTGCTGGTGAGATGTTTTGTTTGATAAATTCTTATATTTTCAACTTTTCAGTCTGATATCTACTGAAAGAGACTTTCTTTGTTTTACCAACGATTATTAGATAAATAGGAAAGATAGCATCACAAGCGTTATGCACATCAAAGTAACAAACCAGTGAAGTCCAGCTGTTAATCTTTTATCTGACACACGCAGTTTCCCTAATCCCATTTTTACCGCATTGTTGTTCTTTCTCATGTGCTGTGAGTAATTCCTCAGATATTTGAACCCTCCAGTTAAACCTTACATAAGCTTTCAACAGATCTTTCCAGATACCCATGAAAGGTATCCGAAGCTGTCCAAGAGGCTTCCCTCCATCGTGGTAGAGCCGACGGACGCCGCCGAGGTGGAGAGCGGCGAGCTCCGCTGGCCGCCGGACGAGCCGAGCGCTCCGGAAACGGAGAGGCCGAGAGCAGACGAACAAACTGCAGGTGAGGAGGAGGAGGAGGAGGAGGAGGTCACGGTGGAAAACCTGGTTTCCTTTTTGTTATTTGGCTCATTTAGATTTAAACTTACCAGCTACAAGTGACTGAAACAAAAGTTAAACATAGAAGAAGTATTCAGATCACATGATTAATGGGAGAGAGATACACACATTTGTATTTATTTTTTGGGGCTTTTCTCTAATATTTGATATTTTGTGAAATATTTGGATAATTTTACCTCTTTGGGCCTGGAACAGTTATTTAAATGAAACGATGTGAGAAGTTTAGAGGTGGAACTGATCAGACATCTGAGACGTGACAATGAGCCCAGTGGTGTAATTGTAATTGTACATTTCCTAAATAAAATGTGTACTTTTACTCCGATACATTTCCCCGAAGCATCTTCGTTACTCGTTAATATTGCACGCAAGCAGGTTTGGCGAATCAGTGGTCAGGAATCAGGAATCAGGAACTGCAAACAAAGTGCTCTCAAAGCTTTAGTTAAGTTTAGATTTCCGCTCAAGTCCAGGCCTGCTGCATGTCAGATCATAATACTGTACATGCTACTAGCGACTACGAGGGAAGGAAAACTGGATTTTGCTATTTAAATCCTTTAAGTTGTGAAGACCTCGTTTTTCTTCAAGTGTAATGTAGCCTCCGTTTATAAGGTGGTGTTCATGTTAAGAGGAATAATAAAGGGCACGGTCACACGATTTTTCAAACTGAAAGTTCACCAAAGTGAACTGCATTTCGAATGTAAAGATGCAAACTTGCTTTGCATCCGGAAGCAAAAGTTTTTTCGCACTTTCACTCGCGTAGAATGGACGTGAGCGGGAAGCGAATATTACATTTTTGCATGTGTGACCGCATCATAAACTTCATAAATCTCAAATTTCTGACTTGCTTGCTTTTTTATTAACAGCATTTACTTGTAGTTTTACTTTCAATACTTCAGTACTATAGACTTTTAAAGAGATCACAAGCCGAAAATATTTGGAGCCACTGGTTTAATGTAAAAACAATTATTTATTTTATAAGCTTATCATATATTTTTTTTAATGTAAAATCCTAATCTGTAAAGTAATTAATGACTATAGCCATGAAATAATTTTAGTGAAGTAAAAGTATAATATTTCCCTTTGAAATGTAGTGGAGTATAAAATAGCATAAACATGGAAATACTCAAGTACCTCAACATTATATTTAAGTACAACACTTGAGTAAACATATTTAGGTACTTTCCACCATCATACAGTCGTGCAAACATCTGTCCTCTGAGCGTCTCTCCAAAACACGATCAGAAATAACATCCGTCTCTTTAAACCCATAAAAGGTTATTTCCTGTCATGACTTCCTGTAGTTCTTTATGCTAATGAGGCAGTTTGCATCAGTCGTTCTCAACTGAACGAGAGGACGAACGTACATTGATCGACTGCGGCACAGAAATCTGATGATGTGCATCACTGAGTTGAAAAATGAGCTGCGATATGAAGTCAGTCTCATCATCCGTCTCCCAAACAGGAAGTCACACAACTCAGGATAAATATGAATCATTACAGGGAACACATTTTCACCTCTATGTTGTACTTTCATTGAGTTGTTACTCGGTACACACAACATCTATTGCATGTTTGTCTACCCTAAAAGAGGGATCCCTCCTCAGTTGTGAGTTTTTTCTAATTTTTCCCTGTTAAATCCACTGTGAGGGACATAAAGGACAGAGGGTGTCGTATCCTGTACAGATTGTAAAGCCCCCTGAAGCACATTTGTGATTTGTGATATTGGGCTAAAAATAAATCGATAGTGTGGATCTGCATCTGACCGCCGCTGGTCGTCTCTTTCCTTTGACTTTATCAGCATCACGCTGCCTCTGAGAACCAGCTGACATTGTGAAATGCAGCTGAACAGCAGCTTTCATCACATGATGATATAAAACATTTAGTGTTTGTGGCCAACAAAGCTGTTAGAGAATATGAGTCCAACTGAGTTCAGACATTTGTGCTTTATTTTGAAGTGGAAATCCTCTCTAGATAGTTTTTATTTTGTTATTTTTCTGGTCAGTTTGATCTAATTAAGGATCTGGGGCCTGTCTGCAACATGAGATACTTTCCTCTCCTATTGATTTTTACTAGGGCTGTCAAAGTTAAGGCGACTAATTTCTTTAACACATTAACGCAACTTGTGATTTTTTTTTTAAGCTAGAGACAAGATACTGGTATCAAACTACTGGTATGAAACTATAAAACCTAAAGAATCCATTGATACCAACCATATCTTACTAGCTTGTCGTGAAGGAGGTTAAATAACGCTCCAAACTTGTGCTAAATTTTGGTGAGGAAAACTGTCATGGCCATTTTCAAAGGGGTCCCTTGACCTCTGACCTCCAGATATGTGAATGAAAATGGGTTCTATGGGTACCCACGAGTCTCCCCTTTACAGACATGCCCACTTTATGATAATCACATGCAGTTTGGGGCAAGTCATAGTCAAGTCAGCACACTGACACACTGACAGCTGTTGTTGCCTGTTGGGCTGCAGTTTGCCATGTTATGATTTGAGCATATTGTTTTATGCTAAATGCAGAACCTGTGAGGGTTTCTGGACAATATCTGTCATTGTTTTGTGTTGTTAATTAATTTCTAAAATTAAATATATACATACATTTGCATAAAGCAGAATATTTGTCCACTCCCATGTTGATAAGAGTATTAAATACTTGACAAATCTCCCTTTAAGGTACATTTTGAACAGATAAAAAATGTGCGATTAATCACGATTAAATATTTTAATCGATGACGGCCATCTTATCTTTATAAACAAAACATCAGCATGTTAGCATTGTCATTGTGAGTATGTTAGCATGCTGATGTTAGCATTCAGTTCAAAGCAATGATTGGGAGAAGAGTTCAAACACAGCTTTATGTCCCGTTGAAAGACTGGGGGTTAATCTGCAGCATCTGCATGTATTTTTTTTTTTCCAGATGAGAACGAGTCGAATGTCGGCGTGGACGAAGAGGCGTCAGCGGCGGAGATGCAGGACTCCAACTGAACAAAGTCTCCTCCTGCGTAACCCACTGTTACTGTGAGTGTGTCCAGATAATGGATGAATGAAATAGAGTCCAGTAGACGAGCACGTTGCATTGATTGGAAATGATCACGGAGATTAGAGAAGGTAGAAAAAAACAGATTCCCAAACCCCAGCTCACGGGCTTGGAGCCAGAGTCCTGTCGCCACCTTCGTAAATAAATCTACAGAAGGTGTTTTTGTTTACGCCTCTTCTTCTTCTGATGAAGGAGGTTGTTCTTACACATCATGTAAGCTTATAATGATTGAAGGGATCAAGTCCAGTTTGCCTTTTGGCTATTTTCTTCTCTGTCTGAAAATTAACAAAATCTATTTTAAGTTTTGGCAGCAGACGTGTTTTTAATGTCAGAATTTAAACATTTAATCTGAGGGTTTCCCCGTCTAATACCACTGTTGTTATCCAGCTTTAGATATTTTTAATTTGATAAATTAAACGTTCTCTCTCTGGCTCCAAGCCCACGCTGTCCAGATGCCCACGACATCATCTGATCTGGACAGATGTTTCTAAATGCTGTTTAGCTCATGTGTGCCATATTACTACTACTACTGATGGTAGCTACTGTATTTTGTGCACAGTTTTTAACTCTAGATGTAAATTACATCACTGTATATGTTAAGTGCTGACTGCTGTAGTTTTGGTGATGCTTGGTGTCACTATTCACTTTGTAATAATAGCTACGATGTTTTAAAGAGCAGTATTTGATTAATTAAGAAAGCCTTCATCACTTTATTCGATGTTATTTACGACACATTCTTTAATATATTATATGATATGTTGTCTTCATACAGTAGGTGTTAAAGGGAACGTAGTCGTGTTTTACTTATTGGAGCAATATGTTCACAAGAGTTTAAAGGCAGTCCATTTTGTTACAGAAGTAAATAATAACCAGTATATTTTAGACGTGTGTTGTTTGTCACAGACATGATATTTTTTAAAATACTGGAAGCCTAAATTATTGCACAAGTAATAAACCTTTTCAAAATTCTTAAAACGCTTTTTAATTTATTGTCCATGTGGTTTGTGATAGTCAAAGGGAAGAGAAGATTTGATTTGAAGGTTTGAAGGTTGATTTTTTTGTCTCTTATACATCAGACCGACACATACGGATACTTCCCTTTTAGGGGAAAGAAAACAGAAGATCTCATAGACTTCAACGCAATGTGACGTGTGTTTGGTTTGTAATTTTGACAAATTCGTACACATTCATCTCTTGTTATACAAACGTTTGTTTTATACACGTCTAATAATTATTTTGCAACCTTCGTTCGTACGGTTGATCGCCACCATGTCCCTTCAGTCTTCCCCCGTCCAACAAATTTCTGCCAATAGATCCCCCTAAATCCTACACACTGGTCCTTTAAGTAAACACAAGCAGATTAAGAAAATATCTTCACCGATTTGACAACACATTCAAGCAGCACAGACGACATCGGAAACGTTTTTAGGGGACAAGTGATGCACATACTGCGTTCCAAATGGCATACTTTTTCTTTTTACTTTTAGTACTGCAGCTGCCCTTACAAAGTACGTACTGATGCATGCAGTATGCATACAATTGGGACATACAGTACTACTTCTTCATAACATTGACCTTGACCTTTGACCCTCTTGTTCATAGTCATCTGTCATGGCGGCTTCTAACAGTGAGCTGTCATCAGGATGTCATCTGTCTAGCCAGAAAAACATGCTGGCTTGAATTCTGCAAAATGCAACGATGCAGTAGGACATCATGGTATTTTTGTCATTTAACATTGACACTATGATGTATTTGGGAAATACTAAATGTGTTTCTGGCGTACTAAATATTATGTATATTAGTATGGGTGTTGGAACGCACCGAGCTCCAGCTGTGTTCACTTTTTATTGTCCCCTTTGTTGACTGTGTTACTTGCAGCACTTCTCTCAGGCTGCAGTGTGTTCAGCGAGAGCAGCTGCTGCTTTTTACTGATGCAACTGAGACACATCTGGATCCAACACTGTTGTCTATCTACAGCGCAACAAAACCTGAAATTAAATGACTTTTGATCACTAGGGGGAAGTAGTAGTAGTAAAAGAGCCCTGATACAACATCAGATGATCAAGTCAAAATGAGATTAAAATGAATTTTTGTTAATTGTAGTGAAGTAAAAAATGTCCTCAGTTACTCCACTCAGTACTTGAGTAAATGTACTAAGTTACATCCGACCACTGAACTGAGCTGAACTAAATATACTGTATAGATATTAATAATCGTACTATTTGGTGGAAGATATTTCCGCTGTTAAAACAAAGATGCAGCCCTGCAGTATTTCTCTACCTTCTCGGTGAAGGAAGCTCAGGTGTTTTTCTTCTCCTCTGAGCTGGAGGCTGCACCATGAATCCAAACACTGTTCTTATTTTAGTTTCTGATTTATGTTTCTTTGCCTCACAGTTATTATTCAAGGAAAGTAAACCCAACATCTGCCGTTGCTGTATGTCTTGTCACGGCAGAGAGAACAGGAAGCATGTATTAATGCTAATAATAAATTTAGTCAGATGTTATTCATCTTTTGGCTGTTTTATATTATTGTTAATTGAATATTTTGGACTGTTTGGTCAGACAGAATAAGCAATTTAAAGACTTCGTTTTTGGGAAATTGTGATGCACATTTTTCAGTTTTCTGACATTTTATAGACTAATTAAAATAATTAAAACAAAACAGACAAATCAATTGTGAAAATAAAAGAGGATGAATTGTTTAATTGTTGCCCAATAGGTTGACTACATTCAATTCAATGTCAAGAAATGGTTAAAGTTGCCTTTTTGAAAATGCAATAACATTAAATTTAAACCTGGAGTGCGGAAGTTTTGTCTCCCCCCCACTTAGGGGTGCAATGATACCGGTCCGATACTGACTCAAATAGATGGATCGGATATCGGTGACAATGGGGCCGATCTATTAAATTCAATTCTATGTTTATACACTATATACATTATATACTGGAATTTTAATTCCTGTTTAAGTTTTGACAAATTTGTTGCTGCATTATCTGAATTGTAATTCCTGTTAATTTTGAAGAGTTTTTACCAAGTTGCTGGTGTTAAGATTTATTATTTTAATGATAAATAACAATATACTAAATTTATATCTATGTATTTATTTGTTGCATTTCGTTTTACAATGTTAAGAAAGCAATGTTTAAGTCAAGCCTGATATTTCCTTACACATAAAAGAATGATCCCAGTCTCTTCCACACAGTGAGACATACAGCTTGTTAATTAAACACTGGTATCGGATCGGTACTCGGTATTGGTCGATACCCAAAGTCCATTGCTATCGGTATCGGGACCAGGAGTGTGTGTCCTCGCTGTCGATTGCTTTTTTTTTATTTGACTTAAATCCTTTCTCTGAACGCCGAGTTTCTTTTTTTTTTATCAGGAGCATCCACTCCAAAAACGTTTCTTGAATGCTCCTTCGGATTTTCCGCCATACTCCTATAGCTGCTGCTCCATCGCTATCGTCTCTCCTACGCTTCCTGTCTCCTTTAATCCTTAAGTCGCCACAGACACCACAACTCTGGTATACTGCGACATACAGAGAGCTTTCCCTGGCGGCAATCGGCTTAATCCGCATTGTGTGAACTCTCAAGGGCTGGAATGTAACGGATGTTCATTTATGGCATTATTTATATGTAAAAGAACCGCACTGCAGCTTTAAACGCGGACACAATTAAAATAGTTTTGACTTTGCATTTATCAAATTGTTGAAATAAAACTTTAAGAATTTGCAGGTAAATGTTATATAAATCTGAGTGTTTGTAGTTTTCCTGTCGCAGTGTCTCTTCCTTCCTTGTGTCTTGTATAAACACACTCAGACCAACAGGCAACATGCGCCGCGCTCCCACGTACACTTTGTTAGCTTGTTGAGGCTGATACACTGTTAAAGGTCAGCTCCGTGTCTTGATCCAGACAGCGAGATGGATGACGGGAATCTCCCATCTTGTTTCTTTCATGCCTCGCTCGCTCTCTGGATCTGACCTTTGTGGATGACAACCTTGTGAAGAGCACTTCATCGGAGCAAGCGGGGTCACTCCTGGGAAAATGGAGGGCTGCGGGGCGCGAGGCTGCGAGGGGGGTGGATGGGAGGGGGGGGGGGGGGGATGCAGTGTCAATTATCTCTCAAATGTCACAAGCTGTTTTTCAGAGGGAGGAAGGACTCGTCTCTCCTCTTAAGGACGGCTCCATGTCTCGCTCATATTTTGCACATAATTCTCACAAAGGTGGAAGCTTTTAACATTTGATGCTGCAGCGCTGCAATCAGCAAAACATCATCACAAGACTCACTGATGCTGCACTCGCATACCAACAGATATCTGTGTTTCTGAATTTGATTGTAGGTGCTTGTATCAGTCGGTGCACCACTTTGGTCCAGATTGATGTTGTACAGATATTCATGTCCCCCTAAGGATGAATCCTAACAACCATGGTGATCCTCTGACATTTCCTCTAATGCCACCAGCTGTTCAAATGTTCCACATATCCAGTGAAATATCTCAACATCTACTGCATTAATTGGCACAAATCTTGGTCCAGACATTCATGTTCCCCAGAGGATTTATCCCAATGACTTCATCCAATCTGATCCTTTAACTTTTCTTCTTGCTCCAACAGCACATAAAAGTTATTAGTTAAAATTATAGATAGACTTCATTGAATTCTTCAGTTTATAACCAAATACCTGCAAAACTAATGAATCAGCCTCAGCTGTGCTTTGTGTTTAGTGCTCATTAGCATTGTGAGCATGCTAACACACTGAACAAAGATGGTGAACATGATAAAAATTCAACCTGCTTAACATCAGCATGTTTTGTTCCCCTCACTTCCTCCCTTCTTTCTTCTCTTCCTTTTTACCCTTTCCTTCCTTGTTTTGTTCCCCTTCCTTCCTTCCCTCTTTCCTTCCTTCCTCCCTTATTTCCTTTCTTCTTTTCTTTTCTTTTACCTTTTCCTTCCTTGTTGTGTTCCCCTTCCTTCCTCCCTTATTTCCTTTCTTCTTTTCTTCCCCTTTACTTTCTTGTTTCGTTCCCTTTCCTTCCCTTTCTTCTTGTTTACCTTTTCTGTCCTTGTTCTGTTCCCCTTCCTTCCTCCCTCTTCCATTATTTCCTCCCTTCCTTCTCATAAATCTTACAGAAATAAAACTATTAGATTTGGAGTGATTTTCTCTGGTCGTGAGCAGACTCAGTCTCCCATAAATAACCATTGTTTAGCTCGGCTGTTTGTCCTCTGGCTGCTCTCCTGTTTCATTATGCAGAATTCATTCATGTTCAGATCAGAACAAAGGCCAGGCGGACCCTGCCAGCGGCCACTTGTAAATCTGTGTATTTAAAAGTACCTTTTAACACAGCCATTAGAGCCGCTGAGTGTTGTGAGGGAGTTGTGTTTTGATGATGTCAAAGTGTGCTGTGCCAGGACTTTCATCTCCCACTCCCGCTGGCTTCAAACGGCTCTTTCAAATGTGTCCGTGATAGGCCGAGGTAACGCACGGCCGCCCGCCGCCTGCAGCTGGACGCCGTCCTCCATCAGCTCACCACGACTGGATATAACAAGGTTTTCACTTTGGCTCTAAGGTCACACGTATCATTCAGTCTACATGACAAACAATACAGAAGAAATATATGTTAACATTTAGTTTAATACACAATTCTCCCTTCTGTGACTGCATCATCTATTGCTTGTTTAAGTTTAATTATTATTAATAATAATAATTTATTTATAGAGTACATCAGCATATTTCTGCCACCAAATAAATAAATAATAATAAATATTTGACTTGTAACGTGAAGTTTTTCTTTTTAACTAAATCTTTTTCTTGGTATAACAACTGACGTTTTTTGTTGATCATTATAACAAGAATAGTTTTTTTTTATGTTGATTTTGTGAAAAAACTTGTAACTTATAACAAGAACACAACCGAATAATTTGGTCGATGTTAATAATGAGAAAATACGTCATAATAGCATGAAAAATATATTGTTATAAGGCGAAAAGTGTCTCTTGAAAATGAGGAAGTTGTCGTTATGAGAAATTGAGCAAATATTTTTGGTGTAATAAGGGCTTTTCTGTAGAAGATTCATAACAAGGAAGGTAAGTTAAAAACACAAAACAATACAGTACAAACCCACAGCCACAGCTGTGCAGAGCTGGAAATGAAGTCAATCATCTTCAACTTAATTTTATGTAAAATTCAGATTCACTTTTATTCATTTAAACAAGAAAAATCTGATTTGAACCATTTCAAAAATTCAGGCTACATATTTGCACATGAGTTAAAGCACTTTATGCACTTCCAAAAATGTGCTTTCTTGCTGAGAGTTGATGAAAATATTGACACCACTCCCATATGAAGCCACAGACAGCTGTTAGCTTAGCTTAGCATAAAGACTAGAAACAGGAGGAAACAGCTAGCCTGGCTCTGTCGAATGGTAACAACGTTCACCTACCAGCTCCTGTAAAGTTAACTGATTAACACGTTATATCTGGTTTGTTTAATTTGTACATAAACTGATTTGTTAAAACGTCAAAAACAACAAAAACTTGTCAGTTTTACACTTCAGGTTTTGGCTGGACCGGCCAAACGCAAAAGTCTGTCACTGAGTGATGAAGTTACTCGATTGGTCGGCCGAGTGTTCGCTGAGCGGAAACAGTCCTTTATGCAAATGTAGCCTGTCCAGCGCGCCGCGTCCGGCTCACGAAACTTGGACTAAGATGATTCAGCAGTGGCATAGACTATTTATCCCTTTAAATGTTTTCAGAAGTAGTTTTTGGTGGATTGTTTGGACCGAGTCTTGTTGTATAAATTAAACAAACAAAGATATAATTTATGAATTAATTAGCTTTAAAGGTACAGGTAGGTGAACTTTGTTGCCTTTGGACAGAGCCAGGCTAGCTGTTTCCCCCTGTCTCCAGTCTTTGTGCTAAGCTAAGCTAACTTGCTGCTAGTTGAAGCCTTACATTTAACATCTAGATAGAAAACGAAGAAGCATATTTCCCAAAATGTCGAACTGTAATCGAGCATCTTAAAGGTAAGAACTGAGTATTATTATTCTTCTATGCTTGAATAATGCACGTCTAATGTTGATACTTGTATTGAAAAATATCAGGTTTTAATATGTAGGTAGTTAATTTTTTAAAAGACTGTGTAACTTTATGCATAATTAAGTCAGTAAAAGCTCTACAGTAACTTCCTGTGGCTTCAAGTGGTCTCATTATATAGAACTGATGCTGATAACGTGCCGAACAACAGGAGCAGAAAGGAGATTTCTTGAAAGGCCGAACTGATGAAACACAGCATGAATCTCATGAAACACTCGAAGGTGCACCGACTTAATTAAAGAGCAGCGAGATGCAGCGTCTTTGATTGTATGAAGAGCTCTCGCTGTGTGGACGGCAGCCAGCGAGGAGCTCCTCTCGGCCTTGGAGTTGGACGCCCACACGGTGTGAAAAACACCTCCATGTTGGACTCATCATGGCCGCCGAGCACACCGCTGCGACTGGAAATGTTTCGCAGCGAGCAAACGTAAACATTCGTCCGCCAAACATGTAGCACGCTGTTGTTGTAATTGTCTGAGTGACTTCAAGTGGAAAACCTGAAGCGTGTTCAAACAGCTCAGCTAGCATGCAGCTGTGTGGAAGCACAATTACAGCCACTTGTAAGTGTTTTAAACTCATAATTATGAGAAAGTATCTTTGTCTTTCATAATTATGATGTGGCATCTTCTAATTAATGAGATAATACTTGCAATTATGTCATTTTTATATCCAAACCGTGAAGAAAAAATGCAAAAAAAAATGGTGTATTTTTTTCCTACAAATGGATAAAATGACCGCTGCTCCTAAAGGATTGTGCAGTAAATGTGTCATGTAATGTCTCATTTTGTTAAACTCCAGTTGAACTTCAATTGATAGTTAAATAGGACATGAAACGTGCATTCAAATATATTAGAAAAATCTACCGCCATGTTGGAGTGACGTCATTGCATACGTAACAAGGTTGATTCGCCCCCAGCGATGGACAGTCAACACTTTGGGTTAAAAAAGTAAGATATTGTTCCAAAATTAAATCATTTTGCCTTATGTTAGTTTGTGATGGCTACGATATTTTTTTAACTTTCCATCAAGCTTTGTGTGACTGAAACCTGGCAGCCAATCAGATTGTTATGGGAGAGCGTTGCATCACATTTAACTGACATTTTAAACTGGTTCAAATCATTCAGAAGTCAGTCACAAGGTCACGAATGTATGAAAAAGTTTTGATCACCATCAACTGAAGGAAAATATAAAAGGAGCTCCATCAAAAGAATATTGATCCTGTCTGTATCCTGATTCCCTGTATCTAGAGTGGGGAATAAAATCATGATCTCAACCAGACACCCAGCAGATACTGTATGCATATTATTCACAACTGGATGATTATATTTCCTGCAGAAAATGTGTGTGAATGCTGACAGCTGACCTTAAATGAAAAGCATTGCTGAAAATACAGACACCTGAGAGACCGCGCAGCCTGCAGTCCTCCTCCGAGAAAACCGGTGAAGGGTGACTTTGACATCGTCAAACCGGTTAGCAGTGGAGCCTTTAGGTGAGGAAGACAGACTGCGTTCTTTGTGTTGTAGAATTATTTTGTCCAGTTTCTTTTCAAATCAGAGCTGATATTCAGTCACAGAAGCTGCTCACGTTTCCTTTTCCCTCTCGTCCTGGACTGTAAACCTTTTACGTCACAAGGAAACTAAACAGGCCTTCGCCATGAAGCAGATCAAACTGCAATACGAGGAACAGAGAGATGCGGTTCTGTTGGAGCGTGACATCCTCACCCTCCTCGACAGCCCTCTTGTTGTCTCGATGTTCTGCTCATTTGAGACAAAGAACCACATGTACTGTACATGGCGATGGAGTATGTAGGAGGTACACACTTAGAAGACCTAAACATAGCATCTGACCTGTTATGTCTCTCTCTGACCTTGTAGGTGAGGATTGTTGCACCTTACTTGAATACAATCAGCGTTTTCCTGTGGACGTGTCCCGCTTCTACATCGCAGAGGCCGTGTTGGCGTTGGAGCACATCCACAGCTACGGCATCATTCACAGAGATCTCAAATCCAGCAACTGTATCCTAAACCTGTCCCTTTGGAGAGGACATCTTGAACATTTTTTATTATTCTTCTATGTCTGCTTCCCTCCATTGTAGTCTGTTGATCAGCACAAAGGGACACATGAAGATGGCTGATTTCGGGCTGCCCAGATTCGGGTCAGTGAACATGGCGGCCTGCCTGACTGAAGGAGACTGTCAGCAAATTGCCAGAGAGTTCACTGACAAAGAGGTTAGTCTCTTCTCCACTCCACGTACTTCATTTTCCGTTTCCTTCCCCTCTTTCTTGTCCTCCTACAGACATGCAGCACGCCTCTCTTCATGACCCCAGAAGTATTCCTCCAGACGGGCTATTGAAAGCCCGTAGACTGGTGGTCCACAGGGATTATTCTACATAACTTCCTGTTTGGCGTAACACCTTTCTCTTGTGGCTCGAACGAAGACATCAGTCTCTATGTGATCGCAGGTAGGAATCTTTAGCTCCATTCATTATCTTTTCATCACATGCAACCTTTTCCTCTAAGAATTATGTCATTCAGTCCCTTTGGTGAATCAAATGTAAATTCCTTGATCAGATCAACTGATATGTGCGTCTTTTCCAGATTACATCTACTGGCCAGATGTGGGAGATCCCCTGCCAGGTGATGCCCAGAATCCGTCTTCTCTCTCGAAGAACTGTGCGAGGCGTCTGGGTACACGTAAGTGACGGCTTTACCAATGATGACAGAATGTAAGAATATGCGTGTGAATGCTGACAGCTGAAATTAATTGCAAAGCATTGCTGAAAATACAGAAACCCGAGAGATCCGCGCAGCCTGCAGTCCTCCTCCGATAAAAATGCAGAAGAGTGACTTTGAATTCATAAAACCAGTTAGCAGCGGCGCCTTTGGGTGAGTAAGACAGACAGCTTTCTTTGTGTTCAGACTGACTCTTTGGATAGTGCAGAGTCCAGTCAAAGCAGAAAAGAACCTGAAATATGTTGTAGAATTATTCTGTCCAGTTTCTTTTCAATTTAGAGCTGATATTCAGTCACAGAAGCTGCTCACGTTTCCTTTTCCCTCTCGTCCAGGACTGTAAACCTTGTACGTCACAAGGAAACTAAACAGGCCTTCGCCATGAAGCAGATCAAACTGCAAAACGAGGAACAGAGAGATGCGGTTCTGTTGGAGCGTGACATCTTCACCTTCCTCGACAGCCCTCTTGTTGTCTCGATGTTCTGCTCATTTGAGACAAAGAACCACATGTACTGTACATGGCGATGGAGTATGTAGGAGGTCAGGAGGTAGTTTTGGATTGGTCATGCATGCACATACACTATATCCACTGTACACACTAAGAAGACCTAAACATAGCATCTGACCTGTTATGTCTCTCTCTGACCTTGTAGGTGAGGATTGTGGCACCTTACTGGAATACAATCAGCGTTTTCCTGTGGACGTGTCCCGCTTCTACATCGCAGAGGTCGTGTTAGCGTTGGAGCACATCCACAGCTACGGCATCATTCACAGAGATCTCAAATCCAGCAACTGTATCCTAAACCTGTCCCTTTGGAGAGGACATCTTGAACATTTATTATTATTTTTTCTATGTCTGCTTCCCTCCATTGTAGTCTGTTGATCAGCACCGCGGGACACATGAAGATGGCTGATTTCAGGCTGTCCAAGATTCGGGTCAGTGAACATGGCGGCCTGCCTGACTGAAGGAGACTGTCAGCAAATTGCCAGAGAGTTCACCGACAAAGAGGTTAGTCTTTTCTCCAGTTATTGAAACTTGTGTAAATCCTGTGTTATAAGTATTTTCGTACTTCATTTTCCGTTTCCTCCCCCTCTTTCAAGTCCTCCTACAGACATGCAGCACGCCTCTCTTCATGGCCCCAGAAGTATTCCTTCAGACGGGCTATGGAAAGCCCGTAGACTGGTGGGCCACAGGAATTATTCTATATAACTTTCCTCTACGGCGTAACACCTCTCTCTTCAATAAACTTTTAAGTTGTTAGAAAGTAGTATTTGGGTAGAATTAACATTTATTTGAAACATTAGGTCCATCTCTAGTTTCCTGTTAACATACAGTGTTATTTTATAAATTATATTATTTTTTTAAGGAGATCAGGCAGGTAGGAAGAGGCGTGTCCATTTACAATTTAAGTCGTGTGTGTCCACATGCTTCCAGCATTCACATCAATTACACAACCAGTTTGCCATTCAGCTCTGGTACACAGTTCAGTGAAGAGTGCCTCTTCATTTGTTTGGGAATAATGTTCCACTCAAACATGCGGCACAGCACAGGGTTACTCTAGTAACCTTTTCTATGAATAGTAAATGTCACCGTAATCAATTTTAGATGGGGCGGCTCTGCAGGTGGAGCCTGGAGCCGGTTGGGAGGAGGAAGAGAGGTTGGTGTGAGCTGCTGCTGGAGTGAGAGTGCCTCCGCCTACTATAGTTGGTTTTATAAAAGCTTCGTGAGGTAAACAACCCTGAGACTGAAAGAGCACAAGTATCTGTTGTGTGAAGAGCTGAGAGGGTTACAGTTTGTGTATGTCTGTATTTTAACAATGTTGTCCAGTGGTGGATGAAGCATTACCACAGTGTAGAAATACAAATAAAAGTCTTCCATTCAAAATTGTATTTTAATAATCTGGAAGATTTTCATTTAAATAAAATGTCTGTTAAAGCTTCAGGAGGCAACACGTTTTTGGCCTCATCTTTCCATAATAACCTTTCAGCATATTGTAATTCAAGTGTTCTGAGAGAAACTAGACTTCTGCACCTCCTCATGGCTCTGTTTCCAGGCTTTAAGAAATCTATCTCGTGACGGGAGACTTTGACCAATCACAGGTCATTTCAGAGAGAGAGCGTTCCTATATTATTGGCTGTGCTCCAGGCGAAGGTGAAGCTATTCTCTTGATGCGAAGTGTCATTTTGCCGGCTGAAAATGGCAGCGAAGGGGCCTGGGGATTAGAGGGAATGTGGCTGGAGAGGACGGACAGAGAGAGAGACAGACTGTGACAGCAGGCTTCAAACTTTTCAAGAAATATCGCAAATTATTCATGAGGTAGGAAAAGCATTCAACACGTTTGTTAGACCTCAAGGATGCTTACAGTGTGTTTAGGTGAAAGACATTGGATTTAAACAGAGATTTTGTCTACAAGAAAACTCCAGTTAAGATACAAAACAACAACTTAAATTAGTTAAAGGGTGGGTCCATCCATTTTTAAATGGAAACGCCCACTCACCTGTTAGCAAAAAGCAGTGACGTAGGCTACCAAAGTAAGCTAATCAATAAGGTTATGAATAATGCGAACGCTAGCACTAGCTGAGTCAACGTTAGCTGTGCTAAATTTGGAAATAACTGAAAGGGTTCGTTCGGATTGTTGTTCGGATTGTTGTTCGGGTTGTGTCAGTGGGCTACCTCCAGGTCTAAGAAGTGAAGTCAATGCTGAAGTGCCTTAAACTTGCATTCTTTCTAATATCCAGCAGGGGGCGACTCCTCTGGTTGCAAAAAGAAGTCTGATTGTATAGAAGTCTATGAGAAAATTACCCTACTTCTCACATGATCTCAGTAAACATTGTAAACATGAGTTAATGGTCTCAATCGCTAGTTTCAAGTCTTCTTCAATACAGCCTGATTGTATCACTGAACCGAAACCAGGGGTGTTTTGAAGATGTTTTAAGATTTCTAAATAAGGACAGTAGCCTACATAAAGCACCTCACATTTGTACCTGATTTGATTTTAAACAAAACTTGCTTCAGTCGTAGAGGAAAGATGCTGGCGAAGGGTGAAGAGACATTTACGAAGCTACTCTCTTGATGCGATGTGTCATTTTGCTGTGAAGTAAACACCATCTGATTGAAATTGAACCTCATTTTTGCTCGTTGACCCGCTCAAAGCCTCGGAGAACCGGCGGGTCACGGAGAGCCTCGGGGCCTCTCAGGCGGAACCGAGTCTCTGCATCTCTGGCTCGTCCACATGACACAGAGCTGATGATGCTGCATGCATTATTTAAAGTCTATCCAACTCCCTATGTCATAGCACTTTAATCTGCAGCCTCTCATAACCCCATCTCTGCAGGGCTCGTGTTACTGCTCGTTCCCTCCGGTGGTACCGACAGATAGAGGACAGAGATGTTTCTTTTTAAAGACAACTCTGTTTTATCTTTTCATCAACAATGAATGTATACTACTAACAAGTGTCTGTGTAGCCAAAAATTAATATAGCTCCATTGTTTTCCAAAAAACACAACCCATACACAGCCGCATTTTGCGTTGGTTCAGGGGGCTCACTGAACCCCCTAGAAATGCATCTATATTTTTTTATAATAACGTAGAACTAATAATTCATTGTAATGATTGAATAATATCGACCTTGTTGTGAATTCATACTGACAGAATAAGAAGCCAACAAGATCAGAAGATAGATTTGTGGTATTTCTATTTACTTATAGCCTACTAACATCGGACACTCTCTGTGCCTGGATATGATTGGTTTATGTGAAACATGGCTGAAACCAAATGTTTTCTTACCATTAAATGACGCTTCCCCACCTGATTTCACTTATGCCCATGTTGCCAAACACAATATTAAATTCAACTCATTTGAGGCTCTTGTATTAAGATCATCTCCATTCACCATGAATTGCCTCGTCCAGGGCAGCAGGCTCCATCTTGTGGTACTATACAGACCTCCCAAGTTAAATAGCTTTCGAGTTCTACTCCGGAAACGAAATTGAAGTCGAAAAAAACACATTTGGGCACCCTGGACTTCTGACCCCCAAAAGGCACAACTAGACCACACTGTTAACCATCATACCAAGTTTGAAGTTCCTAAGTTAAATAGTTTCCGAGTTCTGCTCCGGAAACTAAAGTGTGACACGCGGATGGACGGACACGCGGAACGCTATATACCCCCGACTACGTTGTCGCGGGGGTATAATTATTTGTGATTTGTTTTGCAAGTTATGTTTTTATGTTAGTTATGTATGTGACACCGTACTTATGTTACATTGTTATCGTCTGTATTTTACTTAGTTTATGTACTTACATTAAGCCTAACCATGACGTTTGTCCTAATCCTAACTAAGTGGTCTTGTTGCCTAGACCTAACTGCAGACGTTACCGTAGTTTTGTTTCGCGGCATACAAATGACATGTGAAAAGGCTAAAATGTGTCCTCATGACACGCAGAATGTTGTTGTAATGTCGTGCTATTTATACACCTTCCCGTGAGACCGGGTTGTATTTGGAGTTGGAAGGGTTCATTTTAGTGCTGTCAATTATTTAAAATATTTAATCGTGATTAATCAAATTAATCACACATTTTTTAACCGTTCAATGTCATGCTCATGCCTTTGAAAATGGCCATGCCAGTTTTTCCTCGCCAAATTTTAGCTTGTAGCCCTTCGCAACAAGCTAGTATGACATGGTTGGTACCAATGGATTCCTTAGGTTTTCTAGTTTCATATGATGCCAGTATCGTCACTAGCTTTAAAAACTGAGCCTGCTGAAATTGCAAGTTGCGTTAATGAATTTAGCAGCGTTAAAACAAATTTGTGTTAATGCATTATCGCGTTAATTTTGAGAGCCCTAATGGAAACGTAATTTTTAGGAGACAGGCATGCACACACACCACCTGGAATCAATTTATGTGAAATCTGTTCTGCAGAAAATTGGACATTTGACATATTTGGAGATGGAGACCATCAGAGCACCGCATTGTCCGAGTCGAGAGGAGGACAACGAGAGGACAGAGAGGAGCAGACGTCGACAGCGTACTGGTCGAATGATGTAAGTTCTCTTATGACAACAGCCCACTTCAACTTGTTCTAAAGAAATTCTGATCAAGAATATGTTTAGTTATCAGGAAGTTACAGTTTCAACCGTTACTAATATGTGGAATAAATGCTCATCATATAGGTCACCGATCAAGGAGGGAACAGACGGACTATTGAGAACGGTTCCACCCGCCGGACGCCACGCTGAACCTCATCACAGACGCATCCTCAAGAAAAGATATCAGCTTATCATTAAGCTGCTCCGATTAAGAATAAATAAATTCATAAAATGTCTTGTTTAAGCGTTTACAGCATCAGCAGCAAAGGCAAAGGAAGCCTGTCCAAGCTGCTCTGATTAATACAAAAATGAAATAAATATATGTTGTTCTTCAATAATGAGTCCTTCTCCATTGTGTCTAGTTTTATCATTTAGTTTCACATGCAACTACACATAAAAGACACTTGGCTATACTCAATAGCACGGTAAGCCCATGGGTTAAGACGGCGGTGCAGGGAGAGTTTGTGTTTTCGGAACAACGGGACTTTGAAACAATGGGTGTTTGTATTCAGAATAACGGGTTGTCGGACTAATGGGCTTTCGGTCCAATGGTGCATTTTTCGGACTATCGGAATAACGGCCTGTTGGAACAATGGGCAGTCCCTAATTGGGTGCGGTGGCAGTTACCTTCAAAGAAAAGCTCGATTTAAACCCAATTAAATCAACAATTTATTATTCATTTATTATTGGAAACTTTGATCTTGAATTAATTAACCATAAATGTACTAACTGAACATTTTGCCCCTTTAATTAGCACAAAAACAGCTCTTTCCAGGGAACTATTAGTTATTACTAGGAAAGACAGGTAAAACAAAGCTTTCCATCTGATTTTATTTTGCCATTAAGGAGCATCGACTTCAGCTTCACTGGAAAAAAAGCCCCCAAATAAAAAATGTAATGATATCTGTCTTCGTGTTTCATACTCTGCCTTAGATGTTTTTTGGTAAAGCCAACAGAAACAACTCCTACAACTGATTCTTCCTCAAGCAACGTGGCAACAAGGCAACCTGATGTTTCTGGAGGAGGATAGTTAGTGAGAACGGGCGCTCCTGAGGGAGTTTGATGATATACAGTAGAGCTGTGTGACCTGCTGCATCGAATGCTTCACCATTTATCTCTCGTCCTCCAGAGGAAACTGTGTTTTTTTCCTGCTCTGTAAAGGATTTATTTCCCTCTGTGTGGATAGTGAACATTGATGAGTCTGGAAAGAAGCAGGTTGTCTGTATTTCTGAGGCGTTTAGCATTGAATGAATGCATCTTTTTAACAACATGAATGAGACAAAACTAAATGAATCCAGGAGTGCAGAGTACATCACCAATACATGTTATATTGGCCCGTTAACACAAAAAGGCGTATAAATGCCACGATAATGCGCAAGGCTTTTTGCGTGTCTTTTGTACCCCATGTATCTTGTACTGACTGCAATGTAAACGCATCCGCGTATAAATGCTACGGTAAGACTTAATGATAGTATAAAGAGCGAGGAAAGACCAGTTATAGTGGGCAGGTTAGGAGGTTAATGTGCCCAACAAACACTGGACCTTTAACCAGGAGACCTGTGTTCGAGACGGTCGTTGACCGGTGTTTTGTTTTTTAAGTTACATCAGTGAAGATTGTCACATGTTTTTTGTTGATGTTTGTGACATGTTTTCCGTAGTTGTTTCCATACATTTTTTACTTTGTTTAGCCTACTGGTTTTTGTTTTGTTTGTTTTATTTACCCTTTCCCCTTTTACAGCATGTATATGTAGGAGTCTGTTTCTGATGGATCTCCTGTCAAATGAAGTGGTGCTTGTCTGTTTTTGTCTTAAATTTCAATAAAATGTTGAATATATATATAAAAAGAACTGGATACAGCTTTGTAGGCAGCTCCCGTTCATTCGTATGAGAGTTGCTCAGTGGCTTATGAAGCCAAAATGGCTCGACTGCCAAGTTATAAAGTCTGGCGAAACTCCGCCTCCCAGCCCGCGGTCCAGCTGCGGTCTAGAGCTCATTCAAATGACTGGAGGAAGGAAAATAACTGGATTCAGCTATTAGTTAATTTTACAACTTTTAGGACCTAATAGTTTAAATAAAGGTGATGTTTGTGACATGTTTTCCGTAGTTGTTTCCATACATGTTTTACCTAGTTTAGCCTACTGGTTTTTGTTTTGTTTTGTTTGTTTTATTTCCCCTTTTAGCTCATGTATATGTAGGAGTCTGTTTCTGATGGATCTCCTGTTAAGTGAAGTGGTGCTTGTCTGTTTTTGTCTTAAATTTCAATAAAATGTTAAATATAAAAAAAGAACTGAATACAAGCGTTGTACGCTGTTGCTCAGAGGCGCATGAAGCCAAAATGTCTCGACTGCCAAGTGATAAAGTCTGGTGAAACTCCGCCTCCTAGCCCGCGGTCCAGCCGCGGTCTGGGGCTCATTCACATGAATGGAGGAAAGAAAATAACTCTGAATTCAGCTATTAGTTCATTTTACAACTTTTAGGACCTAATGATTTAAATAAGGGCTATTCAAGTGTTCATACTGGGAAGTTGATTTACCCCCAAAACAATTATCCGCAGAGTTACAGACGTCTCTTTCCCAATGTAATTCTATGGGTAAAAGTCTTTTTGGGCCCAATGCCATCATGTGACGGACACAGAAGTTGTAATTCCACCGTTTAGCCACTATGAATATTGGCTTTAAAGCCCGGTGCACTTTTTGGGGGCTTGGTTTACTTACTTATTGTAAGCAACGCGGAATGTCCGTGGTATTTACTGTACCTTTACCAGGGTTTACCAGTGGAGTCTATGTAGGATGAGACATGTAGATTCAGCTATTTGCCTTCACTTGCCTTTAGGTGGCTTGTAGGGAAGCAGTTATGGATGACAGATATTAATCCAGACCAGTAGGGACTCTACTTCCCCCTCAACGTTCACGTAATGAGCTGAGTACATCCACATCTCTTAATTAGGAAGCTGGATGAGCTGAATGTCACTGCCTCACTGTGTTTACTGTACCATGTAAATTCCAGCCCAGTCGCACAGCAGTTTGCGATGTAGTCACGACATTTAATGTATTTATTCGTGTACATAGGCACTAATTTCACATTTTTTTTGTGATAGTCGGCACAAAATTAGTTCATATGTAATCCATGTAATTGTGAACTGGGAACTATAGAGAATGCACACGTGTGTGAAACCAAAAGTCAAAGTTGATTTATTTGTCACGTAACTTCCATACTTAAGGTATGGCACTTCCGAAGATATTTAAACCCAAACCGCGATCTTTTCCCGAACCTAACTAAGTAGTTTTTGTCACATAACTTCCGTACTTAAGTTACTGTACTTCTGATGTTATTTTAACCCAAACCCAGATCTTTTCCTAAAGCTAACTGTTACGTCCCAGCAAGGTCTAGGGGTAAGGGAAGCAACATAAGCCGATGTAGTCAGGCGTAACGCAGCTGTTTATTGTTAAATGCACAATCAATTAAAGCAAAACAGGCTGCAGGCAATCAACAAACAAGGTGCAGCAAACAAAAGCGAACACAAAGTGTGTTGGTATGAAAAAACAACTCAGGAATGGACTCTAGACGGCGCTGAAATCAATAAACGAATAAAACAAAAGAGCTACAAACTAGAACTTAAAATCACAGCTAAGCTGGCAAACAATTTGATATGAACAAGAAAATAAAGCTATACTCCAACTACTCTCAGGATAATAAAACAAAATACACTAATGGCAGCCATCCGCTTACCTAGTGTTTTTAAACGGAAAACATCTAACCAAAATTGCACAGCAATATGCGTTTCCGCCCCGGCCACAGAGTGGTGGACAGCAGTGGTGACATCACACGAAGAGGGAGGGAGCCGCCTCCCTATTCTTTATTATTTTTTGTGAACAATCACAGATGAACACTGCCTCTTCTTCTAAAATACTGCAACAGATGCACCAAGAAATGTTCAGAGCGTCATCATCCTGTTCCTTTTCAGCTGGAAGGCTTTCTTGTTCCTTGCAGTGATGTGGTGATCTCGGCAAGCTTCGACATATTGTTGGTAGGTGTGTGACAGTTTCCCATTCGGATCAACATTCACAAGGGACATCTCAAGTGAGGACCAGAGCCTCTTCGTGGTCACAGGAAGGCCAGCCCCAGCAGCTTGGAAACCTGCTAAGATAGTTAGTGATATGGAAGACCTACCACTCTGTTAAATTTCAATAAAATGTTGAATATATATATAAAAAGAACTGGAAACAGCGTTGTAGGCGGGCTCCCGTTCATACCTATGAGAGTTGCTCAGTGGCTTATAAAGCCAAAATGTCTGGACTGCCAAGTTATAAAGTCTGGCGAAACTCCGCCTCCCAGCCCGCGGTCCAGCCGCGGTCTAGAGCTCATTCAAATGAATGGAGGAAGGAAAATAACTGGATTCAGCTATTAGTTAATTTTACAACTTTTAGGACCTAATGGTTGAATGATTTTGGTTGAACCCAAAATGTCTGGACTGCCAAGTGTTAAAGTCTGGTGAAACTCCGCCTCTCAGTTACCACTAGTTTTGTACTTGTAAAACTTATGGAACCCGTAACACTAAGTAGTTTTGTTGCCTAAGCCTAACCAAGTAGTTTTATTTTGAAAAGATTGAAGCTGAAATTGACAAATGCGTCACGTTGCTGGACATTCGTAAGAAAACGCACAAAAAAACGTTGAAAGTCGCGCTGAGTGTCACGAAAAAAAGGGAAATTCATTACTATGTACACGAATCAAATAGATAAAATTTCCTGACTATTTCACGAACTGCCTTGACACTGTGTTAATAATTCTCATTGTTTTCAGGCAACAAGTCATCCACACTGCAGGAAAAAAAAAAAAAAGAAGAAGTGTAAGGAGTTCTGCAGTATCATTGTTTTATTTTTATCTGCCTTTGTTGCATCGTCTCAACAGCTATGGATTAAAACTTGTTTTGAAATATTTGGGTTGAGTTTTTAAATTTAAAATGTGCAGTACAACAGCTAAAGCATTTGAGGTTGTAACCAGATCATATAATAACTTAACATCATAATGTGGATGGGACATTAATCAGGCTGAAGGTACTCTTAAATGTTATTTAAATTAGGCTCATTAGCATGATTTCTTATGTCCATGTAAACATAGAGCGGGAGAGAATAGATAGATCATGTGTAACCTGTAATAACCTCCCCCCCCGTGGCGGCTTACGTTTCCTCCCCTGGTGGCGTCCATATGCTGGCAGAGCCGGCCAGGTGTGTTATCGAGCTCACGGCATCACCTGAAGCAGCAGTTCACACAGCAGGTGGAGCGTGGCTTTCACCCTGCAGTCATTCATTGAGCTCTGGGTCACGAGATATATTTTATTTATATTTTACTGTCATGTTTTAACTTATATTCATCCTGGGGTTGATTTCCTGAACACATAACCTTTTTCCTTTACACAGCTTTCCTCAAATTCAATTACACCGTCATACAAGCTGCCCAGTACATGTGTTGGCTTCACTGAGGACGTTTCTAGATTGAAGCGCTCTGCTCCAGGGCATCTCGAGCCCAGCAAATAAATCATTATTTTCTGTCTCTGGTTTTCCTACAATCCTGCCACTCTTTACTTTTATCCTGCGGTGGACTCTGCCGTCAGATTTTCCTGTTTGAACTCTACATTTTGATTTTATTCAATATTTCAGGTCTTGTGCAGCTAATTCCTCCAAATATCTACAACTGTAGCTCCTCCGCTCTCACCAACCGCCCTGTCCTCGAACAACAAAGCCAGGTTTTAACATTAGTATCATTGCATCAGATCCTGTGTAGCAAAAAACACTTTTGTGCTTAACATGGATTTTACTTCAGTGTCACACAAAATCAAGCTTTGTCTGCAAACTTTAAAGTCTCATCCAGACACAAAAATTGAAGTGATTTAAATCTTTCATTTTCTGTCTGGTATTTCTTCTCTCTGTTGTACAGACACTTTGTTGTGACTGAACAAAGAGGCACTAAAGCTCTCACAGGAACTCAGCAGCTCATTCTGTATGCTGCACGCAATCATGCTGCCATTTTCATCTCAACAACAAGAGACAGGCAGAGTACGGTGTGTTTCAGACAGACAGATAGATAGATGATAGAGGATTATGGCTCCATCATGTTACAAATGAAAATATTCTAGATTTCTTGGGCTTTATTTTATTTCCCCAAAATTCAGCCTGACATGTTGGAAATTTGGGATGGCTGCTAGAATTAAAAATAAAGGTCTGTGGGTTTGAACAGTGTTTTGCTGCACAGCGTGATGATGATTGTAATGATTGGCTTATTTATTTATACTTTAAGAAAGTGCAGTATGCAATTGAAAATGTGATTACACCAAAGTTAAGGCCCAGACACACAAACCCAACATCAAAGAACTACGAAAGGCAACCAGTTGCGTTGCCTCACGTCGCCTTTGTCTTGGACAAAAAGTTGCACTCAAACACACCACAAAGACTAGAACCGACGGCCAACTACCACGTACGTTCTGCGCCTGCGTGAGATGAAATAACTCTCCGTACCGGCAGGCGGCGGTAGTCTGTATTCGTCATTCAAAAAGGGAAACCGGAAGACCGAGGATGGCGGATATACAAGCCAATCAGTGATTTCTCTCACCGATGAGCTCCGCCGCTGATTCAACATGCTGAATTGGCCAAAAAAACTCCGACACGGGCAGACTAGAGCCTACGGTGCGGAACACACCAAAAAAACTAGGCATAAAGCCAAGTAAACAACAAAAACAGTTAATGCAAATGTAACTGTACTACATTTACTCAAATATTTGAACTATTTTAAACATATAACAACTGGAAACATACAACGTAGAGATAATAATGCCAAAAATGTCTCTGTGCACAAAGACAGCTCAATGAAGAAATGTGTTTTCCCAGTTTGGTGTGGAAGAACTTGACTGGGCCTGCACAAAACCCTGACCTCAACCCCATCCAACACCTTCGGGAAGCTGGAACGCCGACTGTGACTTTGGAGCGTTATTTAGCCTCCTTCGCGACAAGCTAGTGTGACATGGTTGGTACCAATGGATTCCTTAGGTTTTCTAGTTTCATATGATGCCAGTACATTCACTATAGATGTAAAATAAAGCCTGCTACAACCTCCGAAAGATCGGCGGCCCTTCGGATTTTTAAGAGGTTAATTAAAAAGAAATCAGTAGCGTTTACACAAATTTGCGCAAGACGTTATTATCGCGTTAACTTTGACAGCTCTAGTAAAAATGTAATAACGGAAGCATAAACAAGCTTGATATTGTTTTCTCTGCATAATAGAGTAGTGTGTGTGTGTGTGTGTGTGTGTGTGTCAGAGAGAGAGTGACTCTGACAGCCCGTCTCACAGCTGGGATACCCGGTCCTCGGGAGTGGGGCGATCAAGCCACGGGGGCGCAGGTTATTTTGGGAACCACAGAGGAGGAAGTGCTTATTTTCGCCGCCATCCAACTCACAACCCCCTCCTCCCCCAGCCTCCCCGCCGTCTGACAGCTCCCTCTGTTAATTTGCACAACCTCAATTAGCCTTCAGCGGGGAGAATAAAGGAAGTGGTCAGACAAAATCCTTTAAAAGGGTCTATTCACTGCGGACAAGGGGAGTGTGTGTGTGTGTGTGTGTGGGGGGTTGACGGGATATAAATACATCTGAGACTGAAGGTGCGTTTGATGTTTGTACCACGCAGCAGCGAGGCGGTTCAACCTCCAAACTGGAGATCTTTGAAAGCAGACCTGTGATGTCAAACGCCACTTTCATTGAATAAATTAATCATACAGTAGAAACAGGATGTATATTTCTATATGATTCATTGCTCGCAGACTTTTTCAATGAAATAGATTTAACAGGTGTAAAAACCAAAGTCCCTTGATGATTTCACCTATTATTGAGGGAAGGGAAGACAGGTTAAAGTTGTTTTTCCATTATCACAGCTGTGACATATAGATTGTGCAAATTGGGGTGAGACTCAACATGAACATGGTGTCAGATTTCCTACATACCTGAGACGCTCTGGTATCAGTATCATTTCTGATAGAAAAAGGTGTCTAAATAAGCCGCTTGGTGTTATTTTTAGTCTGTAATAAGTGGATATTTGGGCTGTTAGTCAGTAACAGATTCCTTAAAAGATAAATCTATCATTAATCTATATTTTTCTTTTTGTTAACAAATCCCATGAAAAGACCAAAAAACAACAATATGTTAGTCCGTCTCTTAATACTTTGTGAAGCAGATTGGTTCCTGCTGAGGATGTAAATCTTTAAAAACAGCTCACAAATATATATTTACATTTTTAGAAAAGGCTCAGTAATTTCCTAAAACAGCTGGCCACTGTAGTTTTTAGCAATGGTTACACAAATAGCAGCAAACAGTTAATATATTGGGGACTATTTTCAGCGGTGGATCAATACACATTTGGTGCTCTAGTGAGTATTACCGGCAGCAGGATGGTGTATGTGGGACTGCAGCCCGGTCTCGCGGGAAGGGTTTATAAATACCACGACATTACATGGACATTCCGCTTAGTTAGGGTAAGGTAAACGTCATGGTTGGGCTTCAAATAAGTAAGTAAAGTAAGTAAAACATGTACGGAAACAACTACGGAAAAATACGTGGCAAACGTCCACAAAAACATAACGAATGTTTAGTTTAACATTGGTCTCCTGATTAAAAGTTTCCGTATGTAGATATAAACGTCTCATTGTAACGTAATGAAAACACAACGATTTGTATTTTTATACACTAAAGTAAACATACTCATTAATAATATACTCCATTTCTGCCAATAGATCCCCCTAAATGTTACACTGTTCCTTAAGTAAAAGTAGAAATTACACACTAGCAGCGCGGCAGCGCATACCAGTCTTACCTTTCACAATAAAAGCCCTAGACATATAATATTCGCAGGCGAGTGTCAAACATTATTAAACATGAGTGACTGATAACTTGCTTAAGTATTACATAATACATATTCCTTTGCCTCGTGCTTCCACATAACTCTGTTTTTACTGACAACACTTTATGCTGCAACACGGGAGCAACACATGACAGAGTTTAAAAATGTATTCTCTGAAATGGCAGCTGATGGTGTGTGTGTGTGTGTGTGTGTATGTGTATTATAGTGTTTTGAGGGAGGATGTAATGGCGGAGATGAAGATAGAGGTTGATGTTTTTGTGATCGGGGCATTAGTAGCCATCTGTGACCTTCCTCTGTGAAGACAGCCCACAGCTCGGTATTCTGTGGGGGTTATTGTGTGTGTTTGTATTTGTTTGTGTGTGTGTGTGTGTGTGTGTGTGTTTGCTTGCCTTCAACCCGTTCCAGCAAAACCCTTTTGACAACATGGTGAGCAGCACAGAAAATGTTTATGACCACTAACTGTCCCTCCAGTTCCCTTTACTCTGTCTTTCCGTTTTAGCTCTCTGCTGATCAGTTTTAGTTAAAGCAACAAACCTGGCTGGCCCCAAGAGCTAGCTTAGACTTACAGTAGATGTTTAGGTCCTCACCGCCCGATCACTACTGCACAGACTCTGGCTCCAAATGACGTCAAAATCTCAAGATGACGATATTTTGGGGGTGTCGGTGGAGCCAGTGGATATCCCGGCAATCATCGTCAGACAATAGCCTGTGGGTCCCCAGATTACATTTCGGTCAATGCGTTCCGTCTCTTTTGCTTGCATCCTGGGGTTGAGCAGCCCAGTCGCACAACAGTTTTTGAATTAGTCACATAATTGAATGTGTTAATTCGTGTACATAGACACGAATTTCACATTTCTTTTCATGATGGTCAGCAAGAAATCAATTTGTTTGTAATCCGCGTAATTGTGGACCGGCAAGTATAGAGAGCGCGGAACACCGCATAGGGAGGAGGTTGGGGGTGGATGAATGGGTCAAAAAAACACCAGACTTTCGCCCAGGAGACCGGTCTTCATGTCCCGTTAAGTTACAGCACTTCCGGAGTTGTTTTAACCCAAACCGCGATCTATTCCTAAACCTAACTAAGTAGTTTTTGGGGTTAGGGTTATTTAGTGCATAGATTTTAAAAGTGGCGGATAAAATTTCTGAGTAGCAGACAAAACAAAATACTTGTCTTCCACAGTGGCAGGAAATTAAAAAAGTTAATTTCAGACCCTGCACACGGGACACAAACACCAGTCTCCTGGGAAAGTCCTGTGTTTGACCATGGATGTATAAAGAGAACTGGATACAGCGTTGGAGGCGGGCTCCCGTTCATTTCTATGAGAGTTGCTAATAATCCGCTGAGTTACAGGCGTCTCTTCCCCAATGTAAGTCTATGGGGAAAAGTCTTTTTGGGCCCAATGGCATCACGTGACGGACACATCTTCCGTGTTATTCCGTCAACCCCAAGGTCCTCCCTACGCGGACTTTGATCAAAATGTATGTCTGTTTAACGTGGGAATATCTTGTTTCAACCGCGACAGAAGTATGCCGTTTACAATGTAAACAGACGCAGATTTACCATCAACATTCTTTGTAATTTATTAAACAATAAGTTCTTAACATCAGACAGAAACAGACAAAAGCAAGCTTCAAATTTCTAGCCACTGACCGTCGACTTTGTTGGCCGAAATAACTACCTTCGTTGGCAGATTTTATCAGCTGTAGCCACCCAATTAAGCTGTCGTTAGTTCTGTGAGTTAATCGAAAACGCTGTCTATGGCTGACCTGGATGATTTGGAAGCTAACTATTAAAAAACTAACATTAAAACAAATAATTTTTTTAATTCACATTTCCTTTGGAGCAAAAACTGAATTTCAAAATGTTCCCAATCCCTCAAGCTGTGACCATAAATGAATTAAATTGATCAGTGAGTTAGTTTTCTGTTTTTTATTTTTCATGAAAATAACCCCTCAACACTGGACAATATTTTGGCGAGAATGACCGAGCTGCATAACAACCTAGAGTCAGTTCCTGTGACAGATAATGAAATGATAAACAGGCTCTGCAGCAGAAACTCTGATGGACAGATTGACAGCTTGAACAGAATGGAAATTCACCCGGGGCAAGTTGGTGGAGTATTTTTTTTGTCACAGCTTGGGAAAAATAACATACAGTAAACCCTCTAAACAATGGTGGTAGACAGCCAAAAATACCCACTGTGAATTTAAACCAACACGAAGGCATGAAAGGGATGAAGATGAGGGATAAAATATTGACGGAGGAAAGTGATTTACTATGTCACAATTTTGTGAAGTAAACCAAAATATACGCAGTGAAAAGGCATTCCTGTGTTATTTTAAAGGATGGACATGTTGGGCACAATGTGCAGCTTTGTTCAGTTGATTATCCTGGTTCAGAGTTCAAACTGTGTCGTATCTGCATAAACCAGAGCTCCATCTGCAGCGAAGAGGCCTGAGCGCTCTGACCAACAATAGATGAGCAGCAGCTCTGCCGGGTGATTTCCTGTCTGGTGGTTACTGTTTGACTGACGGGAAGAAAATCTCCGAGCTGTCTGGGTCATCTGAGAACTGGACGACTGACAGGCACGAATGGATCTAATTTCCATATGTAATTTTCACCCAGTCAAATGTAATATTTTGTCCAAATAACATGACTTTGTGTTATTTCAGTGTTGGAGCTGTATCAGCATGGAGCTATCAGAATTTTAATGAGAAATACCAGCATCGAGATTTCTTTTTACTCCAGGGCTGCCCATGGGAACAAGGTGACACTGTAGTGACGTCAGGCTATAGTCTACGTTTCTCTGTGTATGTTGGTGCATAATCAGCCCGTTCTCATTCCTAGGGAGTTAAATACCGAGGCTTTGTCACGGTCGTCGTCACACAGCACCCTTTAGCGCCGGTATGAAACGCTCTAAGTATAATACAAACCCATCCGCGGCAACAGTAAACGCTCCGAGAAAGTGTGGTGAAGTAGTTTAAAGAGCGAAAGGTCCAGCAAACACAAGGCTTTCATCCAGGAGACCACAGTTCGTGTCCCGTGTTCACAACATTCAGTGTCATTTTCATTGTACAAACGTAGTTGTTTTAAGCCCAACAATGTATTTTTTCCTAAACATAACTACTGTATAGCGGTTTTGTTGCCTAATCCTAGTGACGCCAAGGGTAACTATAGTGGCATTGATGCCAAAAATAGCCTAACGCCAAGGGGCGATATGTCACAGTGAAACGGAAGTTAGGACATCTTTAGCTTCATCAAAGTGACGTATTTCCGAGTGAAACGAAATATGTTGATGTGGTTTAGTTTACTGTTCACCTCCCTCACCCACCTTGTTAGCTTGGAGGAGGAAATAAATTAAATACCAAGGTCTAATTTAATTTAGACATCTAAATATCTTACTACGATATTGCTCTGCTACTCACTAGCTAACGGTTAAGTGCGGTTTTATATGAAGGGCTGGTTAGCTAGCCGCCTCAAATTACATTTTATTGGATACATTTATCTATTCCACAAGTTCAAGATGAGACATCAAAACTATTTTTTTAGATTTTGATAACAAAATACACTAAAATGTTTCTTTAACAGCATGTTTAGATGAACATAGGGACACAAGATTAGAACTTTCCCTGTGTTTTTAAAATATTGCAGTTTTAGCACAACACAAGAGGCTTGTTTTAAAACAATTCACCTAGAAACATTAAAACATTGAAGTCAACTGGAGACAGCACTTTTAAACAACTCATAGAGCTAACGTTATATTAAATAGCTGGCTATATACAGCCAGCAATGGTTGTATAAAGAGAACTGGATACAGCATTGGAGGCAGGGCCCCATTCATTCTTATGAAAGTTGCTCAGTGGCGCATTGGGCCCATAGAGCAGGCGCAGTAGCGTTTCCTTTAACCCAGCCTCCCAGTCCGCGGTCCAGCCTCGGACTGAGGCTCATTTACATGAACGGAGGAAGGGAAATAACTCCGGATTCAATTAGTGCATTTTACAACTTTTAGGACCTAATGAATTAAATAAAGGCTATTCAAGTCTTCGTACTGGGAAGTTGATTTACCTCAAAAATATTATCCACTGATTTATTGACGTCTCAAATGTATTTTTAATACTTCTGTCTTTATTGCCGTTTAGCACAACGCAACATTTAAACCTGTTATATTTGGCAACAATCATCTGCGATTTCCAGCTTTAGCCTTTTAGCACAATGTCAAATATGTGGACATCAAGTGCAGAGTGTACTTCACAAGACTCTCATTTTAAAATGGGTAAACTTAAAACAGTAAAAACTCAACTGGAGACAGCGTATTTAACCAACTCATGGAGCTAAAGTTAGCTTAAATAGCTAGCTATCAACAGTTGATAAGTTGTGACAGCTGGCAAATTCTATGTGTGTTTTTTTTTAATTTACATATATTTAGTATGTAATAAAATCTAAATGAACACAGGATACTTCAAAAATATATTTTTCATTTCACTGTATCTTTAATATATTGTAGTTTAGCACCACACAAGACATTTAAACCCTTGTGTAAATGATCTTCCATTTCCCAGTTGGTTTTATGGAAACAAAAAGTGAATTAATTGACTGATTACGCATTTTAACCCTGCTGTTTGAATGAAAAGAGTAAATATCTGACTGCGGTTGGGGATAACATGTTGTTAATTTGCTTCCTTTTCTCCACACAATACAACACAATGAACATTATCAAATGATCTCAATTACATTTCCCCAGTTTGACAAAGAGGGTTAGCACTGCAGTATAATTGAACATTCAACATGGTCTAAGCTCATGGACATCTGGGCTCACACACACGCACACACACACACACACACACACACACACCATTCACACGCCACAGCTTTCCTTTCATTATGCAACACTAATCTGAAGCCTGTTCTCAAAAGCAGCCATTGTGTGGCGGAGCTGCTTCTGAGCCAAGCCCGCATGGTGGAAATCCCTGGACTGTTGGCAAAACCGGTCATACACCATCATTAAAAAGAAGTAGATGGTTAAAGATAACAACCACAACTAACATGAAGAATAATAGACCAATAGAAATGAAAGGATATGATTTTCTTGTACAGACATTCATTTGGCAATTGGGAGCTCCAGAAGGTTGATCGGTTATGTAAAAATGAAATGGGTGAAGCAAATGAGTTTTGTAAACACATGTTTGCTGAACACCCCTAACCCTAACGCATCTACTTACTATTTTGGGTTATGACTATAGGGCTGATGCAAGTAGTTTTCATAAGATAAAATACTGTTGCTAAAGACCACACTTCTAATTGTAAATTTTTTTGTACTTTATACAAATGCGAAATTCACTGAATCAGCAGAACTTCAGTCTTGAGTTGAATATTTACAGCTCTCACAGCAAATGATGAGAGAGATGAGCAGAAATGTATACATATTTTTTAATTATTTATTTTATTTAATGACTGACTACTGAGGTGGCACTGAGAGCTCAAGCCCTCGCATTCATTTTGAAGGAAAAAGTCAATTTTTCCTTCAAGATGAATGACACATTCAAGAGATTTTTATACTTTTTATAACTCAGATATATATCACATATACTATATATGGGATAAAAGCGGAGTCCCTGGAGAAAAACCATAAACCACCTTACCACCTTGTCATGGCGGTGAGCATAGAAGAAAAGAACCTGCGCATGAAGCGGCAAGTCCTGACCTCCCCACTATGGCGGCGACATTGACGTACGATCCAGAGGCCGATGCGGCATCTACCTATATCTACGGTGTAACATACAGACGTTAGCCTTTTGCTCAGAGCACCACTGTGCCAAAGTAGAGCCCTGCGGAGCTGCTAGCATGGCTGTAGACTCTTTTTTAGTCTTGCTGTAGTAAAAGATTGTTTAAATTGACATTTCACATGTGAAAAACAGTGTTGCAAATGTAAAAACTGAATTTTAAATGTGCTACCTTTCTCTCAGGTTTCACCAGTTTTCATTTGGTTTGGGTTAGAGGAAGAAGATGAAGAAGAGAAGCCATGATGGATGGATAAAATGGGATTGATGAGCTGTGTTAAGCTGTTGCTGACACTATACTGTAGATAGCAGCTCAGTAACTGATTCATTTCCGTATATCTATAATCCTCTCACTGTATGTCACACACACACACACACACACACATACGTGCACAAGATGGAGCAGTTGGTCACGATGCCATTCATCTGGACCGGAAATGTTTAATGCTGACCTTCTCTCGAGCATTGAGCTGCAGCAGATGTTTGACCTGGTTTAAACAGAGTACAAATCTCAATGTTTATATCCACATACTTCAAACTTAATTTAACTTCAATCTCCTGCAATTAAAAAAAACAAGGTAAGGACAGTACCTCTTCCTCGACTGCACAAGAATAATTTTTGGATCATCACCAGAAACATATATGTCACATATCTCCCTCCAGTGGACGTAAACGGCATGGCATTCATCATGTTGTATTTTTATGTCATTACAACTTGGGTACACTTTGACCTGACCTGACAAAGTGCAAGTAGAAAGCAGTTTATTTTAGGGTTGTATGCAGCTCTACATATAATAGAAGAGGTGATTAAAGGAAAATGGAAGATAAAAATCTTGTTACACAAAATTAGGTTTATTTTTTCTGACAAAAGTAAAAGTACTCATTGTGCAGAAAAATGCCTCCTGTGAGTTATACAGTATTATATATATATATATATGTATATATATATATACATATATATATATGTCATTTATATTAGTAGAAGTATAAAGTAACAAAATAGAAATACTCAAGTACAGTACAAGTACTCCGAAACTGTACAGTAATTGAGTAAATGTACTTAGGTACTTTCCACCACTGAAAATCCAATAATATACAGTAATATATTCTGCACAAGGAGTACTTTGGATACTTAATTTGCTGATAAAACTTTTAAGTACAATTTTGAATGGAGAACTTTTACTTGTAATATAGTATTTTTACATTATTGTACTGCACTTTTACTTACTGCAAGTACCCTAAAGAACCGGAGTACTTCTTTCACCACTGCTAAACTATTACAGCAAATAATTTATGACTGATGACCTAGATTATATTAGTAGAAGTATAAAAATAGAAATACTCAAGTAAAGTACAAGTACCCCAAAATTGTACAGTAATTGAATAAATGTACTGAGATACTTTCCACCACTGACAATCTAATAATATATAGTAATATATTCTGCACAAGGAGTACTTTGAATACTTAATTTGCTGGTAATATACTTGTTAAGGACAGATTTGAATGGAGAACTTTTACTTGTAATATAGTACTTACTTCAGTAATGTACAGTGTAGTACCATCAAAATTACTTCACACATGAATAATCTCTTCATGGTTGTACTACGACACTTAGTTTGGAAAAATAAGCTTTTGCATAATTTTGGTGAATTTTTAATGGGAAAAATATCCAATAACTTCAGTATTATGCAGTGTAGTATCACCCAAATCACTTCACACATCAATGATCTCCTCATATTTGTACTACAACACTTAGTTTGGAAAAATATGCTTTTGCATAATTTTGGTGAATTTTTAATGCGAAAAATATTCAATAACTTCAGTAATGTACAGTGTAGTACCATCAAAATTACTTCACAAATCAATGATCTCCTCATGGTTGTACCACATTATTTAGTTTGGAAAAATGTGATTTTGCATAATTCTTTTGAATTTTGAATGGGAAAAATATTCAATAACTTCAGTATCATGCAGTGTAGTATCACCGAAATCACTTCACACATCAATGGTCTCTTTTTGATTATACTTTTTAAACTAATTAAGACATTTTGATGGCACTACATTTTATAAAAGTGAAGTTATTGATTTTTTTTTTTCTCTTTTCTGCGTTGCACTTTGTAGACGGTCCCTGACAGCTCGTCTCAGCCGGCTGCACATAGAGACCAATGTTATGTGTCCAGCTCAGAGGACTAAATGCTCGTTGTGATTAAAATGAGGTTATAGCTCGTTGTCTACCTTACTAGGGTTAGAAAGAGCCTTCTTTGTGTGTTAACAACGTTTTGATTATGAGTTATTGATCCAGGAAGTTTGAATCTGTCAATATCTTTCCAACTTTACCGCAGTACATCATCTAGGGGGGCTTCGTATACTTCTTTCACCACTGCTAAATTAATACACCTATTAATTCATGACTGACGACCTTGAAGCAGGAATTTACGGGGGCTCTTGAATGCACCATGGTCGCATGCTTTAACGCCACATTCCAGGTAAGAAAAATAATCTACCTGTAAACTGATCTTTTTAAAAAACAAAAAATGTTTACTTTTATCACAAACCCTGTAAATAAAAGAGATTGTAAAGATCAGTTTAAACTCTCTGTGACCGACACCTCTCCTTCAGTTTATACCTGTGTAATCATTAACTCATCTTCTCTGTGTTTTTCCAAACACTAATCACAGGAAGGTGATCTTTGTCATGTGCTTGTGCCTGCAGGAACTGGCTGCTCTGCTGCTTTTCTTTTTTTTTATACCAATTGCTTTTAACACTTTCTTTTTAACTCCATTTTCACCCTGCAGGTACAGTAACTTCCTCTTTTTATCATCATCACCACAAACCGGCTTTACCCTAAAGGTAGAGAAAGTGAAAGCAGGTAGAGTGGAGGTAATTAAAGAGCAGAAGGAGAGCTGGCAGAGTATTTTCTACCTGAGCTACGCAGGTAAGGAGACACCTTTCACTCTCTCTCTCTCTCGCTCTCTCTCTCTCTTTCAACACAGTATGAGTCTGTAACTCTTTAACTTAGTGTACAGTTTGTATGCATTTGGTCAAATATTTGTCTTTGCAATCAAACAAGAGAGTTTTGCCTCACTTTTAGTGATAAGTTTTGTTATATAGGAGGTTATTTGGTGTCAAACACTGTTATCAGCACATTGTTCGGTATTAAACTTGACTTGACGGGCCTGTATTATATTCTAGTATGAATTACGATATAATATAATACAGTTGAGGTCCTCTATTGAGAGTTTAAAGTGACATATTGCTTATAATGATATTACAGTATATACTGTATGGCATCACTGTAATCCCAGATTCACACTGTTAAACTTAAAACATTTATTACATGTGCATTTAACCCGTCCTAAGCATCTGTATAATTACTGTCTTATAGAAAGAAAACTAAAGAACTGTTTCCATTATTAGACATTTAATGTGAATCCTGTTATTATTATATCTATATAAATCAATGTATTGGCTAATAATGGTTAATCTCCATCTTCTATTTTCAATTCTCTTACAAACACTGAAGAAATCTGTATTTTTTTAATGTTAAAACCTTAAATCAACAGTAAAATGTTCTTAAAAATACAACCGACTGAGGAGACTAAGAGCTTAGTTTTTTAATGACATCCTTGTTTGCTTTATTTCAAATAATGAGTCTTACTTTATTGATATTTAACGGACACTTCTACCCGTGCAAAATACTTCCGCACTTCTTGCCGTCTTTGTTTAAACTATCAAATCAATGAATGACCTTTAGTTAAATTGTAGCTGCACTGTAAAGTGCTGTGTTGGAGGATACTGAAAGTAAAAAGCATTATTGGTGATCTGCTTTTTTACTTTCACTTCACTTTTACTTTAACAACTCATCAACCACACAGAAGCTTAATTTGACTACATTGAAATTCAGTACAGATGAAATGAAATAAAACTGAAAGTATCTACGTGGCTGGATATCAGCAGGCCGGGGTTAATATTGACATACGGAATGAAACCTTTATTTATACAGGGATAAAAGTCTAATTATTCTTTTTTTTGCAGGAGTGGAATGTTTACATGGATATACAAATACTACTATAAGTATGGCAAGTGCAGTTAGTTACAAGAACATTTAAACAAAAACAACAAGTTAATACAGAATATATTTGATTCTGTGTGGGAAATAATGATTTTTCAAACTTTAATGCTACATAAGTAGAAATAAAAGTGGGGTCCTGGATGTTATTGGGTTAATAATAGTATAACATGGTTGGTACCAATGGATTCTTTAGGTTTTCTAGTTTCATATGATACCAGTATCTTCACTCTAGCTTTAAAACTGAGCCCGCTACAACCTAAAAATCGCAAGTTGCGCTAATGTTTTAAAGAAATAAGGCGTTAAAACGAATTTGTGTTATAATCTTGTTAACTTTGACAGCCCTAAAACATGATAGTACACAAGCAAGAGTGTATAATGGTAGTATAACAATCAAAACAAAGATAAAAAGGCTTCATACGCCTCTGTATTTTTGCAGAATATTAACTGTAAATAGAAATATAACCAAATGATTTTACCTGAAATAATGCAGAGAGGTGCTTATTTCAGCCTGTAGTAGTGCCTGCAGTCTCCCTTTCAACCTACATATGGGCCCCAATGACCTCAAGTAAGAAGATAGGGCAGACTCTAAGTTTAAGTTAAACTGTTACTGTTCCTGTTAACTGCAATGTTAAACATTGAAGGGGACTTTAAGATGAATATATGAACATTTTTTATGAACTCCTCTCTTATTTTATCTGTATTACGAGAGATGGACAGTCAGTGGAAAGTGTGAAGAGAGCTTTTATTAAAGAAAATCAAGCTGAAACTATAACAGTGAGTGGGATAAAAATAATATTTTGGGAAATCCCCAGTGGAAAGTACACCCTTGTTTCCTTGAGACAAGCATGTAGCTGCTGTTACAACATATTCACAACATATTTCATGTACGTGTTGGTGTGACCTGCACTGCCAGGCGGTGTTGTGTGTTGTCTAAACAAAAACTGCTCCGCCTGTCCCTCCTGTTTGAAACCACAATAACCAAAAGCACACCTTAACTTCACACACTCCTCCGTAGAGCAGAGTGCAGGCAGGCTGTAAACCTCTCATTTGATGCCGTTTCCTCACAGGTGGATGATATTTAACGGGATGAGATGTCACAAATGATGGACAAGTCTACGGAGAACCCCGACGAGGACAGAGTGTCCCTCAGCAGCAACGGGAAGACGCCGACCAACGGCGCCATCTCGCAGGGCATGCTGAAGACGTTCAGAAACAGCATCCGACGGGCGGCGGAGAAGAGCCCGCTGTCGTCAGTAGGAAAGGGGTCAAAGGTCACAACCGGCAATGAGTCGGGGTCACAACCGCCTCCGTCACCCAGTGAGTAGTGTCATTAAATCTGCTGTCAGGCAGGTACAGTAATAATATGGCCTCTCAAGGTCAGAAGGTGTTTTTGTTCCAGCTTATCTGGCCGAAAAGTCACCAGGTGATTATATTTTCAGCCTGAGTTTCCGCCTTCTAACCTGGAAATGTACGCTAATATAAGATAAGAAATTTCCAATTTATTTTGTATTGAATTAGCCTGTTTACCTGCCTCCTCTACTGTAATTCATGATTGCCTACATTTCCCAGGATTCCCTTTAACACCCACCAGAAAACGTGTGTGAACTCGTTCCACTCAGGTGTGGGTGATACTGCATGTGTAGGCGGGAATATTGTTCAGAAAGAGCAACACAAGCATCGTTTAACTTTTTTTAAAAACAAAACCTGCTATAAATGTGTCTCTGTGTGTGACCTCTACAAGAGATTTTATTTGGGACTCACACGCAGAAATGTTCTGCATGAAGGTGATCTTGTGTAAACAATGGGGAGATAAAATACCAAAAACACCAAACATTCCCAAGTTCCAGCTTGTGAAGATTTGCTGTGTGGCAATGAATTGGTATTTTCTGGGTTTTAGACTGTTGACAAAACAAGCTGTTTAAAGACATCAGCTTAAGTTTTAGGAGATTATAATGAGCATTTTTCACAGTTTTTGTCCAGAATATATGGACCAAATGATTAATCGAGAGAGTAATTTGTTAGATGCTGATGATGATTGAGGTCACGTGTGCAAGCGTGAGAGATAATAACAAAAACAGAAATGAGAGTGATGAGCTTTGAGTAACACCGTGGTTAGTATTTTGTAATCCACCTCATCAGGAAGTTCATGCAGAGTTTCCCCACCAGGAAAAAACATTTAAACAATCACCTCACTCAGTAAATATGTGGCCTTTAATGTGTGATGAAGCACCACCACTTGTTTTTCCTGAAACTTGATTAAGGCTAAAATTATATTTCATAAATATGTAATAATTGATATTATTTATGTTGGGACACCTCCACTCATACCACTCTGTGTTGCCATCATCTCTCCATCCACCATCTTTCTCTTTTTTGTGTGTGTATATTTTAGTATAAATAAGCAACGCAAACCCTTTTAGATTAATGTCCATTACTGTTTTGGTACATGAACGTGTGATAATTTGTGTTATTGCAGAATTTCAGCGGTTCCTTGAGTGTAATCACAGCCTACCTATCGACTATGGAGGACGGAACCTGCCAAAATCAAAAATAGATAAATAAATGACTCGATAAATAAATAAATATGCCATTAAATTAACTCAAATTAATGTTTAAAATAAATTTAGGCATTACTTAATGCAAAGGGAAAATCATGCATGAATAAATAAATACGTGCAATTTAATAATGTAAAAATAAATCTAAAAAAATAGAAAATAAATGCACAAATAAATACAGAAATGTAAAAGTTAATAAAAAATAAATAAAAGGGGGAATTAAATAGATGAGTAGATATATAGGGGAAGTAATACAAAGATGATTAAATAAATAAATATCAATATATGTCACATTTTATTAATTAATTAATACCTCCATTCATTTAAAAAAATATTTTTGGTTCATTTAATGGCATATTTATTCATTTATCGAATCATTTATTTAATTATTTTTTATTTTGGCAGGTTCCGTCCTCCATAATCAATCAGTGTGTTATCATTCGGTGTGTGCTTCTTTCTGACTTTTAAGACTAAAAAAAATATGTACACATTGGTGGAAAAGGTCATTATATTTGGTTTTGTTCAGTCTTTGTGGGCTTGTTACACTTTAAAATGAAGTAGTGAGCCCTCATCAATAAGCTCAAACAAAGACTTTGAAGTGGAGACTCTCCCGTCTTTTAATTTAAACAGTTTTTAGAAGCAATATCAATCATTTCACAAGAAATCAAGGCCTTTTACAAATTTAGAATAGATAATTTCGTACTATAGCTTGTATTTCTTTTTCATCTTGCCCCCTTCAGATTTATCCCCTTAATACATTTGCGAAAGAGGTTTTCACAGTTAGCGCTGTTAGCACCGTTAGCACCGTTAGCTGCGAGCTGCCGGCTCAGCCGTCGCCATGTTGAGAGCTGTGCGGAGGCAACAGAAATGTTCCCAATCTCGCATTCAGCACCTTTAACAAAGCTCAGGAGTACAGAGAGAGGCAGAAGCTGATTGGATCATTATCAGTCAGGCAGGCTCTATTTATTTTGAAGCATATGTTTTCCAGACTTGAGTTTTGCAGTAGAAACAGAGCTTCTCTTGATGTGCAAGAAGAACAGATGGTTGTAGGAAAGAAGCAAACGTTACCTTGAGCTATTTTTTTAACCTGTGTTGAAGTCATTTAGTGTTGATTTTTCCTTTAAAACACACTTCCACAGCAGTATGACAGGAAAACATACTGCACAGTAGTTTGAAATTTCTGCAGCATTCAGTAGGGTTACATTAGTCCAGTTTAGTCGTACACATGAGGTTATTTCATTTAGGGTAAGTCCTGTGGATTTTTTTTTTTTTTTTGAAATGTCAGCAGAAATGAGGACAAACTGCTTTGAAAACTCCACAGTGAGTTTCACTTTAAATGCTGGAGCGGAGCCAAACTGTCCTGTCAGTTTTCATCAAGACGTAATCTGTGCATTCCTCAGTTGGTTTAGTTTTAGGTCACGGTGAGGACGAAACACCGCCAAGTCATGCTGCCACACATAAATGTAAACATGAACCTTGAGAAATCGATTGATTTTTCTTTTCTTACCGACGTGACAAAGAGAGATTGTGAAACGAGGAAACTATGGAGCCGGTTAACTGAGAGACTTTCTGCCTCTCTGTCAGGTCTGAGCGCCGGCTCTCCGCTGACGTCTCCTCTGAAGAACATCGGAGGCCTTTTCCACAGAAAAGAGGAAGACGAGAGCGACGTCGCTCCACAGAAAGGCAAAGGTCTGCCGCGTTCAAAGACAGGTAAAGCAATCATTTAATACTGGATCAACGTTTCATATCAATAAGTCTCCTGGCTGCTGACTTTTAGATCTACATGATATGTTGTGTGTTTTCCATCCTCAGATCCCAACATGGCCGGGTTCGGTGAGTCTATCATGAAAAGAGGAGCGTCGATACGTCGAAGCCTGAAACTCGGCACCAAGAAGGATAAAACCGGCAGACAGGAGCAGCTGGTCCCCGTCTCTGAAGGCTCAGCGGAGGAGAGGAAGGAGGACAAAGAGGAGGAGGTGGTGTGGGAGGAGATGGAGGAGTCGTACACGCTGCCAGAAATACCACACACACCGCTGTCAGGTACTGTTCAGTCTCTCTCTCACATGGTTTTATTTATTCCATTTTAAAAATGGGCTGTCAACCTTGTTTAAAAACATTCGTAGCTGCAAGTTATGAATGCAACCTTTTTTCACCAAAACAAACACCTTCCTGTCTCTTTCTCTGCCTGTACATTCAACTTATCTTTCTCTGTTTTGGCAACAAAAGCAGTCGGTGATAGGATCTTATTCACCGTGTAAATACACAGTTTGTCTGTAGACAGTCAGAGTCTGAATCCTGCCTCAAACAGGAGTCATTAACTTTAACTGTTAAACTGACAATCAAGTGATTTCTTCTGATTTTAAGTTAACCTATTGTTGTGGATTTATTGTAAACATACATTGATTTACAGGACTAAGAAAGAGAAACAGTGACCTCACTCGCCTTTCCTTTACTGGAACATTTACAGCTGTATTAAACCATCTCTGTTTTCTCCCAGTGATGCAGATCAATAAGCTGATTGAGATGGAGGTGCTGGAGGAGGCTCACCTGAACCTGCTCGCCCTGCGCCAGGAGTTCCAGCAGGAGCGGGAGCGCTGCGGCGACGACTCGCCCATGGAGCTGGCCAAGAAGGAAAAAGACCTCAACCTCCTCTACGGAGACCTGAGGAACAAGACCAACACCATCGTGCGCGACTCCAACTCTCTTCCCTCCAGAAACAAGGGGCTGCTGGTACCCGTGGCCCGCATCATCCAAGAGGAGGAGAGGAGAGCGGAGGAACCCGGCGGGCTTCCCGGCAGCTGGAGGGAGGCCTGGAGGGAGGCGGTGGGCGAGGGCGTGCAGGTGAAGGTGGACAGCGTTCACCTGGAGCGGAGGGAGCAGAACGCCTCCTGGTTGGCGGTTCATCTGGGGCTGCTGGGTAAAACCATCGTGGAGGATTTGGAGAACGTGACGAGGGAGCTGCGGTGGTCGTACCCGCCCAGCTTCAAAGTCTTCAGCACCTACGTGAGGAGTTACCACCGAGTCATCGGGCGGCACCTGAAGAAGCTGGAGCAGCAGGCGACGGAGCTGAAGGACCTGTACGCTCTGCTGGACTGGATCATCAACCGCTACAAGAGGTCAGTTCACAGAAAATCAGGAAATAATATACAGTTTTCACAAAAAATCCCACAAAAAGACAGAAACTAACAAGGATTGTGTGTTTGTCACAGCCTAATATACATTCTTCCTCTGAGCCATAGAGCTCCATTGTTGTCCAAAAATTAAAAATACTTAATTAAAAACACATCACTGACTACGTTTACATGCACATTAATATTAAAGGGTATGACTCCATGACGCCAGACATCTCTCAGACTGATTGTCCTCCTGTAGAAATATTCATGATCTCAAACTTGCAGGAAAAACCCAAAACTTCTAAAAGCACATCTCGACTTCCCTCCCACAGTAAAGATGTGTTCACAGATGGTGCAGACAGAGATGTTTAAAGAATCAGCACCACAGTGAGCAGAAGTGGGGGAAGCACATATAGAAGAAACAGACGCAGCTCCGCTGAATCAGGCCACGCCAAAACCTAAAACACTGAGCTCGAAACAACATTTGGGAGACCAAAAATAAACTGATGCAAAAAGAAGCACAACACTCTCACGAGGACAGAACGGAAAAATATAAATCAGGTCGTGTATCTCACAGATTGTGTAAAGTAGGATCCTAAAAAGCCTTCTTTATACAGTATATCACTCACATACTGTAACATTACTGCTCATACAAATCAGTGAAAATGAACTCTGATTGGATTTTTATTAAACTTATAAGAATGATGCATCTTATTACTCAGTTGCAGCATTTTTGGGGAACAGTATACTGCATGTACTTATAAATAATCATATTCCAACTACTATTTTGTAAAGTATAATTTAAAGATGTTTCCCAAAAATGTGCAGAGCTTGTAACCTGATTTTTTCTTTCCTCCCGACATGAAGCAACACGTCTTCAGCGTTCTTTAGTGCTGTCAGATTGCATCAAATGTTGATAAATGTATGTTGTTTCCCCCCCGGACAGCGAGAGGATCATGGGAAGTCTCTCCCTGAAGCCGGACATGAAGGACGAGAGCGCTGATCTGCAGCTGGAGGACGACCTCCTGAAGCAGCTGAAAGACAAGTACTGCTGCAGAGTGAAGGTGAGGAGCACCGCTGAGTTCATATTGTCTGGGAATTTGGGGGATTTTAGCAACCTTGGAGGGTTGAAAAGCTGAAAACTTTTATTTTGACCTACAAAATAAAAGCACAAAAGCCTGTGAAGTGAATTTTATAAGAAACTAAACCAACGTCTCTGACCTTTAGTTTCCTGTTGTAGCTCATTCAATGGACATGTCAATAAAATTAACTAAACCTTTGTTTATTATCACTACAATAGTTCTTGTGATAATCTTTAAGTGAATATACAATCACTGGGAAGATGAGCTCAAATAGCATCATCAGAGAGAAGAGAGAGAGAGAGATTTTTACAAACTGCCATGTTTCTTCTCTCTGTGTTTGTTACTGCAGGAGGACGTGAAGTCTTCACTGGACAAAATCATTGAACTTGAATATGAGGAGGTTTGGAGGGACGGCAGGACTCCGGAGAAGGAGGAGGACGTCCTTGACTCTCACCTTCACATGGACATCTGGACGGTACGACACAATGATTTGTTTTATTTTTTTATAGATATCACATGATGCTTTTGTGTAGGGTGATCAAAATCAATCATCTTCCTAAAACATGTTCTTTAAATATTATAGGTGTGCTTCAGTGCTTTTTTAACATCAGAAAACTTAGTGTGTATTTTATTATTAATGTACCACCAAAACAATCAAAGTGAAATAGTTCATGAAAGCTCATAAGTGCCTAAAATACATAGCAGATATACTCTGATGTTGGCAGAAATACTACAGTCATATTCATACTGTAAACATAGAAAAATATACCACCATGATGTAATGGCGTATTCTGACCATGTGGCGGCAGCAGAGAGCTTCATATTAACCTCATTGTTACTCTGTGTATCTGCATCTGAAGTAGACTGTGAGCTGTTGTGTTTTCTCTCTGCAGAAGGTGAAGGGAATTGTTGTGCACTCTGGACAAATTGATGCTCAGCTGGAGCAGAACGTGATCTCTTCCTGCCTCCAAGAGTTGAAAGAGTTCCCCAAGAGGTACGTTAACACAGAGACACATATCTGCCAGATAATCCTGCCGACACTTTGGTCAACCTCACACCGTGAGGTTGAAATTTGTGGTTTTGAGTAAAATGTCCTGACAACTATTGGACGGTAACAACCGATAAAAGTGCAAGTCTTTAGAGGCCCCGTTTTCATATTAACTCCTTCATTATTTAAGTTATTTTAGTATCTACAAGAACATACAGTAAGAACATCAGACTGTCCTTTTTATCTTCACATAATTAATTTATTAGTGAGGAGGTCAAAGGTCAAATGGCATCACCAGGCCAGAAGAATAAGTCAAACACTCTGGGGAAGAAAAAGTCACTTAGTACACAATAAAAGTCACATTTATTTAAAAAAAAACATATATAAAGAAGTAAAAGAGGAAGGTAGAAGTGTGAGGGGGAGCCCACCTACAAGAAAACAAACCAAAATAAACCAAAAACAGGATCCTGCCCTCAGGAATGTGCAATAACCACCACACTGTTGCAATGTGAGAATATTTCATGTGTCCACCCTCTCCTTCATCGTTCTTTACCTCCAAAACACAGACACATAACACCAACTTATTTTTCTTTTATCTCTGCAGCAGCAAAAGAAAACACAAACATAAAGACACTGTTTAAATATAAAAAACAGCAATAAAACACCAGAAACAACACGGTAATAAAACAATAAAGAAGAGCTGTTAAGTAAACGTTTCCTTTAGACAGAGGTGGAAGAAGTACTCAGATATTTTGCTTAAAAAGAAGACATAGTAATACCACAGTGTAAAAATACTTTGTTACAAGGACAAGTCCTGTATTCAAAATATTACTTAAATAAAAGTACAAAAGTATTAGCATCTAATTATACTTAAAAGTACTCATTATGCAGAATGGCCCCTTTCAGAATGATATATATCTTATATAATTGGATTATAAGTATGAAGCATTAATGTGTTCATCACTTTAATGTTGCAGCTGATAAAGGTGGAGCTAATTTTAACCACTTTATATACTGCTGGGTAGTTTAATACATTATAATACATCTTAATTTATTAGTTGATTTATCTTTTGTATAAATAATCTGAATCTACAAAGTAACTAAAGCTGGCAAATACATGTAGTGCAGTAAAAAGTACAATATTTCCCTTCTATGATGTAGTGGAGTATAGTATAAAGTAGCATAAAATGGAAATACTCAAGTAAAGTACAAGTACAATACTTACATACTTACATTCCACCACTGCCTGCAGACTATCTCGGCATATTAAGTATAAATAAAAGTGAGAAATATGGAGTATTAATCACATTTATGGATTTATTGCAACTTAAATACAAACTACATAACATGTGACATTTGTTTATACACAAAATATATATTTTACTATGTGTTATTTTGTTTACATCCTGAGGTTTTGTCCTTTGATAGTTTGAGGACTTTAAGGGTAAATGTAATCCAACAGGAAGGCCATTAAAAGTGGGGGTTTTACACCCTGTTACTCGTCTCACAGGCTGAATCCATCTTCCTCCTCTTCTCTCCTCTTCACAGGTTTGAAGCGGAGTTCAGACGTCACTGCGGTGCTCTCAGACCGCAGCCTCTCTGGACCGAGTATCAGATAACATACATCAACAGCTTCACCGCTTTACAGTAAGTCACATGACTTCCTGCTATAACGTACACTGACAAAACCATAAACGGGGCAGCACGCCTCCAGAGGATAAAATATGTCACCAGATTCATTCAGCGACGACTTCCTGTTCTAGACAGAAGCATAAATAAGAGCACAGTTTACATAAAAAATACTTAAGAGTACTCTTAAAGAGTATTAGAGGGTACAATCTAAAATGCACCGTGTTTCAAAGCGTACTATACTACCAGAATAAAAGGAGGTAATGCTTCTGGGTTATTTTATCTTCAAAATAAAAGCTCAAATTGTTACATTTAAATAAATGTATTTAATTATTATTATTTAAAGGTACTATATGTAACTTTTACAAAGTCCTTGTTATTAATGACACCGGTGACCGTCAAGTTGACTGCAGTCAGCATCCTGTTGATCCGTAGGCGCGAGCGATCATCCTGGGCATCGGCCAAAACAGTGACGTGACATTACATTACAATCATATATCACCGTTACTATCTGTAATGTCCAGTCTCCATGATACCAAATAGCTCGCCATTTGCAAATGACTTCATCAGCTAAGGTTACAAAGCAAAACCGTCTTGAGTCCGTTACATTGAAATCAGTCCACAGGCTGTTATATGCACCCGAGAAGGACGGGGAAGATCTCAGTTTTTAAGTTGCATTACAATCTGTTCACACATTGGCAATAAAAAACGATTTATACGTGTAAAAAGTTACATACAGTCCCTTTAAACTAATGATTTGAAGTTGTTTCTGTATCTTCACAAACAAACTCTAATACAGAAAACAAGCAGTTAAAATGCACACAAATTCAGGAGGATGTTTTGAAAGTTAGAAAGTCCTGCAGCGCTTTAGTTTGGATGATTCATCTCTGAGCTATTTAAGACTTCACTGGGAGATTCCCAGTATTCATGCCAACGTGATTGATATGCAATTCAAGCACAAGTCTTTTCTAAGAGCCTTTTCACAAGCCTGGAGTTGTTTAGAAGACTGCCTCTTTAACATGCACCGCAGAGGCTCAGTACGTACCCACTTATAATGAGGTCATGCCAGTAGCCAAGAGATCGTGTGCCAGCCGCGGGGAAAGTGCCCCCGCACGTGATTTCGGGGAATCAGGGCTGCGACTGTGCTCGGCGGGGAAAGTGAAAGTACTGAGATTGATGAACCTGTAAAACCTCCCCAGCTGCTTCTTCCACTCAGAACTAAAGCAGATGTGGCTTTGCAGCGGACATTCATGACAGACTTAGACGGTGTGTGTTTATGGCTGCAGATTTCATGTCTGCTTTCTGTTTTAGAAGTACAGGTGAGTCAGTGGTTGATCTTTTATCCTCTTACACCACATCCTCTCCCTCGTCTGGGTCTCAGTTCTGCAGTCATTTACAAAAAACAAACAAATAAATAAAAAAAGCTCCTGAATTAGAAAAGAATGTGAAAGGATTTTATGTGCAAAACCTTGAAATTGTTGCATTAGTTGTAACGTATATTCATAAAAACGTGGTTTCATGTGTTTGTATATCAAATTTAATTATATTTTCATCTCATTTTTTTTAAGGGGCCCAAACCAAAAAGATTTGAAACCTCTGCTTTAATATTGCATTTAAAAACTATGTTTTGTTTGTAAAATTTTAATCTGAAAATTAACTCCAGCTGTCAGATAAAGTCCAATATTTCAGAGTGAATTGTAGTTGAGTTAAAGTGTTAAATGGAAATACTCAGGTATACGAGGGTGAACTAAGGGTGAACTAACTAAGTTAGTCAGATGTACTTAACCAGAGTCACCGCAGCAGTTTTTGTTCTCACTGAAATGCTTTACAAAAGTCTAATATTGCTTCATAACCTGAGTCAGTGATGCTGTTTGTCCTCCTGCAGGCAGCACATGGACGGGTACCGGGACACCTGTCCAGAAGAGGTGGACGGGCTCAGAGAGGAGGTGAAGTGGCTGATTATCAGGCTCCTACAGGTGCTGGAGGACCAGTTCAAAGAGGACGTCAAGGTACAACCACAGCATAGTGAATCAAAGCAGCGTTGTTTTAGGCAAAAGACCAGTTCTGGTTTTCATTGATTTATTTCCTCACTTAGAGCTGTTGTGGTTTCTAAAAGGGGAAATGAAAAAGGGATGCTCCTTTCCTGAACCTCTATTCAACAACAGTGCGGAGATGCTTTCAAGAAAGTCTTTTACTCTAACGCGTCACAGAAGAGAGAGAGCAGGGATGTGAAATCAGGATGTAAGACAGCGCAGTAAATTCCTAATTAGAGGCACTATGTCCAATATAAAAGACAAAACAGGTCATTTGTGACTCAAAAAAACAATGATGTTTAGTGATCTGTCACCACTATGGTTAAAGGTTTGGTAAAGTTTAGGCACAAAAACTACTTGGTTAAGATTGGAGAAAGGTTGTGGTCGTGGTTAAATAAAACCAACATTATTCACAGGAAACCGGACACAAACAACGGTTTCCGTTTATGTCCAACCATCCACTCTGACCTCCTCCTCGAGAGATTTTTGCATCGCTTTACCTCCAACACACTACTTCCATCTGTAATTCTGATTCAGTCGTTTTTTACACGACCACAAGAGGCCGCTTGGAAGGAAAATATAAATATAGGTAATTTTAAGTGTTTGAACAACAGCTCTTTAGCTACTAAATGCTCCAATATGTTCTCCAGTTTAAAGCTAGAGTGAAGGTACTGGTATCATATGAAACTACAAAACCTAATGATAAATAACGCTCCAAACTTGCGGTAAATTTTGGAGAGGAAAAACTGTCATGTCCATTTTCAAAGGGGTCCCTTGACCTCTGACCTCCAGATATGTGAATGTAAATGGGTTATATGGCTACCCACGAGTCTCCCCTTTACAGACATGCCCACTTTATGATAATCACATGCAGTTTGGGGCAAGTCATAGTCAAGTCAGCACACTGACACACTGACAGCTGTTGTTGCCTGTTGGGCTGCAGTTTGTCATGTTATGATTTGAGCATATTGTTTTATGCTAAATGCAGTACCTGTGAGGGTTTCTGGACAATATCTGTCATTGTTTTGTGTTGTTAATTGAATTTCCAAAAATAAATATATACATACATTTGCATAAAGCAGAATATTTGTCCACTCCCATGTTGATAAGAGTATTAAATACTTGACAAATCTCCCTTTAAGGTACATTATGAACAGATAAAAAATGTGTGATTAATTTGTGATTAATCGCGATTAAATATTTTAGTAGACTGACAGACCTAGTTAAAGTCCAACCTGCTGCACACATGAGTCATTTTTGTTTTGTCTATAGTGTCTAAATGAGCAGATAAAATCACTGATGACCTCCCTCAAAACTTTAGTGAACAAAACAGTGAAAACATTGTATAATAAGTTATTTTTTGCCACTTTGAACCTGCTTTCTGTGCTGCTTTCCAGCCGTACCTGAGGAGGATGATGACGAGGAAGTGGCTCACCAACGACGAAGACTTTCAGCAACTTTACAGTCGGACGGAGCTGCTTTCTCAGCACTGCGCCCTGATGAGGCCTCCACATGGTCAGGTGAGGAGGAGGAGGAGGAGGAGGAGGAGGAGGAGGGAGAGACGGCGGGCGCTGTCGAGGGGGATTTCCAGCATTTACCAACCACTTCATTATCTTCATGTAGCAGCCGAACAATTTCACTTACAGGAAAGACCTCCACCTCTTAATAATGATTGGTTAAGTGCCAAAATGTCAGATATGATACAATAAATTTCCAGTTAGGGCCGAAGATTTACTGGCATTCGTACGATGTTGATTAGACAGATCCTTCATAGATGTAACCGGGAACAAGCTGGCTGTAACAATGATAGGTTTGGCAGTGTTTGGTTTGTTTTTAGGTTCAAGAAGATGCAGAATATCAGCTAAAAATAAAGGATTTCACACTCATGGCTTTGGAGGTCAGGAGAGGAAATCCTTATTTACTTTTTCGTTGACCCTCTTGGAAGTTCCAGTGAATCAATTTGGGCGCCATTGTTTTCGTCCGGATGCTGCGACTGCAGAAGACATTAAAGCGAGAGAGCTGAAAACAGGCCTGAATGAATAGGTGGAAGTGGAGGTGTTAGTTCAGATGATCCGACGGCTGCTGGTCGTGTGACAGACACATAAAGACAACCACAACTTACACTTCCCCTTTTTTTGGTGCCCATCCTGTTATTCTCCAACAACACTCCCTCTGTGTGTGTTTGTGTGTTTGTGTTTCTCGGCGACAGGAGTTTGCGAGCCGACTGCACTACCACGTGGTGAGGGAATACGTCGGCCAGTTGATGAAGAACAACTACTCGTGCAAGAACCGGAAACACGAGAATGCCGCGAGCAAGATTCGTGCGCAGTGGGGAGAACTCAGAGATCTGTTTGAGGACATGGTAATAAACTCCTTTACTTCCCCGTCAACATGAACCAGCCCTGACTCCTAAATAATTACGTTCCCCAACAACTAAACTGCTTCCTCAATAACATTTAGATGGAAACGTAATTTCTCCTGGATTACAGTTGCAGTTTTAAACAGTTTTAAACCCGTGGTTAACGTTGTAAATTGAACAAAACTACTTGGTTAGGTTTAGTAAAAAACATCATGGTTTGGCTTAAATGACTATGTTTTTTACGTTATTTAAATTACAGACGTAAATTAAAATAAGTCAATGTTGAATTGAAATGAAAGTCCTGCATTTGTTTGAGCCATCCACCCCGAACTATTCCCTATGCAGATTTCCGTGGACTGTCATTAGACACGTATCATTCAGCAGAGGCCGATATATTCTGACTTTTACTCCCCAGTATCAGTCAAGCTCCAAAAATGCTGGGTCATACATTTCCCATGATGCAACTCAAAAACGTTTGCAGTGTCCAGACTCAAGTCAAAATAACTCTGATGAGTTATCAGACCTTAGAAAGCTCCTCCAGCGCTACAAAAGACATTATACAACTGTTTCCATATGACTATACTAAACTGACCTTTGTGTACAACTGGTGGAGTTCCCCTTTAAATTGATGTATTAGGGATGTTTTGTTGGTTTGTTTTATTTCAGTACCATGTAAGAAAGTGTCATTTACAAATATATTTCATGATTAATGCTTGTGTTTTTTCAGATTTAGTCTTGACAAACAACAATTTTCATATTTTTTAAAACTTGTTGCCTGATGATAGTAAGATATTGAAGTCATGGTCATGAGAAAAAAGGTTCATGTCATGATAACAATGTTCTTGCATTCTTAAATTGCAATAGGAGAAAATAAATATATGCACCACTAAATCCTAATTTGTTTTTAGGTTGCTCAGGTGAAAATCACAACACTGACAATTCAAAGAATTCAAAACATATTTAAAGTCATGACTTTTAATGTTTTGTAATTTTTTTTTCTGCGGTAGAAGTCGACTCACGAGTGGCTCCACGCTGCCGGAGACGACCTGAGCGACGTCATCAGACAGAAAAACAAGACGGACATAAAGAACCATCTGCAGCCTTTAGTGGAGCATTACCCCGACTTCAGGTAAGCGTTTCTTAATCATTCTGTATGAGTAAACCTGGTTCACCAGCACAATTCACTGCAGAAAAAAAACAAATAAATCCAAGAAAAGTTACGTAAATCCCAGCATAGCTTCAGCCTGCAGCGCTATAACTGAAAACACCTGTGAGGAGGGATGTTGGACCTTTAATCTATAACAGGTTTGGGCTTTCCGTTTGGAGTTTACATGTTCTCCCTGTGTCAGAGTGGGTTTTCTTGCTCCCACAGTCCAAAGACATGCAGGTTAGTTTAACTGTTGACTCTAATTTGCCCGCAGGTGTGAATGTGAGTGTGAATGTTTGGCCCAATCCCAGAGTCTCCCCCTAGGCCTGATGCTGCTGCGTTCCAGAGAACTCGGAGGTTGGAATTTTCCAAGCTTTCCAGGGGCACAACGCCAAACGTAAACAAAAACCATGGCCGACTGTGACAATCTGATGTTTCTTTGTCAACTGTCTACACACAATTGAGCTCTCAGCAGTGCAGCCTCCACATTTTTTGGGCCTTTTTAAACGTTTTACAGATTAACTTTTGTGCAGAGAAGATCACTTTCAGAGACTGTTTACCGTAACCAGCTACCTAATAATGTTGAGACATATTTTGACATTAATTTACATGCAGAACAGGCTTTACTATATGATAGTATGTATTCTTTTTTTTACAATATTACAATATGCTGAAAGGTTATTATGGAATTTTTTTCCCATGATGCCAAAAATATGCTGTCTACTACACGTTTAACCCTCACAGACTTATTTTTACTTCCTTCACAGCCTGAAAGCATATTTGGAAATTGTTTGTACTTACATGTTAACTTGTAGTTGCTCCTTTCATGTTTGTTTACCTTTTTTTTTTTTTTAACGCTTCTGGGTCTTCGCCTGTTAACCCCGTGTTTAACGTCACAACACTGTGTTTTATAGTGTTGATGTCGATGATGTGACAGTAAAGATAACCTTGAACCTTGAACTGTGGGTTACTCTCTCAGGCAAAGTCTGCAGAAATGCTCAAATTGTCTGTGAGAGAGCTCTCATGCACTTGACAGTGGGACAGCCTTAAGCCCATTAGCTTAAAGGGAACGCACCTCAAAGTCCGTGAGAGTGGACATTGGGATTTGGCCGTTGTCTGTCTCCATGTGTCGGCGTCTGTCTGTGATGGACTGGCGACCTGTCCAGGGTTGTACCCGCCTTCCCCTTCCCCTCGACCTCAGGTTCAACCAGGCATGAGGATGACTCTGAGCTGTCTGACTAACAAGATTAACATCAGCTTTTACTGTAACAGCCATAGAGCCAGAGCTAAGAGAGCCAGCCAAGGTCATACGGGTTAAAGATGTTGGCTTTCCTGTCTCACTAACACTCAGTTTATTATAAATCAGGCAGGTTTGTTAAAGTGAAACATACATGGAGGTCTACGACGCGTCTCTGTGTTGAAAAGCAGCGGTTTAAGTCAACGCACTTCGAAACAAAAACCCAGAGTGAAGACATTCAACCAACATCCCGATTTTAATTTCTGTGAAATACTTAAAAAGCATCAAAGTTTCCTGTTTTTGTGATTGAGGAAGTATCAGACGAAGGTGCTTCTGTTTACACGGAGGAGATGGAGAGGTCAGCAGACTGAAGCTGTACAGGAATCCCCCCCATCCCCCCAGTGTTTGGCTAAAACATGCAACACACGGCTGGAACCAAAGCAACCAGAAGAATGAGGAAGTGGTGATAAAATAAGAGCAGAAATGGTGAACGAAAAAGTACGTTTTACTTACTGATTAACCCCCTAAAAAAAAACGAGAGCAGAGATAATCTGGCTTCACATGACGTCTGTCACGAGGAACAAACACACATCTGCAAGGTTTCAGTACACTTCAAAGGAAATGTCGTGTTTTTGGTCTGATACAGATGAAAAGGAGCTAAAACTTTAAACTTTATTCCCAATAAACCGAATAGTTTACATGGACTGTATTAACCCTGATATGATGTTGACATCTGCTCTGAAATCATGTGTTACGAATAGATGAGTGGTATTTAACTAAACAGCAGACATGTGAGGGGATGAGTCAACCAAACAGGCAAAATAAACTAAACTATGACGTGTTGATGTTGAGCTGAAATTCATTCAGATGATTCTACTGCTGTGATTGTTGACTTAAGGCTGGACACACTAAAGGATTTAATCAGATCTTAACAGATGTTGAAGATGTGAGAAACCCAAAAGATAACGACATGTTATGTTAAATTTAACAGTTTAGTTCCTATAGTGTGTGGAGAGCAAGGATTTGGCCAAAACAACAGCAACGCCCTGGTTTTCTTAAGATTATCTTTCCAGATATTCCTGTGGTGTGAGGTGTGTTAAGATAGTTTTTTACATCCCCCAATCAGCTCTGATGTCCATCCCAACAATTTCAAATCGTAAATATTAAACATGTTGAATATTGATGATGGTATATCCTGTTGTGTGTGTGGGGAACCCCGAGGACAGACGATGACGCAGTCACGTGGGAAAGACCGATAGCCAATTAAGAACCAAGCTGACTGAAGAAGGAAGGACAAACACCGCCGTCATGGCGACCGCGGCTAACGCATGAGCTAATGCTAAACGTGAAGCATAAAGTAGAAGATGTTTATTTAACGTGTCTCCGTGACTTCATCCATCCCTCCTTCGTCAATTTTCAGTACAAATTAAAAACTAGCATTGTTTGTTTACACTAAAGTCACGTTTGATCGCGAGTGATTTTGCAGAACTCCGTCCAGCCTCAACCTGAGCAGAGATCTAATCAGCCAGAAGAAGTGAAATCACCTGTGTGGGTGTTCAGGACCTGTAAGGACTCGCACAGATGTTTTCACTCGCCTGATTAGAGCTCCTCTCAGGGCTTGTGCAGACTCCTACAATCAGCGACAAATTGTGGTGCTTCTTTTCTGGTAAATTGGACATCCAATGCACTAATGATAATATATATACATGTGTTTTCTTTCTTCTCCACCTGCAGCAGGAAGCACCTGGTTGCTGTCCTGAACTTCAGAGGTCTGCTGAGAGGCCGCGAACACCAGCTGATCCTCCAGCGGCTCACGGAGCTGAAGAAGAAACTGGGCGGCGGCGACAAGAGCCAAGTTTTATTTTATGACATGCAGGTCACCGTCAACACAGACTGCCTCTCCAACCTGCCTTTCTCCTGCCTCAGCTTCCTGCTGCCCGACAACTAGTCAACGCATCATGGAGGACGAGTCGCTGAGGGGAGGAACAATAAAACTAAAGAGGTGAAGTTGTGACAGGAAAGTTAGTTTTTTTAAGGTGGTTTGACACATTTAGACACAAATTGAAGGTCCTTGCTCTCATGCAGCCATCGAAACTCAAACAAACTGCACATAATCCGGTATATTCCACATTTATCAGGACAATCTAGCCATTGTTACATGATTGACAGTTAAGTTTTATTGTGTATCTGTAATTTAGGAATTGGTTTATTATACCGGTCTACCACTAAGGGTTTGTTATAGATAAAATAGATTGATAAATTCAATTTTAATGTGTAAAAATTTGCATTTTTGTGAATGAAAATTGCCCACACACAGAGAGGAACCAACACGTTCTCAACGTACTACAAAAGTATAGCGTAGGGAGGCGGTCGGGGTGGATGGGTGGGTCAAAAAATACAGGACCTCGCCCAGGAGACCGTTGTTGGTGTGCCTTGTGAAACCACAAGTCAGAGTTGTTTTATTTGTCACGCAACTTCCGTACTAAAGTTACACCCAAACCAAGTCGATCTTTTCCTAAACTTAACGAAGTAGTTTTATTTTGAAAAGACTGGAGCGGAAATTGACACGTGCGTCACGTGTTGTTGGACATTCGTAGGATGAAGCACGAATAATACCTTGTTGAAAGTCGTGCTGCGTGAAAAAAAGGGGAATTTGTGTATATGTACACGAATGAAATAGATTAAATTTCGTGACTATTTCAGGAACTGCCGTGAGACTGTGTTGAAAATATCTATACATATTGATAAGGAATATTTAATACATGTTGACGTTGTGAATTCAAACAAAAACACTTGCGTAGGATTGGAAAAAAAAACATTGTTTGGCTTAAAATGACCACGTTTGTAAAGTGAAACTTGACGTTGTGAACACAAAGACAAACAACACTTTGTTGGTTTCACACGGGACACGAACAGCGGTCTCCTGGATGAAAGCCCTGTGTTTGTTGGACCCATCCACCTCCCCTTTTTTATTTATTTCGTAACAAAAATATATATAGAATCACACCAACATTATCCTTTAAATAAAGTTACTTCTGTTCTTCAAAAAGCAAATATTAGATGTCTCCTCTAACACACTGAGAAATGTAGAAATGCATCACATGTTACCACTTAATTACAAAACCTTTTTATGACGCAGTGTTTCCATCACTGTGAGACACTGCAGGATTGTTTTCTGGGAAGGAAACTAATCTGGATAAAATTCATTTCATCAAACATTGGGAAACTTTCGTGAGTGGATGAATGTGAAGCGGATGTAATAAATTAAAGACAGGTTTTCTCAGCAACATTATTTTGCTGTAATGTTGTTGCGAAACACATCTTCTCTGATGGTTGTTGGACCTTAATGTGAGTTTAAAGTGTCAGATCAGCTGATTAAAAACTGTAAGAAACTCTTTGCATGTGAACTGAACCTCTGGATGGTACCAAACTGTGTATATATCATGTGTGAACACTCCAAGCTGCCTTCAGACTTTAATATGAAGGTTTTCTGTAGTGAAATATGTGTTCTTCTAGTGTCTTTCTGTCAGATATGTGAAGTCAGATCAGAGATATGTGATCACAGATGCAGAAAACCAGCTTAATAATGTGATTTTCTTCGCACATTTTATGTATTCATTTAATCACGATTCTGTTTTCTTGTGCTTGTAAATAGTTTATGTGATTATTGTCGTCTCGTAGATGTGAAGAGTTTAGTATCTCAGGATGGTTTGAATCAAGGTTTTTAAGCTTTTTGTGACCTGTGACGTCTGTTTTAGGTTCCAAAGTTCTCGTGAATCCTGACAATTATATGAATTTAATATGAAATGCTTCTGTGTTAGATATTTCCTTCAGTGTAAATGGAGCCCAAAGGGGTCATAGAGAAATTATAATGTGTCAAACCTATTTAATCTGTTTTTTAATAAAACATATGAAACAGATTTATGACTCCATCTGCATGTTGAGAAACTCCGGTAAACACCAAGAAGATTTTCAATAAATTAAAAAGTGGGAAACAAAACATTAAAATACAATAGAACAGGGTAGAATTATAGAAATAAAATAAATATTGATTAATAAAAAAAAAAAAACTTAAGCAAGATTAATGTGGATCTTTCTTAGATAATAAAATGACCTAAACCAAATAAATGGGGCAGATTTTTTTTATTACAATCCATCGAACATCAAAAAGTTTCAAGATATGTTTTGTTGTGTTTATTTTTTAAATAAAAAGTCCCAGATATGGATTGAAATAATCAAAAAAATACCCAGAATCACTTCTTATTTACAGCAGGCGGCCCAGAACTCCCTGCAGCAGATATCTCGGTAAACAGAGACGGACTGTTTGATGTTGTGCACAAAATTAATAATAATAGTCCTGGATTCTTATTATTTATTATGCAAAGGAGAAGAAGTTTAGGAGTTGTAATTTCATGTCATGACTTGGTTTGTGAGTGCAGCTTGAATGTCTCGCTGCTGTCAGACAAAAAACATTGTTTATTCCTTAAGAAAACATACTTTAATTTAATTTTTATTTGAAAAGGTACAATGTGCATTAATCAACATTCAAACTAATGTAAATGTACCTGAGTTAGCCAAGAGGCTAGTTTTCATCTGCAGTCCCTTTGGCCAGATGTTATTAGGCATCCTAGAATAATAAAAATAATACAATATGTGTACAATAGTTAGAACATACTACGTTGGTTAAAAGCATATACAATACAGTTAAATAAACCTGGGTTGACCATCACATAATATTACTACTGCTGCTGGTGCTGCCAACAATAACAGAAAAACGATGCAGAATCTTTTAATGTTCATTGTGTACATTTTTTCTCCTTTTTTAAAGATTGTTTTTGGAGCATTTGCACCTTTATTAGATTGACTGACGAGTGAAGATACAGAGAGGAAACATGCACAATTGTATGCATCTTATCTTATGCACCACAAGGCTACCAAACTCCTGATAGTGATGATAATATCTCTGCCTAGGAGTTGTGTAATAATGGACAAGAGCAGAATGAGTGTGTTACAGTAAAGAGGCAACAATCACAGGTTTGGTTATCTGATGATTTCATGTTTGGCAGTGAAAGGAGAAGTGGACTCGGTGAATCCTCAGAAAATCTGACGTCAAAGTCTCCTACTCCCTCGAGGATTTTATCTCTGTCTGTCTGAACTACTCACAAAGCTGAGATATCGGTTTGTTAGGTAAAGATGGGTAACCTCAAGAATAGATCAAACAGAGATGTTGGTTCACATTGATGATAAAACTGTAGCAGCAGATAGTTAAACCAAACCTTTCTTTACTTTGTGCTGCAAAATCTGTGTTTAAGTAAGAAAAGGAAATCTGTTCAAACTTCTCCACTTCAGTTAAAGACGTTACATGTAAAAACCTGTGTGACTAGTAACATTTAAATCTGTGACTTGGTGCACTGCAGACGTCTAATCAGCCAGAATAAGTGAAAACACCTGTGAAGACCCACACAGGTGTTTTCACTTCATGCTGCCAGATTAGAGCTCCTCTCACTCTCCTGTCTGTTTTGTTGCACTTGTTAAGGCAAACACAACTTTTAGCATTTTTATTAGCACATGGAGTTTAGTATTGAGGACTCAACCTGCCAAAATCCAAAATAAATAAATGACTTGATAAATTTAAAAAAATGTCATTAAATGTAGCAAAAATTATATTAAAAATAAATGTAGTCATTAATTAATTGATAAAATGTGACATAAATTATCAAAATTTGTTTTAATTTGCTTATTTACCTTTGTATTATTTCCCTTATTTATCTACTCTTCTGTTTAATTTCCACTTTTATTTATTCATGTATTTATTTTTATGATATTTTTAAATGTATATATTTTTGCTTTTATTCTTATTTATGTATTTATTTTGCATTTATTTTTTATGTATTTATTTATTTTTGCATTTATTCATATTTATGTATTTTTTTTGCATTTATTTTTTTACATATTTATTTATTTTTGCATTTTTTGCATTTATTTAATATTTTTTTTAAGTATTTATTAATTTATGTGTTTAAGGATTTTTCTTTTTTTTTATTATTATTATTTATGAATGATTTTCCCTTGTCGGGGTGGCTTCTGGGGCTACAGCCTCGAATGTTTTCTCAAAAGCCCTGAATCTTTTAGGTTTTTAAAATGCCTTCAACTTAGTGTTATTTCAGTTAGTGGTAATAATTGTGCCATCAAACCGCTGCAGAAGAAGAGAACACAATGAGATGATGCAATTAAAAGAGTCACTTAAAATGATGGAGAACAAAATATGATTGTTTCATGTATTAATGTGAGGAAGGTTACAGTCTCCTCATCAGCTCTTCAGCGGACGTTTAATGCTTCACGTACGTAAAACTGAACTTCCCCCACAGTAAAACTGAAAACATCTGATTTCTTATAAAGTCTCTCCCTTCCAAAAGACATTCGTCTATGTTTCCACTCGTTCTCCGTGTGGTCGTTGTGGTTCTCGGCCTGTTGAAGTTTCACATGACATCTTTCACCTTTGGTGCTGATGCAAGTCTGAGCAGCAACCGTTCGGATACTTTCACTTTTCTTTTGGGTCAACGTTTGCAAACGTTACCGTGTGCCAACGCAGTGAGTTGCAAGTTGACCATAATGGGTTCTTGTGTCATTGTGGAAAGAAATACTGTCAAAAAACCTTTTTCAGTGAAAATGTTATATTTGACAGAAAACATCAAAACACTTCCTCTTCTTCTTCTTTAAAATCTTTTTTTAATGCAATCCATGCATTAAATGGCATCCTTTAAATGACTCAGATTTATAGTGAAACTGAATCACTGACTGAGCTGTTAAGATGTTTGATTTATGACACCCACAGAGACAAAAACACACTCTGGTGGTCGTGGTGTTTGTTTTTATGTGAAACCACACACGACAGACGGTGGGCCGCAGTGACTTTTTCGATCAGTGATATGTTGTTGATGTTGGTTGCCAGGTTTGGTGTTTATACAGAGGACTGGAGACAAGCTGGAGACATAAGTTCTGGCGGATGGAGAAACTTTTGTCCCTCCACAAACAGTTCCAGTTCGCAAATCCTCCTGAACCCATGAACTCTGAGAACAAAGTATGTATGGAAAATAATCTCAGCTCAACATCCACTTACTCTTATGCTTTTCCTGAGCTTTCAAATGCATCAACCACTGAAATCTCAGAAAAAGCTAGAGAGCTAGTTATTATTTTCAAACGTTCGGACAGAGCCAGGCTAGCTGTTTCCCCTTGCTTCCAGTCTTTATGCTAAGCTAAGCTAACAACACCCATCCTCTAATCTCATTCTCATGACATAAGATTCATTACTTTAAGTCACATATTTTGATCAATAACCCGATCACATCTTTCAGATCAGCAGAAAAATCTCATATGTTGCACCTGTTTGTGTAACGAAAGCTTTAAATTCAAGTAAGCTGCGTGTATGTGTGGCGTGATAGAAACCACGATGCTTATTTATAAATCTGTGAGGTGTTTTTTCACTTTAACGTCATTCAAAATAAAAGTTCTCATGATGAGCAGAGATAACAGATTTAAACCTAAACTCGCTTCTGACTTCTCTGTTTTTTAAGGAAGTGAAAACTTGACCAATTTGTAGTATTTGAGGGCCGTTTATATGAACTATACTGTATTTTTATTGTAGAAGTATTGTTGATATGTGTATTTTATCTGGACTTTGTGTGATTGGAAGTGATATGGAGGCTGTTATATCTGGATTTATGGATGATTTAAGTAAATTTGATTTGAAAAACTGAACTTATTCTGCCTGATAAATGATGTTCCTGTATTTATAAATCAAGGTGCCTCTAAAATAACACCTTTCCCACCGTGTGAGAAACATTTTAAACTGTACACATCATTTTGAAACCACTCAAGCGTTCATTCTCACATCATACAGTTAAGTGGGCGCTCTCAGAGGAAATGTGCATAAATGGAAAGAGCGCAGTTTCTCAATGCATGACAACCAACATCCTGACTTCAAATGTCACCTGCAGCTTCTTCTCAGCTCAGAGCTGCAGCGACCTGCCGCAGAGAGACAGAGGAAGTCTAACCACCTGTGAGGAGGGATGTGTTCGAAACTTTGCTGCTGTTTTCCCTGCAGATCCTGCAGATCCTGCAGAGCAGAAGGTAAGAAAAGCTGTTTATAACACAGGTTATTAAAGTTATCAACAGGGTTTGTGGATGTCAGATGACCAGAATTACACTGACTGTAGTTTTGATATGATGTTGGAAATTACTATTAAGAAGTGAAACATGGCAGCACGGTGATGTTGTAGGGATTATCTGCAGCAACAGGGATTGTCCAAGAGGAACTAAAGACACATTCAGAGAGTCCTTTCGAAGAAAACTAACGTCAGCTGACTGTTTGACCGGAAGCTCAAAGTCGACACTGTGATGACTTCAGGAAAAGTCTCTGAGCATCCTGCAGTGACCTCTGACCCCACAAGGTCAAATCCTCATCCAATCTAATCCAGTATGGAGGACCACAACATTCTACTTATTTATTCATTTGTAAATTATTTTTATAATACTTCTTTTTATTATTTCTATTATTTCAGTTTTAAATTAATTAGCTAAAATCCTTTTTTTTTTTCTTGGACATTTTGGCGGCAAAAATGGTAAAATGTGAAAAGAAAGTTGAGGGTCTAAATACTTTCTAAAAACACTAAATACAAATATACTGTAACATAATGAACAGACGTATTACAAGGTACAAGGTTCATTTATTTATCATTATACAACACAGGGTTGCACAATGAAATATAAATTGCAACCCCTTCATGCTGCACACACATAGAACGTACAAACAAAATAAGGGCTGTCAATTGATTAAAATATTTAATCGCAATTTATTGCAAATTAATCACACATTTTTTATCTGTTCAAAACTTTAAAGGGAGATTTGTCAAATATTTAATACTCGTAACAACATGGGAGTGGACAAATATGCTGCTTTATGCAAATATATGTATATATTTATTATTGGAAATCAATTAACAACACAAAACAATGACAGATATTGTCCAGAAACCCTCACAGGTTCTGCATTTAGCATAAAACAATATGCTCAAATCATAACATGGCAAACTGCAGCCCAACAGGCAACAACAGCTGTCAGTGTGTCAGTGTGCTGACTTGACTATGACTTGCCCCAAACCGCATGTGATTATCATAAAGTGGGCATGTCTGTAAAGGGGAGACTCGTGGGTACCCATAGAACCCATTTACATTCACATATCTGGAGGTCAGAGGTCAAGGGACCCCTTTGAAAATGGCCAGTTTTTCCGCGCCAAAATTTAGCGTAAGTTTGAAGCGTTATTTAGCATTCGTCAAAACCAGCATAACATGTCATATATTTATGCTGGAGGACGGAGGATGAGGTGGAGTTGAGGAGGAAAAGAAGCTGCTCTGTAGTCTGTTTGTACGACAGCTGATACCAGCAGCAGGGTGAACAGGCTGGTTTCTGGGGAGGGTGTTGTCTCTGCGCAGACACCTCACCTCACCGAGATGTAGATGGATACCAACGATGTTCTAGGCGGTTTTAATCACCCGCCGCAGAGCTTCCTGTCAGGATGCTACTCTGTAAAAGGAGGGGGGGGTCTAGTTGTTATCTGGCTGGATCACAACCTTATTCAGATATTTAATAAAGGGCTTCCAGGTCTGGTCAAAGTCAAAGGATCTGCCGGGATCTGTAAATCTCATCAAGGCCAGAACACGCCGTTTTATCAAAGGTAAGACAGGTGCTGCAGATGGTGGGACTTTAAATATGGCTGTGAGAGGTTCAGCATTAAGGTTCATGCCAAAAAACTGTCCCAGGACCAGTACTTTTGGGGGTATCTAATCTTAAATTGGTGCTGGCTGGACAGATTGTATTTCTGACCTGTTGGTGGCGCTATAGAGGAAAAGTAAGGAGATCATCAAAGTCTGTAGGATTCATCCACTGGGGACCATGAATGTCTGCACAAAATCCATGAAATTGTTGTTGAGACATTTCACTCTTAAGCTAAGACAAGTGGCCAACGTTGCCTCAGTGTGAGTGTCTAAAAAAAAGTCCAGCTTGTGTGTGTGTGAGGACTTTCCACCGTCCTGGAGTGTCATCTTCATGCATCAGCCAAAGCAGGAGGAGCTTACTGCTGCTTTACAGTATAAAGACTCTCCAGCTCACAGCAGCAGATGTACTGTTACTAACAGAGCAGCGACTGTGAGATCAGGGTGAGTAACAGCTGCTGAAGGACTCTAACTAAAATACTGCAGATATTTATCTGCATGTCTGGACTGGTTGATAGCATGTATTACTCTTTAAATAAATAAACTTTATTCACTTTACAATAGCTGTTAAATAAGCTGTGTGGGACAGGTTGAGCCTTTTGCTTATTTGTCCAGTCTCAATCAATATGATTGGTTTTTACAGTTATTCATTAATGAAGCTGAAAAGTGAATCATTGAAAGTTTCTATTTTTATTTACTGTTATTTCCATGTCCTGTTTTTTCATGTGCTATTTGCACATATTGTTTTATTTCCATGTGGCATTTTAATGTACTTTGTATTATTTATGAAACAGGCTACAGGGATTTTTGTAGCTGGCTTTTATAAATGCACTGTGATGAGGATAATGATGATATAGTTGTACTGGACACTAGGCTGTTAAAGTGGCAATCCGTAAGATTTCAGTCCTGGTTGATTTAGACTTTCTATTTGAATGGAAATAATGGGATTGTGCTCAGAGTTAAGCAGTCTGGAATCTTTTTGTTGAGACATGAGCTTGGAAATAGAATTGAAAAAATCAATTTCTATGTGCATGAGCTTTAAGTTTTTAGTATTGTGTGCATATTTAAATTGTGTGTGTATACAACAGTATTTTTTCAGAGAATGTCACCATTTCATACTGAAAATAGATAAATATTGCAATAATTTCATCAGAAAGGTCTATGGGATTCAATCACCATTGTGTTATAGATACAGACATTTATTTGAATTAAAATATTCGAGATTGACACTTTAAGATGCTCTCTTGTGCAATTGCATTTTGCGTTTTTATTTATTTATTTATTGATTAAAAAAATAACAACCTTTGATACCATGCTCAAACAAAACTAAAATATGTTTATGCTTTTATTTTTAAATTAACACCGGAAGCAAATTACGTTAGGAGCCGTTAGTTTAGCTTTTAAACTTTGTTTTTTTTATAAAATATAAGAAAATACCATTAAATAGTTTTTAAAAGGCAAATATAGAATTGACATAAAAACACTTAGAACGCAGGTGATAGATACGCTAGAATTAAAATAAAAGCTAAATTCAAATTCGATAAATATGTAGCTAACTACATTAGCAAGCTACAACTTAGCTAACGCTAGCTAGTAGCGTTAGCTAAATTGTAGCTTATGTAGCTAACATTTGCAGTTAGCCGGTTAGGTAAAATGCTAATATTAGCTATATTTTAGCTAATATTAGCATTAGCATATTTTTTTTTTTTATTAAAGGTCCCATATTGGAAAAAGTGAGATTTTCAAGTCTTTTACATTATAAAGCAGGTTTAAGTGATTTATAAAAACTGTTAAACTATCAAAACGCTCAATATACGGAGAAATACACACAGCCCGTATTCAGAAACTGTGTGTTTGAAACAAGCCGTTAGGATTTCTGTCCATTTGTGATGTCACAAATATACAATATTTAGACCATTACACGGTTTTAAACGTAAACTTTCTAAATGTGTCCCAGTTTATTTCCTGTTGCAGTGTATGTTAATAACATCAGCTGACAGGAAGTAAACAGGGACCCAAACTGTTGCCTAGCAACGCAATTCCGTTGCAATTCCATTGAAATGCACTAAAACGTGTGTTTCAGACAGAGGGTAAATACAGGTATATTCAGGCAGAGAGTACGAGGAAAATAATGTGTTTTTTGAACATTACAGCATGTAAACATGTTCTATTAGAAACACAGAATACAAGTATGAACCTGAAAATGAGCACGATATGGGACCTTTAACAAACATATGACGTTTTTTTGTCTCTATATAGATTCATTAGAGCGTTTCTCAGACTGTTGGTCCAGTCTCTTGTCCCGGATAAGGATGCGGACCGAGACAGACGGCTTCAGGCTGAACTTTGTCCCGGATCACAGATTTTTCAACTTCATGAGGAGTCCCAGAGTTCAAACCGGTGTCAACAACACCAACACCACCACCACCACCGATGGACACCGCTCACCCGGCAAGGAGAGGCCCCCAAGCGGTCAGTTACGCTCCATTAGCTAACGTTACCATAATCATAATCATAATATGTTATTAAGTTAACTTATATAGTGTATACAATACGATTTCAGGAAGGATTACTGCAGGAATATTACAGTAATACACAGCTGTGGAATGTAAATAAGTACATTTACTACTGTACTACATTTTGGAGCCAAATATTTTACTTTTTACTTCATATTTATTTGACAACATTAAAATTAGTTACTTTGCTGATTTAGATAAATAATACAAAATGTAATCAATAAATAAATCATATTATATCAGGGAGAAATTCACAAGCTACCCAGCAGTTTGTAAAGTAGTATATAAAATACATATATTTTAATTAAAATTAGCTCCACCTTTATCAGCTGCAACATTAACGCGACTTCTTCCACCTCTGGTAATACCATAAGAAGACAGCTTCAAGCTCACCCTATTTAAGTCTCATCTGAATTAAATAATGTGATAGAAATAGAAATAATCCTGTAAAGTGACTTCCTGAACAATTGTGACAAATAATAGACATTTATGTGAAGAAATAAAAAAGAACATAACCATTGTGCATTGTTAAAACAGAGAAATAGTAGCTACAAACACATTGTAAACTGAAGCCCACCATATCACTTCCTTATAGAAAATTACAGGAAGAAATACGTCAAAGAGTTTGGCTGTTTAATTCTGTCACGATCATTAGGGACATGGCCACTACACTCTAAATAATGAAATAATGTGACCTATAAAGTTACTTTATGAAGACTTTTGACAGGTATTAGACAAGAAAATGAAGGAAAAAAACTTTAAATTCAAGTAGGGCTGCAACTAAAAGTATTATCTGCCAGTTATTTTCTCCATTAGTTGATTAGTTGTCAACTATTAAATTAATCGGCAATTATTTTGATAATCCATGAATCGTTTTGAGTAATTTTTTAGGGGAAAAAAAAGTCTAAATTCTCTGATTCCAGCTTCTTAAATGTGAATATTTTCTGGTTTCTTTCCTCCTCTATGACAGTCAACTGAATATCTTTGAGTTGTGGACAAAACAAGACATTAGAGGACGTTACCTTGAGCTTTTGGATCAACATATTTTCACAATTTTTTGACATTTTATAGACCAAACAACTAACTGATTAATTGAGAAAATAATCTATAAATGAATTAGATTAATTAAACAATGAAAATAATCGTTAGTTGCAGCCCTAATCCCAAGTTTCCCAAAGTGAAGTCTTCAAATTCCTTGTTTTGTCCGATCAACAGTCCAAAAGCCAAAGATATTCAATTCACTATCATAGAAGATGACAAAACATGGCAAATATTCACATTTAAGAAGCTGGAATCATAGAATATTTAGCTTAAAAAGACAATTTATTTATTGAGTAATCAACTCATTGATTCAGCTCTAAACTCACACTCACCTTCCTCACTTAAATAGATGATAAAATGACTACACTACCATTATGATATTGAATTATTGGGTTTACAAGTGTAGGTCAAGCACATCTGCAGCCCTAAATGTAATCTTCTTCATTATAGGAAGTTTAAATGCCTCATTTATTATAAACAACATTTCACAAAGAGGCCTGTTCTTTCCTTTCCTCCCTCAGTGGTCCTCACATATGAGCAGATCCTTGAGGCAAAGCGTTTGTGTGAAGCCGGCCAGCTGCTGATAGAGAGAGAGGAGCGTCTGTTTGGGGAGATAAAGGAGTCGGAGGCTCTTACACGTCATGAGGAAGAAGTCGGCAAGCTCGCAGCAGACCGTGGCGCCCTGGAGGGGCTCGTACTGCAGACTCTGAGACTGTCTCTCGACCTTGGGGAGGTCAGCCCGGAGGCTCTGGCGTCTGCCGTGAAGGCCGTGAACCAGGAGGAGGACCAGGACCTGAAGTGGACACAGAAGGATCAGACACCTCCGGCGTGGAGGCCCAGCGGCTGGAAGAAGCTCCACGACTCGACGCTTCGCAGCTTGGTGGAGGATCGTTTGGACAGTCCCTCCACGCCTCCTGCTGACCAGGTGGACCGGTCTTCTATCAACGCGGACATCAACACCATGGGCCGGCAGCTGAAGGAGGACCTGCTGACTGTGGTGAACGTGGTGAAGAGCTGCTACCCGCCACAGCTGGACATCTGTAATTTTTACGCCAGGACGTACCACCAAACCCTCAGCACCAGACTCAGAAAGATCGCAGACTTTGGTCTGGACGACAAGGACTGCATGTTCCTCCTGCGCTGGGTCAACGAATATTATCCACAGTAAGTTCAATTTATATCTCTGGGTCCATTCTCTTAATATGTTTGTGTATTTTTTTTGTCCTGGTAGTAGCAGGGCCTAAACATGGTGATATCTCTCAGTGTGTTGGTCCAAAACTAACTATCTAAAATAAAGACAGATTCAGCAACTGCATGGCTTATAACATGTTTTCACAAACACATTTCGGTGAACTGCTTTCGTAATATATACGAGAAAAAAGTTTCCAAACGAGCCGCCATGTTGGTTCCGGTTTGGGAGCAGACGAGTGAAAGCGCTCGTCCAATCAGGTGCCTAGTAGCAGCCGATCAAACATCCAATGCTGGGAAGCATTGAACACGTACCATAACAGTTTTAAATTAGACAGTGTGATGTCATGCAGGAATGCACACAACATTTAAAAGACATTATGAATTTCTCATCCAGAACGTTCTTTAACCATCTTCCCGTCTTCCATCTAAATCGGTCCTTAATGGTTTTATTGTGTGAAATCAGTGAAATGAATGAGGAAGCAACACTTTCACGCTCAACTGATTAATTGAGGGACAACGCGGCTCGCCCTAAAGTTGTGTAACCGTGTAGAAACCAGTTGCGGGAGTGGCACAAATCCTGCAACCACAGCACATTACAATAACACCCCAGAATGCAACGCAGCAAAAAAGACAGGTCAAGTTTGGTTTTTACAGTTTGATTTGAGTTGTCACACCCTGATGTTCACAAACATGTCTTTTACTGATAACAACAAGTTGCTTCCTGTCCTACTGAAGCAGGTTGAGCATCTGATATCATTATTTCAAATGAAATCATAATCTTGATGCTCAAAATGTCTCTAGGGGTTTATCTGATGAAAGTTGTGATTTCTGCTCTCTGTGTCAGAATCCTTCTAAAGCCGGAGCTGGCCGATGAGATCGATAACGAAGCGTTGGGAAAGCTGCTGCCTGAAGAGTTATTGGAGCCTCTGGAGGATCAGTACCTGAGCAAACAACAGGTAACCTGAGCTCCTGCTGCCTGCTTTAGTTTAGATTGCTGCAACATCAGTCATATTTAGCTGTTTTTAGTTTTAGTTCGGTTGGGTTTTACCTAACCTTTATTTAGTTTCAGGTCTAGTTTGATTGTTGTAGATATTCATGATCCCAAGTGGATGAATCCTAATGTTTTTGGCGGCCTCTGAGGTTGTTCATGCTCTCCAGAGAATATTCCCTTTTAATTTTATTGTCCTGATGACATTTTTTCTGGTGCAACCCCTCAAGAAAATCTTACTCTAATCTGAATTTTAGTAAGGCATAGCTAAGTCATCAATAGGTTTGTTTCAACTCTTATTGTGGGTTATAAAGAACACTGTAGTCCGTATTGCAAGTTTAGAGTTTTAGTTTTATATCGGAAGAATTGTGGAAATTCATCAAATGACAGCAACGTGTTGTTGTGCGTTCAGGAGGAGCTGACGACGTACATCGGCCGCGTCCTGGAGGAGGCAAAGCAAAAGTGGAATAAAGGAGAGGAGCCGACAAGAGAGGACGGCTGCTTCGTCAGTCCTGTGGCCTACGACATCATCCAGGTACAGTTTCTATAAGACAGCGTGATGTGGGATATTTTTCAGACAATTTTTTTTTTACTATTTTGTCACATATTTTACTAATAATTTTCCATCTTTTTTTTGAGAGAGATATTTCTCACTAATAATTTCCTTACATTTTTCGGATATTTTTCACATATTTCCGAATGTTTTTTTCATGCTTTTAGGCTCTTTACAAATAGATGTTATTTTGTTTAGTTTTCACATAATTGACTAAAATTTTCCGACATTTTTCAATATTTTTTTTACATATTTTACTTATAATTTATGTATATTTTTCCACACATTTTACTAATAACTTTCTGTCATTTTTCGGATATTTTTCTAATATTTCTGAATGTTTTTTCTTCGTGCTTTTAGCCTCTTTACAAATAGATGTTTTTTAGTTTAGTTTTAACATAATTACAGCCACTGGTGTTATTAATAACAGGGATTCTCTGAAAGTTACGTATAGTATCTTTAAAATGTCTTGCTATAATCACAAGATGTTGCTTTGATTCGACAGCTTGCTATCTACAGTATCTATCTGATTTCATGGTGAGGAAACAAGCTTCTTGTTATCATGAGAGAGAAAAAATGTAAAACATAATGTTGACCCGTGTCCTCTGCTCTGCTGTGTAGACCAGGAAGTGTCGGGCAAGTTAAGGCCTGTCAGGGTTTTTTTCCAACACAATATTTTCCAGGCTGCTTCACATATTAACTATAGACAAACTGGAGAAAAACAAACTTGAGAAAAGATTAACCAACAAGGAAAACAGTGAGTCGGGGAAGAACTTATTTATAGAAGGTCGAGTTAGCGGTTCAGTGTCTTGTGTTAGTTTGGGCATGTCTGTGTAAAGTCTCAGTACTTCACAGTCATGTTTACATGCTGTCATTGATCCGTATCCTCCATCTGTCTTTAGCTCATCAACGGGATGGTGACTTCAGCTGAGAAAGTTGTTGGAGATCTGCACAAGGCCCAGAACATAACGTGCCAACTGAAGGATTTAATGCAGAGGTAACAAGACTGATGCTTTTCTACAAAACAGTGTCATTTTAAAAGGCTTTTTGTCTTGTGTGGAAGTGAAAATCAACTGTTTTTTTTAACTCCTTCAGGTTCAGGATCTTCCAAAATGACGTCATGAAGCAAAACAAACCAAACAGCCGGCCGGTCATCAAGGCGAACCTCGGCTGTATCGAACAGTTCAGGTACGTTTCTGACATTTAGGCATTGTGATGTGATGAGACGGACGTCTGGCTATATTAAAGAGATAGCTTGGGTGTTTTGAAGTGGGGTTATATGAGGTACTTATCCATAGTCAGTGTATTACCTACAGTAGATGGTCAGCACACCCCCAGTTTGGAGAGACAGGAGTACCAGCACGGGAGCAAAGCAATGTACTGCTGTGGACGGGGGAAGCAGCAAAATGATAGACACTTAAAAATATCAGTTTAACTGTACGCTATATTTAGAATATTTTCAGCGCTTTACCTCGCCGTCAGACAGCCCTTTAAACAGAGAATTGAAGCTGTTATCTAAGCTCTCTCCAAAGCAACCAGACTCGTTTGAAAAAAACAGTAATTTTACCTCTCAGAACACGGGAGTTGCTGCTGAACCGCTGCCTCGATCAGTTACTTTGTTTGAGTTATTGTGTGACTTTGGTGAATCTGAACTAACCCTTTAAAACACCAAAGTCACACAATAACACAAACTGCCTAACCGATCGAGGCAGCGGTTCAGCAGCAACTCCCGTGTTCTGAGAAGTAAAATTAAATTTTTTTTTCAATGGAGTCTGGTGGCTTTGTCGAGAGCATAGATGATAGAACGGCTTCAGTTCCCTTTCGGAAAAGGCTGTCTGACAGCAAGGCGGCAAAAATATTCTAAATATAGCGTACACTTAAACTGATATTGATCTTTTTAGGTGTCTAAGGTGCCAACCAACATCTACTGTAGGTAATACACTGACTACGGATAAGTACATCATACAACCCCACTTCAAAACACCCAAACTATCCCTTTAAGATCAACAAAAGAAAACATCCCTGTGTGATCTAACGTGACTTCTGTGGTCTGTCTGCAGCGACGTCCTCGATAAGAAGAGACATCTGTTCACAGAGGATGTGCAGAGAAACTGTTTGACTGTTCTGACTGACATGAAACAGTCTGCCCACGCGTATTTATTAAAACCTGTGCACGAGGTCCTCAAGGTGAGTTTATTTATTTTACCATCACACTTTTTTGCACCAAACATAGAAGACGATTTTTTATATGGCATTTTTCAAAACTAAGGTCACAGAGTTCTCCACAATAAAAACATTTAGCACAAAATATCAAACTGGCAGGAGAGTAATAAACACAAGAGCAGCAAAATATGATTTACAGGTTTCGTACAAAGTCTTGAAAGTTTGAAATATGTTTAATTTTAACAGTTATGTTTTGAAGGTTAGGAATATGCTTGAATTTGAATATACTCCATGAAAAATACTTGATTTTCAACATAATCTGGTGTTTCATCTACACTTAATCTCACTCATGTAAATGAAAAAAAAATGTAATATTTGAAATGAAACGATCCTATTGTCATATTATATCATATCATGACAATCAAAGTTAATATGAACAGCTGATAAAATAAACAAAGTGACAATATACATAGATTACTGTCGGTGTAAAGGAATTCTGTCAAATTTATTTTTCACATTTGCATTATAACAATTTAGATGTGATGATAAAGGCTTCGAGAGTCTGGAGATTTTTTGGTTTAGGTACCTTGAAAGTGCTTGAAAAGTGCTTGAATTTTACTCTTTAAAAGCTGTACGAACCCTGAATTTACAAGACAGAATTAACAACAAAGAAAAATATCAGTTAATTAAATCAAGGGACATTTTTTATTGAATTATAGCTCTGGAGAACCACATAAATATAGATCCTCACTCAGGAAATTTGCAGAATTATTTGAATTTTTTTTATTGCAAATTCTCTGCTACTGTTTATAAAAGTGTTACCTGTCTAATGCGTCATGTTTGTACCTCACACAGCCACAGTACCGCAAACTGGGAACCAGTGACTGGCTGAGTAAACCAAACCTGTTTGAGAAGCTGCTGGTCAGCATTGAAAATGAGCTCCAGGATCTTCAGGGTGTGATTGAATCCTGTCACCAGGTAAACTGAAGAAAGCATGAAACACACACTTCAATCTAATTTAGAGGAGAAGCTGCTGTTTTTTACTAGAAACCATTTAAACTTTACATCACTAACAACCATGTTGGCATGTTGAATGTATTTTTCTTTCATGGAGCCATTGGTTTCAATTCATTTCCACATACATTGTTGGTTCTTCAAACAAGTTAAAAGTAATTCAATTTTAAGCTGAAACTATCTGTTTTTTTTCACTGATTTCTGATTTGATGATTGGATGAATTTCAGAAGCTGATAGGTCAGCTGCACCAGGAGGTGACAGCAGAATATGTGAAGAGGCTCCTGAAGGGTCAAGTCAAACTGAAAAACAAGGAGAGCCAGCTGAAGGCCTACGAGACCGTGAAGGACAACGCAGAGAGATTACACGTTTTATTCAAAATGGTGAGAATCAAGCACAAAAGTGCTTGAAACAAGTATTCGATTTTGGTAATACATTCCTTATTAGTCTGTAGTTCAACATCAGAAATAATACGTCACTAAAGTGACCACAGAGTGTGATTAACAAGTGATCATGGGAGAATCCACAACAGATAAAATCCTCCCCAGAACAAAGAGGCGTTTAGATTACACTGAGCTGATGTAACTGTTCTGTCTTCAGGGATCAGAGGAGGACTGGTTGAAGGAAATCCTCACCAAGATTGCAGAAGTGCTGAAACTCCAGGACCTCCCCGCCATTCAGATGCAAGTCGCATCACTGGGAACTGAATATCCTGACCTCAGGTGACCTTCGCACTCACACTGGATATGTATACAGCATATTTCTTTTGGGCGTGCAGTGTTCTGTTGTCTCGAGTGTAACTGACCTAAAAAGGACAGAACAGCATCGAGTTGTGAGTAGTTTACATGACTGTAAAGTGAAGATAAACAAACATTCAGACAGAGCTGAGGGGCGACAGGAAGTGAGAATGTATTCAGATGTTTCCTGGCAGCAGGATGATGTTGTGAGCTAAAAGCAGACACACGCTGCAGATGAAGTTTCTCAGGGAGTTGCTGCTTGTCAGTGAAGTACAGCAGTGAAATAAGGATGCTGGAGCTGCTGTGGTAGATTTGTTTCCAAATGTTTACAGGGACTTTAATGGTGCAGATCCACAAAGTGGTCAACAAATGGAAAGACATGACAGAACCCAAAACGGTCGGGTTCGCTCCCATCAATGGGCGTCGCAGATTAAATGTTTTGTTTAGTTGTTGTTTGTTTAGTTCAGTCAATGAGGCTTTTACTGCTAAATTACTGCAACTTCATCGTCATCGTAGTGTCATAGGTTTCGGTTGCTTTGTAACGGCAGGCACGACAGGAGCGCAACCTCCCAAGCACCTTGGATAAAAGGATGAAAGTGGTTTTAGACACTTCATGTGAACGGCATTGTTGTTGTGCAACTCTGTGTTGAACAATGACAATAAATGAACCTTTGAAACAATGAAATTATGTTAATAGCACTTTCTGACCTTTATTTGATCAGCGTATCAAAAGCAACAACCTTCACTCTACAGTTCAAGTGTCTCTGAGGTTGTGATAATAAATAATAAACATTTTACAGGCGTTGATTTTTAACCTCTTTTCTTCCTTCTTTCACCCACAGTGAGAAACACGTTTCGGCTCTGCTCAAGCTCAAGACCAACCTCTCCAAAGCCGACAGGAAAACCGTCAAAGACATTCTGTCGGACACAAGAGTCCAACAGATCCAAAAGAGCGCAGAACTTCGTCCGTTTTTCTCCGGAGTTCCCGTCAAATGATCCGTAAACTACGTTCAGTTCTCCTCATTTAAGTTATCTGCATGTTGGGTTGTACAGTATCATGTTTTATTGTGTGAGTGTGATGAGTTGGACACTGGTGTTTTCAATCAAGTGAAGATATCTCAGTGTGGTTCAAATATCATGACGGCCGGAATGAATATCGTCTACAGACTGTCTGTAAAATGATGGATGAGTGTTGTTGTTACTGTATGAATGAATAAGCTACAATAGTGCTGGTAAATATGGTGCTTTTTACTGCTAAAAACATGAGTGAGTGTTTTGGGGAAATAAGGATGTTTTTTTTGATAGTGTATATATTTTTTTTACACCAAATCAATATTGAAGTTATTTTCATATGATGTATATTTTTATGTGCAATAATGGTAGAGGTCAAGCTCATTTTTATAGTTTTACATTTCATCTGATGCACAGAGTATTGTTCGAGGAAGTGTTAAATGTAAGTTAAGTTTTTAAATAAATTGGGTGAAACCTGTATGTGATTTCACGGTGATTTTCTTACAAATCTTGAGCAATACATTTTTATATCTGTTGTATATTTACATCAGCAACAAAATCACCAGTGTAGATAAAACAAAGACTTCTAGTAGCCAAATTCATGTGAACATGCAGTTATTTAAATGTAATATTTACAAGTTAGAGCACAAAATACTGTACGTAAACATTAAGTGCAGGAACAGACAATATAGTGAATTCAGACAGCTTCACTTTTCACACTTTGTTTTGCAGCTTTATGCTAAAATCATTTTAATTAATTTTTTCCCCCAAAAAAATACCATCAATCTACACTTGATACCCCAAAATGACAAAGAGAAAACTGGATTTTAGACATTTTTTCACATTTATTTCCAAAGAAAAACTGAACTTGACACTTGAAATTCAGCTCAGGTGCTTCCCTTTCCTCCTGATCATCTCTGAGATGTTTCTACTCCTGATTGGAGTCCAGCTGCAGTAAATTCAACTGATTGGACCTGATGAGGAAAAGCAAACACACCTGTTTATATAAAGGTCTCACACCTGACGATGCACATCAGAGCAACAACCAAGCCGTGAGGTTGAGGAGCTAGGAAAGGGAACTAGGATATTATTTTCATTGTCGATTAATCCGTTGATTATTTTCTCGATTAATCGATTAGTTGTTTGGTCTATTAAATATCAGAAAATAGTGAAAATGTCCATCACAGTTTCTCAAAGTCCAAGGTGATGTCTTTAAATGTCATGTTTTGTCAGTCCAAAACCCCAAAATATTCAGTCCAATATGATATAAAACAGAGAAAAGCAGGAAATCTCCATATTTGAGAGGCTGAAAACAGCATTTTCTGCCATATTTGCATGGAAATTACTTTAACAATTATAATCTCCATCAGGGGAATATAAAACCAAAGAACAACAAGGCAGCATCACCTTACAACAGCGCCTAGCAACAAAGCTATGCTTCCGCCATTTTGGACTGAAAGCGACTACCGGACGCCAGTAAAACCTCCGCCTAAAAAGTGCCGCACAAAAGTAAAACACAATTATTTCTATTCTATTGTCATATTCTACCGAAATGGCCTGTGTTCAACAATATAATATTATAAATATAATAAACGTTTTCTGTCCTAAATGTCGTTAAAAAAACACCAGAGGTTCATCTCTTTGCTTCTATACTCTTTGTTAAAACCGCTGATGCTCCAGGTCAAAAACCATTAAGTGACAAAAACATCACAATGAGACCTGAACAATCCCAGGAAATCATTGAGCCTCTTGTGTGAGGATAAAGCCGGTACACAGTGAGCCGAGGTGTTTCCAGTTTATTATTTCTAAGTAATAACTGCAGTTCAAGGCCGAGGAAGGATACGCTGCAGATTACTGTCAGCGTGTAGCTTTTTTCCTGAAAGTCTGTCAGTGTTTGTATATCGGTGTAAGAGGAAGGATGTGCTCAGGAAGACGGAGGTCAGAGCTTCGAGTTCCCCTCGGACAGCGAGAGGGAGTGAAGGAAGTGAGGCTCATTAACGCCGCTGGTTTGTGGAAATCCACGGTGCTTTTGTGCTGTGAGTCACTGACCTCAGTATGGAGGCTGTTTATGTGTCCAGTGAGCCAAATTATCTTTGAGCAAAAACCACTGAATCACAGGTTGGAGTTTCTCAGTCTCAAATTGGTCATTGACGAAATATTTGTAGTTTTATTATCAGTTTTGCAACCCTGTCTCCCACAAAACTAGGTTCCCAGACAACTAAACTGCATAACCAAAATATGTTTTGACTGGTCGCAGTTTTAAACAGTTTTAAACACGTGATTAACGTTGTAAATAGAAACAAAATGAAAATGCAACAAAACTTGGTTAGGTTTAGTTAAAAAAAATCATGGTTTGGCTTAAAATCAACTACAATACTGAAACAAAACAAAACCAAAATGCAACAAAACTACTGGACAAAAAACATGATGGTTTGGCTTAAAATTTGTTAAAAACAAAACGAAAACGCAAGAAATTATTATGTTTCACACGGGGCACCAATATTGGTCATCTGGGGGAAAGTCCGTTGTTCGATGGACCCATGCGCCTCACCTCCCGTCCGCCTGGAGTGGACTTTTTTCGCTTGTTATACCCATTATTATCCAATAACGTTTTTATTCAACGTATTTTCATCAAGCCCCCAGGAAGAGCGCCGGGCTTTAAAACAAATTTTCATAGTGGCCAAACCGTGGAATAACAACTTCCGTGGGCCCAAAAAGACTTTTTCCCATAGACTTACATTGAGAAAGAGACGTCTGTAACTCAGCGGATAATTTTTTTTTAGGTAAATCAACTTCTCAGTATGAACACTTGAATAGCCCTTATTTAAATCATTAGGTCCTACACGTTGTAAAAATGCCCTAATAGCTGAATCCAGAGTTATTTTCCTTCCTCCGTTCATGTGAATAAGCCCCAGACCGAGGCTGGACCGCGGGCTGGGAGGCTGGGTTAAAGGAAACGCTACTGCGCCTGCTCTATGGGCCCAATGGATGCGGAAGATCGCCGGATGATCCGGGTACTTTATCACTCGGCAGTTGAGCCATTTTGCATTTGTACAGGGGTTTCCTGCACTAAATGTTCATGGAATGTGCTCTAACTCATGAATGACTTATATATGTGTACATGAATTGGTGCACCGGTACACTTGACTTATATTACTGCACAACAACATTACAGTTTATTTGTTTTCTGTGGGTGTTTTTATGGGGATGTGGATCTTTCAGATCAATTTGAGGAGTGCCTCAGTGCTTTACATGTTCCACATTTTATCGGAAATGTTTCATGCACTCACACTGGTCTGGTCTTGGTCTGGACTTGGTCTCGGTTTAGGTGGTCTTGACTACAACACTGCTTGAGGGTCCTCTTTGCAGGTTATATATGGCCTAAGAGGTAAAAGTATCCCAAGAGAAAAATGGGAAAACATAATCATAATTTTGTGGAATAAAAATATGAATTCCTGTTTCTTTAATCATCTTGTGACCCCGTCACATTTATCTTGTGACCCCTTAAGAGGTCCCACCCCCCAGATTGAGAACCTCTGTTCTGGGATCTGTTTTGTGTCTTTAGTCAGTGGTGTCTGCAGTTGTGGAGCAACAATTTCCCATCAAGTCCCATTTTGGTTCGCTGATGTTAGTCTCCATCTAGTGACGGTTCGATGAACACGCAGCCAAAATCTGACTTTTATTGAATCATTTTATTCATTGATTTACTGACAGAAAAAGTGTTTTCTGTGCCCTTTAACCCAATCTATAAGCTTCTAAACAGAAATAACCACCACAGAAGAATACAGTAGATAACATTAGAAAAATACAAACACATTAAGTGATACACTGAAGCAGAAAATATGACTTTTTACCGGGAATAAGAAGGGAATTAAACCAGAATACAGTAACCTAAAACAAAAATAACCCGTAGTTTCAGTGGAATGCATTATTAAAAAGTTTAGCATGTAGAAATTAGAGTAAACCATCTCTATACCCTGATTTTATGAAGATAAGAAGATAAATAAATCAAAAAGTAATCAGCACAAGTGTTTGTTGAGTAACTAACACATAAGAATATTTGCTTTTAACAGTAACGTTAGATATTGTACGATTGAGTGTAGTGAATACAGGGAAGTTTTTGTAAAATATCTACATATAAATAAATAATTTAATAATAAATATTAAAAAATTAACATTATGGAAAGACAGAGCATCTTTATCAGTGCAGTTCAGTTTCTTTGACGTTTACTGCAGTACCTACAGCACACAAAGCAAATAAAAGAACGTAAACTAAAAGTAAACAAAATGTAAACAAAAAAAAACAGCATTTAAGGGTTTGAAACAAAAGAAGAGTCGTTTTGTCGCTGCATAAGAAAACAAAAATGTAAACTTTCCCCTTTACTGCCTTTAAATTCTTTGTTCTTGTCTTCTTTTGATCATCAGAGCTCAACAAAAAAACTTCCCTTTTTATAAAATATGCCGACCTGCCAACCTTGAAGAAAGTCTTATTTTTTCTTTTCGTCCATTACTTTCATATTCCTGTTAATTAACACATCGCTCCCTCATAACATCTAACGCCAACATGTTATTTTCATTCTCGGGATAGACCTGAATATTTGGCTGGTATTTTGTTATTTTTGTTGTAATTGTATCCTTTTTAATTCACAACATTTGCAAATATATAAATGTTACATTGAAACTGCAAATCATTCGATTATTTCTGCTATTTCCGCTTTTTTCTTCTTCAGCCATCTCGTTACGATTATGGGTTTGACTGCAATAATTAATATTATGAATACTATGAAAAGTCACATACGTTTAACCGTCTGCAATTCAACTTACTTTGCCAACTTAAATAATTGGTGAAAAGCAAGCTAGTTAAAAGTAAACGCGATAATAACACGTTACCGCAAATTTGTTTTAACACCACTAATTTCGCAACTTGCATTTTTTGTTTTTTTTTAGCGGGCTCAGTTTTAAAGCTAGAGTGATGATACTGGTATCATATAGCAACCATGTCACACTAGCTTGTCGCGAAGGGGGTTAAATAACGCTCCAAACTTAGGAAAAACTGTCATGGCCATTTTCCAAGTTTATTTTGAACAAATAAAAAATGTGCGATTAATTTGTGATTAGTCACGATTAAATATTTTAATCGATTGACAGCCCTATTGCAAATACATACGTAACGTTAGGCTAACGCTTACTCAATTCACAATCTCAATTAAGGGATAAAATCAAGGTCAAGAGTGTTGCTCTTGATTTGCGGATCCTATAGCTACCGTCTCTTGAAATGACTCTAGCATTCGTCAATCATCCCCGCTTGCGTGGATGAAGACAAGGGGAGCGAATCCTGCGCTATGATTGGTCGAACTCTTCTTCTTCTTTAGCTTTATGTCAGTCTAGATGCTCGTTAGCGTACTTCTGCTGCCTCTTGCTGTTAGACTTGAGTACTTCACAATTAGTCACCATTCTTTTTGTTGCGTACTTTAGACTGACAAATTGTACCAGCGTATTTTGATGTTAAAATGCGTACAGGTTGGCAGGTCTGATATATGTACCACTTACTGTGCAGATATTTTTGCACAAAATCTTATTTTACTGTTAAAGGTGTGAAAACATCCTGAAACGTAATTTTTCCCTCAACCATAATAATCTAAATATTTAAAAACGTAAACAACTTGAACAACCAAAGTACATTTAGTTTTGATGGTTTCAAAGTGACCTCATCTACTAATGCGCAGATTAGCATATTAGCATTTTCGCTGCATTGAAATACAGCATGTGTTGATTCTAGTTTTGCATAACAATGCAAACTTTTTTGAAAGATAAAAAGAAAATATCCAGTTACCTTAAATGACAACACTTGTAAGGAAATCAGTGACATTGAGGCTAACTCATAGGCAGCTACTTGTACACAGACTTCTGTAACAGGTCTGCTTCTCCAATCTTTAGATTAGATTTGAGAAGTGACACCAGTAACGGTGTGAACTTTAACAGGATTCAGTGGACCCGAAAAAGCTCACGACTCCTGAGTGTTTTGGACAATCAGCCCTGTCCTCTTTGCTTGTTGTGGTCGATCCTTCACCCGGTTATACAGCAGAACCAAGATACAGATCTGGGTCTGGGTTTATAGCCAGGGAGGTCCTCCAGGACGCTCTGCACCTCCCTAATCTGACATCTGGAGAGACCTTTCCATCGCAGCAGAGCAGGCAGGAGCTCCAGGTCCTCGCTGCAGACAAAACACCAGGAAGAGTTGGTGAGACGCAGTTCCCCTTTTGGCCACTAGATGCCGACTTTAACAAATCCCAACCCAGTCGCCCAACTTGTTCTCATTCCCAACTCGTCAACTTTCCTAACCCTACCTAAGTGGTCGTGTTGCCTAAACCTAACTTCCTGTGGAAACGGAAGTTTATTTTGAAAGGACACTATGTATCAAACGCATTTTGACACACCGTCCCTGGTCCGTCCAAAAGTAACGTAAGAGGGGTATCCCGTGCGTCGGTCTCCGATACCGAGGGGCGCTGACCGAGCGGCAGCCAGACATATTTTTGGCATTGTACAGCAAACCACGAATGCGTTGAATGTCGACGTTTCTGAACCAAAGATGCATTTTCTAAATACGTTTCAGCCTCGTATCACGCTTGCAGAAACGTACAATGACACGTGGTTAACGTTGTGAAACGATTGATTAGGTTTAGACAACAAACCTTTTAAATAATATCATAATGTAACAACCGTAACAACGTAACCAGTGGTGTAATGTAACAAAGTAATAGTACTTTTTTGGGAGTATCTGTACTTTACTTGAGTTTTTATATTTCTGTCATCTTTCACTTTTACTCCACTACACTTCCTAAATAAACAATAAATTAAATAAAAAAAATCATAAATGTATAAAAAAACAAATTTAGATTTTATGGCTACAGTAACTGACTCACATCTAAGCTTCAAAATGCTCCTTCATGTTTGTACAATCGGTGATTTAAAAGAGCAAATTTAAAATCTTTGGGTGTTTCTGATGATAGGTAAACAGACACAGAGGGCCAACGCAACACTCATGGACACAAAACTTGGACACAGATGTGTGTAAGAAACATCAGAATGATTTACCTGTATGTGCGACATTCCTGCTGCATTTTTGCAACTGTAATCTTCATCACATCGAGGCCTTCGCAGTCCAACAGCTCTTTGACTTTCAGCAGCATGAGGTTGCACTGTCGGACATCAGGAGCCTGATACAAAACAACACAACACAACACAGGTCAGACATTAATGTTGTAACCAGTCAAGGTTTAATCCAGACTTAAGAACAAGCAGTCCGTTGATCTCACCAGTTCTGAGATGATGTCGTCCAGCAGCTCAGCATCTTTGGCGACGTTTAGTCCAACATCAGAACTCCAGTTCCTCTTCAGTTTTCTCGGGCTGATTTGGATGAGATGTTTGAAGTAAACGTGGGCGATGAGCTTGTAGACGTCGTCCATCACTCTCTGAGAGACGCAAAGACAGACAGAGACACAGTTTTTAGTTTTTCTCAAGAAGAAGAAGAACAACGCAGTATTTAGACAGAAAGATATGGAAGATCATTTATTTTTCAGCATGTAATATAGCTGCCTTTTGGGTTCCTTTTCTTTACTTCAATAGTGCTTTTTGGCCAATACATCATTCATTATTTTAATAAAACCAAAGTCAAGTCTTAGGTGAAACGTTCCCTTTTTAAAGGGACAGTGTGTAATATTTGGCGACATCTAGTGGTATGGTTGCAGATGGTTGCAACCAACTGAGTATCCCTCCGCTCACTCCTCCCTTTTCATGATGTAACATCACTCTCAGCAAATAACTTGGGAAATGGTTTGTGAAGTGTTACAACAAACAGGATAGGATATGAGAGTTGTATGGTACTTTATCTGTAATATCTCTGAAGGAAGTGTGGGAAGATACTTGATTAAAATCCTGGGGGAAAGTAGCACCCTTCGATAAAGGACCAATGGCTAATAATTGTTGAAGAAATCTTCTTAAATGAAAAATTGACACATATCTTGATAGTTTAAGAGGCACCAGTGGAAGAAAAATTAGGAAAATGGACATTATACAAGACTCAAAATAGTGAAACAGTATGGAGTCATAGGAGTGCCACAATGAAGAATAAATCTGTAAAAAAACTAAGAAAATAAATGTGTAAATATAAAGTGAAATAAATAAAAGAATATATAAATAACAAATAAATGTGTAAATAAATAAATAAAAATGCTTATAATTATTCTTTTATATTTTTTTTATTTGTCTTTATATATCCACATTATTTAGTCTTTAATTTTTTCTCTTTATATTTCCAAATCTTTTAATTTACTTATTTATTCTTTTATATATTTCCAATTTTTTCTTAATTTAATTATTTATTCTTTTGTTTATTTCTCTTTATATTTCCACTTTTATTTTTTTATTCTTTTAGAGATGTATTCTTTATTATTGCACTCCTATGATTCCATAAAACTTTGTTTGTTTGTTTGTTTGTTTTTCGGTATTTAATGTTGCAAATCTTTTACCAATAAAAATTTAAGTGGGAAAAAAAGATTTGAGATTCAAGACTGTTAAAGTTCAGATTATTTTTATCGTACCTTTTGTATACCCGGAAAGCCCGACAGCTCAGAGAAATGACTCTGTACTGCATCGATCAAGAGGCAGAACTCCTTGTTCTCTGATTTGAAGTATTTCTTCAGGTGTCTCTGTGATTTAACAAAACATTGTGATTAGTTTTTCAATAGACATACTGTATGTGCCCCTTTTGAAATAAAACAACGTGTATATTTGTGATTAAGTTGAACAGCTACCTCTGCAATGTCAGCAACGATTTCCATCAGAAGTTTCAAAGTAAAAGCCTCCAGGTTTTCAAGCGTTGCCACAGTGTCATTGAGAAGGGATGTTGTGATGTCGTTAGCTTTGGTCTGGACGTGCTGCCTGAGAGGAAATATCATAAACATCATCGTCACTTATCATCATCATCAGCCTTTTATCGACGTACATCCTGTGATTTGACTGCATTTCTATATAACATTTGCTGTTTTAACAGTGTGTTTTCATTATAAACCTTGTTTGCAACTAAAAATATGCTTTAATAAACAATAACAAGCATGCAATCTCTTTATTGTTTTTATTTTAATGGCTATTGTTATTGCTTCTTATATTTTGTTATTATATTTTAAAGGTCTTATTGAGAATATTTTCATGTAGATGAATATTTTTTTGAAAATAATACATCTAGGGTATGGCTTTTCCTGAAAAAAAAATATTATGATTGTAAATTAATAATTTTTAAAAATATTGGCAGGTCCAAAATGAATGTTTTGTTTATCTCTGTGGAAGATATCTGACGTTCTCACTTCGAACGAGGCTTGTGAGCCAATAGTAAAACGATGCTGGTATCTCTGGGTCGTCAGTTAGTGTGGAAAAAAACGGAAAAATGGTTGAGATTGACGGTAAATGCCTGGCAATTAATCTATCAATAGCACCTTTAAATATTTTTACATTTACTATTTATTTTCTTTCTTTTATGGAGCCTCCCAGCGAACGGATTTCACACGATTGTACTTGTTTAACCAGATATAGACATCTTGAATCTTGAGTCTAAATTGAAGTGAATTAAAATAAATATTTGGCAAAGAGACAGAAGTGTTCATATACTCACTTGAGTTCTTTACAGTTGTTCAAAGTTATGAAGAAGTGTTTCATTTCTGGTTTTTCCATTTTTGCTTTTTCTCCAAGAATCTCAGTCTGCTTAGCGCTGTAACTACAAACCAAAGAAAATATACATCTTATTGCAATGTACTGACTTTAAATGGTGATATTTGTATTCATAAGGTAGATAAATAATTTATTTTCACCTCCTCAGAAACATCAGCAGCTCTTGGAAACAAGCCTCCTGCACTTGATGAGACAGTTTTGGGCTGATTTTGTGTGCTTCTTTGGGCGGGGCAGCAATGCACTAAAAGAGAAACAACAACAAAAAAGAATAATAAATATTTAATTTAAAAAGGAGAAAAGGCACAATATCAAAATACAAATAGAAATACATTAAAAAAAAAAAATACAAAAATAAACCAATTTATAGGAAAATAAAGTTTTAAATAAACAAATAAATGCACACAAACACAAATCCTTCCCTGTGGTCTCTCGCAGTAACAACATACACTCCTATAATATGTATATGGTTCACTAAGTACCTGAATAGTGTCCAGGTAAAGTTCAGTGTGAGCTTCTTTGCATTTCTCATACTTCAGGATATTCTGCAGGTACACTCTGATCTCCTTCTGTGGACAAAAAACACAGAAATACATCAGAAGAAGTAGCAGCAATAAATCCCCAATAAATCCCTCATGAAAGGTGTATGAGGCTAAACAAATATATTTTAATATGATGAGGTGTTTCAGTTTTACTACCAAGTAAAAGCATAAGAGAGTTAGTATTCCTACCTGCACATTTTCAATCAGTTTATCCTTTGCTCTTGTTGTCCAATCTGTTAACAGCAGGTGGTCGACTTTTTTTATGGGATCCATTTTCTTAAGGTCAGGGTGGCCAAGCATCTCCTGACTGGGAAAGTACCACAAATACCAACATCAGATCTGGGCGGCAGCTTGTTTCACTTCTCTATCAAATATTCTACTATTCAGAATGATAAAAAATGAGTATGTTTACATGCATATATTTGGATGAGAAAATATTTGTCCGTTGAATATGAAGCGACAGCCAGCAGATGATTAGCTTAGCATAGCACAAAAAGACTGGGAACGAGTAGAAACAGCTAGCCTGGCTCTGTCCAATTATAACAAAATCCGCCTGCAAGCATGTCTAGAGCTTCTTGTTTGTTTAATTCGAAATACCAAAATACGTTCGTAGCTGTACCTATGAAAAGTAATGCACTGTAATTTGTATATATCCTACGGAATCATGGTGGATGTGTGGGTCAAAACCACCGGATTTTTGCCCAGGAGACCGGCTTTCTTATCCCGTGTGAAACCAGAAGTCAGCGTTGATTTATTTGTCATATAACTTCCGTACATAAGTTGCGCCACTTCTGGATTTATTTTAACCCAAACCACGATCTTTTCCTAAACCTAGCAAAGTTATTTTTGTCATGTAACTTCCGTGCTTAAGTTACTCCACTTACGAAGTTGTTTTAACCCAAAACCACAATCTTTTCCTAAACATAACTAAGTAGTTTTATTGCTTAACCAAGTCGATCTTTTCCTAAACCTAACTAAGTAGCTTTTGTCACGTAACTTCTGTACTTAAGTTACGTCACTTCCGTTGTTATTTTAACCAAAATCACACTCTTTTCCTAAACCTAACTAAGTAGTTTGGTTGCCTGAACCTAACCAAGTTGTTTCCTGTGAAGACTGAAGTTTATTTTGAAAAGACTGGACCGGAAATTGACATGTGTGTCAAGGGAAATGCTCGAAAAATGAGGAATAACTTTTCGTAAGATATCAAACATACCGTTGTATGAGGATACGTTGAACAACATAATGCAGTAACACATTTAACAGAGGAAACGGGAGCAGATCAGAAAAGAAGGAAGCTTCATACTAAAATATGACCAAATAAACTTATCAAACAGTGAATTAGAAATGAAAGCCTGTCTCTAATATAAGCCTGCTTCAAATAAAGGTCCTCGGCAGCTGAGGTAAATAAAGATTCAGTAGGTAAAAATGTAGAGATAGATACCTCAGATATGTATGGAGGACCCACTTCATCAGCACCAGGGAATTCTGGGGGGAGTTGATGGTCTTGAGAAGTTCATCGAGGTGATCAAATGTCTGACGATGGTAGCATTCAATCAAGCCCACAGACTGCAGCAGCGGGCCGAGCCTCACAAGCTCGTTACGCACAGTTTCCTGCACGTTAAACAGGTGCTGATGGAGGTTCTGCTCCACATCTGCCGGTGGCTTTGGCAAGTGCTGGTACACGAATTTTTGCATGAGAACAATGCGCTGCTGTTCTGCATTGAGCTCAGATCCATCCTCAGAGGTGTTGGCGGTATCATGTGCCACATTTAGAAGTTGAGCTAGTTCCTGAGGTGTGATCTGGTCCTCGCTCTGCCGGCGTTGTTTCAAGTCGGTGTTCAAATTGTTGTGAGTAGACGGGTTGTCATGCCCGGAACCTGCCTGGTCGAAATCTATGAAACAGTCAAATGTAAGTTTTTTAGGTTAAAACTCTGTAAATCTTACTTTAAAATACAAAGAAATTAAACATGTATGTCACAATTCTGCTGACTCGTAACTAAGTATATTTCCTTTGAGTACAAATTTGAGATACTTGTACTTTACTTGAGTATTTTTAATCTCATGCCACTTTCTACTTCTACTCCACTACATTTCAGAGGGAATTATTCTAGTTTTTTTTTTATCTTCACTGCAATTATTTGACAGATTTAGTTACTTTACAAATTAAGATTTAACAGCAGAAAACAAATTGATGCTTTGTTATACATTAAACCAGTGTTTCCCGGACCTACTTTTTAAAAATGACAAACCATTGCGACCCAATTCACAATATTCTGTATATCGTGAGAAGAGCGAATTTGCTCGTAAATGAACGCTACCTCCTGAACATTTTTACTGCCATTTCTGCATCACCTTATATTATGTTGAATAGGTAAAGCAGTCATTTTGAAGAGATATACGTTTGATAAGTCACAACTTTGTTTTATGCATGTGTTATTGAAAACATACACATGTTAAATACTTTTTAGAGTCCTCCAGGGATGACGTATTTTTGTAGGCCAACCAGGAAGTTAGCATCGCCCTGGTTCCCTCCACTAACAGCCAATGGGATTGTTCCATTGGCTTTTGGATTATTGCAGAAAATAAGCTCTGTTACAAACAATTGTTATATTTATACGTTTTGTTCAGCAAGATATCCTTCACAAATGAACACCAGTTTTATGGTTTCTGTATTGTAAATGCAATCTCCAGATGTAAAAAGCTAACGTTAGGCTATAAACGAACTACACCACGGTTGCATGAACGCGAGTATACGCAACGAGGCTGTAAAGACGGATGAGTCGGCGTGATGACGTTCAGTCGTCTTATTTAGCCACGTAGAACAAAACATTAAAATCTCTTGTGTTAACCACAGACCTTATTTCAGGCATCTTACTAAAAACCCATTCGATAAACCCCATTGACTTCCAGACGAGGGGACCGGACGTGCTAAAATGCTGACTCATTTCCGGGTTGTAGGATTTCTGGTTCATCAATCGAGTTCTTGACTGTTGCATTCAGACAAATCAAAGCAGAATAACAGGTTTGTTTTCTGAAGAGGAGGAGATAAGTTAAAGCAAGGCCCAATGGTATGAGTTACACATTAACCCACAACAATAGTGTGTAGTTCTCTGCACGACACGCCTCAAGGGTAATTTAGGTTGCACAGGTGCACGGAAATCCCCGACATGCTTGATATCACACCAGAAGCCATGCAGCAGTTTGATAAAGTCTGATTTGAACTGCGGTATCACAGTTTTCCAGCTATTGCTCCAACACTTTGATTTCGCTCCACCTTTACATCGTTGTTCACAGTTTTTACTTGTTATAGGCTATATCTTTTTAAAATCTCCTCTTGAAACACACTTCAATAAAGTCATCATTACTGCACTTTATGTCACAGAACACTTCATAACTCAGTTTTCAGATGTTGTATACTGCACATTTCACAAACACACATAAGAAAATAGTATTTACATTTATATTTAATCAACCTGGCCTCATTTCAAACTGTATTGAAATATAAATCTACACTAACAAGACAGACAATAGTAGATATAGAGGATAATAATTATTGCGTATAAACTGTGTGTATATAAACTATGCAAAAAAAGCAAACTCATAAATATAAAAGAGTCTTACCTTCTTGTACGTCGTTGTTGTTTTCCTCTATTAAAGGTCTCTTGCTGTCGCTCCTCAAAGATTTGCTCTTTCCTGCAAATTTTGTAATTCTTTTCATTTCCAGTTTGAAAGCCTTCATCCAGGCTGTGATTTCACGCTGTGGCTTTGTAATGCTGCACGTTCCTGCTCTGGATGCTTTCTTCTGTGAGTGAGCAGCTCTGCTATGCCCTTTTATAAAGGGAGTTAATGGGGGTTTTCCCATCACATCACCAACACTGTGCTTTCGTTTTCCTGTAGAAGTGGTTCCTGTCGATAAAATGAAAGTTGTTGCATCATGTTGAGAAAAGCCACAATAATAACATACTACAGCTGCTGCTGCCACTACTACTAATGATAATAGTATATAATAATATAATAACCTTGACCTTGAAAACAGTCGCTGACACTCAGTCACTCAGAGAAATATCCAGATTTAGTTAGTAGCTCCAGAGCAGCACACTAAACCTTGTGGTGAGATTGTTTTGTCAAATAATGGTTCATTTATGTCAGCAGCACAACACATAGTCTGGAACATGTCACATTCTGGTTATGTGGTATGTATCATGGAGGAAATCAGAGGTGGGAGAAGTACTCTGCTCTTCTACATAAGTAAAAGTACTAATACTACAGTGTAAAAACACTCTGTTACAAGTAAAAGTCCTGCACTCTAAAAGTAAAAGTAGAAAAGTATTAGCATCAAGATATTGTTAAAATACCAGTTAATACTCACTATACAGAATAATCTATATTATATTATTGTATTATAATTATTGATGCATTCATGTTTTCATCACTTAAATGTAGCATTTTTTGAAAAAGCTAATTTTAATGCATAATGAGCAACTTTGTTTTATACTTACACACAAATGATGTACATTAGTGACTTTCTTTGTTTGCTGGTAATCTGAAAGGAGGAAACAGAAAGTCAGTGGGAGGCATCGTTTACCTGTGCCTGCAAGTATCAGGTGTGCAGGTGTATTTTTAGATATCAAACATACGTGCCATTGTACTGAGTCATGAGAGGAAAGGTGTTTACAAATGGAAAAACCTTTGCTTGTGTGCATGCACTCTCTCTCACTGGGAGGTTGTTGGAAATGAAAGACATCCTGAGCGAATTCAAATGTGAAACTGTTATATTTCCAGTTTCATATTTCATTATATATTTAATTCAGCATGAATCAGAATCCAGTTTATCGACAAGTAGGTTTCACGTACAAGGAATTTGCTTTTGTGTAATGGTGCATAACATAAACATAGTAAGAGAAAATTAAATAAAAAATAAAAGTGAGTACAAATCTGTGCAGTTTTTAGGAGTGGTACAGGCTTATAACAGTCATATAACAAAGATTACCAACCCTAGCTTTAATCACGTCACAGTTGCTGGCTTGTGTGGGTGTGTCTGAAATCGATTAGATCAAATTCCCCTTCAGAGAACAAAAAGCATTCTGGGAGAGAAAGCCGCTAAGAGTTTATCAGGGTCATTACCTCTCTCTCCTTCACTCAGAGAGCACTGTGGGTTTTCCATTATCTAACTGTAAGTTAAGGAGAGCCGGATACTCCCTTCAATCCCAACAAACCAACACAGTGCATGAATATTTCTCAACTGTGGAGTTAACATTTGTATTTGATGCAGAAAGAGGAAAAATGAATCTCACCAGTCAAAACACCCCATAACCACAGGCTGGTACATTTAAATGTTATGTGGCTGTAGAGGTGGTTTCCAGTGGCTTTTAATATACTTTAATGCAGAACAAAGTCCAGTTTCAAGAGAGAAGTTGCATCGCCAACCAGGAGCTGAGTCACCAAGAATAAACAATATAAAAGTACCACATAAATATACAATATCAAATCAAGCAAGAGAGAAAGCACTTTGAATAAAGAGAATGAAACATCAACATATATGTCCTTGTTACGGCCTCTCAAACAGACAAGGGCTCTGGAGAGACTGAAGCATATGAAAGGACGCCAAGAGACAGTTATGTGAAAATAATAACAATCAATTTATTTTTAAATCGAGACAAAAGTACCTATCAAGAATATAACTGAGCAAAAGGTTGGAGATCCTAGTTAAATGAACAAAAGAAGGGGAAGTCGCTGGGCCAACCACGCAGTGGGCCGTCGCACCCAGCTCATCCCTCTAACTCCAAAAGTGTCTAACTTAAACCAAAAGTACGAAAACTTAACTACCGGTGATCTCCAGCCCAAAACAAAGTTATAACCTAAATGCTAAGAACAAAAGTCATCTAAGATCAAAACAACGAAACATATGGAAACGGAAGTCTCCCGAGCAGTGCTGCCAGCTGACCGCCTGAGTGCCAGTCAGTGTGCGCCCTTACGCACCGTCCCTCCTCCTTTTTCTTCCCTCCCTTAATCAGCACACCGTCTCAGGTGCGCTCCTCCTGAAGAGAAAGTAGGTCAGAGGGGAGGGGACACAGAGAAACAAAACACGCCCACAACAAGGTGCCATGTGGTACTTTAAAGCCCACACATAACAGTTCTACTTGCTTGTTGCGAAGGAGGTTAAATAACGCTCCAAACTTTCGCTAAACTGTCATGGCCATTTTCAAAGGGGTCCCTTGACCTCCGACTTCAAGATATGTAAATGAAAATGGGTTCTATGTTTACCCACGAGTCTCCCCTTTAGAGTTCATCCTGTGGGGAATATGAATCTAACAGTAAACATATAAAACTGAAACTGAAACTCCATGCTGACTTTACAAATCAACCAGATTTTTTTTTACCATTAACGTGGTCCTAACCTCAGCAATTAACTTTAATGAACACGGAAACAATATTTAAGCTTTATTTGAAGTTAGAATTTAATTTCAGGAAACCAAATCCCCATTTGAATGATTGCAAACTCAAATATGATTTTGAAAAACAGATCCAATTAATCCAGTCAAAGAACCAGATTACTGAATAAAATGGGTTTTCCAGACAGAAACATTTATTCATTCTTTCATTTTTCATACCTGCTCTTTCATGTTTAGGGACAAAGGAAATTACAAGAGAGTTTAAAGCCTTCAGTTCACCTGATCTCAGAACCAGAAATACTTGATTGGGATGTTACAGTTGCTCTTATATACAAGCATAAAGAATATAAGAAAAATAGAAATAAAGGAGTATGTAAAATATAAATTATGTACATAATGCTACAAGATATAACACAATATATGTAGAGTAATATAAATAAATAATAAAAATAAGAAATGAGAAATATAAGAAATGTGTACAAATATGTGCATCAAATTTCTACAATATATAACCACAGTGTAAATAAGTGTATAAAAAACAATAAATAAAAAATAAATGGTAATAAAAAAATATAAGTAATAAGAATAATAAAAATAAGTGAATAAAAAAATGGTTATGAAAAAAATAAAAGTAAAAATAACAATACAAATAAGTAAATAATAAAAATAAAAATTAAATGGTAATAAAAAATAAATAATAATAAAATAAGTAAATAAAAAAAATAAAATGGTAATGAAAAATGTAAGTAAAATGATAATAATTTAAAAAAAATGATAATAATAATAATAAAAATAAATAAATTTAAATGCAAACTCTGAATAAAAGTACTTTTTTGAGTATTGAATCCAGGACATTTTACTGCAAGCCTCACTATAAATTCAAATATTTGTTATTTTCCCTTTTTTTGGTTCAACAAATAAGCAGGAGCTTTATGTGACAGGACACACCCACTGGCCTTTAAGGTCCTGAGTGAGATCAGGAAACCTCTTTACTTTAATTATCTGGACGGACCTCAGTGTGGACGGATATGTGTCTTTAACTGGCTGCTGCTGCTGGTTCAGAGGAGACTTGACTGTGTCTTTGTACGTCTTCCTGACATGAAGAAACAAGTGACATTTGCAGAAAGTCATCCGGTCCACAGGCTCCGTCAGGATGAAGCTTTGCCAAGGTAAAGTAATGATTTAATTTTAGTGCATGCTTACAAATATTCTGTTTCTTATAATATTTTTTAACCAGTGAATTTATGTTAATATCACTGATGACACTGATATGTTGCTCCTTCTGTTGCAGGAGTACTGGGATGAATGAATCAAAGATGGGTAAGTCTAAATCCTACAAAGAGACAGTTTATTTTAATAAAAATAATCAAGTCAGCAGTAAAGAAGCAGAAATCAGAGGAAACCAAAATAATTTATTGTATTCAGCATATTAAATCCACTGTCTTCTGTCTATTTAGCTGTCATCAGTTGGTTCAGATTTAAGATGTGCATGCACAATCTCCTCGTTAAATAAACAAAACATGTCGAGTATCCTGCCTGCTTTGAAACCTGAGAGTCGGGTTTTCTATCAGTGGAAAAGAAGAGGGGAAATCCTACACCTGAACCTGACCTGAGTTACGCCTGATCGGCTACAGGAAGAAAGCTCACTCCTGCTGTTTACTAATTAGAAGCAGTTTAACTAAGCCCATATACAAACCTTCGGCTCTGGCTCACGTGTACCGAAATACACAAAACACTTACCCACCAAATATGACCTCTTAGATTAAATTTAAACTTAACTTTTAAACTTTTAAACTGGTTTGTATGTGGGCTTAATTGACACCATCAGACACTGTTAGACAATCTGACAAGCAGTTCATTTGAATGCAGGATTGTTGCAGTAACTGTCAGGCCTCAGCATGCTTCAGACTTCCCCAAGTAGACAATCCAGCAATTACGCCCACTTCAAACGGCAAATAATCAGGTTTGTGGAGGTGTAAAAGTAGGCAGGTCCCCTTCAGTCTCCCAGTATCCTGCTTCTCAAATGATGTCTGTTTTCTTTCTGCTAACAGCATTAAAAGATGCCGGTGTGAACTTCAACAGTGGTTTGAAAATCAACAGACCACCAGCTGCAAGATGTGAACCACAACCCCAACATGTGACGACCATACAAATCCCCAAAACCATCACCGCAGCCCCATTTCTAAAGGTAAATGTATCATCATGTCATTGAGATCTATTTGGCACCTACACTGTGAGCCTTTGCTGTAATATTTACAGTTAAATACCACAAAATGCCCAATAAACCAACCATAAAACATCTTTAATTTTCCAGTGAAATTTTTGACAATCAGACTATTAAGACAGGGATTGTATGAGATAGAAGGACACCCTCCTGATCTGTCGTCTCTGTCATTGGTCGTGAGGCTTTGCTTTGTTAACATAGCCGGGCCGGCCGCTCTGCACTGAGCTCAATTGGTGGTTACAGCTGATAACGCCGTCCCGACCGACAGCGCCATTGAGGAAACGTAGCACCGACCTCCTGGTTCCCCCCCGGGTTAACACTGTTAGCACTGTTGCTGTTGTTTGCGATGTTAGCACCGTTAGTTGTGAGCCGACGGTTCAGCCGTTGCCATGTTGAGAGCCGTGCGGAAGCAATAGAAATGCTCCCAATTTCACGTTATTAGCACCTTTAAGTAAATGTTCTGAACACTTGGTCCACCACTGCGGGCTGCACGGTGGTGCAGTGTTTCGGGCTTTCGCCTCACAGCAAGAAGGTCCTGGGTTCGATCCGGTCTGGGCAGGGCCTTTCTGTGTGGAGTTTGCATGTTCTCCCCGTGTTCGCGTGGAAACACTGGATTTTCCTCCGGGTTCTCCGGTTTCCTCCCACCATCAAAACATGCATTCCCTCCAGGGGGGTTGCATCAGGAAGGGCATCCGGCATAAAACCCTATGCCAAATCAATGTGCGGATCAATGATCTGCTGTGGCGACCCCTAACGGGAGCAGCCGAAAGACGAACAGTACATCATCCACCACTGCTCATGCCCATTAATGTTCGAACTTCCACAACTGATTATACCTGACAGTGATTCATCCTATGTTCCAAACTAGTTAAAGGTAATTAGAGTACAGTACAACATGATGAGAAGCACAGTAACACAAAGTGAATGGTGTCAGTGTCTGAGTGTGAATCCCTGCAGTGAAACCTGACCTCCGTCTCTCCCACGCTGCAGCACGCTGCACTCACACCGGCTCAGAAGGAGTATCTGTACACCATCGCTGCTGCCTACAGCACCGTGCACGTGCGTAACCTCATCACCCAACACTACATGAACGTGCTGCACAGGAGTATACCAGCAGGTGAGAAAAAAAGACCAAATAGTCATGGTTTGGTCCTTTTTGTGAACATCAAAAGTCTTTAAGGAGGAACGTGCAGATGGTTTTAATAACATCTTGCACCCTTGCTTGCCTAGAAAGCATTACGTGGTTTTGCAACTGTACCTCTCAGATCTTATTTTACCATAAACACCACCACACTTCCTGTTTTTTATGGTTCTGGTTCCTTATTTGTCCCCAGAATTCCCAAAAAAACATTTACTTGTTCTCTCTGTCTTACATGTCAAACTGACTGTATCAGTAGTTTGGTTCAACACTAATGTTTGTTTTAATCCTCTCTCTGCACTTTGTTGCTTTTATTATTTTCAATATTTGATAAGTACTCATTGTATGTCTTGTTTTTCTTTTAATAGAATATACTAAGTTCTACTGTATGTTATTTCTTTTGATACTTTTGTGAAACATCTTGAGACACTTTTGTGTTTTAATGCACTTTAAATAAACATTGACTTGACTTGATTCAACACCAGCTACTTTGCAATTGTACAATATGTTTTTGTATTTTTTTCAGGAAATTATCAAAAACCTGCTTTATGTCTTCACAAAGGTTTTAACACTATTTTGTTTGTGACTGTGTTTGTGTAGGCTACACTCCTGAAAGAGACGACCTCGTTGTGTCTTCTGTTATCTCACCGGGGACGGATGAGAGTGATAAACACCGCTCTGAAGTTCCTGCCAGAGCGAAACACAAGGAGAAGATCAACGCTAGTGCAAGGAATCCTGGGAAATCCTTTCTTCCAAAAATCCCAAACACACAAGCCAGGTGGGACACCACCTATATTTAACACCACAGATATTTAAAACATGATTTAAAGGAGATTACGAAGAACATATTTTAATTTTCTTTACTGCATGCAATATTTCAGGTGGCAGATATCTCACCTTTTTTTGTTCTTAAAGAAACATTATACAGAACTAAAACACGTGTAACACTCATCTGTTTCATCCACATCGCAGGCTTTCCAACACAACTGCATCAAAACAAAAAAAGATGAAGAAACGTACAACAACATCTCCAACACTGAAAAGAAAAAGTCCAAGAAGTAAGTCAGAGAAATGTCCAGGACTAGTTTTATCCTCCGTAAAGGCAACATTAAGGCCTTGTTTTAAGTCTCTGCTTAAAATATGTAGTCATTTAAATTTATTTTTCAAATTTTTGAGTCATTTTGTAGACAAGCTTCTGTAAAATGTGTTCAACATATTTTAGTATCTTATTGTACCAGAAATGTTAGGATTCATCTAATCGAATGGATGTGAGTTATTTGATGTATGTAAAAGCATGTTTTAGTTGGTTAAATGTTTTTGTTTTTGTTGCCAGGAGCAAGGATCAGGCTTTTGGAGGAAGACGAGGAGGATGAGGAGGAAGGACTGGATGATTCTCTGAGTGAATGTTTGAGTTCACTCTCTGTGGGAGAATGGGATGATGACACGTTCTCAGATTTATGACATTTCTATTGAACTTTTGAGCAGTCACGACAACATTTTGTGTCCATATAACCTGAGAATAATCTCCCCACTGTCATAGCTCCAGATAAAGACCAACAAACCTCTTGGTTTATAATATTTTAGCATGAACTTGGGGATCATTAAACCTGCACCAGGTCTTTTTGTACTTTGGTGTCCTCCAGTGGCAGCGAGAGGAAACCTTTTGAAGACTTTATTTCCAGGAAATCACGTGTTCAGTTCTTGTAATGTTGAAAGAGGAGCGATGGGATCACAGCTCATTGACTGAAGTGTTCACATGATTAACTCTTTAGGGAGACGACAACCACATTTTTTACTGCTTTTTAAAGGCAGAGTTGACTTTATTCTCTGCAGCCATGGTTCCTATATACTATATAGTATAAATGCTTTAAGTTCAGTCATTTAGCAGTTGTTATTTTGGACCAGGTTTTCTATTTTGGGGTCACATTCAGCCCCAAAATAACTAAATCAGTGACCATCCCAGACACCAGAGTTTCATGTGGGCAAGCAGGACAAAGCTAGCAGGACTCTTTTGTTTTCTCTGTTGGAGAAGGTTTCAAATTCAGACAGATAACCAATAACATGTATTTATGACATAAAAAGTACCTTATAAGTTGTAAATCTCAAAAATGATCCTCTCATGCTTCATATGTTCTGTTTAAGTAGCGCTGAATAGAAACGAGGCATTGCTAAAGTAATAATCTTTTCTCTTCCTACCATACCTCTAAAACATCCTCATTATATTCATTTATGTGCGCTGTAATATTTAACACTTGAATAAATTACTAAAAATGTCTCCTGTCTTGTCAGAAAATACGTTATTTTCTCGCAGTGTCTGTACCTCAGTGTTTTTTGGTTCAGTTGTGCAACCTTTGACCTGAAGTACTGATTGGTATTTGGCATTTATTTCATTACTGTACTTTTCATTTTAATGAGTAATTTGTCAAATAACTGTTCTCTCACCGTGGTTTTATATCCACTGACTTGTATCCCATTGTTTTTAATAATCTTATTCATCTTTAATATTCATTTCTCATGTTCTGTTATTACTGACAGTCTGCGCTGTAGCCACTGTTTTCAAAATATTGAGGTCATGAGTCCAAATTTCCTCATGGAGCACAACTCATCACCCCTAACGAAACAAAAAAGTCAAAAATATTCTGAATATTCTTAATTTTTCACATTTTCTATATTCATTTACCTGCCAAAATACATATTTGGTGAATTTTATCTTCCTACATGGAGGTCTAAATGTTGTTTCAACGACCGAATATAATTATGGTGAAGGAATACGAAATCACTTTCTTCAGAAAAGAAAATATCTTAAAAGCAGTGAAATCCAAGAATACTGACTCTAAAATATTGTGTAATTTGTGTGTTATTGTTGGAGAGCTTAGAGAAAATGTGGAGACTTTTGGTAATGTAAAAAATAAGGGAATGCATCTCAAAAGTTTAACCACTAAGAACATAACAATTAAAATACAGCATCTGGATTTCGCACTTCACTAACTGTTCCTACTCTACTCCCTCAAACACAGTATATTATCCATTCTATGCCCACATTCATATTGTTATTACTTTCAGTATCATTTAAGACAAAACAGCAGATGGAGTGAAATTAGATCTTTATTGTGGGAAATAAATGAATGAAAAAAGGCCGACTACATGAAGCTAAAGGCCTGTTGGTTACAGGACAGGACGAGGGCGAAAATGACAAAACAAAAAAAGAAAAGATAAATGGCACCGAATATTTCTTTTGATAACAAATACATGTGACATTATTGCATTCTCTAACAGTTACCAAATGACAGCTGGGAAACAAGCAACTGCTGATGACTTATAAACAATATAATACATATTTCTTCTTTTAGAGTTAAGTTACTGAACAGTTTGTTACAGCATTAACATTGTGGTGACTGCAGGGGAGCTGCTGCCCCCTGGTGGAAAGGAATGAAACGATACACTGAGCCACGCTACCCCAACTCCTCCTCCTCTTCCTCCTCCTCCTCCTCCTCTTCCTCCTCACGCCGTGCTTTAAGATTTCTTGTACTCGATTCTCTCCACCTTGACGTCGTCGCCGATCAGCTGATAAACGTACGTCACCACTGTAGACGCCTGGATGTCCATTAATACAAAAGAGGGGATGATGTTGCTGTAAGGAGAGAAGACAGATGTGTTTTAAGGTCAAAGCTTTTCCTGTTCTGACTGCTGACTGCTTGTAATTATAGTCAGTGTGGTTTCTACGGTTACACCTGTTGTACTGTAGGTCACACTGGAGAACATCGTCAGTGTAAAGATCATCTACAGCAACATCTCTCTATCAAATCTAGATTTTCTGGAAAAGTAATTCCCTATAACGATTCTGTTAAATGTTATTTTTCACTGCTATGAGCAGCATCAGTGGTGGAAGAAGTATTCAGATCTTTTACTTAAGTAAAAATTGTAATACTATAGTGTGAAAATACCCACAAGTAAAAGTCCTGCATTCAAAATGTTACTTCATAAAAGTACAAAAGCATTAAAATATACTAAAGTGCCAAAATTCAAAGTAAAGCAGCACTCAAGGATTTTTTTCTCAGTTTTGTGACACATTATTTAACAATACTTGACTTACAGAGACATAGTAGTTCTACTACAACTATATTTTTTTGCTATTTCTGTGTCTCTACCTGCTATGACTGGGATGAAATGGATGAAATGAACATGTCATGGTGAGTATACGGTTTGCTGCATCGAACAGCAGTCTGAGAACACTAATTTGATTTGTTTGGTTTTTCTGTGTCAGTTTATCAATTTAACAATGTCTGTCTGTAGTTGTACTTTTCTAATATGAAGCAAATAATCACACTCCAGCTCACAGTGTCCTAATTATAACTTATGCTGCTCACATGAGAGGGAATCTGATGTTTTATAATCAGTGAAAAATGCAAAAATAAAACTACATGCATATGTGCTACAAATGAAAACAAAAGGTGTTTTTTAATTAGAATTTGTCCCCATTTCCTGTCTTTGTGTTTACAGTGGGAGGTGGTGAATGACTCCTCTACCTTTCCAGTGCGCTGTAGGCTCCTGTGGCCGAACCCGGGTTGATGTAGAACTTGTTTTCGTTCTCGAACGCCTCGAACTTGTGCGTGTGCCCAGAGATGAGGATGTCGACATCCAGCTGTCTTTGGAGCAGCGCCAGACTGGCCATGTCTCCCCAGGGGATCACCTGGTGGCCGTGGATCAGACCGATCTTAAACTGGCCCACCGTCACCACCTTCTGCTCCGGGTAGTTCAGGTTCTGAGAGGGAAAAGAGAAGGAAACAAAAAGGTTTGTTTTAATTTGACAGTGCTATTCTTTTAATAGTACACTTGTTCTTAGTGATCTACCACTGTGATGTGCACAGGTTTAACAGTGAAATCAGCTGTGGTATCACTGTAGGAACGTAAAACTCAATTTGCGAGGAGGGAGCGATTATAATTTCATTACATGGTAATTAGTCTTTAGTACCAGCAAGAGATCCATTTCACTTCCTTCATGAAATTAAATATTCAGCCACATAAATTGTGGCTTTGTTGAATACTTGATTCTGATTGGTCAATCACGGCATTCTACGGTCTGTTATTTCTTTATAGCAGACCGTTGCTATATATAACAGACCGTTATACCCTTCAGGGCGATGCAAGTGCCGCATCGCCCTGATCGTGATTTTTTTCTAGATTAATCTATTAATCATTTAATCTATAAAATTACAGAAAATAGTGAAAAATGACCATCCCAGTTTCTCATAATCCAAGGTGATGTCTTTAAATGTCTTGTTTTGTCAATCTAAAACCCAAAGATATTCAGTTTTAGATGATATACAGATATATGATAAAAGAGAAAAGCAGGAAATCTCCATATTTGAGAGGCTGCAAACAGCATTTTCTGCCATTTTTGCATGAAAAATAACTTATTAAAGAAACTGGATCAGTCTTTTTCTAATTGTATTTTGGGGTGTAATGAATATATGGCTGTGCTTTCTTTCATTGTTGTCTACAGGCGCACACTGACCTCGTCGAAGTCTCCTCGGACTATGTGGACGTCCCCAGCTAGGGTCTTCAGGTAGTCATAGCTCTCCTTGGTGCAGAGGTTGCCCGTGCAGAGGATGTGCTGGATCTTCCCCGGGACCAACAGCTTCTTGAACTTGGCTGGCAGGGTGTTGCACCGATGGGGGATGTGCAGGTCACCTAACACCAGGACCAACTGTCGGCATCGCACAGACACACACAGAGAGAGAGGTTAGTGACCCACCGATGAGGGAGAGTTCAGGCTGTGAGATGTAGCTTCTCAACATTAAAAAGAGAAAGTGGGCCGAGGAAAGAGCTCTGTTGGATGCCGCAGGTCGGGATCCACCAGAACCACTTTACCAATTGTCTTGTATCTTGTTTGAAACTAGAGATGTTCCAATACCATTTTTTCCTTCCTGATACCGATTGCGATACCTGAACTTGTGGTATTGGACGATACAGAGTACTGATCTGATACCAGCGTGATAAAAAAAATATGTAGTTATTATTATTTAACAGCTGTCGCTCTGACTACCATTACCGTTACACTCTCCACTAGCATCGCACTGTTGTTGTTTGCTATCGTCATGTGACAAACTACAGTTCTTCTTCGCTGCTCTAAAACAGTAGTTGCCAGTGGCAACCATGATACCTCCAGGGCGACAGCACGGTGGAGGCTACTGTTTTGGGGCAGCGAAGAAGAACTGATTTCTGGTTAAACAAGTTGATTTTTTTCTGGGTTTATAAATGATGGTATCAGATCAGTGCATAGGCTGGCCTACTCGCCGATACCCAATCCCGAATTTTGGGCAGTATCGGACTCATTTCCAATACTGGTATCGGAACAACTCTATTTGAAACCATCAAAATACTGTCCAGTTTTATGTTATTGCACCCGAACCTGCTCCAGATGAATTCAGTACAGTGATAAACAGGCTGAATTCATAAAGATCAAACTTGTAATAAATACGCAGTGTTTGTGAGTAACAAGCTGAGTTTATTAAGTGTCTGAATTCAAACTGGGTAATGAATATTACTTCTTATATAATCTAAAAAAAAAAAAACAGCCCATGGTGGAAAAATATGGATTGAATCAGCACAGCTGGATTTCAGACACTCAATAACAGATGTAGGACATGAGAGCGAGATAATTAAGTTTTCACACAACACAAGGAGTCAATAAGAATCAAACACCAACAAACTTGAAGGTTCATACTTAACATGAAACCCATAAATAACCTTCTAACTCCACCGGAGAGCAGAGAGGTGCTGTAAATGTTAATTGTATGGTTGCAGGTTACGATTTTGGTGACATTTCAAGGTTCTATTTTACACCATAAATCAGTTTAGCTGATAAAACGGTGCAGCTGGTGAGCTTTGAGATAAGTTTTTGTCACTTCATACACATCAAAAACATTGGCAAGTATTTAATTAGTTTGAGTTACTTCATTTATAGTTACTGCATCAAATGTTCATTCACTCTAAAAACAAAGCAGTAAACTTGTTTTACTACGGATTTAAATTTCCTCACCAAAGAATTGCTAAACAATTAGGGCTGTCAAAGTTAGTGTGATAACGCAAATTCGTTTTAACGCCACTAATTTCTTTAACGCAATCGATCTTCAGAGGTTGAGGCGGCTCCGTTTTAAAGCTAGAGTGAAGATACTGGAATCATATGAAACTATAAAACCTAAAGAATCCATTGGTACCAACCATGTCATACTAGTTTATCGCAAAGGAGGTTAAATAACACTCAAAACTAGTGCTATATTTTGGCGAGGAAAAATTGTCATGGCCATTTTCAAAGAAGTGAGAACGAGCGCGGTGTGTGAGTGAAGGCAGGCAGGAAGGCAGAGTACAACAGAGACTCCGGCCCTGGAGACCAAGACTACAGTCTCCCCCGCGTCCTCCGACCGCGGCCAACTCTGTTTTGCAAGACGGGCTTCACTAGATATAACTTTGCGGATTTGGTGCTTCCGTGTAGTTTGTGTTGGAGTCTGAGTCTGAACAGCGTAGGCACACGCGAGCGCGCATAGGACACCGACCCGCAATTATTTATACGTGTAAGAAGTTATAAACAGTCTCTTTAAGGTACATTTTGAACAGATAAAAAAAATTGATTAAATATGTTAATCGATTGACAGCCCTACTAAAAATACGTCCAATAAGGACAGCTCATTATTTCTGAAGTGGAAAGCCTCCATTCATGTTGATTTCCTGTTTTGAAATAGATGAGTCACTAGTAAGGATTCCCAAAACATGACCTTAAAGCCTGTCTGAGTCATAGAAGATTTCTACACATGTTCTTTTTTCTATTAGGATTCCTACTCTGACTTAGTTCTAGACAATTTTGGTTAAATGGAGTAATGTCTTGTTTGGGAGAACAGAAGAGAGCAGGTGTAATTAAAGCATGGTAGCCTGCCGGGCACCAGATCCCTGCAGTGCAGTTGCTGAATTAGCAGCAGAACCAGCAGACCTCCACCGCTGTGCAATCCCAACCCTGTGTTAGTGTGGCAGGCAGAAGTGTGAGCAGAAAACAGGGATCCAGCACAGAGCGAGGGGCACTTACCCGGTGACCAGCCTGGTTGATTGGAGACAGGCAATGAGGGGTGGGAGGAGGATGAGGAGAGTGGGTGAGATAGGGAGGAAGGCAGGATGTGCGTGGAGAGAACGACACGAGGCATGATCAACGATACAAAAAGAAAAGAAACAAGAGACAAGAAAGAGTTGGGACAAGAAGGGAAAACTGAAATTAGAAATTAAAAAGTGAATGGATTAAGTAGACAGATATTAATCATTCAAAAACAAACAACAATGTGGTTGAATCGATTGTTAATGGTTGATGGTTAGTGGTGATGATAAAGCAAATTCACCTGACTGAGTGTGAGCAAAATCATGTGGGGAAGCAAATCAGAGTGTTGACTGGAATTTAGTCAGTGGTGGAATATAACTAAGTACAATGACCTGTGGTGACCTCTAGGATAATCACAGCCTCATGAAACTTTACAGCCACACACTAGAGACGTAGAGCATTCAGAGGATGGATGGATCAAACTAGAGACCTAGAGCATTCAGAGGATGGATGGCTTTCCTAGCTAGATTGACAATAAGGGGGCTTCTGAGCAGTTTACACAACACAAGTGCTCGCCATCCAATCGCCGAAAGATGCAATTCTTGCAGAAATCTCAAAATGGCAAAAGTTTTTGATACCAAATAACAGCATGTCTTTTTCTATGGTGTTCCTCAAGGTCTTGGTGTCTTCATGTGGTATTTTGGAGGGATAATTGATCATTTTTTATCAATTCTCGAGTGATTAAAAAAGGTTAAATTTAGCACCAAATCTGTGTAACAAATGGTATCAACACAAAAATTGCTGCAGCAACTTATGAGACATAATAGAGCATGGGGATATCACAATGTTCTAAGCCCTTACACAGATTTCAAACTTATTTTAATTAATTAATTCACGTTTATTTCTGATTCATGACTAGAACAACTTGACACACAGTGCCGAGCTGCATCTCAAATTAATCTTCAGGTTCCCAGCTTTCAGATGATGTACACCACTTCTATGAGACATCTACTGCTGACCTGCTATCCCCTCCTAAAGACCCCCTGTACCCCCCTAAAAAAGACAAAAACTGGTCTATTGTGGGTCAGAAAGATTTACTGATACATACTTGTAGGTTTTGAATGCAGGACTTTTACTTGTAGTGGAGTATTTTCACAGTGTGGTATTAGTACTTCACTAAAGGATCTGGATACTTCTTCTACCACTGGTTATAACCAACTACACAGATTTAAACTGCACCTACACTTGTTGTTTTTATAAATATATTGCTCCAAACTATTGATTATTCCAGATCCAGGGAGCAGAAAGACAGAGAGAATGAATGAATGGACTAATGCATAACGTGTAGTTGTAGCAGTAATATAAAAACAGCTTAGTTCTGACCTTATAAATAATTACTGGGTTAATAACTGTGTGATAAACATCATTACTGCTGCTGCACAGGAACATAAGATAAAGTAGCTGTTAGCCTGTTAGCCTGTTAGCTAGCATACAAGAAAAAGTAAAAAATGTGGTGATAGCAGTTAAACAGACAACAATAATGTTTGATGAACAAACAGGACGAGGTCAAAGATCACCGTGCACATGAGAAGAGTGACTTTAAGGCTGCTTAAAGCTTGTTGCAGTGGGTTTTTTGGGGGAGACTAAACTGCTCAGCTGTCATGTGACCGTTTCTCCATCTCGGAATGAAGCTTCCCTCAAATAAACCTGAAATTAAGACTCTTTGGACGCGTTTAACACCAAGATGTCGACCTACTGACGTCCACAACTAGTCCTAGAAAACATCGTGCGTGAAAAGCAGGCTGTAAATGTGGGGAAAGTGTGGCCTTTTCGCCATTTTCATACTCACCATCTTTCTATTTTGCTGTTTCTGCTGATCGAGTTGAGGAAGCGCCTACGCACGTACAGCGTCAAGCCGTCAGCCAATCAGAGGAGAGACCGTCAGAGCATGCGTCAAACTGGATATACAGTTCCTTTTGTCCTTTCAAAATAAAACAAGTGAACGTCTAAGGTATTATGTATATATACAAAGCCTTCTAATCCATCTGAAAGATATGTTACATGGATAACATTTTATGAGTCTGAAAAATCTTGCAATCGGGCTACATAAAACTCCTATATATCATATCTCAAATGAATTATAAGATAGATAGATAGATAGATAGATAGATAGATAGATAGATAGATAGATAGATAGATAGAGGGGTAACTTTATTGATCCCGAGGGAAATTCAAGTTTCCAGCATCACAGTTCCACAGTGCAAACATATTAGTAAAAACGTCACAGGTAAGTAGTACACATGTTAGTAAAAAACGTCACAGGTGAGTAGTACACATATTAGTAAAACGACACAAGTAGTAACAAGACACATGTAAGTAATACAGAGTATAAAACAAAATATGCAATGTGCAGAAGAACTGTTAAAAATGAATATAGTGCAGGGTAAACAACTGAGATACAGGACTATTTAAAGAAAAAGTGAATGTAGTGCAGAAAGTGATATAGTGCTGGATAATAAAAATATGGGAGATATAGATATTAAGAACTGTCAGATATGGAATATAATGCAGGATAAGAACTGAGGTAGAGAAGTTATTTTGTAGTGTGCGGAATTAAAATGGCTCATTCTATTAAGTGCACTGTGTGCATTAACTGTCCTGCAGACCATCCTCCTACCAATCTATCTATCTATCTATCTATCTATCTATCTATCTATCTATCTATCTATCTATCTATCTATCTATCTACCTACCTACCAATCTATCTACCTATCTATCATAAACAAGTGCGACAAAAGCGTGCTTTTATTTTTACATTAACGCTGCGACCGGAAGTAAGCCAGCTCTGTTTCCGTCAGTTATCTTAACATCCGGTAGATAAAGCGCTGTGAGTTTCAGTGTTTCGCAGAACATTCGAGAGGTAAGCTGTGAAATTATTTCATCACATTTTTTTCTCGGGCCCTTTTATCCCGGAACGGGGATCTCACACCAACGATCTGTAATTACATGGAGAAGAAAATGTAGCTTTAAAGATATTAGTTAAATCATGTTTTTATCTATTAACCCCAACTGCGTCGTCAGCGTTAGTTAGCTTTAGCTTTAGCATCTGGGCTCCGGCTATTTCCTGGAGCTCCAATGCTGTTTTAGCATCTGGGCTCTGGCTATTTCCTGGAGCTCTAACGCTGCGGGCTCACGTTTATGTAACTTACTAACCGCGAAGCTGTATTTAAACGCAGAGTGTACCTTGAGGATGATTATACTTTTATGAATTTATACATTTAGCGTAATTTGGGGTAGTAATTTGGTGGTTATACACGTGTAATGTATAACTTTAGCCTAAGTTAGCTCGGCGTCGTTACCCGCTCTCTCTCTCTCTGTGACGTCACTTGACATAACGGAACCTTTTGGAACGTTCAGACTTTTGTTCCAGTTGTTGCCATAGTTACCCAGTGAACAGCTGATGAAGCAGTTTGTGCCCTCTGGATAACAATACGCCCTCTCTTCCTCCTCCTCTTCCCCCCAAAAGGTCCCCCAAAACCCCGAGGACGTTCCAGATTAAACCCCCCTCCTGCCTCTGAAGCCTGGCGCCTGCACTGTTTGGACGCTTTAGGGTGTTTACCTGTGCTTTACCTGAGCCACAAGACCCTTCAGAAACCCTGCTGCTGCAATCAATACAACCCCAGCACCAGCCATCGACCACCGTTCACTGCGGCTCTTGGACGATCAGCGTTGTGTTTATGTCTTTGTTTTGCGAAAACGGTAAGTATTAAATATCCCATTTATGAGTGTGTGGCAACATGTGTGGTTTTATATATATTGTGGCGTTATTATTGTGCATTATGACATGTTTTCTGGTGCCACTGTATCAAAATGGCGTCTCCCAGTCCCCTCACTCGTGTGCAGTGACTGTATGACGCACTCTGCACCAAGCAGCAAGCTAAGCTAGTTAGTTAGCCTCCTTTCTGAAATAGCCTCGACCTCTGCCCTTCTGAAACGGCCTCAGCTCCGGACATCACTGTGTCACTGTCACACCGGCTGTGAGTCACTTCATGTGGATCTTTCTGAGGAAACTACAGACTATCTGGTGGTGTTAAAGCCGTCAGCAGAGGGGGAGAGTTGTTTGGCAGCTGCTAGGCCTCCCTGTTTGTGACCTAATAACAAGAGAAGGCCTTATGTGACTAAAGCCAGAGGCCCTCATGTAAGACAAAAGGCTTTCACTAAACAATTTGTGTACGTATATGGCCACAAAAGCATCCAGTTTAGTGCCTGGGTTTCATTTTTCTTCTGTGGCTTAATCTGTCATGCTTGCTCACTGTTGGATCACATGGGTATTTGTCAGCAGTATTTTCTGAGTGCAGAGGCTTTTCATATTTGTAATCTATCTGGCAATGCAGGTATTAATGCTCAAACTTGTATAAATGACTCTGCAATATCCCCCAGCGGTCTCTGAGTCTATTGTCTGTCCTTCTGGACTGACATACCTGTATCATAACTCAGTCTGATCTGGCATAATAGTGGCAGTCACTCAGTCATCATCATTTTGAACCAGAACCAAAGCTCAAACCAGTGTTTTTTGACAACTTTATAGGAAACTAATTATCATAATTCTGTAATTCTGTAAATTGTTGTATCACAGCTGCATATGTACACATACAGTATGATAGCATATGGTACTGGGAAAACACCATTTTGCATTCAGTGCAAGGTATTTAATAAAAAAAAATTGAGACTAAAACATTTATAATAAGAATAATATACTTTAAAAAAAATGTCAATGCAGGTATTAATGCTCAAACTTGTATAAGAGGAGAAATATTTGTTTAATGGACTCTGCAATTTCCCCCAGCTCTCTCTGAGAGTCTCTGGAATCTCTATTGCCTGTCTTTCTGGACTGACATACCTGTATCATAACTTATTCTGATCTGGCTTAATATTGTCAGTCACTCATTCATCATCATGCACCACAGGAATCTGGTTTTATTATGTGTTTTTACTTGTGGATTGTGAGCCATCCATATGGGGTAAAAACCTACTTTTAATACAAAATACATAATATAATCACGGTTATAAACTGTCAGATAACACAACAAAATATCTTAACAATTTCCCAGACCCTTATTTGGCAACTTCAAATTGCTTATTTTGTGTAACCAACAGTCTAAAAGCCAAATTATTTAGTTTGCCATCATACAAAACTAATCGGCAATCAAATATTTATAATTTGAACCAGAACAGAAGCTCAAACCAGTGTTTTTTTTGGCATTTTGGCAACATTAAAGGAAATCAATTATCATAATTCAGTAAATATTTTGGAGTTTTCTCCCTGAATGCTGGCACAGACTTATGCATTTGTGTTACAACACTTAATATCTACACATATGATGCCATATGGTACTGGGAAAACACCACTTTGCCTTCAGTGCAAGGTATACAATTAAAAAAACTGAGACTAAAACATTTAAATAACTATACAAAGTGCTTAAAATGGTTGAACCAGCTACAAAAACATTTCAGTTCTGATATTATCTATTCAGTCAAGTTGGCTAGCAGCTCACATATGAAGTTACTGTTATTTAATTTTTTTTAATTAAATATTCATTGCTGTTTGTCGCTCTCCTCTTTCAGAGCTGTTGCGCAGCCGTTGGAACCTGTGTGGTGGAAATCTAGCCTTCAAGCAAGGAGCTTGCGGCCACAGCGGCACAGCGTTTTTCATGTCAGAGACAGAGCGCGCTTGCAGTCGTTTATGTCATCCCCTCTTTTCCAGACAGAAGATCCCGAAAAATCCCCAACCAAGATCCTTTTATCTTACTGATAGTGCTAACATCCAGCCAAAATGTCTGTCAACGTCAACCGCAGCGTGTCAGACCAGTTCTATCGCTACAAGATGCCCCGTCTGATTGCCAAGGTGAGTTATTGTAAATATTTGAAAAGTTATTACAGACAGAAACCAGTTTCATCATGTTGACTCTAATAAATTCGAAGTTGCCTGAGATGACATTTATGAAATTCTTGTCAAAAGAACATTCATTTTCTCTGATGTTTTGGGTGTTGATGTTCTGTGTCTTTATCTCCTCCAGGTTGAAGGCAAAGGGAATGGAATCAAGACGGTCATTGTCAACATGGTTGATGTTGCAAAGGCGCTGAACAGGCCTCCAACATGTAAGTAACACGTGACGTGTGCAGTATCATCTTCTGTTGGTCTTGGTTCACATTGTGACGTCTGATGTCATTTCTCATCCTCTCCGCAGACCCAACCAAGTTTTTTGGTTGTGAACTCGGTGCTCAGACCCAGTTTGATAGCAAAAACGACCGTTACATCGTCAACGGATCCCACGAGGCGAACAAGCTGCAGGACATGCTTGATGGGTTCATCAGAAAATTTGTGCTGTGTCCCGAGTGTGACAACCCTGAAACTGATCTGGTGAGTATTTCACAGCATCCTTAACGTAGATCCAGGAGAGTTTAAGACTCGATTGTGCAGCTTTTAAGATCTAATAACATTTTATTTGTCTTCCTTACAGCATGTCAATCCCAAGAAACAAACCATTGGCAATTCCTGTAAAGCCTGTGGATACCGCGGCATGCTAGACACCAGACACAAACTCTGCACGTTCATCCTCAAAAACCCACCAGGTGACATTTTGCTCTTTCTCGTAGTTACGAGCAGAGTTGATCCCCCACTTGAGTTGAACATAATAGGAACTTTCATCCGTGCAGATTTTGATAATAACTATTCTGCTTCTCCAATAACAGAGGCCACTGAAGGTGGATCCGCATCTGTAAAGAAAGAGAAGGAGAAGAAGAACCGCAAGAAGGACAAGGAGAACGGCTCCGGCAGCGGAGAGGGTGGAAGCCAAGAAAACTTTGGCGCTCCTGAGGCTGTGGTGGGTTTCTAGTCCAGGATCTACATTACCACCGGCGTGAGAGTCGAACAGTTGTGTGACCAGTTTTATCAACCGCAAACACAGAGCCTGATGATACCAGTCGGACACTGTGTTATTTGCTTACTGTTGGACGTTTAAGAAAACGTTTGGTTACTCAATGTGGTCGCTGAGTTCAACGTCCCCGTGAGCAGCTGACTGTGTACTCGCTGCCTAAACAAAGATCAGCCCAGTCAAAAATCCCCTCCTATCTCACAGTCCTGTGATACTTCTGACTCTTATTTAATCTGTGTGGTGATTGAGCTTCATCAACTACTTTTTTATTGACAAAAACTGGTATTAATCTTAAGCCCCTTTCCCACTGGACTAAAAACCCACTAACATCTGGCTTTTGTCTTTAGTGGGAAAGGTTACAATCAGCATTCATTCCCGGGACAAATGACTCTGCATATATATATAGTAAATAAAATCTACAGGGATTTAGATAATTATTTTAATTTATGAACAAATAACAACAAATAAAACATACAATTAATATGCTCTCCTCAAAGCCACCAGACTCCATTGACAGAAACATTAATTTTACCTCGCTGATCATCGAAACACACTTCATTCAAACTCGACAGAAACAAAATAATAATAAATAAATAAATCTTTTAGTCTTTCCACTGTTCCAGCAATCATCAACACTGGTTTGAGAGACTGAATCAGTAACGGATATAAAAAATGTATTAACCACCGTAACATTTACACTGTTTACTAACGCTGCTTCCGGTGCGTCCGTGACCTCGAACGTGACACACCAGGAACAAAACAGGCCAGTACAACGGCACAGAATACTCACAATGGGAAAGGAGTCTTTCGCCTATTTTTGGCAGGGTTTCCTGTGTTTAAAAATACCTGCATATATGCGCTGATGTTGGTGGGAACGGGTATTATAAAGCTAGTAGTCAAGGTGAATAAATAAAGCCCCAAACCTCAACAAATGTTTGCAGTTGCATAAGATGATCAGGCTCCAGAGGTCGGTTCTCTGAGGGAGAAGAGTGGATGTTATTTTAAGATTATTTTTAACCGAGTAATTGAACTTTTTTTGTGGAAAAAACATATCAGAAATTATTTATCAGTAATTTTATATGTCTTAAAATATGTCGACAAACTAATAGGTAGTGAAAGTTGGCACCGAATTCCCAGTTAGCCATTCAGTAATCAATCATAACATTTTCATTTCTTCAGGCAAAGTTCTCGTACAGCTGCTTGTGTTTAAACACTTAATATTTGAACTGTTGACAATTGTCCACAGACAACAAGACAACAGGTTCAGTCAGCTTAAACAAACAACGATTAATTTAGTCTGAAGTGCCAGGAGTCGTCTCTGTCTACACAAACATCATACAGAGCCTGCAGTCAAAACATTTGTAAGCACATTTCAATCATTTTGTCTGACCTCTCTGTCATCAGGATGGAGATGAAGATGATGATGACTGGGCAGAGGAGACCACAGAAGAGGCGCAGCGGAGGCGAATGGAGGAGATCAGCGACCACGCCAAGAACCTCACGCTCAGCGAGGACCTGGAGAAACCCCTGGAGGAGAGGGTCAACCTGTTCTACAACTTTGTGAAAGTAAGACTGTTAGTTCTTAATTAGACTATATTCACAGCATCCTTTTCTTTGGCTTCCTCTCCAAGCTGTAATGATGGAGACATAACCGCCTAATTTTAGTTTATCTCAACCTTCATAAAGCTGGGCATACACTGTACAATTCTAGACATGTTGTGTACTTCCTACTGTACGAGTAGATCGTTGGCAATGTAAAGCAAAAGCTCACGATTTATGTGCTCACACTGTACGGATAAAATGGAAAAAAACTACTACCCTGCGGGCCGTTCTGGCTGTTGACAGTTGTCAATAAAGATTTGTTTGAAAGCTCCGAGGCAGGTAAAGTTTGTTTGCTAGCAGAGGTCTGTACGGGTCACAATGCTAACAAGGCAGGTAAACGTGCCGCCTTGATCATCTGAGCCGTCCTGTCTGCTGAAACGTCAAAAAAAAAAAAAAAAAGAGGAGCCGACGTACATGGACTCTCGGGTGGCGATGAAGACGTGGACAGTATAGATTGTCCATATTACAGAGAGAATTGGAGGTAAGCTAGCTACGTTTTACTAGATCTATTGTACATTGTTATCTTGATAGCTACGCTCTGATTACTGTAAAAAGTGTAGAGTTGACGTTGGGGAAACGGCTCGTGGCTCTGCTTCAACTGTGCGAGAGTCTGTGGACGTCCGACCAAAATTTCTGACGTCAGGAACTCATCCGACGGCCGGTCGGGAGGAGTTGAAAACCCTCCTGTACACTGCACAGCAAACGATGCCCGACGAAGCTGAAATTCGGGCCAGAAACGGGCTAAAATGGTACAGTGTATGCCCAGCTTAAAGTCCTTCAGTCTGTAAAATGATTAATAATGCCTAAAAAGTATGTAGATTCAGAATAACTTTAATATACTATTAGCTTGTTGGTATAAAATCTGTTCTTCACAGAAGAATTTGAGGGAACATGAAGGGAACACTTTAAAATCGTAACTTCACTGGTTTCCTTTTCCAGCATAAGAAGGAGACTAGAACCATCGACGCGGCCGATAAGGAGATCTTGGCGGAGGCAGAGCGCCTGGATGTGAAGGCCATGGGCCCTCTCATCCTCAGCGAGCTGCTCTTCAACGAGAACATCCGCGACCAGATCAAGAAGTACAAACGCCACTTCCTGCGAGTAAGTTGAATGAAGCATGCAGCTGTCATTAAGTCTATTTATGGGATGAAAGCTGAGAGTTCAGGGCTACTTTTCTCTCCTGCACCTCTAAACTTTCCTGTTGATCAAATGTAACCTTGTTGGGTAATTTGTTTTGTCTCTTGACTGTTTTTCTGATGTTAAACTTCCCCCTCAGTTCTGCCACAACAACAAGAAGGCCCAGAAGTATCTGTTGGGAGGTTTTGAGTGTGTCGTGAAGCTGCATCAGGTCCAGCTGCTCGCTCGAGTTCCCATCATCCTCAAAGACCTGTACGACACAGACCTGGTGGAGGAAGACGTCATATTCGCCTGGGCAGAGAAGGTGAGGCTAGATATCCATATATTTATCTTTAATTAAATATTAAATGCTGAACATGGATATTATTTTGGCCAGAAAAAACGATAATAAAGATCTTTTTTTTTTCTTGTCAGGCCTCACTATATGTGCCAGTTATGAGTATTAACTGATATAAGCTTTTAAATGCAAAATACCCAATTCACAAACAAAACAAAATATTAATTACAAGGTTTGTCAATCAAGGAAAATATTTAATCACACATTTTTTTTATCTGTTCAAAATGTACCGTAAAGGGAGATTTGTCAAGTATTTAATACTCTTATCAACATGGGAGTGGACAAATATGCTGCTTTATGCAAATGTATGTATATATTTATTATTGGAAATCAATGAACAACACAAAACAATGACAGATATTGTCCAGAAACCCTCACAGGTACTGCATTTAGCAAAAAAGATATGCTCTATCATAACATGGCAAACTGCAGCCCAACAGGCAACAACAGCGTTATGATCACGTTAACTTTGAGAGCTCTACTAATTATGCAAAAACTAAATATACTAAACAAGGAAATAATTAAACTTTCCAAATAACAATCAAAAGAAAACACTTTCTAATCTAAATAAAGCAAACATCTTGAATAATCTAACAATACTACTTATTAGTAAAGCAACAACTAAATACTAACTATTAAATATTGACTTTGGTGCAGATTTTTGGCTTCCATGAGTGTTTAATTTTTTGAGAACAATCATTTGTTTTTACCCTTATGTTACTTAAACATGGACATGAGCAGTTTTTGCACATTTAACATTAAAATTCATATTTTTATTAAACAACATACCTGAAGAAAATATCAAAAACAATCCTTAAATAAAAAATAATCTTGAAATATCCAACTTTGTATTTGACACATTTTCCTTTTTTTCAATTTCTTTGAAATTTTCTATAAAATTAATTTAATACGATTTGATAACTTACTTATTGTCACATTATTATATAATTTTACTGTGAGCTCTGCCTGTAATCAAGCAGTAAAGCTGTTTATAGAAGGCAGGAGATTAAATAACTCTTTAAATCAACACCACTAATAATGTGGATTAAATGTGTCACAAACAGAGGTGTTTGGATTATAACTAATGAATTGTGATTGTATTTAATCGGAGCTGTTACTGACTGACTGTTGTTTGTCTCCACCAGGTCTCTAAGAAGTACGTCTCGAAGGAACTGGCCAAAGAGATCCACGCTAAAGCTGCTCCCTTTGTGAAATGGTTGAAGGAGGCAGAGGAGGAGAGCGGCGGCAGCGAGGAAGAGGAGGTGGAAGATGATGAGAACGTGGAGGTAACGGACATCACAATGTTATGTTTAGTCATTTTGACCAGAACTTAGTAAGTCTGTTCATTTGTAGGCAAAGTGAAAACATAATTTTTTTCCATCATGTATACTTCATTGAACATTTCATTTTTATTATAAAAATCGACCCATCTTGTGTCCAGTAGTTAAACTTTTGAAATGAACAATAATTGATTATTCATAAATTCTGGATTGGATGTTATTTTTAAACTGGGTAATTTAACTTTATTGTGCAAAAACCATATTGGATAAAAATTATTAGTCAAAGCAGACAGAGTATTTTTATGTCTTAAAACATGTGTGGAGGGGATCTTTGAACTAGGACTCCAGCTAATTAGTCTTTTTGTTGACAATTAATTTGTCAATTATTTTTTCGATTTTAATCAATTAGTTGTTTGGTCTATAAAATGTCTTCAAATGTCTTGTTTTGTCCTCAACTCAAAGATATTCAGTTTACTGTCAAAGAGGAGTAAAGAGACCAGAAAATATTCACATTTAAGAAGCTGGAATCAGAGAATTTAGACTTTTTATTCTTAAAAAATAACTCAAACCGATTAATTGATTATGAAAATAGTTGCCGATTAGATTTAATAGTTGACAACTAATCGATAAATCGTTGCAGTTCTACTTTAAAGATTTTTTTTTTATTTTTGTACCAAAAATTTGTGCCCGGTCAGAATCATACTCTTCTTTTTTATATTCTTTTAATCAATCATAATTATTTTTCTCTTTATTTCAGTCAAAGTTATTGTACAGTTGCTTATGTGTTAACATTTTAAAATTTGAGTTCTTTCGCTTAAATGGGGGGAATAAATGAGTTTTATATAAAAACATACTTGTATTTACTTAAAGTCAGCCTTGTTCCAGACACCGGGGTCAGTTAAAGGTTGTAGATGTTTAGTCTGAACCCTCTCTGGATGTTAAACGTGGCGCTGTTGTCTGTCCTCAGGTGGTGTACTCGTCCTCCGCCCGCGAGCTCAAAGTTGAGACTGTGAAACCAGACACGCCTGAAAAAGAAGAGGACGACATTGACATTGATGCGATCTGAGCGACTCAGACTATGATGATGATGATGCTTTTCTTGTGTTGTGGCTTTGACTCACGATGCTGCCCTGTACCACCTGAACGGCTGGCCTCCCCCTCCTTTATTACCCATCCCCCCCCCCCCACCTCTGACCCTCCTCTGCTTTGTGGCATGACTTAACATAGCGCTTTACTTGCTGCACATTAACTCTGTAATTTTGAGATGTATTCAGTTGATGAAATGAAGTCGCTCTGGGGGTTTTAATCATGGGGGTTTGGGGATCATTTTGACTGCACATTTTTCTTCTTTTTTTGGTCCCTGTATTTTTCCAGTCAATAAAGAATGAATGTTTTGCTATCCACCACACTTGGTTGTTTGTTACTGTTATCTCTTTCCTGTTTTTAAGAAGTTTGATTAGAAATAATGATCTTTGTGTTTCCGTAGAGACAAGCAGGTTTTACTGTCTAACTTTTATTAATGAGGAACCTGCACATTAGGAAGTACAGTCATGTCTGGGAACAGCTGTGGTTTGTTTATCTGACACAAACATTGTTGAGAAGCAGCTTCCACTGGATAGAAAATTAATTACAACAATTTTGATAGTTTTAAATGCTAAAAAGTCTTCGCCTCCATGCTTCTCAATCATGAACATATGGTTTTCTTTCTCATTTGTAATATTAAACTGAATATTTGGGGGTTTTGGACTGTTAAATATGTAAATCTGGGGCTCTTTTCTAACATTTAAAAACTTCTAGATTAATCAATAAATTTAAATTAAAAAATTCACTAGCAGCAGCTGTATTCTAAATATGTGGGCACTGAAGGATTATTTAAACGCCCCTATGTCGTATTTCTTCACTTAAACAGGAGACCGGTCTGTGATTTTGACTCTGAATAGTTTGTTTTGTCATGTTTCCCATCTATTAAAAAAACTAATAATAATAAGATTCATTAATAATATACTGTGAAATTAAATATCGGATTAATCCACAAAATCCTGAGCTTTTAAGCATACCACCATGGAATTTTTTATCCAACTAAATTTTAAATAAATAACATTTTATATATATATATTATTTTTAATATATATATATATATAAATATATAAAAAAATAAAATGTACGGGTAATTGTCTTGATTTTTTTTAAATACATTGTTATATTTAATATCAAAAGGTAAATAGTAATATTTAATATACAGTATAGTATAATAGTATTAATAGTATAATATATATTTATATATTAATAAAATATAATAAACATAAAATTAACCGGTAATTGACATGATTTTAAAATGCATTATTATATTTAATATCAAATCGTAAATAGTAATATATAATATACAGTATTGTATAATAGTATAATACATAATTATATATTAATAAAATATAATAAAAATAAAATGAACCGGTAATTGACATGATTTTAAAATGCATTATTATATTTAATATCAAAAAGTAAATATTAATATATAATATACAGTTTAGTAAAATAGTAATAATAGTATAATATACAATTATATATTAATAAAATATAATAAAAATAAAATTAACCGGTAATTGACATTATTTTAAAATGCATTATTATATTTAATATCAAAACGTAAAAAGTAATATATAATATACAGTATAGTATAATAGTAATAATAGTATAATACATATTTATATATTAATAAAATAAAATAAAATTAACCAGTAATTGACATGATTTTAAAATGCATTATTATATTTAATATCAAAAATTAAATAGTAAAATATAATATACAGTCTAGTAAAATGGTAATAATAGTATAATATATATTTAGCTTATATATTAATAAAATATAATAAAAATAAAATTAACCGGTAATTGACATTATTTTAAAATGCATTATTATATTTAATATCAAAAAGAAAATAGTAATATATAATATACAGAATAGTAATAATAGTATAACATATATTTATTTATTAATAAAATATAATAAAAATAAAATTAACCAGTAATTGACATTATTTTAAAATGCATTATTGTATTTAATATCAAAAAGTGGTAGAAATGGTAAATATTATTAGGATTATCAGGAAAAATAGTTCAGAAATGTAATTTATTGTGGCAAAGAAGGTAACTGAAACAGGACATATAACATAGAGATACATTGGCAGTGATATACATTACTGTATGTGACACGTGTATAAATATTTAGAGAAAATTGGGATTTTAAGAAGAATTTTAAGTTATTTGTGTATGAATGTAGACTTTAATCCTCTCCTTTATAAGGTTGGATGGATAAAACAGACTTTTGTAAATTATAAACCTGTCTTCAGTTTAATTATTGTCCAAAAATAAAACAAAAGTCACAATTTTATAAGTTTTTTTTCATGCAAAGGAGTGTTTTTGTCTTGTTATTCTGCGTTTCCTCCCTTTAATATCTGAATTTGTGTAAGACCTATTTTCCTGTGACTCTAAATAAACCCCTCAGAGCCGTTTCCTCCCGGTGATGACGGTCCTCTCGGTACTTTCTGCTCCAATGGGACCGAGGCGCACTGAGGTCAGCCGGTTTCCTCACTTCCTCCGTTCAGCTGGACGCACTGATGCTGCCTTCAGGGACTGTGGGACATATAGACATCACCGCTCCAACACAACAATCCTCACAATCTGACAGTATTATGTTCATTTAATTCACCATTAATTGTGATCTGTGGGTCGTACATATTAATCAATAGTGAAAATTATGATTATGATATAAAAAATATAGCAGATATTTGCTTCGTAGTTTCATAAACCTAAAAAGTAAAAGTAGCAATACTACCGTGTAAAAATACTCTGTTAAATCAAAGTCCTGCATTCAAACTCTTCAAACTCTTATTTAAGGAAAAGTAAAAAAGTATTAGCATCAAAAGTAAAAGTACTCATGCAGATTGGTCCATTTCACAATAATATATGTTATTATTGGATTATAATTATTGATGCATTAATGTGTGGCTGCTGGTAAAGGTGGGGCTAATTTTTATTACAGGTACTTTATATACTGCTGGGTAGCTTAATCTATAATAATATATCATAATTTATTAGTTGATTATATTTTTTATGAAGAATCTAAATCTGCAAAGTAACTAAAGCTGTCGAATAAATGTAGTGGAGTAAAAATTACAATATTTCCCTCTGAGATGTAGTGGAGTAGCATATAAAGTAGCATATAAAGTAGCATAAAGTGGAAATACTCACGTACAAGTACCTCAAAATTGTATTTAAGTACAGTACTTGAGTAACATTCCACCGCTGATCATCAATTAATATTCAGTTGGTTATTTTCTCGATTAGTCGATTCATATTTAATTGTATATAAAAAAATATATATATATATATTATGCAGTCAAATATAATGTCAAAGTACTCAAATTTAAAGCAAGTTACTTTATATATTTGTAGATAGATAGATAGATAGATAGATAGATAGATGTACTTTATTGATCCTAAATTGGGAAATCATTGTGTTACAGCAGCAGGTCATCCAGGCAATGCACAGGAACAGTAAATACAATGTACTGTACATATCAACACTAGAGAAATATACCTATAGAATACACAATATAAAGAATATTAGGATACACTTTAAATATACCCGACTACTACAACTAGCTTAGAAAACATATAATATAAACAGAGAATAATCTACTATATACATTAGCAAAGTAGAATAACATACTATATACATTAGCAAAGTAGAATAACATACCATATACATCAGCGAAGTAGAATAACATACTATATACATTAGCAAAGTAGAATAACATACCATATACATCAGCAAAGTAGAATAACATACTATATACATTAGCAAAGTAGAATAACATACTATGTACATTAGCAAAGTAGAATAACATACTATATACATCAGCAAAGTAGAATAACATACTATATACATTAGCAAAGTAGAATAACATACTATATACATTAGCAAAGTAGAATAACATACTATATACATCAGAAAAGTAGAATAACATACTATATACATTAGCAAAGTAGAATAACATACCATATACATCAGCAAAGTAGAATATATAAGTAGAATAACATACTATATACATCAGCAAAGTAGAATATATAAGTAAAATAACATACTATGTACATCAGCAAAGTAGAATATATAAGTAGAATAACATACTATATACATCAGCAAGGTAGAATATATAAGTAGAATAACATACTATATACATCAGCAAAGTAGATTATATAAGTAGAATAACATACTATATACATTAGCAAAGTAGAATAACATACTACATACATCAGCAAAGTAGAATAACATACTATATACATCAGCAAAGTAGAATATATAAGTAGAATAACATACCATATACATTAGCAAAGTAGAATATATAAGTAGAATAAGATACTATATACATCAGCAAAGTAGAATATATAAGTAGAATAACATACTATTTACATCAGCAAAGTAGACTATATAAGTAGAATAACATACTATATACATCAGCAAAGTAGAATAACATACTATATACATCAGCAAAGTCAGTACAGTACAAGTACAGTACAGTACTTGAGTAAATGTACTTCGTTACATTCCACCACTGTTGATAATGAAAATAACAGTTGAAAAAAATCAGGGCTCCTACTAAAAATTGTGTTCATTATCTGTCAGTATTATTTCTATTAATTTCTTTTCATTATAGAGTAATTTATTTATTAAAAAAAAAAATGTATGTTACAGTTTTCCAAAATTGAAATAACAGTTGTGGTTGTTTGACTGCTGATGATAAAAGCTCTGACGTCGGAGCCGGGGAGGTGGTCCCTGAACGCAGCCTAATCCAGCCCCAGCCGCTGAGTAGCCATTTTGGTCCCACCTAAAAACGGACAGAGCAGCTTCACTTTGGGGCCGTCGGAGATGGAAGAAACCCGAGTCGACGGCGACTATTTCAGCCTCCAAAACCTCCTGAATCCCTCCGAGAAACATCGGCTATTCACACTCGACGCCACGGCTGCTTTTTAAACAGTTGTGGGAGAGAAAAGAAAGAAGAAAAAAGCCTGGGGTGATTTTTTTTGTTGCTTTTTTTTTGAAGTGGCGACCGACAGCGCCTTAGTTTAGTTAGCTTCACGGACTCAAACACACAATCGGACAGACGGACACTGATTTGAGTTGCGCTATGTAAATAACTAAACAAGATTATTTTAGTGTTTTTTATTTTTTTATCTAACAGTTCAGGTGCTCAGCTCTAACACGTCCGGGTTTGGTTTTTTTTTTTGAAAATTGTCACGATCCATGCTGAGCCAGTTTCCCCCCCGGAGAGCAGAGCTGCAAAGCGAAGCAGTAATCTCGTGTTTTTTTTATCGGCCTGAAGGTGGATTTTTTGCACGTTAAACGGCGACTGGTGGAATTAAGGACGAAGAAGAAGATGTCAACAAAAACTCCTTTACCTACTGTCAACGAGAAGGGGACGGAAAGTGTGAGTATAAAGGGGTTTTTAATTATAAAATATAATTAAATTGCCTCTAGAATGATTGTGCTTAAATTGAGGCTGATTATGTTGCATTATTAGACTAATTGTTTCACACTTTTTTAGCAAATTAACAAGCAAACACGTCAAACACGCCCTTTAATTTTATCCAATTATTTATTTACATGTAAACTATATTTTTTTGATAAGTTTAAATAGATAATTAGCATGTAATGGGGATATTTAGGCCCCAACCACGAACAAAACTACACTACTTTGCCTGCTGATTCTGGCAGGCAACAGTAGTTGCTGTCCAGGCTCGCTTATTGGCTCTCCCAGCTGTCACTCAAAGGTTTCAACCATTCAGATTCCTTCATTAGTCCTCATAAGTCCCCGCCTCCTCGTGATCTAGAGAATCAAGAGCGTTGTCAAGGTAGCGACAATGTAGCTTCCGGTCAGGATTTTCAAAATTAAAACTAATCTCCAGCTTGTTATATAGACAACATAGCATTGTTTTAATCATTGAACAATTGATGTATTGTTATTATTTTCTAGGTTTTTAAACATACAGATTTAGAAAAAAAAATATAAAATAAATAATAATAATAAAACAGCAAAATTCATCACTTTTTCTGGCAGAAAAAAAAAAAAAAAAATCAGGGCTCCTACTAAAAATTGTTTTCATTATCTGTCAGTATTATTTCTATTAATTTCATAAGGTCTGCAACTTTTCTTTTCATTATAGAGTAATTTATTTATTTAAAAAAAAAAATGTATGTTACAGTTTTCCAAAATTGAAGACGACATATTTAAATGTCCAAAACCTTAAAGATATTCAAACAACAATGATATAAAACACGGAAAATCCTCATATTTGAGAAGCTGGAACTTGAGGATGTTAATTATTTTTACTTTATAAATGACTTCAACAATTAATCAATGCACTAAAGTGAGTTTCTATTAATTTTCTGTCAAAAAAACTAATTTTTTAAGCTCTAAATTGTGTCCACAGTGCGACAAAACCGATTGAAAATCTCCTAACATCCCATTTTTTATACAATGATATAAAACCATATTTCAGAAGCAGCAACCAGTAAATGTTTGCCATTATAGCTCTGTAAATGCCTTCATGATTAACTGATCATTATAATTGTTGCATATTAATTTGATTGTGTTGATTATTTTGTTGTTGCTGATAAATTTAACTATTTAGGCTGTGAGGTGTCAGAAAATAGTCAAGTTTCAGAGTCAATGGTGATTTTTTTTTTTGTTGTCCCAACATATAGATACTAAAGATATTTAATTCACAACTATATAAAATCAAGACAAGCAGAAAATCTTAACAGCTGAGATGCTGAAACCAGCAAATGTTTGGCTTTTTAGCTTGATAAATGCCTTACATGATTAAGTGGTGTTCAAAATTGCTGTTGATCGACTCAGTTAATCATCTAATTATTTCAGTGCAGCAGGACATTAATTGTTTTGACTGGAAATGGAGAAATGTTACCCACTGTACATGCATACTTTATCTTGATCTACCTGTAAGCTGTACATTTACTTCATTGTACTTAATCTGCTATTTCTATAGCTGCTTTGTACTTTCTCTCAATGCTATAATCCATACTTAATCTTTGTGAGAAGTTTTTTCTGTTTGGCATGAATTCAGTGGGTTATATAAATTCATAACTCCACTCACCTCCATCTCGATGCATCATATATTCCTTTTATTTCTCCCCATATTATCTGATCTGTGTAACTGCAGCCACACGTAACGTCTATGTGTGAAATCATCAGAATCTCATGACTCATCGCAGCTGGAGATGAGACTTATCCTGCACAAACAAGAGCACCGAGGGCGATGAGATGTGGGGACATTGTATTGATCCCTGCAGGGAAATAAGGCTGTTTCAGTAACTGCAAATGTGAAGACTCAGTAACCAGAAAAAGACGACTGGAAACCAGCAGAAGCAATAAATGAAACAAAGGAAATAACAATTATTTCATTAGTTGGTCAAAAGAAAATGTATTGGCAATCATTTTAAGCGATTAATCATTAAGTTCAGGTTCAGTTAAGTTAAGGTTCAGGTTCTCAAATGTGAGAATTTGCTTCTTTTCTACTGCATTTAGCATAAAACAATATGCTCAAATCATAACATGGCAAACTGCAGCCCAACAGGCAACAACAGCTGTCAGTGTGTCAGTGTGCTGACTTCACTATGACTTGCCCCAAACTGCATGTGATTATCATAAAGTGGGCATGTCTGTAAAGGGGAGACTCGTGGGTACCCATAGAACCCATTTTCATTCACATATCTGGAGGTCAGAGGTCAAGGGACCCCTTGGAAAATGGCCATGACAGTTTTTCCTCGCCAAAATTTAGCGTAAGTTTGGAGCGTTATTTAGCCTCCTTCACGACAAGCTAGTATGACATGGTTAGTACTGATGGATTCTTTAGGTTTTCTAGTTTCATATGATGCCTCTAGCTTTAAAACTGAGCCTACACACTACACTTCAACTTACAAATCACAAGTTGCGTTCATGCGTTAAAGGCATTCGTGGCGTTAAAACGAATTTGCGTTTACGCGTTATCACATTAACTTTGGAAGCCCTAATTTGTTGATTATATTTGGATTATTAATCAGAATCTACAAAGTAACTTCAGATACCAAATAAATATAGTAGAGCTGCAACGATTAATCGATTAGTTGATAACTTTTAAATTAATCACCAACTATTTTGATAATCGATTTATCAGTTTGAGTAATTTAAGAAAAAAAAAAGTCTAAATTCTCTGATTGCAGCTTCTTAAATGTGAAGATTTTCTGGTTTCTTTCCTCCTCTATGACAGTAAACTGAATATCTTTGAGTTCTGGACAAAACAAGACGTTTGAGGACGTCATCTTGGGCTTTGGGAAACACTGATCCACATTTTCACCATTTTATAAACCAAACAACTATTCGATTAATCGAGAAAATAATCAACAGATTAATCGACGATGAAAATAATTGATAGTTGCAGCCCTTAAATGTAGTGGATTAAAATATACAATATCCCTCTCAAGTAAAGTACAAGTACCTCTTAGTTGTACTTAAATAGAGTACTTGAGTAGATGTACTTTCCACCACTGTGTATGCGATTAAGACAACCTCTAAATCCCCAACACTGTGAAAGCAGCTGACTTTTAATCTGAAAGGATATTGACCCGGCTTCTGGTTTCGGTGCGTCTGCCTGTATGAGGCTTGACTGGGATCAGTGCGTCCCCCCCCCCCCCCCCCTCCTGCCGTCTCCCTCTCTTGTCTCTGTGGTTATCTGGGCTCTGAGTTGGGAAAATCTGGTGTAGTGGGAATCTCTATGGGAATCATCATCATCCGTGTGTTTCCTGTTGAAACATGACGGGCTCGCAGGCGGCCAGGAGACACCGCAGCCTTGTGAGTAACCACCGAAAAGGAAAAGGAGCAAATTAAACCGGGACGTTTCTCTTTCTTTCTCACAGGAAGTAGTTGTTAGACGGAAAAATGGATAAAAAACTTTATTTCTGTGTCCTTTTATGATAAGCAGATGATGTTGGGAAAGGGGGAAAACCGTTCAATGTGTCCTACAGGCTTTTTTTGTGGCGCGTCTGTGGTATTCAACAGTGACCTTATCCTATTTTTATCTCCCCTGCTATCACTGTAGAAGGCCTAAAATATTCCTTTCCTGACTTAAAGTGTGGTTGCTGCTTAGCTGAGAGTTTAAAGTGGCCTTATTTGGGTTTATGGCAGTTTATTGTGACCTTGTCCTACCAAATAGTAACTTTATACTCTGTGTTGAGCCTTATTTTAGCTGTAATATCTGCACAATATCTTCTAGAACTAAATATGTGACAACTATAAGTCTTTTTAACTGGATTGGTGCCCAAACATGAAGTAGAGATAATGTTTCTTGCTCATCCTGTTTGGCCTCTGTTCTGGCTTTTGTATAAAACTCCATGATAGTACATGAAAGTGTAAACTCTTGTTATTCATTTCCCCTCTTCTATCATTGTCCCGCTCATTGTCTGCAGGGTGAATGGGGTCAGTTAGGTTGGGGATGGGCAGAGGGCAACGCCACTGTTAATGAGGCATCGGTCTGACAGTCGATACCGAGGCCGCACCGAGTATCTATCCATCCTGTCCCTGCTGGGACGCAGCGGGGGGGCTTTTGAACACAGCACCCAAAAAAAATCAATCCATCCGTTGGTGGTGCTGTCAGAGCTGTGAGCCACAAAATCACCACAGCAGACTTCTTCCTGCGCTGAGCAGTTAATCTCTGATTGCATGTTAAAAGTTACAGACCAGAGTGCATTCACTTTTCTGAGCGTTTAGTGTGAAGTTTGCATTTTACCTTTTGAATATATTCCTTTTACGTCTTTTTACAGACAGAACGCAACTAAACCTAGTGAAGATACTGGCATAAATGAAACTAGAAAACCTGATGAATCCATCGGTACCAACCATGTCATACTAGCTTGTCGCGAAGGAGGTTAAATAACGCTCCAAACTAGCGCAACATTTTTGCGAGGAAAAACTGTCATGGCCATTTTCAAAGGGGTCTCTTGACCTCTGACCTCTAGATATGTGAATGAAAATGGGTTCTATGGGTACCCACGAGTCTCCCCTTTACAGACATGCCCACTTTATGATAATCACATGCATAAAGCAGCATATTTGTCCACTCCCGTGTTGATAAGAGTATTAAATACTTGACAAATCTCCCTTAAGGTATGTTTTGAACAGATAAAAAAAGTGTGATTAATTTGCGATTAATCGCGATTAACTATTTTAAGACAAGCAGATGATGAAAAAATGAATATACATTAATGTCATTATAAAGAAAAAGAGCAGAGGTGCTGTTACACACAACATACGCCAGGTATTTAAAAAGTGTGAATATTGTTTAAATGTCGTCTACATCTACGACTGATAACATTTATAGAGCTGCAAAACGATAAATCGATCAGTTGTCAACTATTGAAGTAATCGATTCGAGTCATTTATTAAGAAAAAAAAAAAGTCTAAATTCTCTGATTCCAGCTTCTTAAATGTGAATATTTTCTGGTTTCTTTCCTCCTCTATGACAGTAAACTGAATATCTTTGAGTTGTGGACAAATGAGGACGTCACCTTGAGCTTTGGGAAACACTGATCCACATTTTTCACCATTTTATAGACCTAACAACTAATCAATTAATCGAGAAAATAATCAACCGATTAATTGACAATGAAAATAACCGTTGGTTGTCGCCCTAAGCGAGACGAGATGCATCAAGATCTGGTTGGTTTACCATTTCTGCTGATGAATTTTCTTGGTGTAAAGCAGAACAATAGTGTCGTAACAGTATTTGAACCAGACTGCTGTGATGGATTGACCTTTTTTGAACCCTTTATTTGTTGCTTCATGCTCCGCTTCACATCCTGTTTTTTGTAGTTTATTTTATATCACCTTTCAAACATAGAGGCACTTAAATGTTAAAAACACAATAATTCTACAATACAATACAAATAGACACAAATATAAGAAAAGAAATGGTATCTTCTGTTATGGTCTATAAACTGCAGGACTAGAAAATGAGGCAAAATATCTAAAATAAGCCAAAAACATCTGTCCTTAAGCTGAGATAAAGATCTCTGCTCTTCAACATGGTCACATTTTTTCCATTTAGTCGTCAGTTACTTGTGAACGTGACTTTCATTAATATGTGTGAGCCAGTGACTGGACGAGTCTTTTCTGTGCTTTCTGGGTGGGAAAATGTGAAGCTGATTTAAATCAAAAATCCTCCATAAGCAGCAGAAAATGTTCCTAAATTGATAATCAGTTTGTCTTCATTATGATTTAAGTTCATATAAATGTTACCAGTGTTTATTTATCATCTTAAATTATTTATTTTAGAGCTGAAACAATTAGTCCATCGACAGAATATTCATCTGCAACAGTTTTAATAATGGATTAAAGTCATTTTTCAAGAAAATAATGCGAAAAATGAACTGGTTCCAGTCTCTTAAATGTGAGGATTTCAAGTTTTTTGTGGTCTGATATGATGTTTTAACTGTTGTTTTGTCAAAACAAGCATTTTAAAGACGTCACTGAGGACCCTGGGAACTTGTGATGGATGCTTTTCACTATTTTCTGATATTTAACTGTTTAATCATTTGGTCAATTAATCGATTAATTGTCAAGGAAAGACCAGTTTATTTGTGTAGCACATTTCAAACACAAAGGCAATTCAAAGTGCTTTACATAATGCAAACAAAAAGAAGGAAAACTGGATTTGAAGATGTAATATCCTCTAGGAGTTTCTTCCACATCGATGCTGATTGTGTTTGCATAGTAATGTAATATCTTGGTCTGATATTTGGTTGATGAAATGGTGAAACTGCCTGGAAAACGCAGAGTTTATCAGCCATCTGTGGGAGAAAATCTTTCCTTGTCTGGATGCAGAACTATAAATATCAGCGGTTTATTTCCTGCAGAGTCTAAGCGGTTACATCACACCGGGTCAACATGAGTCACAGCTGATACATGTAGATGCTTCACAGCGTGTACGGTTCAATAACCAGCATAATGTGTCTTCTCCCAACAGCACACGTCTCACAGTAATGGACGGCAGGAGATCAGCACGCGCTCGGCCCGGACCGGCGTCCGATCCCGCAGCTCCGAGGAGCCGCAGCAGCCTCACGTCGGCAACTACCGGCTGCTCAAAACCATCGGCAAGGGCAACTTCGCCAAGGTCAAACTGGCCCGACACATCCTCACCGGCAGAGAGGTGAGACCGACACCGACGCCGTTTTTATATAGACTGAAGTCAGGTTTAAGTGTTCAACTGATCGTACTAAACGATCCCCGGGGCAAGATCGTAATTTAAGAAAATAAGTTACACCACCTTAAGTTAAACCTCTACAAACACTAAAACCAAAAATGATTGAGTTTCTCATGAGTTTGCAGCTCCTCTACTCTGTGATTTTGGCGGGGAACGACACCGCCGGGCCGATATCCAGTTTTTATTACAAGTCACAGTCTCAGTACTTGTTTTGTACCGACCGAATTTTGAAGTGAGAAAACTGTTAAAAGCTGGCGTTTAATTTCCTGTCACATCCGTAGTAGTGTTTACTCTCTTCTTTGATCAGACACTTCCTGATTTAATTCAGAATTTTGCCAGTTTTTCTTACGCTGGTATCGGGTACATTTCATACGATACCCAGCTCCACATACCGACTGATTCATCGCTCTAAACCTTGTTGGCAGTAATGGATGTTGCTGCTGAGCTTTTGATTTGTTCATAATTGATGAGCAGAAAGAGCAAGCTTCTCCTTAACACAACGTTTTAATGAAACGCTGCTACTCTTTTCCCCTCAATCCCCTCCTGATTCTGTTGTTAATTATTTGTCAGTATATTTCTTCTTCTGGAGGAGGAAGTTGAAACCGTATTATTGCTCTCTCAGATTGACTTTTAAATAATAACATAAACATCAGCTTCCTTCTGTGTGGTTGTATCTGTGCTTTGTGATTGATTTTCATATTCCACTTCCTCTTTCTCACACTTCTCTTCCGCTGTTTCGTCCTATTTAACTCACTTTCGATTTTTTTTTTTTTCTCTCTCTCTCTCCACAGGTGGCAATTAAGATAATAGACAAGACGCAGCTGAACCCAAACAGTCTTCAGAAGGTAATTTACCCCCCTTCTCTCTCTCTCTGCTGGTACACTCTCACGCTGTGGCAGAATTCATTTATAAATTCATGAAGCACGACAGATTGAGTATTAATTGTGTAAACGGGAAGCAGTGCATGCTGGGACCGAGCGTGTGTTCTCCATATAGAGTTAAGAGCTTTTATTATTTCAGTGGGATGCTTCAGCTCCACGTCGACTGGCTCTCTTAGGTTTTAAATGAAAACTCTGGGCTGTAAAAGGATAGTTTGGGTGTTTCTCAGTGGGGATGTATGAGGTACTGATCCATAGTCAGTGTGTTTCCTACAGTAGAGTCTGGAGAAGCAGCACGGGAGCACAGCAATGTACTGCTGTGGACGCAGGCAGCAGCTAAATGGATTTTAGACTACTAAAAAAATCAATATCAGTTTAAGTGTACGCTATATTTAGAATATTTTCACCGCTTTACCCTCGCTGTGAGACAGCTATACAGTCTATGTTTCCGATGATGAACTGAAGCCGTTATCTATGCTCTCCCCAAACCAACCAGGCTCCATTGAAAACAAGACTCGTTTGTGACTAAATTGTTCCTCATATAGTCAGCGGTACATGTCCACCTGATCCGGCGAGGACACTAGGGGACGCGCTGCTCCGCTCAACTGGACATTCAAGCGGTGACGTAGCCTCTCATTGAATGCACCTGATTGGTCCCTGGTTTTCTGCTCGCCGTCTCAAACAGGAAACAACATGGAAACTTTCTCTTATTCCGTCTAAACAATCCACCAGCATCTACTTCTGAAAACATTTTAAGAGAGAAATAGTCTACGATGTGACTGCTGAATCTGGTTTCATTTTAGAACTAGATCGCCTAGTTCGACAGCTTGGTCCAAGTTTCGTGAGCCGGACGCATCGCGCTGGACGGGCTCATTAGCATAAATGACTGTTCCCGACTGTGGCCCTCTGCGGTCCAGCCAAAAACAGGTCATTTTACCTTCTAGAAAACAGGAGTTGCTGGTCTACCGCTGCCTCGAACGGTTAGTTTGTTTGTGTTATTGTGTGACTTTGGTGTTTTTTAAAGGGTTCAGATTCACCAAAGTCACACAAACAAACTAACTGATCGAGGCAGCGGTCGACCAGCAACTCCTGTTTTCTGTGAGGTAAAATTACTGTTTTTGTGAATGGAGTCTGGTGGCTTTAGCGAAAGCATAGATGGATACAACGGCTTCAGTTCCACGACAGAAAGGGCTGTCTGGCGGCGTGGTAAAGCAGTGAAAATAGTCTAAATATAGCGTACACTTGAATGAATATTGATATTTTATGTGGCTAAAATACGTTTTGCTGCTGCTCCCGTCTACTGTAGGTAATACACTGACTATGGAAAAGTATCTCATAGAACCCCACTTCAAAACACCCGAACTATCCCTTTTAAAAAGTAGATTGTATCTGTGTTAGGGTTTGTGTTTAATCGTTTCTGTTCAGTCAATTCAGAGAAAAAAAAATCAGTAAATTTAAGTATTTTGGCCACTTTTTAAAAGGTTTTTAAGATTTAGATTTGTACCAGTTGAACGCCTTTTTTTCTGAAAACTTTGTGTAAAGAGTTTTTTTATGAACATTTTTTGGCCTCCAAGAGAAACTGAATGTGATTTTTTTGTGGTCGTCGTGCAGCTGGGAGTGACAGTTTTGTTTTTCCTTGTTAAATCAACCAAATCAGTAAGCGGCTTTGCTTTTAAAATGCTAATTTCCAGAGTGAATGCTTCTTTCTTGCTAGCCGGTGAAAAGCAGTTTCACTTTACAGTTTGAAGTCAGTGAGCTGAGAACGAACTGCCCGTAACGCTGTTTCTGTTTCTTATTGTGTACGCTCATTAGTTAGGGAGATGTGTGTGTGTGTGTGTGTGTGTGTGTGTGTGTGTGTGTGTGTGTGTGGTTGTGTTTGATCTGTACATTTTGGCTCGGCCTGGAAGTGGTTTCGGGGACGTCAGAGCGATATCGACTCTGCAGCTCCGGAGGCTTTTTCATCATCAGACAGAGGAGAGGGGACGGACGGGGCAGAGCGCGGCGGCGGCGGCGGTGGCTGCTGCTGCAGCTGCTGGTGGTGTCGGTGGTGATGATGTGTTGACGCTCAGCCGCCACCCGTCGCTCGGCTCTTCTCTCCCTCGTCCCTCTCAGCGATCGGCTAGTGGTTTTCCATCAGTTTTTCCAAAGCTCCATTGATTGTGGCCTTTGTGTGTCAGAGGCCCGGGCCCCGTGGCGCTGCGGCTGTGACACCACGCTGACAGAAAAACACTGAGTCATGACAGCGCCGTTCACGGAAACACAAAGCGCGAGGCTTTTGTCTGCGATCCTTGTTGTTTTTAGGTTACTGCTTTGTCACAGTCGAGGAAAAAAAGACTTCAGGAATTTGTCGGGTTATTTTTCCTGCTGCTCTCCAGGGACTCAGATCTCTTTTAATGTTTATTTTAAGGAACTGGAACACTTGAACAAAGAAACTCAATATACTGTTTTAGCACTTTTTCATGATTGACACTTTAAATGCTCCCATTCCTGTCACATGTTTCTATTTATAGGCTCGCTTTCTGTGATTTTTTTGGTTGATGAGTTGAAGGAAATCCTCACATGGATTAGATTTGTGGCTTATTTTAAGGTTTGTAGCTCAATAATGAGCCTGGCTATAATCTACAAGAGCCACTCATGGTAAAGGAATAGTTTGATGATACTCTTATCTGCTTTCTTGCAAAGTTAGATGGGAAAATCAATACCACTCTCACGCCTTTACACTAAATATGAAGCTAATAACATGAACCAATTAGCAGAGCACAGTACATACTTGGCAACCTGGAGACCTCAAAAGCAGGGAGGATTTCAAAACCAAAGTGGGGTCTTCCCCAAGAAAAAGTTGTGTTTCAGGCTACATCCATTAACTACTACGTTTTCGTTTTAAAACACATAACTTTTGCTACGTTCACGCCTAGCGTCCGCACTACTCCGGCGCTTTAGAGCCCCTCAAACGGAGACGTTTGAAAACGCTGCTGACCCCGTTTTAACTCCAGGGTTGAGTTTTAGTCTGGACGGACAGAAGTCATGACGTGTCCTTCCCTGATTCGTCACGCCCCATCACGTGAACCTTTTCCGTAAGAAAACAAACGACATCAGCATCGACCACCAGGGGTTAATTCAACATGGATAACGAGATACAAGCGTTGCTGATCTTGTTGTCTCTGTTAGCAGCTGTCTTGCAGTTAAATTCTGTGTTTTATAATGATACTACTGCAGGAGGAGCTATTATTAGAGCGATTTGCACTTAAAACGCCATTTTAAAACGAAAACTTCATTCCTGTATTGTCGTCTGGGTGGAAACAGTGGTGTAACAGTAAAGCTTATACACTCTGTACAGTGCCAGAAACAGGTTGTGATTACTGATGACGAAAAGGAGTGAAAATGTGTCATAAATCGGGAGAAATACGGGAGAATTGTGACCCCGGGAGGAAACCGGGAAAGGAAGATGAAAAACATTGAGTCTCGCTGGAACATCGTGAGAGTTGGCAAGTGTGTCATAGCATAAAGACTGAACTCTAGGAAGTCTCTGGTCCTGGACAAGAAATAGTGCAGCACATAACCTCCCATAAACCACAACATTTTATTATTACACGGAGAGAGAGATACTCTGGATGCTCTTGGAAAAAGGGGAAAATACAGGATAGACAGGAAGACAATCCAGGCACTCCAAAATATTAAAACAAGTGGCAAACAAGGAAGGACATGTATTAAAAAGTCTTTATTATAGCGGTTAAATCATTAAAAAAACATGTTTCAACCATTGTCAGGGCTTAAAACGAAACCCTGATGAAGACCTTCAGTGGTATAATAAAGGCTTTTTAATCTATTTCCTTGCCTGGATTTTCTTCCTTCCAGTTACATTTTCGCTATTTTATATATTAAACAAATGATATATAACATGTTAATTAGTGAGCCTTAGAGGTGTTGGTAGGTGTATTTTGTTACCTTTTAGACAGAGCCAGGCTAGCTGTTTCCCTCTGTTTCCAGTCTTTATGCTAAGCTAGGCTAACCAGCTGTAGCTTCATATTGAACGTATAGATACGAGGGTGGTATTATTGATTAGAGCGGCAACGATTAATCGATTAGTTGCCAACTATTAAATTAGTCTCCAACTATTTTGACAGAATTCTCTGATTCTAGCTTCTTAAATGTGAATATTTTCTGGTGTCTTTACTTTATCGTTGAGTTGTGGACAAAACAAGACATTTGAGGACGTCATCTTGGGCTTTGGGAAACACTGATCGACTTTTTTTTCACCATTTCCTGACATTTTATAGATCAAACAACTTGACAGATTAATCGGCAATGAAAATAATTGTTAGTCGCAGCCTAAGTATCAATCTTTTCGTTTAACTCTCGGCAAAAAAGCTAATTGAGTGTCTCGAAATGTTGAACTATTCCTTTATAATCATGCACAAATCTGATGCATGTCAGAATTACCTGTAATCACCAAAAACTATTAATAACTATATAAATGCATCAAAGAGCCACGCCATAAAAACCCGCTAGAGTCCCATATGTGTATTAATTTGCAGTAAATAGTCCCCAACAAATGCTCTAGTGACTCCTGTTTGAGTAAAACTACAGCCTCAGCTGTTTTTAGGAAACTACTGAGCCTTAAAAATGACATTATATTTAATTTTTTTGTGACCTGCTTTTAAAGATGTACGTCTTCAGTAGGAACCGATGGGTCTGGAGCCACAGACAGGCCGGGGAAGTCCTGAGAGACGGACTAACTCATTGTTGGTTTTGGTTATTTAATGAGATTTGTTGGCAATAATAAAAATGTAGAAAATTGGCAGCCTTGTCCTTAAAAACATTTACTCTTTTGGTACTTTTAAGAGCTGAGTGAACGTCATCAGGGAGCTCAGGTTTGTGTATGAAATGTTGCGTTCAGGTTCAGATGAGTTTTCAGGGATCTGGTGTTTATTTTATTTTCTACTCTTCCTCCTTCCTGTGAGCCGGTGCTGCTGTAACAGCCAACCAACCTGCATCAGAGCCGGCACCGCAGCGACCTGACCTCTTATGTAACTGAGAGAATTGGCGAGAGGCTGATAGCGGGGGATATCGTCTCCGAAGCCTAAATGTTTATTTTCAGCCTCTGTTCTTAATAGTTCGGAGGAGCTGAGTCGACGTTCACATCTGTCACTGGCTCCCGGCAAACTGCTCTCCGCTCCCACTCTTCCTCTTCTTCCTCTTCTTCCTCTTCTTCTCTCTGTCCTCATTCAACCTGCTGAGGGTCTTGTTGTCGTCCAGGTCAAAGGTCAGGGAGGGAGTGTGACGCTTGGAGGTCTTGATTAAATGTAAACAACCTCTGCTCCCTGTGCTGAGGTTATACTTTTCATTAAGAGCAGTTATGAAAGCTTCAGACGTCATTATAGCACAGTTTTTCAATCTGGAGGCAGAAAATTCTGCAGTGAGTCATCAAAATGATTAATATAACAGAAAAAAAGTATATTTATGAGCAGCTAATTTTACCTTTTTTATTTAAAAATAAGAGCTTTTATCATGTGAAAAACACAAATATTTGCAGTCTCTAAACCTCTGACATTAATTAATTAGGGCTTGGTATTGAACCTCAATACATTTTGGAGTACTGACTTGAATACTACTGGGTATCTGTTACTGAAAACTCATGCTTATTTACTATTTAATTCTGTTAAATTTAATTCATTTTGTACAGTACGACTGCTTTAGGGCTGCAACTAATAATTATTTAATTATTGACTAATCTAACGATTTGATTAATTGATAGATTTTTAGGCCTATAAATCAAAAGAAAACAATGAAAAATGCCTGTCACAATCTGCTGTTGTTGTGTATCTAAAGAAAAATATATCGTGTTAACAGATTAAGCGCAAATATATTTAATTTTAGAGGTGCACCGATTGATGGGCAGCCAAACGAAACCATGACCATCAGGCTCATATTTCCGAGACATATTTTTTGCTGGTTACAGTTACACACATTGTCGCATGATAGTTTTACGCCGGCACAGACAGTAATAGTGTTTTTTTTTATGCAAATAACCACTATAGATGACAATAACAAAGTACAGTACTGTGTATAGTACCCTCCCACACCTGAAAAATAGGGCTCTCTTAGAAGCTACGGTGTAATTCGAACACTGGATTTATCATGTGTATGTTTTTTTTTGTGTAAAATATATCAAACATTGAATGACATCAGATCTAAAATGTTATTGCTTCATAGATTTCAGAAGTGGCAGACAACAAAAAGACTTGCCTGCTAAAGTAGCAGCAGTGAAAAAAGTAAATTTCAGACCCTGCAACCAGTGACGAGGGGCAACAAATAGACTTATTATGGCTTCATATTAAGGGTCCACAAAAACAGAGAGGTTAGGATCTAATTAGCGGGGCGAGAGAAACTTCGTAAACTCACAACTTAGTGCTGAAGTTTGTCGTTCTGTTGAAGTCTGCAGGCCGATCACATCTCTTCATTTGTGACTTCAAAAGTCTTGAGACGGAGCAGTTTTCTGTAAAGTGCCCTGAACTTGGATCAGTTAATTTGAAGCAGAGTGTTTATTCCCTCAGGTTGATCTGTTTGTCCAGATGGGAACAATAACATTGGAGCTTTAGAGGGAATCCAATAATAACTGCACTGAGAAGCAAGTTTGTCTTTTTCAGAAAGCTGAGCTGAACAGAAAACTGCAGGCTGGATTTTTTTTTTCTCTTGACTGAAATAAACACCGGGGGTCGGTTACTGCAAGACATCCATCGTTCTGAGCTGATGCTGCTATAATCTGATTTGTTGTGACTCACCTCAGAGTCTCTGACCCGATGGGATGGACGTTAACCAGAAACATGCAGTAAATGATCTAATGGTGAGCCCGGGGGATTTAGTTTACGAGCCTCAGATCAGTTGTAATCGAGGCAACTTAATAAATGCAGCAAGACGGTTTGGACTGGAGTCAGCCGACTAAGGTGTGATTTCACCCTCAAACTGTGTGTCATTTGTCCTGAAGGTGCTTGGTATCGATCACGAGACACGTTGTGTAACCGGGAGAGCTTCATTGCATCACCGCGGTGGTATGAGTGGATCACCAGCGGGTTTACGTCCTCGACCTCATGGTTGTGTTATACGGTGAATCACCTCGTGTTTTTCCACTCGTTCTGTTTACTGCATAACATACCTGACAAAGTATTTCCATGTAGGTTTGTTGTTTTTTTAAACCTACCCAGGTGTCAAAGGGCTGTATCTGCTCTCCGTGTCAGAAACTTCACTGAGTTTTTAAAAAGAAGTATTAATATGAGACTGACAACATAACTACCCTCAACATGTCTGTTCAGAAGTTTCTCTTTCTCCTGTCAGACAGTAAACCAGCTCACATTTATTCCTCTGTACTCTGCGAGCGCTCAGGAGAGTATTCTCAGTATAATAATGATGTGCAGAGTGTAATGACAGTGAGGAGACCTCAGGCTCTTCTTCCTCCTCCTCCTCCTCGTCAGCAGCCAGACTCGTCCTGGCTCCGTTTGTTAACATGGCGTCCAAACCGGTCGACTCCGTCCTGAAGGCCCCGCCGACTGGAGCTCATAATTAACCCCTCAGTCGTCTCTGAACCGGCGCTGAAATGAGATTTATTATCTCCGTACCTCCCACAGCCGGCGTTCACTGCAGGATCTGGGTGTTCAAATTACTATCATACGATTTAAGTGATACTTCTTACTACATAGCCATACTACATCTTTACAGCTATTTTGTTTTTGTTTTTTTAAGCTGCTTTCCAGTCAGAAACAGAAGGATAGACACAGATGACATCATCAATAGTAGAAACTAGAAAGATAGAATCATGGAAAGTATTAATAATCTACTAGATATTAAAGGTTAATGACTTAACATTTCTTATTTTGTCAGATCACCAGTGAAATAGCCTAAAGATTTAATTATCCAGTGATATGAAACAAAGCAAAGCAAGCAAATCCTTAATTCTTTTTTTTTTTTAATATATATATTTTATTTATAGTGGTTTTGAATACATAATAAAACAAGGCAGACAAGAAATACTTAAACCAGGTAGACAAGTGCAATAAAAACAATAATGATATTTAAAAAAAAAAGTAAATAAAAATAAGTACTACTACTACTACTAATATTAATTCAAACAATTATGATAAATAAATAAATAAATAATCACATTAAACCCCATCCATATTCCCTCCCCTGTATTAATTCCCTTATTTATTTACTCTTCTTTTTACTTTTATTCATGTGTTTATTTTTTTATTCATTTTTAAATTTATTTATTTATTTTGCAATATCAATTATAAATTAATTAATGGCTACATTTTATTTTTAATATAATTTTGCTACATTTAACGACATATTTATTTATTTATTTATTTATCGAGTCATTTATTATTTATTATTTTTGGCAGGTTCTGCCCTCAGCATGTGTCTCAAAAAAAAGTCTTTTTTTTTTTTGTGGTAAACCCATTTCTGTCTTGTCCGTTGATTTAACTACATTTCCCAGAATGCTTTTGACAGTTCACAGATAATAACATCTTGCATTTAGCTTTGGATGCTTTTTAAGTATCTTTGTGGGCATTTTTGCCTTTTATTTTGATAGTGGACAGTAGAGAGGAGACAGGAAGTGAGAGGAGAGGGACGACATGCAACATGGAGGCTGCTTTCATTTGAATAAAAGCACTGTGTCGATGCAGCGGTGATGACAACACAGGGGGCTCCGGTGGAAAAGTTGGACCTGGCTCAACCAGTTGCTCCGGTGCAAATATGCAAGCGCACATTCCTGGTAGATGACTTCTGTAACAGGAACAATGCATTTCTACTGTTTACGCAGAAAGACAGAATGATTGTTTCCGTCATGACTTTCCACAGCAGTAAAAAAAACTTCCTCGCAGTAGTTTGACATCTTATAACCCTTCAACCTCGGAGTGAGAGAGAGCTAAATAATGGCATATGTTTGTATGTAAACATGTTTTCTTTGACATAAAACATCTGCACAGTGGACAGCCAGATGTGTTTGACAGTGCAGAGGGTCAGTGTGAAACATCAGCACCAACACGTGTATCTCCAGTAACCGTGTGTGTGTCGAAGCCGCTCGGCGTGCAGCCTCGCTCTGAACGTGAATACATCACCCGCTGTTTGTCACCATCTGGTTTCCTGATGAACAGTTCAGGCTTCAAGGAGGCTTCAGGGGGCTTCATCAGGGCGTCCCCGGTGGATCGGCGGGTTCGAGGCGCCGTGGGTTTGAATCTGTCGCTCAGACTCCCGTCTCGCTTTATGTCCTTCCCCCGCTGAGAGGACAGATTAAAGCTCACACAATTGCAATATCAATCAAAATAACCGCAATTAGATATTTTTTTTTTAAATCGTTCAGCACTATTCAAAAGAACAATACAGAAACAATATGCTACTTTTAATAATTAATCTTGTAAAAATGTTGAGTATTTTGTGTTTACGGCTTTAAAATGTGAGGATTTGTGTGATCGTCTTTGTTTTTTATCATCATTAATGGAACAGTTGGATTTTTAAAATGTTTTCCAACATAATAAGGGCTCTGATAACTGAAGTACTCTGGAGGAACATGTTCTGCTGTACTTGTTAGTTAGCTGGAAGGTATCTCAGTGTCTGTTTTCTGGCTGCACTGAGCTCTCGGTTTGTTCGTCGACAGTGTGGCTTCTCCCGCCTCATGAAACATTGATGTCTTTCTATATTTTTATGGAAGGGAGGAGGGCGAGGTGTAGTTAATAGCCGATCAATAATAAATATAGCAATCAGTTCTTTTTTGTGCCTCGTACAGCGGAAGACTAAAAAGCACTTCTGGCCGTTACAAATCTGCTTGTCTGGTCGGTGTGAACGCTGATGGCGAGGAGGGCGTGTGTCCACTGAGTGTCTTGTTATTAGAGCCGAGGTTGGAGATGTGACGCTGCATGTTTAACTTCATTCAGATCCCCCGTCTTCTTCCTCCTCCACCTCCTCTCAGGCCGGTTTAGACCAACGCCGTGCTGCAGGGAACCCTGTTGTTGTGGTTTTGGTTCCGCGGTGACGAAATGATCACATTGCCTTGACGAATGAGTTGATGTTTGCGCAGAACAAGGAGCAGTGTTTGGCTTTCTGAACTCATGATCTCCAGTGTTGTTGGTGATTACGTTGTTTCCTCATCATCAGGAATGTGACACAAATATAAGACGCAAGGTGGAGAAAACACGGAAGTGACTGAATTTTTGTCAGTTATGAATGGGGGGGTAGAGAGCGGATGACCTGCAGTAAAGGGCCACGGGTCGGATTCAAACCCCGGCCGCTGTGGTGAGGACATCGGGCGCCCTATGTTGCTGCATGTGCCGTCCTGAGCTCACCAAATCTATAATATCCCTGTTGAAATGTCAATAACATCTTGAATCTTGAAACCCACAGAGGGAACTGTAAACATTTCTTTTCCTCTCTTTTCTTTTCAGCTCTTCAGAGAAGTTAGAATAATGAAGATCTTGAATCATCCCAATATAGGTGAGTTGGTCTCACACACATGAACACAGTTTATTAGCACAAACGGTATCGGTTCACATGAGTTTATGATTAAATATGAAGACTTTGACATCGGTGATGTATGATAAATGTGTGGTGAATCTGTTGAGAATTTCCACATGTGTAAATTCACATTTAAAATAATGTTTGAGATCCTCAATCATTTACATGTTCAGACTGCTGAAGGACTCAAGGACATGCAGGGCTCTCTGACCTTTGACCTTTCTGTTACTGGACAGTCACATGACCCTGCCAGCCTGCATTTCATCAGCTTGTTTTAACTTATAAGAGCTGCTGTTTCAGCGTTTTAATTCCTTTTTTATTCAGTTTTTGTTCACGCAGACGTTACATGAGATCACTGAGAGTTCTTTAAAAATCAAACAAGTTTGTGTAAATACGGCAGCCATCCAAAGTATGAGGAAAGCTCGAACACTACGGCCCACGCCTAAAAAAGGTTGTTGACATTCTTATGTAAAATTGAAATGATGTTTGACAAATCATCCGGGACATTTTATTGTCTCTCTGTGGAGCAGCACAAACTTGTGGCATCCACAACCAGCTGCAAGAAGAAACACTAACTAACATCAAACCACTGCAGCAACAAGAAGCCGATATCACAAAAACCTCAACATGAACCGGATGTCAGGGATGAGAAATGGCATCATGAAGTGTTTAGGGTTTTATTTTCAATTATTTACATTATCAGTTAGTCTGGAGATTAGTTTCTCGATCTCTACACTAAATATTTGGTACATAAAACGTAAGAAAATGTTGTTAAAAACATCACAATTTCCAAAGGCACAAGGCAACTTCAATAATATATTAAGGTTATGAATATCACATAAAACGACAACTATAACACGATTTTTCTTTCAAGAAAGAAACCAAAAAATCACATAAAATTGCAGTAAATTAAAAGTAAATAATGGACATGGTTTGATTGCAGCTGGGAGAATTAAAACAGATAGATCTGCACACCAAGTAGCTCCCTTAGAAGGGTTTTATTTGCTGTGTGACATTTCGAGCACCAGGTTCTCCCTCAGACTTCTGATAACTAAATAGTCGCCATCTTAAATACCCACAATGCACATGCAAGCACACGTGACATACCACACCTGTTGCAAATAGTCAATCAAATATTAGTAAGGAAATATATTGTATATTAAACAACAGCATATTTCTGCCACGCAAGAAAAAAAAACGGATCAGTATTGCGTTATAACGTGAAGTTTATTGCAATAACAAAATGTTTTTCATGTTATAACAAGATGTTATAATATATATATATATATATATATATATATATATATATATATATATATACTACCTATTAGAGGTGCCTCTGTCTATTTATCTATTATTATAAGTTGTTAAAGGGGAAAATAAAATCTTCACATTCAAGAAGCTGGAATCAGCAAATATTTTGTTTATTTCTCCTTAAAAATAACCTCAATAATTAATTGATATTCCAGATAGTTGCTGATTATTTTTCTTTAAAATAACTAATCGATTAATCGGCTAATCGTTTCAGCTTTAGTGGTGTTCATAAGGACCGATACGCCTCTAAAAAGTCACATCAAGGCTCCAAAAAAAAAGTTTATACACACATACACATGCATGTGTCACAAAACACACACCAGACAAGCCCGCCATGGTGCGTTTTGGTTTTTAGGAGATGTGATTCTCCGCTAATCACTCTAAATGTCCGTTTCCCCGGCGCTCCATGAGCTCCTCTGCAGGAATGTGATTCTAATCACCACGGTGATAGTAAGCGCTCACCAGCCCGTACACTCTCCATCGCTCCCTCATTGTCTTCCATCCCACCTCGTCTATATTTAGCCGTGCAGCCCTCAGCCGCTCATCACACATCCCTCTCTTACATCTCCGAGCCGAACACACTGCAGCTTTTGGACTGTACAGTAAATATCGAGTGCTGCTAAACTCGGCTCGATGCTGCTGCTTACATGGTCACGACACACAGTCAGATCCACGTGACTTCACTTCCCCCTCTACTCTCTCTCGGTGCCTGTTTGAAAACACTTTTTGTGTCCATGAATTCATTACCAGCTCTGTCTGAATCTCCTCCATCTTTAGACGTAATTGAATTTATAATTTCCTCTCTTTCTCTCTTCTCTCTTCTTCTCTCTCTGCCTCCTTTAGTCAAGCTTTTTGAAGTGATTGAGACGGAGAGGACGCTCTACCTGGTGATGGAGTACGCCAGCGGAGGTGAGACGGAAATAAAACTGTTGCAGTAAAACTATGTAACCTCCAACATGTCAAACCTGTCTGACTCAGATATGCATCATACAACCCTCAATCCAAAAAGGAAGCTGCCGTCCTCACGCTGAAGTGCAAACATGAAGCAACTTACTGTGTTTGCACAAGCGAAGGCGTAATGTGAATGTATAGTAGGTGAAACTCAAACAGCTGCTGTACAGAAGAGCAGATATAGACGGTAGAAATCTGAACGCTGTGCGCTGCTCCCAACGTCCCGAGTATGATTTATTAACACCAAAATATGATAAATGTGTGCGTTAATAATTTATACACACTGAGAGCTGCATATAGTCTGCAGACTCTACTTCTACCTGAAAGAACAAACGTAGAAGAACACAAATCTGAGTGGATAATTAAGTGTTAAGAGATGAATCTGTACTGTTGATGTATACTGTTTAAGTTGATGTTACGTACAGAAGTTAAGTCCATAAATTGAAGCATCTTTGCAACAAAATACAGGGTAACGCTTTATTTTACGGGTCCATTGTTTCCTAATATTTTCTACAACGTTTAGTGGAGATGACGTTTTAAGTTGGCAATAGATTGGAAGTGTATCAAGAGAAAATGCTCATAAAAACAGTAGGGGTGGGAAAAAAAACGATTCACTTTTCTACGATTTTGAAATAGATTTTTTGATGGCAGAATCGATATCTTTGCTTCATTTGAGTCTATCTGGAGGTAGAAGGAAGTTACTGCTTTTATTGTTGTAGTCTGAGTAACGTGAAGTCATATCCGTTCTTTATCCGTCAACCAAAACAAACCTCAGCCGGCAGCAGCGAGCCGAAACAAGGAAGTACAAAATGTTGGAAGGTCAGTGTGGATACGACCTGCACCCTCACATGTTAAATCCAAAGTGGTAAACACTACACATCCAGTAAAGGATGGAAACACTTTGGGTTTCACACATTGCAGGAAAAGCAGAGCTAGACATCACGGCTAAAGCTGCATGCTAACTCTGTCACGGACAGGAAACGTTATCGTATCGCGGTAACGTGCAGTCAAGCCGGCCGTCGCTCCCATCTCCGTGGTCAAATGGGCCAACGCTACAACTGTAGAGCACCCATATACTGACATTTATGTTAAATGCATTGAAACGGCCCCGATGGAGCTGACCATGGATGGATAAAGAGAACGGAGCTGACGGGAGAGCTAGAGACCACCTTGGAGAAGTTAGAGGAAGTAGACACGCTGGACTACGTCCGGTTTTCAAAATAAGGTGTTAACAAAGGGAACTGTATATACAAAATACATATCTGGAAATAAGATTGATTGGATTATATTCACCAGAAGTATAAAACATTACATGTCCCTTATAGTTAAAAAGAAAACACCACTAATTTGTGAGGGAAATGTCTTTATTCTTTGAGTTTTGGGTTGCTGGAAAAAATATAATAAATAATTCCTGACAATAACTGATATATTTGACTTAGGACATCTCTGACTACATACACGCTGACAATCAAACATTTTTTGATATTTTCCACACTAAAAGTCCCTAGAAGTGTATGATTCAACTTTTTACCATGGTCTAGTGGTAAAAAAGTTAACAAAAATCTTAATTAATCACAGTACTTGTAGAATCGGATTACATAAAAATCGCAATACATATCACATCGGCACCCAAGTATGTTGATAGTATTGAATCAGGAGATAGGTGAATCGTCCCAGCCCTAAAAAACATGGGGATAGAAACGCACTAAAGCTCTGATTTTGGGGTTAAAGCTTCTTGTAATTTCTCATTGAATGCGGCGTCACACATACACAGAAGAACACCTAAAAGTCACATCTCCTCATTGATTTCTGTGAAAGGTCACATTCGGGCCGCCGAGCCAAGCGGAGAGACGACAAATTGTGAAGACTCGCTCGCCGAGGAGCAAATCACATTACGGCCGAGATGGGAACTCTGATCAGACCCCAAATTGCATTAGATTTTAAATGAAGAAAATCTAATATTTCTGTCAGTTTGGCTTTGATTTTCTTGGAATTCATGCAGAATCTCAAGACGGGTCGTCTGGCGTGTGAACCAGGACTGCACGGATCTCTCCGGGAACTCATGAAATTTGTTATTTGAAGAAAATTGAAAATGCAAACTCGCCAGATGTTAGAAAATGTTCTTGCCAACCTGTAAACTGCAGGGAAATAACGTCAGGCAAGTTTAAAGCAGGAAAGTATTCAACTATTCGGATATTCGTTAGTTAGGAAGGTTTTCGGTTTTGGGATTCGGTTCTTCTTTTTAATTCCTAAATATAGGCTATTTATGTAGGTCTATAATTGATCCACGATAAGAAAAATTGCCACAAGCTGTTATTATGTCAAAAAATGCCCCCATCCAGTGGGCCCAAAACAATTTTTTAAGAGCAGATCTTTGACCGAAATGTAGAAGTTTCAGGAGATATCTATTCAGGGCCATGTTAGTAGCATTTGGTACTGGATCAGGGCCAATTGTATTTCAACAGGGGCAACTGTGTGGGGCAATGTGGCCCAAGACGTTGCCTCAGCATTATTGAATTATTCAGGAATGTCATGCTGCCAGAAAATGTTTTAAACATATGTTTAACTTCCTGTTTCACATTCGTACATGATCCAGAGTTCTAGTTTTTCCTCTTTACAGATTTGTTTTTAAGGGCATGTGTTTCTGGGTTACAATTTCCAGCTCTGTTCCATAATCTCGTCCCCATGTGCAGCACACGCGGTGCCCTTTAGCTCCGACATGCAAAGTGTTCGCTGCCACTTTCCGTCTGCAGCGGTTGAGTCAGAGAGCAGCGATGAATTGTTGCTTTTCTGGAGCTCTGAAGAGCAGAAACGTACACGCTGACCGCCTCTGCAGGTCAGCGCTGAGAGAGTGGGAGGGCTTCGAGGATGCAGGAATAGTGGGGGAGGTGTTTTTTATTTTGTTGCTTGTTATTTTGTTTAGTTCCTCTTTTCGCCTCACACACACACACACACATGCACGGCAGCCACTCGAGTTCAGTTAGCACACGAGCGAGCGTAGTCACGTTTTGGCTGGAAGTGTGCAGAAGTGTGGGCCGAGGGAAGGGTGCGCTGCCGGAGACGAGCTCGGCAGCAGCTTTGTGCCTCCAGGAGACGCTCAGTGTGGAGGAAGCAGCACCGAGCTCGCCTCAATACGGTCAACAAACACCCTCCAACCATGCACATGGGTGATGGTGCAGGGCCAGCTGCTCAGAAAAGTTCATTGTGAAGTTATTCTTATCTGCGTATTCTCAAAGTTGTGACTCACTTTTTGTTTCTCCTTATTCTCCGACTTCTCATTCATTGCTCTCTCTCTCTGTTTCTGTGTCTCCTCTGCAGGAGAGGTGTTTGACTACCTGGTTGCACATGGACGAATGAAGGAAAAGGAGGCCAGGGCTAAATTTAGACAGGTACCTTCCAGGCGTTCTCCCCCTGCAGTGTTCTGGTTTCACACCTCTGCTCCCGGCTCTGCCTCAGACAGGTCGCCGTCCTCCGTCCTGCTTCTGGGACAGAAACGTCTCTGTTGTCTTAAAGACGGAGGAGAAACGTCCAAACTTACCTCTTTCTCCATCACTCACCTCTCAATGACGATGTTTGACGACAAGATACTGGCCAAACACTAAACTTAAATTGGTTAAAAGGAAGGTTTAGAGCTTTAAGAGACACCAAATTTGCAAATTAAGAAATTTCTTAATACATTTCTGTTGCTGTCAGTTAGTCAAGCAACAGAAAATGTATCTGCAACAATTTCGATAATTCTTTAAGTCATTTGTCAAGCGAAAATGCCAAACATTTGTTAAATTTGCTAAACAATTAAAGGAATTATTAGGGCTGTACCGAATAGTTCGAAGCTTCATTCATAACGTTGACATTCGAAGTCTAAATCAACATTTTAATGCTTTTTTTGCATGTCTATTCATTGTGTTTAAAGACAGTATTTCTTTACTGTTGTAGTTAAAGATTAGGCTACAGTAATATTATTAGTATTATACTACAGTGGTGGCTGCGTAGGATTGTCTCTGACTCGTGTGATCCAAACTTTTCCAATAACTCCAGAGCGTTGTATATTCCAAAAGGTTTTTTTATCTAGCAAAATATTTTGCTTCAATCCACAGTTGTTGGCGTTTAGCCTTTCAAAAACAATATTTTCACTGCGGTTTGCTCTCCTGCTTGCTGCACACATAGGCAGGCCTGCACCTGTATTAACGGGGCGGTTTAGCTGCAATCTAACACCAACATAAATTACATTTATTTAACCACAAATGTCATAAAATATGACGACAGACATTTGAAGCTTCTTTTGAAAACCTCAATAGAAGTTTCAAATGTAAAAGCTAATGACATTCGGTCACGCCCTATAAATTATTAATCATTCTGAGAAGGTTTAAAACTTTTAGAGACACCAAATTTGCAACGCAAGACATTTCTTAATACATTTCTGTTGCTGAGAAATACTGTAGACACTTGCTGTGAGGTAGGCGTTGTTAGAAAAGCAACTACATGTAAGTGAGGCATGAAAACATGTTTTCAAATCACAAAAAGAAATCAAAACAACTCAAAAATATTTGTGTGGAGATTTGTATGGAGAAGTAGCTCATACACCCCCACTTCAAAACACCTGAACTATCCCTTTAATTTGGAGCTGAAGATTCAGAACAAAGAGAAATAAAACTAAATCTAATAAGTGATCATTTGTGAATGTAGGACTCCTGAGTGCCTTTTAATATTGATAAAGCCTCACAGTCTTTCTGCAGCATTAGTGCAGGCTGCTACCTGGACTGTGAGACAGAGAAATGTTCTGCACAGAGGAAACCCGTTCTCTCCCCCTCCCGGTGTCTTCAGCGCCACCTGCGTTACGTTTTATCTTTCCTGTCGACCACGTCTCCTCCTCTTCCTCTTCCTCTTCCTCCTCCACCACATCCTTTATCACAGTCTGAGAACAGAACACCAGACGTTTTACTCAACTCTCGCTTGTCTTTTTCCTCGTACAGATTGTATCGGCGGTGCAGTACTGCCACCAGAAGCACATTGTTCACAGAGACCTCAAGGTGAGTTCAGAGACGCCACGCCAGCCGGTAGCTGAAAATTACCAACTTTTTTTTCTGCACTTGACAGAAGCTTCAAGCACCCAGAATGCACTGCAGCCACATGATGGGTTGTTCAAAAGAGTAACGGGTGCAGCAATTATCAAAAACATCACTTTGATCTCTGGAGTTCAAAAAATTAAAACAAACATCAAACATTACCTCAGTTTAGAGTCTGAACAGTACTGGGTTATTAAGAGTTAAACATGTATTTCTAGTGGTTTTTATATTGTACATACATCAACGTTTATCAAAAATATGAGTAACAGTAAATATGAAATATAGATAATAAGCATAACTGAAAAGTACAACAAAAATATGTTAAATTTGAGGTAAGATTAGTATAGTTGAGTAATTTGTTAGTCGATCAACTGGCAGTTATTTAGATAATAGATTAATAGTTTAAAGTCGTTATTTAAATAAACATTCACTGGTTTCAGCCTCTCAAACATGAACATTTGCTGGTTTTCAAACTAAATATCGACAAAACAAGCAATTTAAAAATATCAGCTTGTTGGGAAATTGAGATTTTCTCTGACATTTTATGGACCAAACAGTTGATTGAGAAAGTAATTGACAGATTGATCATTTTCGTGTTATATAATTGCAGTGGTTCGTAAAAAATATATTTAAATAAAACCTCCGACTGAACATGTTCCTAAACCAAAGGATAGAAAGTAAAACACACAGAAACAGAATAGAAACACAATATATAAAAGCCACCTACACAACGTACATTTTAATGTTGTAGTTCTTCAATGTGGAGCCAATTTTAGACAATTTGTGTACTACTGGGTAGATTAGTAGTATTAGTACTTTATGTAAAAGGTAACTAATAAAATCTATATCTGAAAAGTAAACTAACGACAGCTGTCAGGTAAATATAGTGGTGTAAAAAGTACAATATTTACCTCTGAGATGTAGTGGAGTAGAGGTATAAAGAAGCAGAAAGTACATCAAAATTGTACTTAAGTACAGTAGTTGAGTAAATTTACTTAGTTACTTTCCACCACTGTATGTTGCTTCATAGAGCTAAAATGAAGACACATTTCTAGGTGTCTTATGAAGAGTTTAAGTGTGCAAAGTGTCTCCACCTTCTGAGGCTAATTACCTCTGACTCATAACGGATAGAAAGGTCACAGAGCTGACGTCAGCGTTACGTGTTTTTCGACTCTCATCTTTAACTCCCATATTCCCACTGACGACTCTGAACGCAGCTCGTCTTCATCCAGAAACGCTGCTAATGAGGCTCCACTTTGCCCTTTTTTCTGACTTCATCCTCTTCGCTGTACAAACATCTTGTTTTAAAACGCAGCCTCAAAACCCGTCTAAACTGCTCACGTGTTCGGCACCACATCACATCATCGGGTATTTGGAGTATAAATATTGATGCTTGTGTATTTTTATCTCGCCGTCGGTGGGAGTCGCTCGGCGTGGATCTGCCGCACGTCTAAACCGTTTCCTGTGTCGAGCTTCATGAATGATCCATGAGGAGGGAGACGTCAGAGCGGCCTGCATTACGTACGCAGCGGATACATGTGTGTTTAATGAGGGCAGGCGTCCGTATGTCACAGGTGTGATGGTGGAGAAGCACATGATGATGATGATGAGGATGAACACGGTTAACCGCCAAATGAACCACAATCCCTCTCGTGGCTTTCAGCCGTGTCACCCGCTGACATTAAATGTGTTTTTGATTTGATTACGGTCAGCCACGTTACAGCGAGTGTTGTTTACCCCTCGTGGCTCAGTCCTTCGGCTCTGGAAGATTTCTTCTTCTTCTTCTTCTTCTTCTTCTTCTGCTCTCTTTGCTTCAGCCTCCTAATTAGTCGTTGGCCTCCAGCTGCATGTGAGCAGATGTTTGAGTTGAAATCCTCGCCTACATTTCAACACTTTCATTCACAAAGGAGATGTTAACTGTGTTTATTAGATCAGACTCCATCAAACGCATTATAATATGAACAAGAGCTAATTAGAGCAGAAATTAGTAATCAATTAATCAAACCCCAGACTACAGTTTTGAGTCATTTGTTAAGTAAAATGCAAAATATTTTTTATATCCAGCTTTTCAAATGTGACGATTTGCTGCTTTTCTCCATTTTATATTATTGTAAATTGAATGTCGTTGGGTTTTTAACTGTTGGTCAGAGAAAATAGCAATTTGAAGACATAATTTTGGGCTCTGGGAGCTTTTTATCATCTGGTATTTTACATACTAAAAAATTAAAGTAATAGTTCGTCATTCTGAAAAATGCGCTTCTTGCCGAGAGTTAGATGAGAAGATTGAAACTATTTTAATGTCTGTAGAATAAATATGAAGCTACAGCCAGTTAGCTTAGCTTAGCATAGATACTTGAAGCAAAGGGAAACAGTTAGCCTACCCTGGCTCTGTCCGAAGACATCAAAATCTACTTTCTTGCACCTCTAAAACTCACTTATTATTTATATTTTGTTTGTTTAATCTGTACAAAAACCAAAGTATGATTTGCTGTTTTATGAAAGTAAATCAAAAAATGTAAACTAAAACTTTTCCTTTAATCAATTAATTAAAAATGATAAATGATAGATTGATTATGGAGATTGTTGTTAGTTGACCCTTTGCTTGAAAAATGAATACCTTATTAGTGTAAAATTATCACAATTATAAAGAGGTCAATTCATTTCAGGTAGTTACTTTTCAGGTGAGGTAGTATTTTGGAAACTACTTAACTTAAACCCACTGTTACGACAGTGGGTTTAAGTTAAGTAGTTTAATAATCCTCATTAATAACTTCTGTCACTAAATCCTCTTGTCAGATTCACAGCTAATCCTGCTAATCTTCAATTTTAATCCCAACTCTGACGGTGAAACTGAATTAATAATACTAAAAGTAGCTTTGTAAAAAAGGGTGAATGAGCTGATATTCAGTATATTAACTGTGTAGATGTACTGAAGGTTAAAAATGATTATAACCCTTAACCTTCTCGTGTCTGTTCTCAGGCGGAGAACCTGCTCCTCGACGCAGACATGAACATCAAGATCGCAGATTTCGGCTTCAGCAACGAGTTCACGATGGGCAACAAGCTGGACACGTTCTGCGGCTCTCCGCCGTACGCGGCGCCGGAGCTCTTTCAGGGGAAGAAGTACGACGGGCCGGAGGTGGACGTCTGGAGTCTCGGCGTCATACTGTACACGCTGGTCAGCGGCTCGCTGCCCTTCGACGGACAGAACCTCAAGGTAGGATGGGGAGGGTGTGGGTGTACTGCAGTTAACGTTTACTGTATTTCATGACCTAATGTTGTTTAAAAATCAGAAACAGGTTTATTTCAAAGTAGGTTGTCACATATTATGAATTTGCCTTGGTGTTTTGGTGCGTAACCGTCAAAATAAACAAAGAGTCATGAATATAAAATAAGAAATTTACAATTAAAAATATTTAGAAGATACTACGAGCCTTGGAAAGATCCCTGATTTGTTTAGCATTTCTATTTATTTATTTCTATTCATTTTTTTCTTTATGATTATTTTACGTTATTTGTATATTTATATTTATTTTATTTCTTTAACTAGGATTATTTTACATAGTTTGTATATTTATATTTATTTATTTTATTTTTTCTTTAACTAGCATTATTTTACATAATTTTTATATTTATTTTATTTTTCTCTTTAACTAGGATTATTTTTCATTATTTGTATAGTTATGTTTTTTTTTCTTCTTTAAATAGAATTATTTTACATCATTTGTATATTTATATTTATTTTATTTCTTTTTTCTTTAACAAGGATTATTTTTAAATTATTTGGATATTTATGTTTATTTATTTACTTCTCTTCTTTGGAAAGTTTAAGTTGTATACCCTCTGAATGTTAATATGGGTGGGGGGGATCTGTTTGATCAGTCGTGATTTGATCAAACGTGTTTATACAGTGAATTGTCGAAGTTGTAGTAACAAAAATTCAGGACTAAACTGTAAAAAAAGTAAAATATATATGTTCTGAAGTGAAGAGCTGTACTATGTTTAAAATGGAGAATGGAATATGAAAAATGATAAATAATAATAAAACACTCAGATGTTTCTGTTCAATATCAAATCCTCATTTTGATTTAATACTTAAAGACTTAAGACAATGATAACAAGTTAGTGCAGTAGATTTATTATAGTTTTTGCATACACACACTTATGCAAGGGGCTGTATGTATGTTTGTTTTTGGTGTTGTGACATAGATGTTCTGTATAGATGTCTATAGATAATAATACACATTTCAGCAGGTTCTTAAGAGAGTAAACAATATATTTCTTTGTGTTAAAATTGTTAAATGTTCCATTAATTCTCTAGCACTCATCACCTCTTACGGTTCTGGTTCACTGGTAGCTGTGAGTATTTAGCTGTGAGATGATTAGTGAAATTGGACATTAGAGCCACTTCAAGCTGCTTCAGTTTTTATCTCTTAGATATGCTATTAGCAAATGTGAGTAGACATTAACAAGTTATTAGAAGCTACTATCTGCTTCGGGGGGTCACACTTCTTCCAGCATGAAACTGACGTCCACGTGTTGATTTCTTCAGGTGCTCGGTAATAACTAAATGTGACACGTGTTTTGCTAACGTTGTTGGTTGTTGCCGTTTTCCCTGCAGGAGCTGCGTGAGCGTGTCCTCAGAGGGAAGTACCGCATCCCGTTCTACATGTCCACGGACTGCGAGAACCTCCTCAAACGCTTCCTGGTGCTCAACCCGGCCAAGCGGGGTACTCTCGAGGTGAGGGAGGACGCAGAAAATGTAAATATACCTCTCAGTTCTTATCTCACTCCCCCCAGCACGTCTGCACCATCGGAGAATGTCATCTATCCTCCACCTCTCCTACAACCCCCCCCCCTCCTCCTGCATCATCTCCTCTGACGCCCACGGCGTCCTGTTTTCTGTGTGCGCCCGGCCCACACTCTCCTCCTTCTTTCTGATGTTGTAACCATGAATAATGCATCGTCATTCTTGTGTTTGTACCAAAATTGTCTTTCTTGTTCACTTCTCTGCCTTCGTCTGTGAGTCGAGGGTTCCTCACAGCGCTCGGGGCGCCACAGAAAACCAGCGTAGTCCAGTCTAAGTCGTTATCAGTGGACGGCACCGTTGAACAGGAGGTTTATTCATGACCGTATTGGCCAATGTCAATATAGGCAATTAATGCAAAAATCACTTTAGTGCCTCGGTGGCAGAATCGTTACAGCGCTGCCATGACAACCGCAACGTCCCCGCTTCGATTCCAGCTGTGGGAACTTTATTCCCACATTCCTTTGCATGTCACCAGAGGTGGAATGTAACTAAGTACATTTACTACAGTTTTGAGGTACTTGTACTTTACTTGAGTCTTATGTTTTCATGCCACTTTCTTCTTCTCCACTTAATTCATCTGACAGCTTTAGTTACTTCACAAATTTAGATTTTTGCCCAGAAAACATATGAAGAGTTTGACTCTAACAGCAAATCTTTTGATAATCTTTTGATAAATTGTTTATTATTGTTAGTAATGTTAATGTATTAGTAATATTGTTGAGGTTTGGACCAAACAAACATTGTTAAGGTGTCTCTTTGGACTCTGGGTCATTGTGACGAATATTTCTCACTATTTTCACTATTTTTACAAACCAATCAATCAGTCGATTAATGGAGAAAATAATCAACAGATTAATGAAAATAATCATTAGTTAATAGTTTCAAATGAGCTCCAGCTCAACAAACTACAACAGTAAAATCCTGCTTTTATATTAATGCATGAGTAATAATAATCTAATAACAGTACAACAGTCACAGTTTAATACTTGAACTACATTTTCCGGATTATACTTACATACTTTTACTGAAGGAACATTTGCAAAGTTTTACAAAACTTGTAGTAGTAGTAATAGAGTACTTTTACAGTTTGGTATAAGTACTTTTACTCAAGTTTCCAGTGTGTCAATAAAGGTGAAAAAATCCCCCAAAAAATCTTTAAAAAAACAAAAACAAATGCTAAAATCACAACTGAGATGTTGTTTTTAATTTCAACAAAGATGCAGATGTTTCTGCTGAACCTCTGAAATATAACCAACAGCAAAGGAAGTATTCAGATTATTTACTTCAGTAAAAACACCACCACACAAGTACTTTATACTTGTAATACGTGTAAGTATTATTAGCAAAATATACTGGCATTATCAAAAAGAAAAGTGCTGATTTTGTCCTCATTTTGAGTGGTATGGATTATTTTATTATTGGATCCTTATTAGTGAGGCGTTAACATTTTAATGTTCTATTTGTTCACTGTGGATGTAATTTTAAATGCTGGGTATTTAAATCGAAAGCAATGCATCTTATTTCAGAAGCTGACATGTTTTTGTAGGTCTGGAAAGTAACCAGTGACTGTAGCTGTTTAATACATGTAAAAGTAGAGTAAAAAAAAAAGTAAAATAATTAATTCCAGTAGAAGCACTTGTTAGTGAAGTTAACTCTTGTTGTCACAGTTTGTTATAAAGTCAAGTCAACATAGCAGCGGAGATCAAGACAAGTCAAAGTCCAAGTGGAGTCCAAGATGTTAGAAATCTCGTAATATAAAGAACAATTTTATTTATATATTAAATTATATTCAACACGTTTTGGCTTTGTGGCTCGATACTACAAGTGTTATCAAAGGTCATAACGTGTCAAAATGTCCTGACAGATACAAGTTAAACAGTATTTAATTTTCCACTATTAATAATCTGATAATACTAGAAATATTTAGACGTTCAGTTTCTTTAAGAGCATCTGCTGAGATTAAAATAGTCGTGTTTGATGTAGAAATGACGGAGAGAGAATTGTTCCACAGAATCAATCAGAGCGGCGATCATGTTGTCAGAAAAGTGTTATTGATCTTCTCTTTTAGCTGCAGCCCTGCCTGACACCCAGCTCTATATCATTCACATATAAAACATTTATTTTTAAGATTATTTTTGGCACGTGAGCTCTAAACTGGATCGGGTTTAAAGACAATCTTGTGTTTTTTTTTTAAATGGGCCATTTGATCAGAGAGGTTTGGTTTGTATCTTTCATGGAAACAGTTTTATTGCATCTTGAGTGTAAGTGGATTAAACTAAACGTTGTTGGCTGGACTCTGAGGTCACATGTGTTGGCCTCAGATGCCACACGATGCCCTGGATTATGGCAGAAGCTCCGGTTACGTCGGAGGTAATTAGTTCTGGCTCTGTCAGTCATTAAAACCCTCAGAGAGCAATTGATCAGCTGAAGATTAAAAATAAAGGTGCAAACAAACGAGATGTGGCGCTGAACAATATGGACGTTACCGGGCAGAATAATGATCTAGGTTTAATGGGGATACAGTGAGGATAAGTGAATGTAAAAAAGCACTTTACCAAAATATTCCTGTATAATCTCTGGCTTTTAAATTAGTTTAATACAGCAGGTTATTAACATGTAGCTGGTCTCATAAATGTCTCTCTTAAGTGTGATTAATAGTTGTGCATTAAGGGTTTACGGCGTAGCTTTGGAGTCTTCGCATGTAGCTTCATAAATGTAACCTAAATGGAGATGCCACCGTTGGGACCAACATAACTGTGCTCGGGCTGCTCGTGTTTTATCCTAATAGGTTCTGATGGCGATGATGAGATTGTAGATGGTGAAGACAACATGAAGATAGACTCAAAAACTTTGTACTTCTGTGATAGTAAACCTGGTTTTGGACCGTTGGTCTGACGAAGGAAGACATTTAAAGACGTCACTTTTAGTTCTGGGAAACTGTGATGGATGTTTTTCCCTATTTTATTTGACATTTTTTAGACTGAAATCGTCAGCAGATTAATCAATAAAGAAAATAATCATTTAGTTGTATCCTTTAGATGTGATTCTTCTCATGTCAGCGCAGTCTGTTAAAATTATATTTCCCCTTGTCGTTCAGAGAAAAGAGAAATCACGCCATCACTGCTTCTCTATATTTCTAACATGAGCAAATGCAAGCAATAAAATAACAATAAAATAGAATAAAATTGTACAGCTTAAATACAATAAAGTGATGAATAAAATAACAATAAATAGAATAACATTTTTTCAACTGAAATACAATAAAGTGAGTGATTAATAAAATAACAATAAATAGAATAAAATTTCACAACTTAAATATAATTAAGTGATTAATAAAATAACAAAATGAAAATTGAAAAAAAAATTATTAATCATTTACTTTATTGTAATTTTGATGTAAAATTGTATTCTATTTTGTTATTTTATGAATCACTTTACTCACTTTATAACATTTAAACTGTAAAATTTTATTTTATTTTATTGTTATTTTATAAATACGATAAAGTAAATGATTAATAAATTACCAATAAAATAGAATACAATTTTGCAGCTTAAACACAATAAAGTAATTAATTAAATAACATTTATTTAAAAATAATTTTATTTTATTAATCACTTACTTTATTTCATTTAAGCCATAAAGTGTAATACTATTTTATTGTTATTTTATTAAATACAATAAATTAATATACTATAATTGAATTTCATTTCATTTTACAGCTTAAACACAATAAAGTAAATTAATAAAATATTGTAAGTAATGTCTATAAACCATTATTAATCAAAGGCCTGGCTGAATACGTGGGTTTTAAGTTTACGTTTAAAGATTTCAACACTTCCAGTAGCTCTCAGATTATTATATTATACCAATATTGGTATAAATCCTGTATCAGTCGGACTCTTAACTGTCTCACTTTGCTTTTGCAGCAAATCATGAAGGATCGATGGATCAATGCAGGATTTGAAGAGGACGAGCTCAAGCCTTACACTGAACCAGAGCTGGACATCACGGATCAGAAGAGAATAGGTAAATATCAAATAAAACACTGATGATGTGTTATTGCCTGTGATACCCTGTTATATAATTAGAAACAACAAAAATCTGTACGTTGCGCTGAGAAAACGTGTGAGGCGTTTAAACGTTAACGAGGTCAGAGCTCCTCAACAGAACGCCGGTCTCATTATTTCAGCGCTGAGGAGCTTTAAAAGAAAAGATGAAACGTGATGATGAATAAGTAAACAGGAGCAGAGCTGCTGCATGCAAACAGAGAGGGGGGGAGAGAAGCCTCCCCATCGAGCCCTGGATGAGAGCTGTTAACGGGGGGGAGCAGCTCTTATGTAACAGCAGCTGGGGTTGGCTGTCGGTGCACATGTGTCGACGCAGACTCCTCGTCATCCAGTCAGTGCTGAGGAAGAGATGTCTGAATGTTGCTGAGGAATCCCTCAATCCTAAATAATTCATTCAAAACTTTTTCTCAAACAAAAACTACATATTTTAGTCTCTCACGGCAAAATGCTTCAAACTGTCAGGATGTTAACAATACCTGGAGAAACAGTCACATCCATCTCGTTACGTAAACGTCATTTCTGTAGCACTTTAAGCACAAGTCTGAAGGTCTGAATGCTGTCAGATTTACATAAAGATCAATACACAGAGAGATTTAAAGGGATAGTTCAGGTGTTTCTCAGTGGGGTTGTTTGAGGTATTTATCCATAGTCAGTGTATTACCTACAGTAGATGGAGTTTGGAGAAGCAGACAGGAGTACCAGCACGGGAGCAAAACACTGTACTGCTAATTTAGACATCTAAAAGAATCGATATCAGTTTAAGTGTACGCTATATTTAGAATATTTTCTCCACTTTACCTTGACGTCAGACAGCCCTTTCAGACGGGGAACTGAAGCTGCTTTCTTTATAACCACCAGACTTCATTGACAAAAACAGTAATTTTACCTCGCAGAATACAGAGTCCTTGCCCCAAGCGAAGGAGTTTAAGTATCTTGGGTGTGAGGGATAAATGGAGCGGGAGATGGACAGGCGGTTCGGTGCGGGGTCTGCATTTATTGCAGGCGCTGTACTGGACCATTTTGGTGAAGAGGGAGCTGAGCCGGAAGACGAAGCTCTCGATTTACCGGTCCATCTGCGTTCCAACCCTCACCTATTGTCATGGGCTTTGGGTAGTGACCGAAAGAATGAGATCGCGGATACAAGCGGCCAAAATGAGCTTCCTCCGTAATTCCCTGCTTAGCCTGCTGCCCCCGCAACCCGGCCCCGGATAAGCGGAAGATGGATGGATGGAGAACACAGAAGTTGCTGGTCTACCGCTGCTTTTATCGGTTAGTTTGTTTGTGTGACTTTGGTGTTATTTCAGATTCACCAAAGTCACACAATAACACAAACTAACTAACCGATGGAGGCAGCGGTAGACCAGCAGCTTCTGTGTTCTGTGAGCTAAAATTACTGTTTTTATCAATGGAGTCTGGTGGCTTTGAAGAGAGCACAGGGAGGAATACTTACTCAAACAGATTATTAGATTATAAAAAATAGTTGATTAATTTAGTTCAGACAAGTAATCGATTAATCGTTGAAGCTCTATGTGAGAGAACAGAAAAGTCTCTCGATAACTTTTAACTCGGCACTGTTCTCCAGCAGAGAGACATCAGCTGCTGTCATGTCTGAATAAAGCTGTAACCAACATTTACGTAACGTTTCCAAAAAGCTGCTCCTTTAACAGACTGATGAAGAAAGCAACGTCATGTATTTCATGTCTGAAATGGGCTTAAAATGTGCAGTTTTTTATCGTTGGAATATTATTAATTCTGATCAGAATCTGATTATAAAAGTATCTGTTATTATTTGCTTTGAAGACGAGGACTTGTGTTCACATTTTGAGGAGAAGAAGCAGAAGAAGAAGTGTTGAGGGGGAGCAGGAGGGCGGAAGTGAGAAAGAGGAGAAGAGGGATAGTTGGATGAAGAAAGATGATTATCACAGATTCTTCCTGGTTACAGAGACGGAGCCGGTTTCTCTCCCTCCGTCTCTCTTCCTGAGCTGACAGGTTTTACAAGTCAGACTGTTTCCAGCTATAGAAGACAGGTGATTCTTAAAATAATGGCGTGGGTGTGTTTTCTTTTTTTAACTTAAATTTGTCACGTCTGCCGGGATGGATTACTCCACGTTGGTGTGGACAGATTTAATTCCACCGAATTTAGGAGACGTCAGTCAGTCAGAAGCTGCAGAGGAGAGCTGTTAACCCAGCGAGAATAATGGCATTAGCACGGCTTTCACTGGAGAGTTTTCTTAGTGTGACGTGATGATCTGAGCGCTGCCGGAGAGGCTTTTCCACCCCGACACCGAGAAGAGTCTGTCAGACAGGATGAGTCATTTTAATTTATAGGGTATATGGAAACATTAAACTTAGAGAATATTTGCTCAAATGATGCAGGAGTCTAAGTGTGCTTTCACACCGAGCTGTTTGGTTCAGTTCAAATGAACTCAGGTCCGTTTGAGGACCAAAACAACCGAACCTAGACAGCCTAAAAAGGTGATCTCGGTCCGGTCTGGTGCGGTTTATTTGTGGTGTGAAAGAAAACGAACCAACTACAGGATATTATGATAGCAGATATGTGATTTTTAAAAGCCAAAGTACTAATAAATCCATCTGCTGATCGTGAAATCTGTTCAGGAAGCGATCTGTATTTAAGGCCATGTGTATAGAAGCACGTCAGCGAGGGGTATTTTCCCTGATTGATAGGTAATAAAAGCCGTTAAAACTGCTGTGCTTGTATCCGACTTTGTGTACTTTGTCAGTTCTTTAACTCCATTAAAGCAAAAGCATCCTCGAGCAAAGTCACAAATCTGAATAAATACCTATTTGAATAATCTATCCTGACAGCCATTCATGTTCTTGAGTCATTTCATTGAACATTAACTCCCTTAAATCATCATAATATGTACAGTAGGGCTTCAACTAACTATTATTTTCATTGTCGATGAATCTGTTTATTATTTTCTCGAATAATCGCTTAGTTGTTTGGTCTATAAAATGTCAGAAAAATGGTGACAAATGTGGATCAGTGTTTCCCAAAGCCCAAGATGACGTCCTCAAATGTCTTGTTTTATCCACAACTCAAAGATATTCAGTTTACTGTCATAGAGGAGGAAAGAAACCAGAAAATGTTCACATTTAAGAAGCTGGGATCAGAGAATTTAGACTGTTTTTCTTAAAAAAATTACTCAAACCGATTATCAAAATAGTTGGCGATTAATTTAATAGTTGACTACTAATTTATTGCAGTTCTAATGTACAGTAAAAAATAGAAAACGTGATTTGTGTAAAGAGAAAAGTGAGATGCTGCGATGCTTCCACTCTTTACTGTTAACATCCCAGTGAGGCTTTGAAGGAGCTGCAGGAACAGATGTACTGTATGTAGTTAAAAACAAACTAATCTATAAAGAGTTTGATCTTAAAATCAGATTAATCTTCTGGTGAAAACAAGACGCCGACCTGCTCGTGACTCATCTTCTTCACACCTTTAGTCTCCATTAGAAGATGTTCTCCAGCATGTTTCTGATGGAGGAAAGAGGTCTTTTAAAAATTGATAGGCTGCGTTAGTGTTGAGATGAAAGGGTGAAAGCCTTCGTGTGACGCACACACACACAGATAAATGTTTAAAGCAGATCTGGAGCTGCAGAAGGAAACGCTGCTCTGCTTCACCTGGCATGCTGCTACAAACGTGAGCTGGAGGAAGAGGGAGGAAACACGTCATAGTCTAGTGTGTGTTTTATATATATATATACTCTCACACACTCTCTCCCATCAGCATCTCTCTGCTTCTGATTGGTCGAGGCAGAACTGGAGAGCAGCAGGGGGTCGATTACCTTTATTCACTCTCCTGAGTCATTTCACACACCGACCGTTATTCAAACATCACATCCTCGTTAACCGTTCATGTGATGCAACCACTGAGAAACATCTGAAAAATACCACGCTGAGGATGTTACATCATCTGCTGTATGTTGTTGGATGTTTCTTGATGTTTTAATGCTGCATATGGAGCATAAACAGTAAATCTCTGCAAAATACATACAAAATAATCACATTGCTCTGCTGAGAATGAATGGATTAGTAGATATTAGGTTTTCTAGTTTCATATGATACCAGTATCTTCACTCTAGCTTTTAAGCTGAGCCCGTTACAACCTAAAAATCTCAAGTTGCACTAATGCGTTAAAGAAGTTAGTGTCATTAAAACGAATTTGTCTTAACACGTTATCATTGCGTTAACTTTGACAGCCCTAATATTTAGTAAAAATATTTATGTGGTCATGAAATACTTATAACGCAAGTTCTGATATTTTTTTATGTTTGTACCACAGCTTTCATAGTGTCGTAAGGCAGTTTTTCAGTGCACGTGGCCAAAAAAGGGTTTTTGGAGATGCTGTGAAGTCTATGTCTAGTCTCACATTATTGATATATTGCTCAGCCCTATCGGTTCGCTGTACATTACCCCTTACTTAACATATGTATTGGAACATCAAGTCGGTAGTGGACCCGGCGGGATGCCGTGAAGTTGTAATTGATTCTCAAATAAACCCTCATTCAAGTTTTCCTTGCTCCTGTGAGTACATCGGGTTAGAGTACCTTGCAGACTAAGTGGCCTAAGAATTTAGAGCATGGTAAAACGGCCACTACAGTAGAGATCACCTCTTAAGAGTGTAAGGTGATGCAAGTTTATATATATAGCAACATTTCAGCAACATGGTAGTTCAAAGCGCTTTTAATAAAACATTAAAAGCAGCGAGAAACCCATTATAAAAGATAAAATTAGTGACCTCAACAATCCGCTAAACAGCACACTGTGGGTTCCTCACTTTACATCAGTGTAGGCGGTTTTAAATGAGCGTTTGTTTGTGTTTTGGTCTTGTGCAGATGTGATGGTTGGGATGGGCTACAACCTGGAGGAGATCCAGGAATCTCTGGCCAAGATGAAGTACGACGAGATCACCGCCACCTACCTGCTGCTGGGCAGGAAGGCCTCCGAGGTACAAACATCAACCAGACATCAGTACAGTACATTACAATACACCTGGTATCAGTACAGTACAGTACAATACACCTGGTATCAGTACAGGACAGTACAATAAACCTAGTATCAGTACAGGATATTACAATACACCAACAGTAGAAGTGTAAAGTAGCATAAAATGAAAATACCCAAGTGAGGTAGAAGTACCTCAAATGTGTACTTGAGTAAAGGTACTTGGTTCCATCCCACTACTGATTATAAATCCCCCTCATGTCCATGTTCTGTATGTTTTGACTCTAATGTGTCCGTCTGTCCTCTCAACAGGAGCCCAGCGAGTCGGCGTCCAGCAGCAACCTGTCTCTGGCTAAACCCAGACCCAACAGCGAGGTCAACGGCCAGTCGCCCTCGCACCTCAAAGTCCAGAGGAGCGTCTCGTCCAACCACAAACAGAGACGCTACAGCGAACAAGGTGAGGAGGACAAGGCAACGAGACGTCTGGAAATAAAAAATCAAACATTTAAAAAAGCTGCGTCGTGCCTTTCCCTCCTTATAAAGGTTGTTTTCTGTCAGCAGCTCTTTGTCAGGCTGATAAAAGCACTTAAATCAAACAGCGTCACATGGAGGAGGCACTTTAACCTTTAGATTATTTGCACAGCTCGGTGCCGTCCACTGTGATATAATGCTTTGTCAATAACGTCCCTTTCTGTAAGATCTGCAGCTTAAATAGCAGCACTGAGAAGCCGTTAAGCTCCGGCTCTAACAGACATTACTCACCGTGCTCTTAAAGAACGCTGTGGGGGTTTTAAGTTCTAGTTTTGTACATTTTTATTGACACATAAACGACAATATGTTCAATTACAGTTTGACACATGTAGGGCTTTTTATTATCAATTAAGCTGCAGATTATTTGCTCGATTAACCCCCAGAGACCCACGATCCCGATCGACTTCACTATCTTTCAAAGGCTGTAGCAGGTTCCCCTATCAGAGGCCTATTCTAAAATGGTGTGTTTGGATATTTCTGCATACTGGGGTCCCTAAACAGTCTTGAATTACATAATTGGGAATCACTGTAAAGCTGAGACTCTTGTGGATCCAATGAGCCCAACTGTATTCATGTGTGATGATGTTAGTCCCCATAGGAGACATTTCATTGTATTGAGACCATTTTCTTTTAAACGTGACCTTAATGAATAAAATGACCTGTGGTGACCTCTAGGATAATCACAGCCTCATGAAACTTTACAGCCACAAACTAGAGACCTAGAGCATTCAGAGGATGGATGGATCAAACTAGAGACTTAGAGCATTCAGAGGATGGATGGATCAAACTAGAGACCTAGAGCATTCAGAGGATGGATGGATCAAACTAGAGACCTAGAGCATTCAGAGGATGGATGGATCAAACTAGAGACCTAGAGCATTCAGAGGATGGATGGATCAAACTAGAGACCTAGAGCATTCAGAGGATGGATGGCTTTCCTAGCTAGATTGACAATAAGGGGGTTTCTGAGCAGTTTACACAACAGAAGTGCTCGCCATCCAATCGCCGAAAAATGCAATTCTTGCGGAAATCTCCAAATGTCCAAAAGTTTTTGATTCCAAATCCCAGCATTGCTTTTTCTATGGTGTTCCTCAAGGTCTTGGTGTCTTAATGTTGTATTTTGGAGGAATTATTGATAATTTTTATCAATTCTCGAATGGTAAAAAATGGTTAAATTTAGCACCAAATCTGTGTAACAAATGGTATCAACCCAGCAATTGCTGCAACAACTTATGAGACATAATAGAGCATGGGGATGACCATCATATACTTCTATCATAATGTTCTAAACCAACAACAACTTGACACACAGTGCTGAGCAGCATTTCAAATTAATCTTCAGGTTCCCGGCTTTCAGATGATTTACACCACTTCTATGTGACATCTCCTGTTGACCTGCTATCTCCCCCTAAGGACCCCCTGTACTCCCCTAAAAGAGACTAAAACGGGTCTATTGTGGGTCTCAGAGGGTTAATTTTCATTAAAACACAAACAAGAAGCAGATATTTTTTTAAACTATGAACTAAATCCCTCTGCGTTCTTTAAATATACCTTAATGTGCTGATGATAATGTGCTCAGTCAGTTTGTGTCAGAATTGTTGTTTTTTCCAAATGTAGGTCGTCTCATTTTAGATAAAAACACTTAAAGTCTTTTAGCCGGAGGTCCAAACAGCATCTTTGAGTCACGCGTCTCACATCAGTCTCCCTGTTTGTGTCTCTGCAGTCGGTCAGAACGTCCCCCCGGGGATGTCTCATCCAAAGAGGAGTCAGACCACCACGGCGGAGAACAGCACCAAGGAGGACGTCCAGCTCCGTAAACCCAGCACCCCGGGGAGCCGCGGGGCTCCGCCCGCCAGCCCGCTGCTGGGCAACGCCAACAACCCCAACAAGGCCGACATCCCCGACCGCAGGAAAGGGGCCACCACCGGCCCGAGCGTGAGTAACCTCAGCAAATACTCATTTAAAAACAGGCATCTTACTAGTAACACTAACAAGGATCAGTTATCTCCTCCCAGACCTTAAAAACACATTATTTAAAAGTTATATACAGATCAAATATATTATTATATATTATTATCTAGAAAGCTTCAAACTGCAAGTGAAATATAATGATATATATTTTGATTTGTCTTGTGCTTGTTTCCTGCTTTTTCTTATCTATAGATATTTTTTGTTTTAATAAATACTGAACATTATTATTACTGATGACCACAAAGTAATTACGCCTAAGGCACCCAAATGGCTAACCCCCAAACCCTGTATAACTCTGTGTATTAATCTAGTATCACGTGTGCTTCTCTCTGCAGAATATCACTGCGTCGGCAGGTATGACCCGGAGGAACACGTACGTCTGCAGCGACAGAAACAACGCCGACCGCCTCTCCGTCATCCCCAACGGGAAGGAGAACAGGTGAGAGAGGACGCTGGTTGTCTTTGACCTGGTTTCATTGCAAAAAAAACATAGAATCTGTGTCAGCGCACAGAAAGTACAGTAGACACACAAAGCTTTTACCTCTTTCTGTTCAGGGTTTTAATGACTTTATTGAGCCTGTACATTTTTGTGGAAGTCAGTATGTTTGTTTTTTTATTTCACCAGCAGCCAGTCAGTGCTTTCCTCTGCCAGTATTGTGGTCTAAATGCTGCTTTAGAGCTTTTTTCTACCCAACAAGAATGCAAAACTCCTCATTATGAACACGAATGTGGTCAAATTGAAGGCCAGTAAATATGGACGTACGAAAATATCAACGTCAGCCTTCTGAACTCAAACTGGTTGAACTCTAATAGCAGCGTTTCATTCAGACAGGATCCCCAGAAGAGATTTCCTTTTTGTTTCATCCTTTTTATTTTCTTTCTATTCCTTCTTTCTTTCTTGTATTTACGTTCTCTTTTTTCTCATCATCTTATTTTTTCATTTCTGCCTGTGTGTTTGTGGTTTTTCGGTCGGGGGGATGTTGTATTCTTTTCATTGTGGGCATGACCAGCATGACTGAGATGGCTTGTGCCACTAGCCCCTCCTCTGGCTTTGCGGCCGCCGCGTTCGGTGCCTCGTCCAGTTCGGTGCGGCTGAGGTATCAAAACGTGGGCCCGTTGTACGTTTGCCAGGCGGGCTGGGCCACGCTGCCTCACTCCTACTACGCTCTGGACTACTGCTCGCCCAAGTAAGACGGCAGGGCCTCCAAACAACCCCCGTCTGTCTGCTCTCATGTCTCAGCTCCTGTTTGGCCCCTCGCTAACCCCCACATCCAGCCAGCTTCACACTCTGTAACCCAACTTAACCATGGACACCCTTTCCTGCTAAGAACAGAGAGGAAAGCAGCTTGTTTTTGGTCTTCAGTGTCTGAAATTTATGCTCCTCATCCACGAGCAGGTAAAAGAGAAGACTTATGAGAATAATTTACCTACAATCAGAGCTGAGCTGCGGTGATAAACTATGATCAGAGCCACTCGTCCTCCTGAGTGTAACAGAAAGGGCTTCACTAGGCTTCATTACATCCTTCTGCAGCTGTTCAACATGTGCATGGCTCATTTTCTTCCCTACAAACCTTTAAACAAAAACTAACGTGCTAAACAAACGTAGCTCCCCTGGATTGTTCTTTTAAAACCAGTTGGCATCCACGATGGTTGAGAGTGTCCGCACGACTAAATTAATGTCAGCGTAATAACGAAAACAACACGCTCCAACCGATGCTGCTAATGCTGACTTTACCTCTTTAGACAGACACAAGCAGCAGATAACTAAGCATTTTAATACAGAATTTATTTGATTTTCTTGCCAGAAGAAAATATTAACAGAAAAAACAACAGACTATGAAATCCATCACAGGAAGTTTCACTGCAGCAGATGAACTTCAGCGATTTATCCACAAAAACAAATCCTTTCACCTGCACTGGGAACATGGTGGGTGTTGATTTCAGACACTGATAAAAGAAAAATATGTATCCTCACACTGAAATCAAGCTGCCACGTTGATGAACGAGCTCTTAAACTCTGTGTGATAATATTTTTCCACGTTTGCATCATCTCCCTCTGCCGACCATGAACCGGAGGACCTCGTGTCTCCGCTGCAGATAATAAAACTCTCTCACAGCTCTGCTCCTGATCTCTCCTCTCCATCCTCTGCTGTGAACTTTGACCCCTGATCTTCTCCGTCTGGATCCCCCCTCACCCGCTCTGGTCCGCCACGACGAGCCGAGCTCCGCCGCTCTCCGGCTCCCCTGCTGTCCCTCAGAACCATCGTCTGTTTGTTTAGACTCTAACTGATCAAGGAAACAACTCACTCTTCTCATTGTACACGGCAGGAGCTTGATGCTCAGGGTGGGAAATTAACATCAACACTTCCAGGCTTTTCTAAAATTATCTTTAGCTGGTGAATTTATACAAAAAATCTCCCACATTGACATTTTATTTAAAGATGTTTTGGTCTTGTTACCTTGGTTATAGCCTGTTTTTCAGGGGCCCAAGAACCATTTTAGCAACTCTGAAAACTTTATCATTTGTATGAAGGAGCCGGGGTCTAAGGTGGAGTGAAGTGCTGAACGTCACTGATTAATGAAATGCAAACCTCAAAACTGCTACAACTTGTGTCCAGCTTCATTCACACAGTAAACCACCACTATTAGGATGAGTTGTGGACATTTGTTGTGACATTTATTGTCATTAAAACCAAAGTTATTTGTAGTTTGGCTTCACAACCTCTGACAGAAGTTGTCTTTCTCTTGTTCACTTGCTTATTCCTTAAAAGGATAGTTTGAGTGTTTCTCAGTGGGGTTGTATGAGGTACTTATCCATAGTCAGTGTATTACATACAGTCGATGACAGTCGGCACGCCCCCAGTTTGGAGAAGCAGACAGGAGTACCAACACAGGAGCAAAGCAATGTACTGTTGTGGACGGGGTCAGCAGCTAAACGGATTTTAGACACCTAAAATCAGTGAAATGCACGCTATATTTAGAATATGTTCACTTCTTTCAGACAGCCCTCTCCAACAGGGAACCAAAGCCGTTGTATCCATCTATGCTCCCGCCAAAGCCACCAGACTCCTTTAAAAAATACAGTCATTTTACCTCACAGAACACAGGAGTTGCTGGTCTACCGCTGCATCAATCGTTAGTTTGTTTGTGTTATTGTGTGACTTTGGTGAATCTGAACTAACCCTTTAAAACAACCAAAGTCACACAATAACTCGTGTTCTGCGAGGTAAAATTACTGTTTTTGTCAATGGAGTCTGGTGGCTTTGTCAAGAACACTGGTAATGGCTTAAGTTCCCCGTCGGAAACATAAACTGTATAGCTGTCTCCGGCAAGGTAAACCGGCAAAAATATTCTAAATATAGTGTACACTTAAACGTTGCTGCTGCCCCCGTCCACCATATCCTACTTTAGAGACGGACGTTCCTGGAGTTTTCAGTCTCCTTTTCCACCTCCGTTCAAATATCAGAGTCAAGCAGCAGCAGTTAAAACAAACGACACAATGAAATTGATCTTTTTTTTTCATCTGTCACCAGTTTAATTTAATCCTAATCTGCACAATATTTCAGATGTGGTGGAAGCACAAATAGGAGTGTGCAAAGGAGGCTTTTTAAGCTCTGATTTAGTTCCTGTGGCTCCAAAGTTCATAAAACTATTTGGTCTAAAAGGAGCATAAACTTTTGAAAAAACAATACTGGCCATTCAAAGTCTGAATCCACCAGCTATTGTGATTGGATGATTTACATTTTTATTTAATTTCCTACCCTGCTGACATCTAACATGCAAGATTCATTCACTTCAAATCCCCATGGCAACATTAGAAATCCACGTAGGAATAACTAACTGTCGGCCATGTTTAAAGATAAGGAGGGAAATGTGATGTAAGTGGTAACGATACGGGTTTTTCCATTGCAGTAGTATGCATGTGTACCAAACGTAAACACTGGTTTATTTATTTTGGAGAGAAATATTGCAGATGATGTTTGAAACGTTTATGAAATATGCTGAATTAGTTTGCTCCGTCACACGTACTGGACACATTAATGAATAAAATATTAGCTATCAAACCAGTGAAGAACACGTCTGCAGTGGAAAAACTGTTTTTGAGGGTTTAAACTCTGATCTTAACTGTCTCCACTCATCTTCCTCAACCTCAGCAGTGTCGCGGCGTCGCCCGGCGGCCAGAGGAACCCGGTGGCGTCCATCAACAGCATCGCCAACGCCACCACGCCCGACCGCCTGCGTTTCCCGCGAGGCACGGCCAGCCGCAGCACCTTCCACGGCGGCCAGCTGAGGGACCGCCGCACGGCCACGTACAACGGCCCGCCGGCCTCGCCCACCCTCTCCCACGACGCCACTCCTCTCTCTCAGACCCGCAGCCGTGGAACCAGCAACCTTTTCTCCAAACTCACCTCCAAACTCACCCGCAGGTAGGCGAGGAAACACGTCCGTGAAGCACCAAGGGCTGGGGTTTAGCTCGCTTTCTGCTCACTCAGTTTAACATTTCAGATCATTTACGTGCACATTTTCTCAAGTTATTTATGTAAAGTGTGAAACAGGAAGTGGATAGACTCCAGCCCTGTCTGCTCTGTACAGTTTAATCTCCTGTGACTGTCTGTTGGAGTTAGAAACCAATCAACACAGTGCCTTGTAGCGTTAGGATGATTAATTACATGCTGGGGGAACACTTCACTGTCCTGTACGATGTGATTTATTCTCAAGTCTAAATTGTTTATCCGTCGCTGCCTGGACGCCCACCACGGAGACCTGAAACCTCTCTGAACGAGCCTCAATTTGACCTCTTTTTTTAATGGAATATGTGATATTGATGCTGGTTATAGCCCAGTCAGATGTCTGCTGATCATTTTCTTGCATAATAGTCATGAAGGAGATCTTTTCATGCGGTTTATATACTTTAAAAATGAAGATATAAAATGGTGAAATCACACCTTCAGTTTCTTTGGTCTAAATCTGGAAATAGTTTTCACACCGTCCCATCACAAGCAAAAAGGACTCCTAATAAATAAATGATTGAATCAAAAATAAAATAAATCAGGTTATTTGAAGACTTAACTTTGGGTTTTACTCAGTGGTGGAAGGTAACGAAGTACATTTACTCAAGTACTTAAAATGAGCTCCACCTGTACCAGCTACAACATTAAAGAGATGAACACATTAATGCATCAATAATTATAATCCAATTATATATGATAAAATAATCCTTTATTAGTCCCACGGCTGGGAAATCTGCAGGATTACAGCAGCAAAGGGGGACGGTGTGAACAACAAGAGGCTTCAGTAAAAACAAAACAAGATCTAATAAGTAAGCAAGTAAAAAATAAAGATATAGTAAATAAATAAATAATGAAAAACAGAATATAAAAATAGACTGAATGAGTGTTTGGGTTCACATTATTGCAAATATTAATATGAAATATGAAATGTTGATATTGCACAGTAATATGATATATGATTCTGAAATAACCCATTCTGCATAATGAGTACTTTTACTTTTAGTACTTTAAGTATATGTTTGCTGCTAATACTTTTGTGATTTTACTCAAGAAAAATTACTTGTAACAGAGTATTTCTACTTTTATTTCTACTTTTTATTAAGTAAAAGATCTGAGAACTTCTTCCACTACTGGCTGTTTTTTACACTTTTTTTCTGGCGTATTAAATCCAAAACGATAATTCATTTTATCAAGAAAATAATCAGCAGACAATGAAAATAATAATGAATTGCGGCCCTAATTATAAAATAAGATATCACACATTTTCTCTGCATTTAAAGGCTGTTAACGTGGCGTCCCGGCCAGCGACATCACTCCTGCAATGACTGACCTAAAATGAGGAATTGAAATCATTTGATAATCAATGAAAACAGATCTTTCTCGTCACTGTTGATGATTCCAATCACCACATTTTTGTTCACTCATTCAGACTCCTCATACCCCCCCCTCCCCCTTCCTCTCACTCCTCCTTCACCATTTTCACTGTTTCTTTGTCTGATTCTGTTGTAGAAACATGTCATTCAGGTTTACCAAAAGGTAGGACTCTTGTACTGCCTTTTTCTCAATCTGTGCCAAAAAAAACAAAACAATCTCACTGAAAGAACTTCCTCTGAAACTCTACAGACGCGTGGGGCTGCTGGCACTGAACTAACACACCGCTTGGCAGGAAAACATCTCTCTCTGGGTACATTTACATGCACACCGTTTATAATCTGATTAATGGGATTTTACACCAGCGACTAGTTGTTTTATTGTTGGAGGAATATTTTGGATAATATGCTTTTTTTTGCTTTCTTGCTGAGAGTTAGATGTGAAGGTTGATACCACACCTTAAATATAAAGCTGGAGCCAGCAGTCGGTTAGCGTAGCTTAGCATAAAGACTGGAAACGGGTGGAAACAGCTAGTCTGGCTCTGTCTAAAGGTAACAACATTTTTTGTTATTTTGTTATCTGTTGGACAGAGCCAGGCTAGCTGTTTCCACCCGTTTCCAGTCTTTATGCTAAGCTAGGGTAACGGACTGCTGACTCCAGCTTGATGGTTACCGCACAGACATGAAAATGGTGTCAATCTTTATATCTAACTCTTAGCAAGAAAGCAAATAAGTATTTCCCAAGATCTCAAAGTCAACAAAAACATGTTTATTTAGATATAAAACCACCTTTGTCTGACAGTTAATTGAAGAAGAGATCATTATAAATCTAAAACGATCATTTTATCAGCTGAAGTTCTGCATTAATCTGTTTTTTAACTGGTGTTTCTGAGTGTGTAAATGTACCCAGTGTGGCTGTGGTTGGTCTGAGTGGATAAAGGCTGATTGGGAGAGCAGACCAGACTCCTTCAACCAATCAGTCGATTTAACCAACAGCAACAACAACAACAAAGCAGCAGCTTGCCACTAATCGATTGCTGATGCATGCATGGGGTCGCTTCTTACAGCTGCCATTGATTTGTGGTTTGTTTTCTCACCACATTGATTGTTGTTATCGACTGAACTCTCTCTCTCTCTCTCTCTGCTGTTAGACGAAGCCTGAAACATTATTCTGCTGCATTTATTCACCATAAAACAGAGATTTTTTTTTGATTTTTTTTTTACTCCCTCTGGCTCAGATGTGATTTCTCGTGGCTGTCAAATGAGATTTTTTCCAGTTTTCAGACAGAGGAGGAAATGTCTGGGCCATAAAGAGCTTTTGTAAATACAGCCTTTTTGTGTAGGACTTTGGTTGATCTATCTCAGTGGTGTTTAAGTGTTTCATCAGGCTTTGCATTGCATATAGAGAGGCGAAGTCCCGCCCCTTCCATGGGACCTTATTTCGGAAGAAATATGAACGGTAGTCAATGGAGAGAGACAAATATATGTGGTGTTTGTCAATTTAAAACACAAATTTTAGGGCTGTGAATTGATTAAAATATTTAATCGCGATTAATCGAAAACATTTTTTATCTGTTCAAAATGTACCTTAAAGGGAGATTTGTCAAGAATTTAATACTCTTATCAACATGGGAGTGGACAAATATGCTGCTTTATGCAAATATATGTATATACTTATTATTGGAAATCAATTAACAACACAAAACAATGACAAATATTGTCCAGAAACCCTCACAGGTACTGCATTTAGCATAAAACAATATGCTCAGATCATAACATGGCAAACTGCAGCCCAACAGGCAACAACAGCTGTCAGTGTGTCAGTGTGCTGACTTGACTATGACTTGCCCCAAACTGCATGTGATTATCATAAAGTGGGCATGTCTGTAAAGGGGAGACTCGTGGGTACCCATAGAACCCATTTACATTCACATATCTGGAGGTCAGAGGTCAAGGGACCCCTTTGAAAATTGCCATGACAGTTTTTCCTCGCCAAAATTTTGCGTAAGTTTGGAGCGTTATTTAGCCTCCATAGCGACAAGCTAGTATGACATGGTTGGTACCGATGGATTCTTTAGGTTTATCTAGTTTCATATGATGCCAGTATCTTCACTCTAGCTTGTCGTAGGTTTGTCGTAGTATCATTTAGTTTTGTGTGAAACCGCTCAGTGAACTACGTCTCTCTTCTGACAATATACGTCACCAACACTAGCTAGCTAACTAACTTATCTATGTTCCAGGCACAAATGAAACGTTATCTTACCTGATTTTATCCAGTGACTCCTGGTCTTTTTATCAGCCGGGAAGAGAAAGAAGGATCAGACTCGTTGCTGGTGTGAGTTCATCCCAGTAGGAAACACACAGACATCGTAGCTTCAGAGAGAGAGACGTCACTTACGCCACTTTTTGGTGTTTCGTCTTTCTAATGACGTATTTTCACAGTCCGATACTTCAACAGTTTTACAACAAACTGAGACTTTCTCGACTTGCAAAATTATCTTTTTAAATTGACAAACATCATACGTGTGATTCATGGTGCAATTCAAACGGGATCCAAAGAATATTTGTCTCTCTCCGTTGACTACCGTTCATATTTTTCTGAAATAAGCTCCCATGGCGGGACTTCGCCTCTCTATTGGGACTTAAATTATAAGTAAATATCTTTTTGAACGGCTGCAACTTCCTGTTTTGTTTTTGGGAACGTTTGGTGTTCCTGAACCGGATTTCTGGGTTTCGGTGAATCATTTCAATGAGAATTTCCTCCATCAGGGTGGTGTCAGAGGTGGTTTCCTTACATACAGTCAGTCTATTAATCAGTTATGTGAGCTAAATATAAGTATACAAAACAACATCCATCTTTTTCTTTTAATACTTTGTCCAAAATATCACATTTACTCTCAGAGGATACAGAAATGTACAAGAGCAACATAACAGACTATAAATACAAAACATAAAATATCATTATCAACTTTTCAGAATACTCTTAAACAAATATAATCTTTGACTTTCTCTTTTAATCCTTGTGGTTTCCTGTCGGGTCAGTTTGAGTTAATATCTCCCACTAATGAGGGGTCAGGGTGTGAAACTGATCTGCCATCAGGCCAGGACACTAAAAATAAAACTCAACTCTCCTGAAAATAGAGCTTTTTAAGTGATAAGACAGCAGAACCAGCCTCTGTTATATTATCAGTCTGAGGAACAGCGGAGGGAGGAGGTTTTTGGCCCTCGCAGGGTGCCGTCTCGAGGCTCAGCAGCGCCCTCTGGTGGCTGATTGGTGGACTGTCTTCTTCCTCTGGCAGCGTCTTCATCATCCAGAGTCATCCATCATCATCATCCTCCCATCTCACTCTAATCACCTCACTTTGTTTTTGTTCTTTCAGTGTTTGTCTTCATTTCCTGTGGAGACAAAATGTAGTAAAAGATAAACAGATGAGTCACAAATATAACTGGATACATCAATATATTGTTTGTTAAATGATTATAATGGAGTGTAAAAATACATTTATGAGATTTATACTTTTCATTTACTCTTCTCTTTATCTTTCAGTTGCTCATTCTAGTTTTAAACTCCTTCATTTTTCCATGAACCGTGGTTCAGGCCCCGTGTACACGTATACAGATAGTTTTAAAAACAGATATTTTACCCTCCGTTTAAAAAAGAAGAAATGAGTGCTCCAAACTTCGCCATCAATCACAGTTTTTCACACATTTTCTGGCGAATGCTCGTTACACAAAGCAACAACGGGCATACGTGACATGAGGAGAGGACGCCATTGTTTCCCAAACGCTGCGATTTACACGTCCACACAGATATAAAGTAACCGGAGATTTTAAAAACCTGCACCTTAGAAGGCGTTTTCAAAAATATCTCTGTTTGCATGTAGACAAGAGGCCAAAACATGGAGGAAAATATCTGTTTTTAAAATATCTGTATACATGTAGACGGGGCCTCAATCATTCAATGCTCCGGACAGCAACTAACAACTATTTTAATTATTGATTTATCTGTTTATCTTCTCGATTCATCGCTCGGTTAAAAAAAAAAAAAGAAAACGGTGAAAGATGATCGAGAAAAGCAGCCAATCCTCACTTTGGAGTATGTTTTGATGCTGATTAATTATCTTTTATATAATTATTACCGATTTGTTTCCTGTTGATCAACTAATAGATTTATCAGCAATTCAACAAATGTTATATTAGTTTTTAATCTTTCAGTTTTGGACTAAACGAGACATTGAGGACGTCACTTTGGGCTCTGAAAAACTGTGACGGACATTTTTCACATTTTTCTTCTATTTTATTTTTTTTTACGATTATATAGAAAATAATCAACATATAAATCAATAATTAAAATAGTTGTTAGTTGCCGTCCAGAGAAGTGAATGAACCAGGGTTCATAGAAAAATTAAGGAGTTTAAAAATAACATGAGCAACTGTAAGATAAAGAGTAAAATAAAGTTTTAGTTTATAATATTTATATAGTATTTATTGGTTTATTTAACCAACTGATTTGACGTGAAATAGAAAGTATAAAACTCATCCATTTTAATTATTTAATAAACAATATTCTGTATTATTTTATTCATTATATTTTTGACTTGTCTGATTATCTTTTACTACAGTTTGTCAGTTTCGACCCTCCGTACATCTCAACAGACTTTAACCGACGACTTTTTGTCATTTTCCTCAGGATGTTTTTAGGTTCAGTCACCTCCCTCTTCCTCTTCCTCTTCCTCCCTCCTCCTCCTCCTCCTCCTCCTCCTCACAGTTTGTGTGTTTTTGTCTTCCTAACCTTCCTGTGTCCTTTAACCTTTTGACCTCTTGCTGCTCTTCCTCTCCTCTCAGGGTCAGTATTGACCCGGCCAAACGGCAGGCGGCCAAATCAGGGCCTGCCATCCCCTCCACCCAGGGAGGAAAGCCCCTTAGTAAGTCTTCTGCCCTCCGGTCTCTCATCAGCCTGTCCTTCCTTCCTTCCTTCCTTCCTTCCTTCCATCCTTCTCATCATCCTCCTCCCATGTTTTCTTTTCTTTTTGCGGCCATGTCCATACATTTTTAATATTCTTTCCCTCTCTCTCTTTCTTTCTTGTCACGTGTCCATTGAGGAAAATTTTTTCAGATTCCCATTTTTTCTTTTCAGATTCAGGAGCGGAAGATATAGAGAGTTGTAGGAAGATGAAGATCTAGAGTAAGGGGCTGTTTCAATCCCTCAATCTCTTCTTCTTCTTCTGAGATAAAGTCTTGAGTTATGTGGAGGGACTCACCCTCTCACCCTCCCTCACCCTCTCACCCTCTCACCCCGTCGGTCTGGTGACGTTCACAGCCTCTCTGGCTGATCCAGGATCTGCTGTCAGTCCCGTCTGTCCACTTGTCCTCTTGTTGTCGAGTCTCTCGAGCTGTCGGGGAGTTTGGAGTCACTTCCTCCTCCACCCTCGTCCTGTTTTTTTATTATTTCTGTTCTCCAGGCTGCAGTGCATGCTGGGAGCCTGATAATCATAAACCCGTCCTGTGAGAGGAGAGCAGGGAGCGTTCTGCTTATTTTGCTCTTTAATCGAACCATTCTTCTAGTGTTATCAGTGATTCAGAGACTGGGTTCCTGTCTGGTAAACAGTTTATTCCCAGTAAAAAGTTATTGTGAAGAACCAGCAGACGCAAATTAGAAACACAGCTGGTGTTGTTGTCTTTAAGAAATTATTATTTTCTGGCAACCTCATGGATAAAATCCTCTCAGTTTATGTTATTTTTGATATATGTAACGATAAAGTACATTTTTAGGAAAGACAATCATGCAACTGTGACCTCGCTGCATCCCTGTAATATTAAAACCAGGGAGCTATAGAAGAACATGTGTACGTAGAGAGATTAGGGAAAACACTATGTCCTTCTTCACCTTTTTATAAAGTTCAGAAAATCTCCTCCTCCTTCCAAAATATCCCACATTTCATCACGTGCTTTCAGTTCCTTCTCCGCTGAATGGAAACAAAATCAACTCAGCTTCTAGTTGCTAATATTAACAACAAATGTCAGTCAACTTCTCTTCTGTTTCAAACGGGCTAAATGTAAGAATCAGAAATTGCTTGGCCCGGGTTCTTCACATTAAAAGCAGTCTGGCCCGGGTTCTTCACATTAAAAGCAGTCTGGCCCGGGTTCTTCACATTGAAAGCAGTCTGGCCCGGGTTCTTCACATTAAAAGCAGTCTGGCCCGGGTTCTTCACATTGAAAGCAGTCTGGCCCGGGTTCTTCACATTAAAAGCAGTGTGGCCCGGGTTCTTCACATTAAAAGCAGTCTGGCCCGGGTTCTTCACATTAAAAGCAGTCTGGCCCGGGTTCTTCACATTAAAAGCAGTCTGGCCCGGGTTCTTCACATTAAAAGCAGTCTGGCCCGGGTTCTTCACATTAAAAGCATTCTGGCCCGGGTTCTTCACATTGAAAGCAGTCTGGCCCGGGTTCTTCACATTAAAAGCAGTCTGGCCCGGGTTCTTCACATTAAAAGCAGTCTGGCCCGGGTTCTTCACATTAAAAGCAGTCTGGCCCGGGCTCTTCACATTAAAAGCAGTCTGGTCCGGGTTCCTCACATTAAAAGCAGTCTGGCCCGGGTTCTTCACATTAAAAGCAGTCTGGCCCGGGTTCTTCACATTAAAAGCAGTCTGGCCCGGGTTCCTCACATTAAAAGCAGTCTGGCCCGGGTTCTTCACATTAAAAGCAGTCTGGCCCGGGTTCTTCACATTAAAAGCAGTCTGGCCCGGGTTCTTCACATTAAAAGCAGTCTGGCCCGGGTTCTTCACATTAAAAGCAGTCTGGCCCGGGTTCTTCACATTAAGAGCAGTCTGGCCCGGGTTCTTCACATTAAGAGCAGTCTGGCCCGGGTTCTTCACATTAAAAGCAGTCTGGCCCGGGTTCTTCACATTAAAAGCAGTCTACAGGTTGATAGAGGAAACCCAGAAAGACGTGGAAGGTCTAATTTTTTAGGTTAGGTTACAACCTGTTCACACGTTGGCAATAAAAAATGATTAAAACACATTTATAGGTGTAAAAACTTACACATATACGGTCCTTTTAATTATATTCATTCATGAACTGGAAGACCATGAAATGTTTGAGTTTCAGCCTTATTTTAAATAAATAAATAATGGACTTCTGCTGAGTTGCTGAACGTGTTGCTTCCTCAGACACAAGTCGCTGTCGGGAAACATTCTGTTTTATTTTTAGAGCCGCGAGGTTTCTCCTTGTTGCAAGGAGCGTTTCACTTCTGCATCAACCCAGAAAAGATGAACACTGCGTCTTAGTTTAGTACTTTCAGATCCAGATTTAGTCTTTAAAAGGGACCCGAGGACAAAGACCCAGTCAGAAACTTAACATACAAGAAACCAAGTTCAACTTTAGATATAAAGTTAGACGACCAACAGTCAATAAAAACAATCAGACATCTTAAAAACATCAGATAATAAAGATTTAAAAAGGAGTTATATCAACATGATCTGATCAAAATCTGTTTTCCAAATTAATACTAAACAAATTATAATTAAAATCTAACAATTTGGGTTTTGTTTTGCACATTTTAGGATTTTTTTAAATGTAATTTGTAACAGCGGAAGACAGTTCAAGGCATGAAATTGTACTCGCCTTACACCTCCGAGCCTTTTCTGGAGCTCTTTACCGTGTCTCATGGTCTTCCTTTAGTGGATGGAGCTCATAATATTTATGTTTTTAAGCACTGAGGAAGTCTTTGAGATGCAGCTGAAAGTTCAGAAAAAGGCTCGTAAGATTAAAAAGATTTTTATTGTGATAAACTTTGTTCAACTGTTATGCATTAGATTGACTTTGAGTTCAGATTTTCTTGTTTCCAAGGTCAAAAATTAACTTTTATGCTCATGAATAACATAATTTCTTTATTAATAACTTAAATTTTAACCATATCAATCATTCCTACTTTAAAACCACCAAAAAGGGACTAAAATGATCTCGCTTAGAGCTGTTTGCTGTTCCGATATAGATTTTTAAAGAAGAGAAAAGTAGAAAATAAAGATGTAAGAGATCCTCACTCTGCACCATCACCTCCCTCCCTTTAGATATTCTCTTTTAAACACCATCGTACCTACCTGAGTCTCACCTGTCGGCTGTAGTCGATGTTGTTATTCTGCTCTTTTGGGTCGAAACACCAGTTTCACGAGATGCATATCTGTGTTTAAGAGTTTTTCTTTCTGTCTGCTTTAAAGTGTTGGTTTCAGTTTGAGATCATTCATCACTGTTTTTTATTTCTTTCTCTCATAATTCTTCACTGGAAGTAAAAAAAACTTCCTTTTCTTTGTATTTTTGTGTTTTTCGGTGGTGGTGTCGGCTCTCGTTGTTGGTGTCACTCTCACTTCTTATTTACACGTCACATATTCTCTTTTTTATTGAAAATGATCTCTTGTGCCCAATCCACATCTTTTTTTCTTCTTTTTTCTTCCTCCTCTTCTTCCTCCCTATCTGATCTTCTCATGCGCCTCAGAGTCTCAACCGAGTTTGAGAGAAACGGGAGACTTGAGGGCTCAAGGTGAGGTTACCTGCCCCCCCGTTTATCCTCCTCTAATGTGTCGGTGACCCGTTAAACGTTCAGTTTGTCCTCGTCTGCAGACTCCAGCAGCTCGACCCTCTCTGCTTTGTTTCTCCTTGGATGTTTGAAAACCTGCGTGTTGCATTGTGGCTTGTTTTAAATTGTACTGTTATGTTTGCATGTCTCCGTATTCGTGTGCTGCTCTGTTAGCATGGCATATTTGTGTTGTTGTCAACCTGGAAAATGCTCCAAATAACCCTCCTAAAAAATACTGCAATTAATAATCCAGCATGGATGTGTCTAGCCCCACATTACATTACATTCACAGCCACAGAGCTACGTTTTCCAGAAAATAAATACAGATATTTACAGATTCTTTTAACCATCTGGATAAGGAAATATTCAGTTCACTGCTGAATAAACAAGATTTTTAACCCGTTTAAACTTATTTCCTGTCCTTTCAGTTCATTTTAAAGATAATATTATTTACACAAGTTTAGATAATCTTTTATAACATATTCTAATGACCTTATTACACTAAGCCTCTTAAATATATGGAAATTATGGAAATTTACATCAACTTGGACCTCAAATTTATCTTTTTATCGGCTCATATTGTCACATTTGACTTGAGCTCTTCCCCTTTTTCAATGTATGAACTTGAGAGCTCGATACTGCTCACTTTGTACGGCAAAATACAGTTATGATATTTTGTATGACAAAATAAATGAATAGAAAGTTTTACATTTTGGTGGCATAATGATTAAGGAGCTTAACCTGTAACTGTGACGTCCCACATGAATTTTGGGCTCAGAATTGCCAGAATTGTTTGTGGTTTTTTGACACATTAAGCAAGCATAGATATATGACGTTTCCCACTACCTGAAACAAAACCACAAACAGGAAACAGGTTAAAAATCTTCTTTTCTGATGTAGTGGACGAAATATATTTTTCATCCGGATGGTTAAGAGTCTTTTTCGGGATCTGAAAACACCTTCAGAAAAGCGTTAAATGTTGTTAAACAACCTTCTTGGTTTTTCAAAGATTCTGGAAAAAACAATGCTGAGCTTTGTGACTTGAATGTAATGATGATGTTGTATGTGAGATGGTTAAACTTGGGGCTAGTGGACACCAGCCACAAATCTGAATAATGTTTAAAGGAATAGTTTTAGATTTTTGGGGAAATTTGCTTTCATGCTGAGAACAATAACCATAAGTTTTTAGGTTCATAAAATGTATTTGAATTCACAAATATGTAGGATATGACTACTGTTGTCTCCCACCGGTTAAAAACAACATTTGGTCTTTTCAAACAGAAATCATGTAGGCTACATGTTTATTTGCATATAGAACGGCGAAGTGAGATCTGATCACAAGTGGTCACTCGAGACGCATGTTAATGCCAGGTTTGAACAGGGCCTTAGATGAGAAACAAAAAGACAGAAAATGACCACATAGACACCCAACGACTGAAAAGAGACCATAAAGACACAAAATGATCACAAAGACACTCAAAATGATCACAAAGAGAGACAAAATGACTACAAATAGACTCAAAACGACTACAAAGATAGACAAAATTACCACAAATAGACTCAAAATTACTACAAATAGAGACAAAATGACTACAAATAGACTAAAAACGACTACAAAGAGACACAAAACGACTACAAAGAGACCCACAATTATCACAAAGACACTCAAAATGACTACAAATAGACTCAAAACGACTGCAAAGAGACTCAAAATGACGACAAGTAGACAAAATGACTACAAAGAGACACAAAACGACTACAGAGACTCGAAACGACTACAAAAAGACACAAAATGATCACAATTAGACTCGAAATGACTACAAAGAGACTCGAAACAACTACAGAGACTCGAAACCACAACAAACGGAGTCTAAACAACTATAAAGTCTGTGTGTCGTGCTCCGATGTAGGAGAGGTGTTTGGGTCTTTAGCATATCTGTGTCCATGGGTCCATTGTCTCATAACCTGCCCATGGTGGTATCAATATTCTGATCTAACTCTCGGCAAGAAAGCGAATAAAACCCTAAAAGTTCAAACTATTCCTTTTAAATTTTGACCAGCTGCTTTGACTGATAAGACATTATATATTTAATCTACCAAAGAATAAATATTGTGAAACAGTCAAAGCAGCTTGTGATGAAAACCAGCGAGACAAATCTGTGATATTAAAACTTTCCTTTGTGTTTTGTTGTTCGTCCCGACAGTCGCCATGTACCTGGGGATCAAAAAGGGGAAAATAAAGACAGTAAACCCCGCTCCCTCAGATTCACTTGGAGTATGAGGACCACCAGCTCCATGGAGCCTTGTGATATCATGCGGGAGATTCGCAAGGTGCTCGATGCCAACAACTGCGACTACGAACAGCAAGAGAGTTTCCTGCTTCTTTGCGTCCACGGGGACGGGCGAGCCGAGAACCTGGTCCAGTGGGAGATGGAGGTTTGCAAGCTGCCCCGTCTCTCCCTCAACGGCGTCAGGTTCAAACGGATATCCGGATCATCCATCGCTTTCAAAAACATTGCTTCCAAAGTTGCCAACGAGTTAAAGCTATGAACAAAAGGGGTTTAAAAGTATACATATATATATCTAGAAGTATTTAAGCTGTACAATCATCCAAGTAGCAGTTTCCAAATGTCTCCTTTTTTTTAAACAAAATACAGAGTATGTATTGATATTATAATGTATAGATTAAGGCTTTTGGCAATAATCACTGAATTACCTACTAATATCTCAGTCTATTCTGGCCACACGGGGTCGACATTAACGAGTTGAATATGATTTGTCATGCTGTGAATGTGGACAAAAAAAGAAACATTTCTAGTCTTATTTATTTCATCTTTTTTGTTTTGTTTTTCCTCCTGGAAAAAGAAAAAAATTACGTAGCGTTTTTTGTTTTCAGTGTAAATAATGTTTATCTTTACTTTCAAGACGGCTTCACTGCAATACTCTTCTTTTTTTTTTTTTGTATTTCGTTATAAATTAGAGATGATGGGGAGTCCGTGTAAATGCTCACATGGTTTAAGGGTCACTCATGTCTCAATTAAAGTGTCTGTCAACTTGAACGTCTCACGTTGATTATTTGTAGCCGGACACAAGATAAATATATAAAATACGTTTGCTCCAATTTCACTGCTTCTGTGTGGAGCTTCATTCCAGTATTTACATGTATTTATTCAGTGTTTGAAAGAAAGGAAAAGGATTGAAACACAAATTTTAGTAATTTCAAAAAAGAAAGAATATGGGTGGTTTAAAATAAAAAGCCTTAAATACATATGGGGCTTGTACATTATAGAAATACACCATCTGCTTCATGTTTTAGTAATTATTTTGAAATCTGGTTACTTTCCCATAAAGGATATGTGGTATTTTGTTTTGGAAAAGTACTCCTTTCTTCGTGTATTATGTGTCTTTTGTGCCACAGAGTCTCATTAAGCATTTGCAGGTGAAAAGACATCTTTGTGTCGAGGTTAAATTGGGTGGAAAACAGAGTTTAGATGTCTAAACACCCAAAAAACTAAAACTAATTTAGACCAGTTGGAACCCGGATACAAAGATGTCTCCAGGACTACAAATCCCAAACACCGTGCTTTACTGTCCCTTAATGAAATGTGACTACTTTACAGTTATTCAGGTTTCACAGCTGATTCTTGATTGTTTATTTTTGGCATTATTTGTGTTTGATCTCCAGTATTTTGTTTGACATATTTCTAACTGTTCGCTCGCTACAGCTGGACAGGAAGTTTAACTTCATAACAAACTACTTCACTGACAAAAACAGCTCATTAAGAGCCGAGATGCTTTTGTTTCAGTGTGACTCTGCGGAACAAACACATGCAATAAAGCAGCACTTAAGTTGAGAAACTCAAAGAGAAAAACAAAAAAATATCAAAGCAGCAGATGCAGAGAGATCCTTACTGGTCTAGTAGGAGTCAAGCTGCAAAAACACTGGAGCCTACATTTCCCATAATGCAACTCTGTAGCATCTTTAGCCCCTGGAACACACTGTTCTGTACTAAAATGTTGCATTTCACAATTATCATGATCTGAAGTGTAAATGTTATGATTGAAGCTGCTTTACTACAGCAACATGTGATCGACTAACGTGCTGCATTCAGGGACCCACGGTTGGATCTTCTTGGAGGTACAAGTACATATGGGGTAGTGAAAACTAGTTTTAAATGTCTACATCAGTCTTAAACCTTGTGAAGGTGGTTTAAGCTGGAGTTTTGTCATCTATATTATATAATCTACAACTTCAGCTCTTCAGTTTTGTCATTAAACACCTCAATGACCAGTTTCCAGAACAGAACCACATTAACAACCAATAGTTGCAAGACTGAACATTATAACACTATGAAGGTGATGAGATTCATGATACCTTGATGATGTTAACATAAGAAATATCTGCATGAATCAAAGTTGAACCAGAACATTTTTTATTTTATTTCCATCCTCACAGGAACCGTTTCGCCTTAAATACACAAACAAACCAAGCTGTGTGATACAGAGTGTTTCAGGGACAGAGAGTCAAACAGTCATTCAAACAGAGGGAGGGATGAGAGGGGAGAGGGGAGAGGGGGAGAGGTTGTTGGGTGTCGGGATGGTTTTTACTTCTGGGCGGGCATGATGCTGTCGATGGACTGGCCCTTCTCCAGCTTCTTCTCCATGTCCACCAGCAGCTTGACTCCATCAACCACCATCTGCACCAGCTCCACCTCGGAGAAGCCCAGTCGGTCGGCGTTGGAGATGTCGAACACTCCGCCCACAGCGGCCGTGTCCACGCCACCTGATGGAGACAAAAGACACAATTTGTTTTAGCATCATTGTAGTCTAGATGAACATAAAGAGAGTTTCAAAATACAGAAATACAAATGTGACAAGCATTATTATAGATTAAAGAGAAATATGAAGGTTGTACAAACCAGTTCCACGTTTCTGGAGCCTCAGCTTCTTGAGAACATCCTCAAACTTGGCATGTTTGCTCATGTTGGGCAGCTTCACGTGCACACCAGCACGCAGGCCGGTGCCCAGGTTAGAGGGGCAGGTGAGGACGTAGCCCAGATGCTCATTCCACATGAATGCGTGGTTCCTCTCCTTGAACAGGGACTCAATCTAAACACAAGAGAACCAATATTAGAAGGTCTTTGTACAGATTATACAAGTCAATATAAAGCACAATCATTTACAGAAGCACACCTCTTTCAGTGTGGCTCATGTAAACAGTTAAACTTAATGTTTCCTGCTGACCTTGGTGAGTCCGGTACAGAAGCGGTTGAAAACTTCCTTCATGTTGCCGCCTTTCTGCATAGAGATGACACGCAGGTGGTCCTCCTCGTTCACCCACACCAGGAATGTCTTGTTATCGTTGTGCCTTTAGACAAAAACACAAAAATCAATTATTCAGTTTCCGTCCAAATTAAATCTCTCACAAGGTTGTGTGACAATAATAAAGATGAAGTCTCACCAGATGCCCCTGGCATCGGGCCAGTCGCGGCCCATCCCTGAGGCCAGCAGCAGAGGAGACACTGGCTTGTCAAACAGGAAGTGGTCATCGATGAGCTGCTGCTGCTCAGCGTCCGTCATGTTCTTCAGGGCGTAGTACTTCCCCTTCAGGTCGCCGCTCAGGGAGGCCAGAGCTGCACAGAGGGAGATATACGTTTTAACCACACTTCTCAAATGTCATAAACCAAAACAGAAATAAATAAATTCAACTTGACCTTTAATGTTCTGTACTATACTATGTTGTTATTCCTGCTGCTACCACTAGAGGGAACCCACGGCTACACAAATGAGAGCAACCAGCATCATGCTGACTTCACTGAGCATCACTGGTTCAGGCCTTCTGCTCTAACGCCGTTTACACAACAGACTCTCCATCTGTATGCAGAGCACTCAGTCTGTCAGTGACTCAGGACGGACAGAAGCAAAGCAGCTGCACTGTCAGTAATAACAGGTTCAAGTGTCCCGTTTACCTTCGATGGAGAGCTTCTCCACAGCACGCCTCTCTCCTCGGCTGCAGTGAGGCGGCAGGCAGAAGCCGCGGACGCTGCGACCTGTTCGGACTCGGGAGCTCAGGACGTAGTTGGGGTCGAGGTCGTCGCCACCCTTTAGGAGGAAGAGGAGGAGGAGGACACACATGTTAAGTTTCTCTGCTCAGTGTTACAGTCAGCCATGTTAGCTGAACAGAGAGCTGCGGTACCTTCAGGTTGCTGGCGGTGATGTCAGTCTTGTGCTTGTCTGAGGGTTTGTATCCTCCGTGACGGTCCTCGATCACGGGGTCCAGCAGCTCTTTGAAGACCTCGTAGGTCTCCTCATCTCCGGCGACACAGCCCACGGTCATGATGAAGGGATGGCCTGCACACAAGGTCAACGGGGTCACGCACAGAGGAGACAGGAGGACAGACTGACCAACATCCTCACTATCTCAATGTGCTCATCAGGTCTCAGGACTGTTGTTACTGTACCAGGATTATCAACCCCTGTCTGAATGACACCATCTATGGTGAAGCCGCTGGGTGTGGCCCGCTCTCCCAGCTTCCTGTACATGTCCAGGGTTAAGACCTTGGCCATGTGGTTGTTGTGCTGACTGAGATCTGGGAACTCCTCCTCAGCTGACAGCCTCTTCAGCATCAGTTTTTCCATTTTCTCACAACTAAACAGAAACACAGTCTAGAGGGTGAGGGAGGGCCACCTGCTACTCTGCAGGGACCAGGTCAGGGTTGGAAATTTACTTTTTTTTTTGTCATCCAAATTTTACCAGCCACTCAGACTACCATCGATTTTTTGGGGGGGGGCTGGTGAGTGAAGCAAATCTAGCAGCCATTTGCATATTTTAACAACATCTGGCTGGTGCAAATTTCCAACCCTGGACCAGGTTCATCTGGTTTAAACACTCTTCAGTTGATAAATTCTGCTACACTAGAGGCTCTAAAGTGACATAATAAAAGCAGCAGTGGATTATCAGCTGCCGCCCTGCATACATTATGTAACACTGCTAATCTTTAACATTTGCTATAAAGCTGTGTAATATGCTCTGATAATGGAGGCCTGTTTTAAAAGGAGGATGACTGAGTGGTTGAGCTCTCCATATGTCTGTAAAGGTTGGTTATCCCCTTGGCAAGGTCACAGTGCAGAAAGCTGTTCTCCTGCCTCTCAGGAACAAAGCGCACAGAGCGCCATTAGACGCGCTCGATGGGGCGGAACAGATGGCTGTTTCGCCGAAAAGCCGCTTTTGTTTTTACCTGGGTTATCAACCCCAGTCTGAATGACATCATCCAGAGTAAATCCACTGGGTGTCTGTTTGCTCCTCAGCCGCTCGTACATGGTAGCAGTCAGGACCCGGGCCATATGATTGTTGTGTTTGGTGAGGTCCGGGTACTCCTGCTCCGAGGCGTACTTCATCTTCGTCTGGTTGTGAGTGTTACCGAAAGGCATGGCTGATCCCTGGGGCGGAGGATGGGAGGATGGAGGGGAGACACGGTGAAAAAGCAGCCAAATCAGAAACCGCATGCATTGTGTGGATCGAGGCTTATAATGGAGATTATTATGGATTTTAGCTCAAGAGACGATGAAATCTCCTGCAGTGAACAGAGTGTCCTGAATACGTTAAACAGGTGCAGCAGATGGGAGAAATCATCGCATTTTCTATTAAAAATAGAAACTCCATATTTATAACATAAAACCTTGTGGTTAATTAAAATCGCACATATTAAATAGGTCAAGAGCCAAGATCATCTGGCTTTACCGCGCAGACGGTATTTAATAATGAAAAATCAAATATAATCCGCCTGTGTGACGGAATTTCTTGTTAAATAGAATAATATTCCTACCTGTTGTCGGATTTGAGGACTACTACTACTACCAGGGGTTGATACAAAAATCCCTATTGTTCCGACCGCGGAGCTCACAAACAGCAGCAGCAGAGTCCCAGCAGCAGATCTCCGGTCAGACTGATGACTGGAGCTCCGCGTTTATATCACACCGTCTCTCCTCCTATTGGTCGGTATTTGTAGTCCATTCATTTAATTGGACGCGCTCTGAGTGAACAGGGGACTCTTTCTACACACACACACATTACACTACTTTAAGTGCAATGAAAAGTAATTTGCAAAATAAAATGATGTGATCCAATCTAACAGTTTATCTTTATAGGATAAATTACCTGTTTTTCCAACATACTGTAAAATTGAGTGCATGTAAATGTATTAATTACACAACTAATGAAACTAAATCAAAGCTCTTGTGCAATTATTCACTGTCAGAGCTGGAAAGTAACGAAGTAACCATGTACATTTGTATAAGTATGATTAAGTACAGGTACTTCCCATTGTATGCTACTGTGTAGAACTTCTACTCCGCTGCCTTTCAGAGGTAAACATTGTTCTCTACTACGTTTTCTTTGTAGTTACTAGTTACATTTTACATCACAAATTTACATAAAAGATGTAAAAATGTTTATTATAAATCAGATAAAATGAACAGCACCTTGAATAAAAACAAAATAAATTAAATAAAATGCACATAAAAGCATCAGTAATCAGTAATAATTATATATATAAAATAAATCAAATAAAATGCACATAAAAGCATCAGTAATAATTATATATATATAAAATAAATCAAATAAAATGCACATAAAAGCATCAGTTCTAATTATATATATATATATATATATATATATATATATATATATATATATATATATAAAATAAATCAAATAAAATGCACATAAGAGCATCAGTAATAATTATATATATATATAATTATTACTGATGCTTTTATGTGCATTTTATTTTATTTTTATTCAAGATGGTGTTCATATTATCTGATTTATAATAAACATTTTTACATGTTTTATGTAAATTTGTAAATTATTATTATATATATATATATATATATATATATATATAATAATAATTATATATTTCTGTGTGTCCTTTTTACATCTTAAACATGATGTAATATTAGTTTACAAAAGGGAAATAGCTTGCTCATATTTTTGGGAGATTTCGTGCGTACGTAACCATGACAACTTGCAGCAGTCTGGGGGTGAAAAGCAGATTTACAAATCATCTGTACTGCCTCTTTCAATCCACTTTGTCAGTGACGGGAGGTTTACCGGTCCGTGAAGTATCTCAACTTCCGGTCCGTGTCTCCTCAACTTCCGCTGAAAACAACACCACGTGTGTCGGTGTGTTTCAGGGGAATGAATGAGAAGCTGTCAGCGCTGAACACACGCACACGTTAAACAGCATTATAAGAGCACGATTTACCGTTTAACGTCCACCGTTTTGAATCTCAGACAGAACGCTGCTCCTGCAGACGGTAGGTCGAGAATCCACCAACGGTTCTTTCACTCTGAGTGAGCTAACGGCTATGGGGAAGCTAACGTTAGCATGCGAGCTAGTTAGCTTAGCAAGTGAAACTAAACGTTTCAAACACAAACACTCGTTAGTACGTTTTGTTGCTTACAGACATTTTTGCACTGTGACTTTTTCTGTAGGTTTGATGTTAGAAACTGTGATAATGACTTTTAAAATGTAACGTTAAGTTATACTTTTTAAACTGCATTAACTTAACGCTAACAGTCTTCGATAGCCGTTAGCTTTAGCGTCAGTTAGGCTATCGTTAGCTAGCATAGTTAACGTTACAGAAACCCTACTAACACTAAATGTGTTGTGTTTAAGTCTGTTTTCTTCACTGACTCGTGTTTCTCTCTTACTTTAACCCGAGCTAAATTTATCCCGAACTAATCCCAACGGTTAGCTAGCTAACTCAAACCCAGATTAACGTTAACCCCAATCAAGGAGGGCAACAGAACAGATTTAGACACACACCCCCCACAAGAAACATCAGAAATATAAGATTATTAATTAATTAATTAATCTAACTCACATATTCACGGTGTTGTCCGACATGTTTTCGTCCTTTTTCTCTTTCGTGAAGAAGCCAGAAGTGAATCCGTCCGTCTCTCTCTGAAATGGAGTTTAAATTGAGACGACCGTTAATCTGCAGTTTGAAATATGCTGGATTTAAAAAATAACGGTTTTGCGCGTTATATTTAGGATATTTTAAAAAATAACGGTTGTGCGCGTGATATTTAGGATATTTAAAAAAATAACGGTTGTGCTCGTGATACACCACTGATTCATGTCATTGTCAGATTAATCTGTCGATTATTTTCTTGATTAATCGATTAGTTGTTTGGTCAGGAAATGGTTAATAATATGGTGTTTCCCAAAGCCCAAGATGACGTCCTCAAATGTCTTGTTTTGTCCACAACTCAAAGATATTGAGTTTACTGTAATAGAGGAGTAAAGAAACCAGAAAATATTCACATTTAAGAAGCTGGAATCAGAGAATTTAGACTTTTTTTTTCTTAAAAAATTACTCAAATGATTAATCGATTATCAAAATTATTGGCGATTAATTTAATAGTTGACAACTAATCGATTAATAGTTGCAACTCTATCTAAGAGCTGTGCAGTTTTGCACTTGAATGTGCAAAATATTGACCAGGGAAGGTGCAAAAGTTCACAGTATAATAGCCCAAAAGGCCCGCTGCATTCGGGAAGAAACTATTCTTGTTGCATGAGGTTTTGGTTCTGATGGACCACATATGAATTGCCTCAAGTTATGTCACTGCACTCCTCATCTCTGCTTGAGGCTGGAGGTTCAAGGCTGAATTAGCCGCTACTAGCATAATCCTTGGTTTATGTCATATGGGATGGATGGTAGAAATGGGAAAGATTCCCATTCCAATATGGACGCCTCACCATAATGTGAGACGTCCATATTGGAATTACATTTTCAGTTCGTGCCATTAAGTGTCAAGTTTGATATATTGAAGCTTGGAGAAAAAAATGTAGTTTCCTAGTCAACCTGGAAGTTTAATTTTTGATTAATCTGCCAATTATTTTACCACGTGATGCACAGGAACGGTTGGGTTTTTTGATTAATAAATGACTTAATAATCAACATGAAATTCATTTAGTTTGACAGGCTGCATGAAAGTAATATTTTGTTAGAGACATGTCAATAGTTTTGAGTTAATCTCCTTCCTCCGTGTTTCAGACTGACGGTGCTCACCATGAGTTTTGTGGAGTACTCAGACTTCATTCAGGACGGAGACGTCGCCATCGTCTACCTGGGCCATGAACACATGATGCCCGTCAAGGTGCAGCAGGGCGCCCAAACGCAGACGCGCTACGGGGTCATCCGCCACTCCACAGACCTGATCGGTCAGCGCTACGGGTCGAAGGTCACCTGCAGCAAAGGCGGGTGGGCGTACGTGCTTCACCCCACGCCCGAGCTGTGGACGGTCACCCTGCCGCACCGCACACAGATCCTCTACACCACCGACATCGCCACCATCACCATGCTGCTGGAGCTGAAGCCGGGCTCCGTCGTCTGCGAGTCAGGTGAGGGTTACCTCAGATTCCAAACAAACATATTAGAAAAGCTTTTTAGAAGGATTAAATCAAGAAAAACGACTTGGGAGGGTTGTACTTAGCTCCACCCTCTCGTGTCGCATCTGGTTGCAAAACCCAAATTGGCGACGGCCAAATACCAAGATGCTGAACTCGAGGCTTCAAAACGGCAGTTGACAAACCAGTGGGTGACGTCACGGTGACTACGTCCACTTCCTATATACAGTTTATGGTTCTACTGTAGAAACATGGCGGACTCTGTGAAGAGGACCCGCTCCCTATGTAGATATGAAGGGCTTATTCTAAGATAACGAAAACACAACGATTCTTAGTTTCATGAAAACATAGTTATGTATATTATATTTTATTTCTGCTAATAGATCCCCCTATATCTTGCACACTGTTCCTTTAAGTAAAGCATCTGTAAACCTCTTCTGCCACTGGTCTCAAGTAGGGGGATGGGATACTTTGCTTTATTGCAGCTTATATTTTATTACGTATTGAGGCCTCAAATCTTCACCACTGCAGCTTTAAGAAGCGCCTGACTTTAATCTTCCTGTTCACACCTTTTTGAGTCGGATGTTTTGTCCCACAGAGCCTCAGCTGGTGATATTGAACATCATGTGATGGCTCACAGATGTGCCTAACACAATTATGTAATATAGTATTTGTTGACACTGTCACTTTTTGTCTCTCGCCTTCAGCTCCATTTGTTTAATTGCACTCACCCAGAGTGTGTTGGCGTGTTTTTGGGCTCGCTGTAGCTGCAGTTTCAAGGGCAGTGATGGGCGAGGGGGGTGGGGGGGTGGGGGGGTGGGAGAGGATGTTAATATATGTGCGTGGTGGTGCAGTGCTCCATCATGTTTTACTGCTGCCGGCCCTGTGCATGTCACTTTATTGATTGTACCTAGTGGAGATTGTGTGTGTGTGTGTGTGTGTGTGTGTGTGAGGTTGGAGGGGTCTCCTGGGTGATGAATGAGCTCAGTAGGAAATCGGTTTAGTCAGCACGTAGGCTGCACTATCTGCATTGGTATCACATTATTCTGCCCTTTTTTTAATGCATATTTAACACTTGTGCATGCATTACATTAAAACTGGACGTCTTATCACATTTACATTCAGAGATGAAATACTCGGTTTATTGAATTACTTCCTGAATGCAGCATTTTATTAACTGCCACTTGAGTTTCGTTATGTGTCGATCAGCGTTTTGTGACTCATAATGTTCAGCCTGATATTCTGTAACCAGCTAGTACGTGCTGTCCTGTGGAGACTTTTTGTCAGGGAGCTGTGTAAACACGCAGTGATTGGAGGTGATAATGTTGTTGGCTGTTCTCACTCGGCCTACACGCCGAGCTCGCTGAAGGAGCGCCCGGTCATGTAGAGGAGTCACCTTGGCCGAGTGCTTGAAGCTAACTATTTACAGTATGTTTTATTTCCTCCCACCTGTATCAGTGATTCAGTACACTCGGCAAATACTCACTGTAACTCAAGGGCTTTTGAGTCATTGAGGCTGTACAAATATGACAAGTTCAACTGGCCAGGCGGCGTAGAGCTGGTACAGGAACAAACTCTTACCCACCAACAAAGAGAGAGAGAGAGAGACCCAGTGTTTAAAGAGCAGGTCCATTATTATAATTTATTTATTATAAAGAAACAAAACGAAGCATTCAAATACTAATTTGGTTACCAATTTCCATGACAATGGTCAAAGCTTCGAAACATTTGGGTCAGCCCTATAATAACCTTATTGTTTAGCTTACTTTGTTAATCAGTGCTTTTTGCTGACAGCTGAGTGGGCGTGATGGACCCGCCCTTTAAGTCCAGGTGGTTGTACTTCTGGCTTGTTTTTGCGTTCCAATGAAAACAGTTACGGTGGGCGCCCTCCGGTAGCTCACCTGTAGAGCGAGAGACCCTTATACTAAGGTATGGCGTCCCCTCTCTCTCCACCTTTCCTGTCTTTCTTCCACTGTTCTATCCAATAAACGGCAAAAAAACAAATAAAAAAAAACAGCTGTAGATGGGAAACTAGTGAGGGATTATGTAATGTATAATCTTAAATTACAGACTCACCATTTAACACACAAAATGTAATTGAATCTGAAGTGTCTGATTAGTCCGGCTCCATTTATGTGATTATTAACCTGAGAAATTATGGAAATTAATTAAGAAATTGATCTGAAAAGTTTCCTACTTTGGACAGAGATTGTTTGAAGATAGATGTGAAGCTTTTACACACATTACTGAGGACATGGCGAGAGTTAAAGGTGCAAAAGTTATGTTTACACTCAGTGTTACTCACCAAAATCCATTGTGTGTATCCTTGAGATCTAACATACGTGTCAAGTGCATTTACTTCCTCATAAAATATTTGCAAAACTGAAAAAAAAATTGTTTACACCAACGTTTACCAGCTAGCAGTCTTCTTCTTCCCTGTTTTTGCGGGCGTATTGCAGCATATCTTGGTCGATCCATTGGTAGGACTGTGTAGGACAGGAAGCCTTTAAGTTTACTAAGTATAAGGTTGTGATTGTACTGGTCAATGAATGACCGTACTGGTCCTGAATAGGAATGTGTTTTTAACAGAATTTTCCTTTACAACTACTGAAATGAAATTTAAATATATGATTTGATTTAGAGAATACTTCCAGGCCTTTTTATTTGGAGCTAAATGTTTTGTTGATCGATCAGTGACATGACAATCAATAATTATTATAAAACAGCCTCTAAAAATCCAAAGACTTAGTTAATTTTCTGTATTTCATAATCTTGTAATATATTAAGTACCATTAGCTTTTTTGACTGTTGTTCAGACAAGATAATCATGTTGAAGACAACCGCTTTGGTCTTTGGTAATTTTATTTGAACATATTGAAAAACGAATTCATAGACAATTCAAAAATAAAACTAACCTTTCGTTCCAGCCATGCTTAATAGATTAATAGATCATTTTGCCGATTTATTGGACCAGTATTGGATCAGATGTCTGATCCACTGCTGATATATTGGAGGGAAAAACTGACCGTAACAGTTTCCTTCTAACCTTGAAGGAATGTTATTAATCTGGTTTCTTCTCTTGATGGTCAAATAACTGTTAGGAAAGATTTTCAATATTGACATAATATTAACTTCTTTAATGTACATTAGATTTGTGTGATTTTTGGGGTGTAGAAAATGGCAGTTAAAATACATAAATATGTATTGATTTCTGTATAATCAGCCTTAAAAAAAACCTTATTTCATAGCAGCAAACAGTCACTCTCAGTATCAGCCAGAACAACCACATACAGTTGGCCTTTTACAACATTTATGGGCTTTACTGAAGTCTACAGAGACAGAAGTGGGTTAATGATTGGACGACTTTACTCTCTCTGCTCACTTTACTTTCACTTTCTACATTTGCATGCTGGGAAGTTATATTCTTTGTTGTATATATTCTTTGACCTCTAGTCTGGTTCTTGCCTCTCATCTAGGAAACCGCCATGATAGTATCTGATCATACTGCAGAACAGAAAGCAGAGATGACCTAGAGTTCAGGTCAACAGCCCCCTCCCCCATTATCACCTTCATCATCCTCCTCTTCTTCTTCCTCTCGTACAGTAGCTGCCCACTGACTTGACGTCTTGTTCTGTGAGCAGATTAGAAACGCTGATATGAGTCACGGGTTGCTGTGACCATTTGCATCATAGCAAAGTTCTCATTGAAGAGCAATTCATCATCATTTGTGTAAGAGTCTGCTCTCAGTACACCTACAGCAAACTGCAGAAGCACAGATGTTGACAGGAAATGTCAGTGTGTCTCTGTTCTCAGTAAAGAGCTGGTGGTTAATGTGGCCAACAAGTCTTTGAGCTGACACACGTATCAGGGGTCAAACAGAGTTGCATTTCCTCTTTATGAAACCCTGAAGTGCACGTGGTTGGATAACACTTCTGTCTTCTTCATGAACCATGCAGATAGCACAACGACAGACAATTCTGATACTAACACAATGCTAAATCTTTAGCCACGTTAGCGACATGCCTCTAGGAATGGCATGGTCGACCGGTCGGTGCACCACTATGTTACGGACTGAAATATCTCAACAACTATTGGATGGATTGCCGTGAAATTGTGTACAGACATTCATAATCCTCAGATGACAAATCCTAATAACTTTGGTAGTCATCTGACTTTTCCTCTGGCGCCACCATCAGGTCAAAGTTTGACTTATACAGTGAAATGGTAGAATTTCATAGAATCTTAACCTACTGAATGGATTGGGACAAAAACAATTGCGGTTCTTGAAATTTCTTGACAAATTGTGTACAGACATTCATAGTCCTCAGATTATGAATCTAGTAACTTTAGTGATGATCTGACTTTTCCTCTGGCGCCACTATCAGGTCAAACTTTGACTTATCCAGTGAAAAGGTCGAATTTTGTGGAATCTTAATCTTCTGGATGGATTGGGACAAAAACAACTGGGGTTCTTGAAATTTCTTGACAACTTTTGAAGGATTTTCATGAAATTTTGTACAGACATTCATGCCCCCCTCAGGATTGATTGCAATAGCTTTGATGGTCCTCTGACTTTTCCTCTAGCGCCACCATTATGAGGGGTGGAAGTAACAAAAATTAACTGATAAAATGGAGGTGATGAAAATGGATGTGAATTGAAAAATGGAGTGATAAATTATGATCGCGATATGGTGAAATTGGAGCCACGATTCATCATTTTCACCATCTTACATTCATCGTTCACAACACAAAATTGGCATTTATCATTTAAGGAAAGTGGCCTCAAGGGTGGAAGTAACAAGAAATAATTGAAGAAAAGGGAAATGATGAAAATGCTTAGGAATTAATAATGGAAGTGATAAAAATGTATGTGAATTGAAACATGTGATTGATAAATTGTTAATTGATTTGATAAACTTGATTGACATTTTATATGAAACAGTGTTACTCTGATAGTTTACAGCACGCAATTTTTGTTACTTCCACCCAAAATGTCAAATCAAAAATTACACCCACTGGCAGAAAAAATAGAGAGTAGAGCGGTTCGCTGAGTGGGCGTATTTTCATTTTTTTGATGGGGCGGAAGTAACAAGAATTGCGGTTGATGAATGTCAGATGGGGAAAATTATGAAACATGGCTCTGTTTTCATCATATCATGTCTATTTAACTCAAATCATCTTTAAATTAATCAAATCAGTTGATTATTTATCACACCATTTTTCATTTCACATCCATTTTCATCACCTCTGATTTTTTGGGTTTATGACCAAATACCTGCAAAACGTATGACTTTGTGTTTAGTGCTAATTAGGAAATGTTAGCGTTCTAACATGCCAAACTAGGATGGTGAACATGGTAAACATTATACCTGCTAAACATCAGCCTGTTAGCATTGTCATTGCTTTTAGCATTTAGCTCAAAGCACTAAGTGTATAAGTGCAGCCTCACAGAGCTGCTGGCATGACTGCAGAATTATTTCCTCTTTAAAAGCTACAATGCTGTCAATAAACCATTAATATGCACTTTGTCAAGATCTATAAGCATGTTGCAGAAAAAGTCAAATACTCAACACTGAGTCACAACAACATGACTCAACAGCTGCTCCGACTCGGCGTCCAAACATCACATTTTTAACCTCGGAAAGAGTTTGTCACGATTTTCTTTTCTTTTTTTGCTGTATTTTGTACTCCATCGTTGCTCAGAGCAATTTTTTTTCTTCTATTTCCAACACTTGTGTTCTTGGCTACTTCCTCAGAGTCCTTTTAATTATACTTCTTACAAGTTTAATGCTGATTTCTCTCATCAGTTGTGTGCCATCTTTCCCTTTTTTAGAGTAAAATAGCTCCACACAGCTGACATGTTGTTATCACATGTTCCTTCTTCTCTTAATAGTCAAATCAGACTGTAACATTTTTTCCTATCTGTTCTTGGCTCGTATCGAACCAACAACCAGTACTGAGTAATGTGTTGTTGGTGCCTCCCTAAGCTGACGTAAACAGTGTTTCAGTCTGTGAGTGCAAACAGAATACAAGCAGTCGTGGTGTAGAGGAGAGTTTGACTTTACGACTGTCTCATATTCTCAATGTAATTTGTCTCCAGTTACAGACAACAGATCCATGTTATCAGAGTTGTCATTTCCCAGAAAATGCACATTGTGTTCTCTCTGCTGATGAATAAAAATACCAGTTTTAGAATAAAGGTTAAACATCTGTGAGCTATAATCACGTTTAATTTTGTATTTATAAATTTCTGACATGATTTTTACACAAAACTGCTGATGTTGAGTGTATTTCTGGTGGCGATGCAGTTGGATAGAAAATGAACCCTTCAGCACGCTGGCACGAAGCCTGAGGTCCGGAGTCGGATTCTGTGCTGATTGATCGTCTGTTTATTGCGGATCGAGTTCAGATAGCGTTTGCGCTCCGGGCTCCACCATCACTCAGACAGAACTCTGCTGGAGACGCTCAGACATTTCCTTCTAACAGTAAACTCTGCTTTACAGACGAGGAGCGATGTGTTCAGCCTGTACAATAAAGAGAGGCTGTAGTTGTGGTGGATTATACGGCCATGTTGCTGTAGCGCCACATGATGATGAAGATGAAACGCCATCAGTCGTTGATCGCTACAGGAGTTGCAATTAGTTGGTCAACCAAAAATAAATCAACAGCGACTTTGATAATCGATTAATCAGTTAAACCATTTAACAAGTAAAAACCAACTGTCATAAGAGTGATGAAAAAAGCATATTTGTAGGCGTAAATGGCCAGTTCTTTCCACCAGACTCAAAATTTGTCAAGTAGTTTCTGAGAAATGCAATCAGTAAAAGACAAATAAATCGGGCAGAAACAAAACTTCCTAAATGGAGATAATAATGTAATCTAATACAACAACAATACGAAAAACACTACCTCAGAAATTGCCACAGAACTGAATCGACACCTCCTAAAAACAGTGTCAACAAAAATGTAGTTTTCATATCAGGACTTTTGTATTGGATTGCATTACATCATGCACAGTGCACACATAGCATCACTGCATGTATATCAACATAAAGTAAGTGAGGACAGACGGCACAGTTAGTCCTTCAACCGTAACGATAAAGAAGTTTTGTTTATCATTAATGAGGTAATTGAAACAGAAAGCTTATCTGAGAGTTACTACCTCTCTGTCTCTCTGCTGTGGCTTTATAACAGACAGCTGTTGTTGTTTTTATCTGCATATTTACATCCGTTTATCCTCCTTCGGTTTACTACGTCCATCCACAGTTTCCCCATTTACTGTTGTTTCCATCCGGCTCAGCAGTCTGAGGTTTTAGCAAGTCAAAGTGTTGCTGTGGGGTAAACATTGCCCTCTTTGTCGCCACACGAACAAAGGCGGCGGTGACGTAATGTCAGGAGAAGAAGAAGAAGAAGAGGAGG